>WOVY01010725.1:0-600000 GCA_013436015.1 Rhipicephalus annulatus
AATAAATAAATATATATATATGAAGCGGTATGAGCCTATGGACAGAAGATGAAGAAGCACGAGAGCGCGGCAGGAAAGAAGAGGGAGGAGAAGTGAAAAATAAAGCAGATTAAGATGGACGCCAGTTCCATACTGAAGCTTTAATGCTGTTCCGTTATTTTAGTAGGAACACTACATTATTTTGGCGCAGCCGACAGGATCGAAGCCATCATGTGGTGACGTTCTTCATAGACGAGACCTCCGAGGAGATCATCTTTTCGAAGTACCAAGTTCAAGACGAAGCAGCGGTAGACCTACCTCGTGAGCTCAGCTCGGAAGAACTCGTGAACCTGGTTGTGGAAAAGGCAGCCGTAGACACTACTGAACTACGACGGAAAGGTGCTGTGAAAGTGAACTTGCGTGTGGCAACCTTCAACGACCTAGTTCTTGAACCAGTGCGTCGACAACAATCAGGATCACGATCTTCGACGGAAGAGGTGAGCCTCGTTTTAAAAGCTTTTCAGCTGCAACAGGAACAGATGGTTCAACAAAACCAAATAATGACATCTTATAAGCTCTCTGAATGCTGAGAGACCGACACCTAAATTCGTAGAACCTGATGCTTTCGACGGTGTGTCTTCAAATCCAGAAAGTTGGCTTGATTTCTACGAATATGCCGCTGGAAAAAACAAGTGGCTCTGATGAGGCTAAAATCACCAACATGCGCGTTTACTTGAGAGGTGTTGCGCGAAAGTGGTATGAAACATGCATTCTGGAAGACAGTGACGACTCTTGGAGCCAGTGGAGGAAAAAGTTTTGACTGCATTCCGAAGCAATCCAGTAGAAAGATGGAACACGGGCGCTAATTTCAAGTCTGAGCAAAGTTGCCTTGTCGAGTACTTCTTTGAGAAACGCCGTCTTTAAAGCTGGCGGAGCCTTTGCTTCCATCTACGGCCGTAGTTGCCTTAATAATGCATGGATTGCACACTAACGTGTTGAGCAAGTGCAAATACTGTCACCAAAGACTAGATGACCTCCTCGCGTGTCTTCAGAACATACCATCAGCTTCGGAAACAAGCATAACGCCGAGTCAAGCAGCTGTTTCAGTCGGAGTAAAGCGGACTGGTCAAGCCGCGCTCAGCGAGAACCGAGCCACCTCGCTACTCGCACAGATAACTTGCCCTGGCGTGTTCCAAGATGTCGAGTGAATAATCTCGACACTGAAGCTCAGGAGATTCGACAGAAAAAAACTAATAAACGAGGGTGATCAGTCCCACCCGATGACTCCAAATGAGACTGTTTATTTAAGTTGCTCTAGCCTACTTCACATTCCCGTCAAAGTAGGAAACAAACAATGATGGCTCTGGTAGACAGCGGTGCTTCTGGTCCATTATAAATGCCAAGCTGGTGGATGCAAATCGCTTGCATAGTGGAAGAATCCTACGAGTACAAGGCTATGATGGAAAAGTAACGTTGCATGATCAGTGGGCCTTTGTAAACATCGAGTTCCAGGGTCAGCAAATAGAGAGCGAAGTGTTGGTGATAGAGGGGGTAACGTACGACTTTTTGCTATCAAGACCAGATATAAGAAACTAAAGATCAACGTGTACTGGGACGATGTGGGTTCTAGTCGAAGGAGTAGCAAGGAACGAGACAAATCAGGGTAGACAAGATAATCTACGAGTTGTCAAGTGCGCGGAGGATATCGCAACGACCTACCCTGAACTTGTATGCATAGGAGCTATCCTCAGGCGATGAAGTCCCACAAGGTTCCTTTCGAACTCGCTGATAAGACCGTCATCCGAAAAGCACCTTACAATATGTCAAGAGAGCGAAAGATGTGGCTCAAGAAAGAGTTGCAGGAGATGCTAGATGCTGATATCATACGACCTTCGGTATCACCCTTCGCTTCTCCCATAACGATCGCACCGAAAAGAAGACGGAACCTTCAGATTATGCACCGACTACAGGGTTCTCAATCGTCAGACAGAACTCATACCATTTCCTATGCCGAAGATCGAACAATTATAGATGAGACCGGGGGTTGCCGACTTTTCCCGCATCGATTTATGCAAAGGTTTCTGGCAGATCCCACTAACCGAAGAAACAAAAATGTACACCGCTTTTATCACGCCATTCGATCTCTACGAATACAACCGGCTTCCTTTCGGTTGGGAAAAACTCGCCAGCGTGGTCCAGAAGATCATGAACGAAGTCCTAAAGCCATTCCTTGGTGTTTTTTGTAATGTGTACATAGACGACATTATAGTCTTCTCCAAAACAGAGGCTGAGCATCAGGACCATCAGGTCAGTTAAACGCCTTGAGCTTGGCACATCTCAAGGTTAATTTTAAGAAGAGTGCATTCTTTCAACAAAAAGTTGTGTTTCTTGGAAGAGTCTTTGATGGGAACACCAAAAGCACAAAACAAGAGTCCGTCGAGAAGATCTCCCAGTTGAAGAAACCATATGACGTCCATTCACTGCGTGTGTTTTGGGATTGGCAGGACATTTCCGATCTTTCATAAAGGACTTTGCTGTCAAAACTAGATGCCTCACGCGCTTAACGCAGAAAGAAGTTCCCTTTGAATGGAGTGACGAATGTGAGAGAGTCTACCGTGACTTGGTGCACAGAATTTCTTCTGACCCAGTTCTGCGTATACCAGACTTCACTTTACCCTTTGAATTGAACACTGACGCCTCACATTATGGGACTGGTGCAGTGTTGTATCAAAAATGTATTGAAGCATCTGGCCGAGAAAAGCGACACGTAGTAGGTTACTACAGTTACACTTTCAAGCCGTCTGAAACAAACTACACTACTACAGAAAAGGAAGCACTGGCGGTTCTGAAGGCCGTTGACTACTTCCGCACGTACCTGGAAGGTACGAAGTTCACTTTGTTCACCGATCACCAGGCACTCACTCATCTCTTGAATATGACCCAAACTAAAGGGCGTATCGCCAGATGGGTGAATTACTTGCAGCAATTTGACTTCACCATCTCGCACCGACCAGGACCGCTTTTAACCGATGCAGATGCTCTATCAAGATTGATGGTACAAAACAACACAGAAAAATCTGAAGAAATCAATGAAGTGAAGCTGTGGGAAGGCTCAGAACAACTGGTTTTTACTGAAGGTCGGTATCAAGTCCCACCAACTCTTGTTTCCAAAGTGCTTTACTTGTACCACGATAGCCCAGAATCTGGAGGACACGACGGCTTTTGGCGTACCTACACAAGTTGGTCAAGAGGTTTACGTGGCCTCACATGAAGAAAGACGTCAGTCAGTACGTTCGTTCATGCCATGTGTGTCAAGTACACAAAGTCAAGTATAAACAGCCTACGGACACCATGATACTACCTTGCCACTCGAACGTGCCTTTTGAAGTAGTTCACCTGGATTTCGCCGAACTTAACAAGAAACGGGAAGGAGTCAGAAAAAAACGCAAGCCTTTCTGCTGGCCATAGATGAATGCACCAGGATGGTCGCGGCACGAGCAGGAAAAGAAGATGCAAATAGCGTCATAACCCTTCTCGAAAGAGACATGTTTAGAACTACGCGGACAATCGTATGCGATAACGGCCCCGCGTTCAAGAGTGAAAAGCTAGTAAGATGGGCTCGAGATCACAATGTATCGATCAAGTTCTGTGCGCCATACCATCCTGCGGCGAATGGGCTTGCAGAACGTGCCATACGGGACGTGAAACAATACATCAAGATGTACGATAATTTTCCTGGGGGATGGAAATGTCTTTAGAAGCAGCCGTAAAACATCATAACCGATCCTACACAAGTGGCTTGGGGTGCAGTCCACAGTACGCTTCTACAGGAGAGACCCCTATTCTGCAGGCAGATCGTGAGTTGGGACTCTTGGAAAACCTCAAGATTGTCGAGGAGAGGCAACAAAAATCACAGGAGGAGATGTACCGAAAACGAATGAAAAAGAATTTCGACAAGAGGCATCGAGCAGACATGCCAAACATTCAAGTCACCGACCTCGTACTAGTGAGAAAAGGAATAAGAGATTCCAGTGCAAAATTTTATGGCCTTACTCTGTGACCAAGACAGCCACCCAGAACGGAATTTTGAAGACTGTCTGGTACACTGGTGAACGTGGATCTGTTGAATGTGCTTCAATTGGGAATGTCTTCAAGTATTACCCCCAGGAGGGGTAATTAAAAGAAAGCGGGAAGGGTGAAGCGGTATGAGCCTTTGGACAGAAGATGAAGAAGCACGAGAGCCGCGGCAGGAAAGAAGAGGGAGGAGAAGTGAAAAATAAAGCAGATTAAGATGGACGCCAGTTCCATACTGAAGCTTTAATGCTGTTTCCGTTATTTTAAGTAGGAACACTACAATATATATATATATATATCAGCCATATTGAATTGAAGATGCGAATAAATATTACCATACAATACGTACAAGCTAGCTCAGCTCATTGCTATTCCTAGAAAGTACCTGCGATAGGCTGGACAGTATTGAGAATAACAATTATTTTGTTTAATTATGGGTAACCATAATATTCGACTGATTAACCTTGACAATCTCTCGTGACGAAGCTTGCTACACCTCCCAATTGTGCAATTTACAATTTCAAAAGGACAAATTATATGTAGTGTCTTTTGTGTGCCAGTGTAATTTACAAATTATGAGAAACATAGTGCACTGAGTGGCAAACCATATAGCGAAATAAGATAGGTACGTACACGAAACGCGGGGGTCAAAAGTTCACTAGCCACTATCACATGTATTGCTCGGTAAGCTTGGCCTGAAACTTTTAAAAACCGTTCCCTGCGCATGCTTTTCTTTTGTCAGCTGCTTCTGCATAGCCGGTAAAGCCAATTTTCATAAGATATAAGGCTGTGAAATCAATAGCACGAACAACGTAGCACTAAGGGCTCACCTTGCACAACATCGTAGTCGTTTGCAATGTGGCCGCGGAAGTAGCTCCGATGATACGTGTGTACTTGAAAAGTGTGATGTCTCGTGTGAGTTTGCTGCGAGACGTTCAAGGCTAGTTTTATATAAAGGTGTCCGTGTAACGTATATCAACCTCACTTTCTTTTTTTCCTCCTTGCATGGTGTCTCTAGGACAAGCATCTGACTCGTAAAGAGGCGTGGCAAGGGGTTAGAGAGGAAGAAACATGAGAAAGAGTAGCGGAATCAGTGACACCACTGCTTAGCGTTGCGAAGTGATCCACTTCAAAACAGACCGTGGCTGATCGCCTTGCGACCCTGCCGTTTCGTGGCGCTGCCAAGGAGGAAGGGACGCATAATTTTCAGTGATTTTCTTGAAGTCATAGTATGTAAGCACTAACGTTGGCTTCAGAGCAAAAAAAAAAAGAAGACCTGCTTTATATGGTAAGGTTTTCTTTCTAATGTGAGCCCAAGCAGTATTTCTAAAGAATTTTCTGGTAAACTTCTTTTTATACATATATAAGTGGTAAAATGCAACGCAGCTTCAACAATCCTGATACTGTAAAGGTGATGATATTCACGACTTGCTGACGATGCGGGAAAAACACGTTAGCTGAGTTGGATTTTTTTCGGGGCAGGTTTTCACTATACTGGTGGTCGTACTGCTAATCTGCAGGTGGTGGAACTCCTAATCAGTCATTTCCTGTCTACTGACAAGTTGCGAACCGGCTGCCTTATGAGCTAATCGCATATATTCAGATGGTTTCCAGCTGGTTGAGTTATGAATACACATTAAGTAAGCGCATAAAACTTTAACAACGGCACAAGCTTAGGCTTACACCGAATTTATCCTAATTCTTGGGATTTCTGTGGTCATAAATAAGGGGCCGAATATACGTACTGATAGAGCTATGCTATTCAAAAATTGACTTAAGATAGTAAATAAAGAACTATTGACTAACCCATTTCTAGTTCTGGAAAATGACATGAAAGACAATCGCTTGAAACGTTGTTAGAAAAAAATTACATATTTGGAACGCTCCTCGCTGGGCATTAACTCGGACCGGCTAAGGCTGCGGGAACTACACTCGACGCCTTTGTACGTTGTCTGAAAAGCGCCACTGATAATTTTCTTCACCACATAAGTTTAATGTCAGAATTAACACCAGCCATGAGTGCTACACTATGAACTTATAGAAGCTGATATGTGGGATAAAGGATCTTTGTTGAAAATGGAGAAGAATGTGGCCCATACCTATTTTTGATAGACAGAGAAGGAGAGGGGTTCGTTTAAGGAGCGCCGTGAAATTATACAAAAACCCCAACACGTTTGTAGAATGCGTTTTGGGGTAACGCATAATACCGAGGGGCGAATGCGAAAGCTGGCTACATATTGAAACATTGTTGTGAGGTAGCTGTAATTTGTAGTACCCTGAAAGTGTTAATAATACAATGGAATAATTGGAACTGCAAACCAACGACACACATGAGAAGAGACAAACAAACTGCGCTTGTTTGTCTCTTCTCTTGTGTCCCGTAGGTTTGCGCTTCCAATTATTCCATTATGAATTTGTACGAACTAGCCCGCCTGACAACCATACTGCTAATAACACAATTCACAGTGAAAGCTCATATAGCCAGCAGTGTTCTTGTAGCAGTTACCTGAGGAGTAGTTAAAAAAGGCTCTAAAAGACCATTCGTTTATCCATATTATAGCTTTTTAGCACGCACAAAAACATGAAAATCAAAAGACAGACGAGCACTCGTCTGTGTCGTTTTGCGAGTTGCCACTAGCATCGCCTCGAAGTTTTTCGGGCTGATTTAAAAGAAGAAGGAGGCAGGGGAATATCGTTCATCGCATGCAGGACGCTTTTTTAAGCCGTATTGTGCAAAATAATTTGCGCAACTTTAGTGACATGTTTGAACTCTTGAGTCTCTACGAAATTTTGATGCCATACTTTGCCAGCAGGCCTGTAGTGCAGGACTCCTTACCTACACAACATAGGGTCCCTTGTATTGTTTTATTTTTCTTTTCTTTCCTATTAAAAATGACAAGATCTCACGTACAGTGAGAATCGATGATATGTGAAGCGCGATTGAGAAATATTCACATGTCAATTTAAAATCGGCACAAAGTTACGAGATGAACCGAAATTATGTTCTACGCATCTTTCATGTCATGATTTTCATGTTTGCATTTAGCGCTTGTCTTCGTAATCGATTCAGGTCACGCAATTTGAAGTTCAATTTATGTGAAGCTAGCGCAACGACCATGAACACGTTATAAGCATAGCATTTACTCATGTTTTACAGGACACGACCGACATGAGTATCAAGTTCGGACGTTTAATTTACCTTCTTCGTCTATTCATGTCATGTAATACCACATTTCGGGTATGTGAAGCTAGAGAAACACCCGTGAGCGTACAATGAGCGTAGCAAGTCATCATGTTTTACATGAGACGCATTTCACGATTAATATGCTTGTACATGTCATTCTCCTTCGTCGTTCATTTACGTGACGCAATACAAAATGTGGTGAAAGTGAAGCTAGCCAAACGGCCGTGAGCGTACTATGAGCGTAGCATGTATAGTCATGTTTTTCATGACACGCAAGTCATGATTATCATGTTTGAGTGCGTCTTCTATTTTCGTCGTTCGCTAGCGTCAGGTATAACCAAATTTGGTATAAGTGAAGCTAGCGAAACGACCACGAGCACTTCATGAGTGTGGCATGCAGTCATGTGCTTACATGACACGCGTGTCATGATTTCAATGTGCCCCACCGTGGTGGTAAATGGCTAAGGCTCCGGCTGCTTACCCGTAAGCTGGTTGTGGAAGTTAATCCTGGCTGCGATGGCGGCAGTTTCGACGGAGGGCGAATATGCTGTAGGCCTGTGTACTTACATTTTGGAGCACGTTGAAGAACTCTAGGTGGTCGAAATTGCCGGAGCCCATACGGCAACTTTCATGATCATATGGTGGTTTCGTGGCGTTAAACCATAGATATCAATCATGACTGTCATGTTTGCGCCAGTCATAATGATTCGTCAACCATTCTGTCACAGAACGCAAAATTTTGTATATGTGAATCCAGCGGAACGCCCACGAGCATATCATGAGCGTGGTTTGCACTAATATGTTTTCATTATATGCATGCCATCATTATCGTTTTCGCACCAGTTATATACCTTCGTGATTCATTCCCGTCACATATACAAAGTTTGGTACATAGAAGCTTGCGAAGCGACCGCGAGCACACCATGACCCTGGTGAGTAGTCTTGAGTTGCATGAAACGCAAAGCATGATTTCCACGTTAGAGCCTGTCACTTATGTTTGCCATGAAGTCATGTTATGCCATCGCAGTTTTGTAACATGTCATAAAAATTTACCACATGATAAGCCGTAAAAACATGACAAATTATGACATTCATGACATACTCATCATGATTTTTATGTTAAGACCAGTCACGTATGCTCGTAGTAGAGTCACGTCAAGCCATAACAATTTTGGTATAGGTGCCATTATCTAAACATCCAGGAGAGCTAAAAGTCTTCGGCGAAAGATAGATAGACAGACAGATATACGATAAAAGTCGCCGAAGTTTGCAGGGAAATAGTCCTTCACCCTTCATTGTGTTCGCCCATTTGACAGTGTGAAATTCTTGATGGCATGGACATTTCCCTGGCTCACTTTAGTTGTTCTTGAGCTTTCGCGCTCTTTATACACCCCACAATAACCAGGGAGCGGACCAAAACAAAGCAATGAGCTTGCCGTGCCATGCTAGGGGCCTGCAAGACAGATATTTTAGTTCCTTCAAAGCTGAAGATTAAGCATTCCGCTTCGTTGGAAGAAAAAAAAAGTAGAGAAATGAGAAACTCCAACAAATAGTAATCAAAACAAACCCGATGTTTTGAAGCCTGTTTGGAGTCTTCATGGCTGAGAAGGCCCGAGTTGTGATGCTTTTGCGAGGTTTTTTGCGACTCATCGCAAGCCGTGGCCGTAGAGGGAGTCCAGGGTCTCCATGATCCACAAGCACTGAATGCTTTGTGAATTGATTCGGCACTCTTGAACAGGCATAGCGCAATACGATGTCGCGAGCTGCCATGCCAACGGAGCGACGAGACGAGCAATTGGGTTCTCGTTTAAAGTAGTTGGTTTGTGTGTCTCAGTGTAGCTGCATCACTCTTCCTGTGCCTCTCTGCTACAGTGTTGACTGCGGACTATAGAATGGCATTGCAGAAGATTCGACCGGAAACCCTCACTGAGACAACTAACGTGTGGCCCGCCTAGCACCATGGCGTCATGACCAGATATGGCGACCATAATGCCATGCATCCCATTATCGTTCTGGCTCTTCAATATGACGGCTGGTTTCTACCTGAGGAATAAAATCTTGATACAAATTAGGTACGCCATAACTGCGCCCTGCTTCCTGTTGGTATTCGATGTGTCGTGTCACCTCCTGGGACGCAGACATATGATGGACTTCAAGATTTTGTGCTTGCCCTAGCGACACCGGCAGTGCTACGTCCCTTACTCCCTGCCGCTCGAGATATTACCTTTGCACCTTGAGTCGGCACTACCACGCACCCAAAACAAGGACACTGAAGTTGTCCGATTTTGCCAGGGTTTTGGCGCTGCGGCATCATCCAATTCGCAGGTGACCACACAGTTATTGCAGCACATGATTCTTGACGACGCACTCCAGACGACAGTATGCACGTCAGGTTCCGCCAATGAGTGTCGCCTGAAGCCAACCTTTTTTTTGCCTGCCACGACCACGGACATCATCTAGCCCGGTGTTCTTCTCCCGATAACGAAGGCGCCTCTCGATCAAACTCACTGCCTGCGCGTTTTGCGAGCCTCCACTAGCATCGCCTACAATGTAACCCGTGCCGAAAGTTTGTGCCCCTCCCCAGCCACGGCCGAATGAACAAACGTGATGGTACGGCCATCACCGACGCTCTCCAGGACCGGGGCGTTAATCTCACTCACCACAGGTACAACAAATCTTGTATGTCCGGCCGCTCATGCATCCACCGGCTGTCCTGCACATGTACGTGGTAACTTCAACGTTATCCACGGCCCGTGACGACTTTGAACACCACGGACCCACCACGTGCAGTGCAGCACAACGCGCGAAAAGAACGTGGCACGGATCTCTCGGACCATGTTTCCGCATCCGTGGACCTGTGTACACGTCCCGACACACCAAATGTTCTACAATTCTTGGGATAGCGGTTCGCCAACACTGCGATTCACTCCAGCATCGCCGGTACGAGCGTTAGGGGCTACGCCTCGCGACAGCCGGACGGTTACCGATTGACCTGCGCAAGTCATCGTAATATACGCTGGTGCATGGTCATAGCACCCCGACTTCTTCTCCTTCGTTCATTGCTATTCTACCAGTGCCGACAACAAGAAAAATCTTGTGAAGAGTTTGCGCCTTTACATGTTGACTTGCGAGCCGCCGTTCTGACGCAGTGACGATGACGAAGTGCACGTTGGTGCGCAAAGATGAGCAAGCGGGCTCCCGAATAATTCAGGTGGTTTTTATAGCTCAATGTAGCAGCATCACTCTTCTTCTGCTTCTCCGCTAAATAAAAAAGGAGAAACGACCAACTTAGCTTCAATCTACGTAAACATCCAACAAAGCTTTATTCACAAATTGCATTGAATGGCGTCGAAGAATGCTACGTCACAGAAAGCATACATCTGTTTTATTTATGATATTCGTGTATCGATAGTTTTGATCGAGCATGCAACACCCAAGTAAAGCGAACATAACGCAGGGTGAATTCTCAGCCCACGGCTGTAACACAAACGCTATCAATTTGAATGTTAACTGCAGCAACTCCCTGTTCCTAATTTCGGAATGAAGCCGCCTTCATATATGTTGGCAATACATCACCGTGTGAGACATTCGGTCCCGTAAAGCAGTGATGACGGTACTCGCGAGCGACCTGTTAGTGCGGCAAAAGCATAACGGGGCTTGTCTTATATCATCCTGTTTAGACGTCAACGCTTAGCCATGCAGTTTTAGGTAGCACGTACAGATTTTGCAAAGAAAAGTTCATGCACAGTAATGAAGCCAAAGTATAACTTACTGCAACAAACAATCAGAAGGGCAGCTACTATAGTTGGGGAGGTATGTTGGCGTCATATAGAATTTGGTGTAGGCCACGAGCTCACCCGCGAAATGTGGCTCTGGCCTTGTGTTCGCATGTATTATCTGTTTTCATGCTCGTTTTGGTGTGACCTCTGTCAAATCAGCTCTCTGGTGGTGCCGCCCTCGTTGTGGTCTGGGATCGGTGTCTCGGAATAAAATACTTGGTTTTGCGACGCTCCCTAGTGCGGAAGTCTCTCTCATGCTTCTCTCTGCAACGTGCCTAACGTTTCAACCAACCTCTAAAACACGACTATTTGTCGGAATTGGTCAAGCAGACGCCTTCAATTCTCTTGAACGAGGAAGCAGAAGAAACCACAGCTAACAAGTGAAAAAATCCGGAAATCAAGTGGCTCCGTATTTCTATTTGGCAATCAGACGAGTTTGACTTCACCAACGCTGCGTCCTCGCCAACGTAGAGAACGCGTTACGAGTATTACGCCGCGGTCTCCAGACTCTCCCACGCTTTGACCGAAGTCCAGGGACGTTCACTGTTGTACTGTAGTCCTATAAACCCCGAAACACGTCTTCTGCTCAACACTTTCACGCTTTCTGTGGATGAGCTGCTCAATTATGAGACCATCATCAAGCGTTTTACTGACCATTTCGTAGACCCGTGCAATGAACTCTATGAGCTGCCTTGCTTTCTAACTCTGATATTGCTTGTAGGAGTTTACGCTTATTACGCAGAGTTATGCCAACTTTGAAGCACTGCAACTACCCGTCTGCTCATGTTGAAAAGGGTGTCGGGCGTAAAAGTTTCATTCTTGGCCTCAGAAATTTTCGCCTTACTGGGTCCGATGAGCCGTAATTACAAGTTGTAACTAAAGGATAGATGTACTCAGGCGCGCCAGTAGGAAGAAGCCGAGAAAATAAATTTTTGTATGAACTGTGAAGTAGCGCACAGAAAATGAATGCTGACAAAACACAGAAGTTCGGGCTTGTATATTCAACGTGATTTGTACTGCACACCGTGCCACGCTCCACGACGCGCTATCAAACCATGTAATCTGCCTTTCCTCCAACAGTTTTTATCTCAGATTTATTTACAATAACTATCTATGCCGATTTGTCACAATCGTGTTTCAAAAAGGACGCCACATATGTAGCTTGCTCGGCGAGTTGGTTTACAATATTTTTGGAAGAACAAACTGAGAAGCTCAACCTTACAGGACATCGAGGGAAAGGTTTATGGCGGAAAGTCTACAAGCCCGTGTACCAGAAGCGCATTCATGAAAAATAGGCTGAAGCGTTCCCCAGCTGTACACTTAACAGAGCAAAGGCAAGAAGCGTGTGAAAATGGTACAAACAGCACACTTCTATGAACAACGCGATGTGCACCTACAATCTAGCAATGCGAACCCCTTATCATGTTGTCAGTACAACTGTAGAACTTGCGTTGTACTTTGCCCTTTTTTGTTCTTTTAAGGCTTCAAAATCTTCACGTTCTATCTATTTCTTCCTTTGCCACTGACACTGATGTATTGGAGACGCAGAGACTAACGAAGAGGTCAGTTTTGCGCCTGAAGGATGTTCACACTGCCTATAGGTGTCACTAGGCCTCGGCCCGTCTGATCTCTGTAGACACGGCCACATGACAGAAGCTTTCATTACGACAATAATATTACCCGCTAACAAAGCTTTTGGCCTATGCGTCTGACAACATAGAAATAATTTGCCTCATCAAGCACAGCCGGAACGCACAGATAAGTGGTCCAGGATGTCGTACGGTCCCCCCACCCCTTTTCTTTTCTTTTTTTCTTCTTTGGGTTTCAACACACATTTTGTTCCTTCACTGACAAGCAGCTGACAGCTAGGTGGTTTCGTTAACTTTTTCATACATGCGTGCATGTCTTCCCAGTGAGCCGCAACTATGTGGTGACTGTCCTGGATGTCGTACACTCTCCCCCCCCCCTCTGTTCTTCTTTTTTTTCTTCTTTAGTTTTTAACGCACATTCTGTTCCTTCACTGACAAGAAGCCATTGCATATAATGAATATCGATGGCGGTGCCTCAATCACCGGCTTTTTTCGTTCCTCCCGACGCCACCAGCACGCACTCGAAGCGCTTAAGCCCTCCCCATTAACTTGTCCTAAACTTCAAAGAGGAACGAGCCGCCAGCGGACTACACGGAAAGGTGAAATACAAGAACGGCGGCTCACTGCCCACTTGAGGAAGAGTGGGTGCGAGGGAGGTATTGTTGGCAATAATGACATTGCTAATCTACCTCTGCCCTACTCTGTTGAAATGCTGTTCCTTTCTAATTACGCCGTGTCGGTCTTGCTTCTTCTCCTAGATTTTCTATATTTTAATAATGTTTGTCCTCCCGTTTCGCTGTTTCTTTTTCTTTTTTCTATTCCTCTCTTCTTTCTTTTTTTCTTTTTTTACTTTTCTTTTGACCCCTTCTCTCCTGTCTCGTCAGGCTATAAGAAGACACGGAACATGTGTAAATAGTATTATGCCTTGAAAAAGACGGGGTTTCCGTCAAAACGTCGGCACAATAAACAGTTATGATGTGAAAGCGCATCTACTTTCATATATATATATATATATATATATATATATATATATATATATATATATATATATATTTATTTATTTATTTATTTATTTATTGAAACGCGCTAGCGAAGATTCGACGAAGAGGAGGAAGAGACTCGACTGGCTCGCGAGTGACGCTGTTGATCCTTTGCTGAGCTACACCTCTGCATTACCAATCTTGTAAATAAACGCGTTCCATCGTCACAATTGTGGTGGAAGGTGCTGGGTAAGCTAGCTACTACCAAGTGATACCGGAGAGGCACCGTCCTCTAACGACGGAACCACTACACGAGCTTCGCCGCAGCCATCGGCTAGCGGGCTTGGCACCATTACCTCAAAAAATGAGCTCGGACGGAGACAACCAGCCGCAAAGACGTCGCCCTTCCACTACAGGGAGCCGCGAAACTTCACAGGGAAACCCGGTGATGACGTGGACGAATGGCTAAGCCACTATCAGCGGGTGAGCCGTTCGAACGGTTGGAATGCGGCTAGCCAGCTGTCTCACGTGGGGCTCTTCCTCGATTTCACGGCGCTAGTATGGTTTGAGAACCATGAAGACACATTGACAACCTGGGACCAGTTTGTGGAGGAAATTAAGAAATGCTTTGGAGACCCAGCAACAAAGAAGAAACGTGCCGAGCAGACGTTGTCGCGGAGGGCCCGTCACCGGTGAGACATGCAGAACCTACATTGAAGAGATTCTGAAGTTGTGCAAGTCGGTGGATGCCCACATGACGGAGACAAAGTGGGCCATATACCCAAGGGCATCGCCGATGACTTCTACCACTTCCTCATTGGCAAGGAGAGCCTGGAATGCGTGGCCGACGTGATTAACCACTGCCGAACCTTCGAGGCTCTTAAAACTCGTCGCATCACATCGAAGTTCGGACGTCTGGCCAACGTCACGACTGTTGCCACCGTCGATGTCTGCCAAAATTCTCTACATGCCGACCTTTCCTCCATCATTTGTCCGATTGTACGGGCAGAACTGCGTCGCCATGTCTCTGTTCCCATGCAAGCTGGAGACCCGCAGTGTGATACACTATTCCCAAGCATCACTGCTGCGAGTTTCGACGAGCGCAGTTACTCCACCCGCAGTCCACGGCTGAGGGCTCCGCTACCACAGGCTACTTACGTCGAGTCGTCTTATGCGCCCCGCAGCAGTTATAGCTACGACAGTCAACGGCCTCTGTTTGGGTCCGAGTGGCAACAGTTCCCTGAGCATGCTCTCCATACCGCAGCATTCAATGTGCCTCGGGAACGCCCCGTGTGCTACCAGTGTGGTGTTCGCGGACATATCGCCCGGTTTTGCCCATCGCGACGTCGCCCACGCACGACGTTTTCTGACCGACCAGCGATGCTTGCACGGCGAAGCCAACAGCCTGATTACGCCTACTGGCCTTCGGATTCAACTGCTCAGAAGCACGGGCACCGGCCGAGCATTCGCAGTGACTCGCCTGCCTCTGTGAGAAGCTTGACGCCACCTACTACGCGCCAGCGACGGTCCCCATCTCCCCGTCCCTGGCCGCGGCTTTCCTCTCCGCCACCGGGAAACTAGCCGGCGCGGCCGATGGAGGCGAGGTCGCTGGATGTACCGCTTTGCACACAAGTATGCCTCCATTAGTTCACATGCTTCACAACAAGGTTCATGTATTCATTGACGATGTTCCCACGATGGCTCTGGTAGACACCGCTGCAACAGTTTCTGTAATGAGTTTAGTTTTCAAGGAGAGACTTGGCCGCAAGGTTATGTTTGATTGAGATAAATCTTCTACTTTTCGAGCAGTCAGCGGCACGGCTTTGTGTCCAGTAGGTGTGTGCACTGTGTCTGCTAGTGTTGCTGGTAAAGCGTTCAAGGCAGAATTCGCAGTGCTCGCTCATTCCACGCATGACGTTATCCTTGGAATTGACTTCTTGCAAAAGTGCCGTGCGACTGTCAACTGTGGGGCAGGCGAGGTTCTGTTGTCCGCCCTCGCCCAGCAGCCTCAGCGTAGCGGAGACGACAACCTCGTTGTAGTTAAAGACGCTATTCTACCGGCATGGTCTACTGCCAGCGTGCCCGTTGCTGCTTCGAATGCCGACTCGAGTTTCAGTTCTCCTGATATTGTGATTGAGCCATTGCCTTTGCCTTGCATGAAGAAAAACATCTTTCTGCCGCGCTGCGTTGTGTCTCTCACCGAGGGAAAACTAAGGTATGGGTAGTGAACTGCTCATCCGAGTCGGTTGTACAACCAGAGGAAATGCGCCTTGCCATGTTTGAAGGGCAGTGCAGTATCTGCATAGGAGCTCTCAGCAATGCGGCAAATTCGGACTATGCCGATTTATGCGGCACGGAATACGAATTTTATAAGATGATTAGCAAGTCTATTCCCTCGCATAAGCGCAAAGTGTTGGTTACACTGCTGGCCAGGCACGCTAAAGTATTTGATTTTGCACGGAAGTCGCATAGACCTCAGACGCCCAGCACACGCACTCGTCACAAGATCGACACCGGATCTGCGCACCCCCTCAGACAGAAACCTTATCGAGTTTTTGCGTCAGAGCGCAAGGTAATTTCAGAGCAAGTCAGCGAGATGCTAAACTCTGGCGTAATTCAAGAATCGTCAAATCCCTGAGCCACGCCTGTTAAATTGGTCAAGAAAAAAGATGGGTCCTGGAGGTTCTGCGTTGACTACCGACGTCTCAACTCTATAACTAAGAAGAATGTGTACCCGCTTCCTCGCATCGATGATGTCATCGAATGCCTGCATTCAGCGTCCTATTTTTCATCGGTGGACTTGCGATCCGGGTATTGGCAGATCCCCATAGATCCGGCTGACAAAGAAAAGACGGCCTTTGTTACACCCGACGGTCTGTTTGAGCTCAATGTTATGCCATTCGGCTTGTGTATTGCCCCCGCCACATTTGAAAGATATATGGACACCGTTTTACGGGGCCTCAAATGGGAAATTTGCCTGTGTTACCTAGACAATGTGGTGATTTTTGGCCGAACATTTGAAGAACATAATCATCGCCTTGACCTCGTTCTAACCTGTCTCGAGGAAGCTGCGCTTACACTGAACTCAAAAAAATGTCGCTTTGGAGAACGTGAAACCTTGGTTCTGGGACACCAGGTGGATAAAAATGGCGTGAGACCGGACCCGCAGAAAGTCGCCGCTGTCAGCAACTTCAAGCAGCCGCAGTCCCCCAGGGAGTTGCGTAGCTTCCTGGGCCTGTGTTCTTACTTTCGTCGATTTGTTCCGAATTTCGCTGATAAAGCACAACCACTGACTGATTGCTGCAAAAGGATGCCCCTTTTCACTGGAGACCGGATTGCGAAGCAGCCTTTAAACAGCTTCGGTTCATACTGACTTCAGGACCAGTACTACGCATTTCGATCCTTCTGCTGAAACAAAAACTCACACAGATGCCAGTGGAATAGGCCTTGGTGCAGTGCTCGTTCAGCGCCATGAAAATGCTGAACACGTGGTCGCTTACGCGAGTCGTTCGTTGAGCAAGGCAGAACGAAATTACACAGTCACAGAACAGGAGTGCCTCGCAGTCGTTTTCGCCGTGCACAAGTTTCGCCCATACATCTACGGCCGTCGCTTCTCGGTAATTACCGATCATCATTCTCTATGCTGGTTGGTAGGCCTCCGAGACCCATCTGGACGACTGGCGTGTTGGGTTTGCGCTTACAAAAGTTCGACTTCACAGTACGCTACAAGAGCGGTAACCGGCACGCAGATTCCGACTGCCTATCGCGCCTTCCTCTACCGACGACTGAGTGCGACGCTGACAACTTCGACCAGTATATTGGCGCTATTGCCTCTGAGTTCCCTGATCTCGCGACATTCCGGACAGCCCAACAAGAGGACCGCTCCTTAGATTCTCTGTTCGCCTCCGCAAATGAACACGCAAACTCAAGCTCTTTTGTGGTTCATGACGGCGTCTTTTACAAGAAGAATTATTCCGGACAAGGCGCCCGTCTGCTTCTAGTTGTTCCACGCACTTCACGGGCTCACGTCTTTCGGTCCTTACACGACGACGCAACCTGCGGCCACATGGGCTTCGCCAGAACGCTTCAATGAATCCAGCAAAGGTTCTATTGGCCCAAGATGCGACACGACACGGAAAAATACGTTGCTGGATGCGAACAATGCCAACGACACAAACGTCCCACGGCGACGCCGCCAGGACTTCTCCATCCTGTTCCACCTCCTAACTCTCCCTTTGAGACTGTTGGTGTTGATCTGCTCGGTCCATTTCCACGATCGAGCAGTAACAATCGATTGGTCGTCATTCTGTGTTGACTACCTAACGCGCTACGCAGCGGCCATGCACGTGTCGCAGTTTATGCTTCGCTGTATAATTCTCCGCCACGGTCCTCCACGCGTTGTCATTAGCGACCACGGACGTCAGTTCGTTGCCGACGTCGTTGAAGAGATCCTGCGTCTGTCTGCCTGCCATTTCCGCCATGCCACACCATATCACCCGCAGACCAATGGTCTCGTAGAGCGCACGAACCGGACTTTCACGAACATGCTGTCTATTTATGTCGATTCTAAGCACAAAAACTGGGACGAAGTGCTACCTTACATCACGTTGGCGTGCAATACCGCGAAGCATGAGACTACAGGTTACTCTCCATTTTACCTGCTGTACGCTCGCTCCCCACGATTTTGTCTCGACACTATACTACCTTTTACACTAGACGTGGAAACCTCGATAGCCGAGACGCTCTGCCGCGCAGAAGAAGCCCGTCGCATCGCACGCCTCCGCACCTTGGCATCCCAGCAGCGTTCTAAAAAACGTTACGACGCCTGCCATCGCTCCGTATCTTATAGTAAGGGCGATCTTGTGTGGGTATGGACACCAGTCCGCAAACGTGGTTTGTGCCAGACGTTCTTGGCCCACTATTCCGGTCCATTCGTCATTCTTGACCGCCTCAGCGACGGCACGTACGTAATCTCGAGCGTCACAAGCAATGGTCGCCGCTCTAGCAAAACACAACTGACACACGTTGCGCGCCTTAAACCGTGCCACCATCAACCATCTGAGTGACTCGCCCAGAGGGCATCATCTGCGAACCGGGAAGTGCAACGCGCTAGCGAAGATTCGACGAAGAGGAGGAAGAAACTCAACTGGCTCGCGAGCGACGCTGTTGATCCTTCACTGAGCTACACCTCTGCATTACCCATCTTGTAAATAAACGCATTCCATCGTCACAATATATATATATATATATATATATATATATATATATATATATATATATATATATATATATATACCTGAAGGGGCGCGGGAATACATATCATATCTTGGTTTTAGGAAGACGCTTAAACAGTGAATTCCAGAGCCCGGGCATTTCAGTCATAATTTGGGTGAAGACAAATGTAGCGTGATAATAAAGATATAAATGTATTTACGAAAAAAAGCATGTTTGAACAAAATTGGCTTGTTCGGCAATATATCTTTGCTAAGATTGGAAAAAGATGAAGGCACCAACTGTTTTCAGAAGGCACCAACTGTTTTCTTACGAAAACAGTTGGTGCCTTCTGAGATCTTCCCTCCAAGTAAATAATTAGGGAAAGTGACTCAGGTTCACCATGTTGTTGCTGTGCAACAGCGGTTGAGTCAAGCACACCGATAAATGCTGTTTCCTCCTCATCGGATAGAGTTGCCGAGTCGATGGGTGAGTGGGATAGACAGTCGGCGTCCATGTGGCGGTTCTCTGACTTGTGTACGACAGTAATGTCGTACTCCTGCAGGCTGAGACTCCAACGCGCTAACCTCCCGGTAGGATCTTTAAGATTTGTCAACCAACACAGTGAATGGTGGTCGCTGATGACTTTGAAAGGGCGGCCGTATAAATACGGGCGAAATTTTGTGACCACCTGTACTACGGTGAGGCGTTCCTTCTCAGACGTGGAGTAATTAGTCTTGGCGCGTGTTAGTGTTCGGCTTGCATAGGCGATTACTCTTTCTGTGCCCTCTTGCAGCTGCACACTATATTCATAGCTTATTGGACACGCATGTAATGATTATAATGTTTGGACGCGTCACTTACTTTAGTCGTCTATTCACGCAACGTGACGCAAATTTTGCCTTATGTGAAACTAGCAACACGGCTGTGAGAACGCTGTGAGCTTAGCATAGAGTCATGTCTTATATGACACGCGTATCATGATTATCATGTTTGCACCAGTCATATACCTTTGTCGTGCGTTTACGTCCCACAATACCAAATTTGTTACTTCAAAAGATAGCGAAATGACTACGAGCCCACCTTTCGAATTGCGTGTAGTCTTTTTTTCACATAACACGCATGTCAGCATTATCATGCTTGCACCTGTCACTTACCTTCGTCGTCCATTCACGTCACGTAACACGAAATTAGATATATGCGAAGCCAGCGAAATGACCTCGAGTGCGTAATGAGCATGGTATGCTGTCATGTTGATACATAATACAAGTGTGATAATTATCATGCTTGCACCACTCATACACCATCATCATGCACTCACACCACCTAACAGAAAATTTGGTATATCTGAAGCTAAGAAACCGGCCACGAGCGCATCATGAGCGTACCATGTAGCCATGTTCTTACATGATACGCTTCTCAAGATTATCATGAAATGAAAGATTAACTCCCGATTGTTGCCTTTCAAAATGACGGCGCTGTCGTCACTGTTGCCGCTGCGCTGACTTTCAACATGGCATATCGGAACTCAACATCACACTTTGTAGGCTACCGCCCTTGCATTCCGCTTTCGCGTCTAGCACCGACATGGCCGCTGGTCACTTTATTCTTGTACTTCAGGCTGATATTCATTTCGTCCTGTTGACGGTAAAACATTTCGAGAATAGGTGCTGGATCCCGATTCGGTCTTGAATTTTTGTACGCGCATATCTATCGTACGAATCAAGTGCTTTTTATGTGTGCAATATCTGCAAAAACTACTGCAGCTTGCAGAGGATGTGGAACAAAGCACAGGACTATAAAAAAAAGTTGACCACAGAGGCAAAATAATTCCATGCGCTAAGAGTAAGGAAGGTGAATTCAAAATACCTTATAGCAAACTAAAGATTGGGGAAAATTTTTTTCTTCATATTGCCGAAACCGACACTGTAAATAAAGCTGTGCCATCACAATTAAAATGCCCCCTTAACTTCTAGACAATCATCCAGCAAAGAAGACAACATTTGTATTGCTGTGAGTACTTTCAAATTTGTTTTTGTTGTTTCCTTATTAGGTGGCTCGATTATCGGACACTTGATTCCACTGCAATAGAAGTCTGGTAATGCGCAGAAAAACTAGCCAAGCCATCCCTCTCTTGTACTGACGGCTTTATCCTGTATGTACTCAGACCACCAGAAAATTTCAATGTGAAGCGCAAGTATTCAGGGATGGTGCTAGTGCATGCACAGCCTTCCTTAGCGCTACCCTGGGGAAGCAGAGCCTGTGTTGGCATTGAAAAATGGCATTATGTTTCATGGGTTATGGGTGGTACTTCAATCCAAGGGCCTCTGTATACTTAGCAATATTTATTACCTCGCACGCCACACAGATGAAGAGTTCGACATTTTTGGCAAATTTTGAAGAACAATGGCAACTTTTTAGCCGTCGTTTGGCGGATTTCACTCGAAAGTTAGTGGCAACCCTGATATCCAGTTTGAATTCGCTAACCGGAGTGACTATTAGTTGATGATCTGTTTCTACAGTAAAGTCTATGCCACGTACGAGTTTATCCAACTTACGCATAACCCATAGAGCCGCCGAAGCTTTATTCTGTCTGACTGTATCTCTGTTCTGTGGTCGCCATGGAGCGAGTATCAAACGCCAGTGGTCGACGTTTTCCAGAAGGTTGCGTTTGTAGTAAGACCGTTCCTCGTCAAAAGGAACTTGCATGTGCCGAAATCGTGGTTATGTAGGACGGGTAATATTTAGCCATGCGCCTACCTAATACCCGCAAGTGTTAAATGCGAAACATTTTTTGAGAACTTCAGCGACTTTGGCCAAATCTATCTATCTATCTATCTATCTAACCATTTATCTATCTATCTATCTATCTATCTATTTATCATCTATCTATCTATCTATCTATCTATCTATCTATCCATCTATCTATCAGCCACTCTCCTGGCCGTTTCGTTATTGGAATTTATACCAAAATAAGTAATGCATAAATGACCACATGATGAGCCCAAGTGACCAGTATTAACATAAATATCATGACGTGTATGTCATAAGTGTCATGATTTACATGCCATGGTCTTGCTTCAACAGCGGCGGTTTCGTTCACATGAGATTATTCCTAAGCTTGGATGACATGACTGCATGGCAAACATTATTAACAGGCAATGTGCAAATCATTACATGCATGTCATGTAACACGTGACTGCATGTCACCCTCATGGTGCTCTCGCAGACGTTTCGCTACGTTCACATATACCAAGTTTGGTATTAGGTGACATCAATAGGTGACGTAGGTGTATGACTTGTATAAACATGATAATCATAACTACATGTCATCTTCATGGTTCGCTCGTGGCTGTTTGACTGGCTTCATATATACCAATTTGGTGTTACGTGACATAAATGAATGACGAAGGTATATGACTTGTCCAAACATGAAATTATTGAGAAGTGTCTCATGTAAGAACATGACTACATACCACGCTCTTATTTGCTCACGGCTGTTTTGCTAGCTTCACAGATACCATACTTGGTATTGGGGGACGGGAATGGACGAAAGTAAATGACACGTCCAAACATGATAATCGATCATGATATGCCTGTCATGCAAACTATGACTATATGCTACGCTCATGGTGCCCCTGGTGGTAGAAATTTCCGGAGCCCTCCACTACGGCGTCTCTCATAATTAAATAGTGGTTTTGGAACGTTAAACCCCACAAAACAATCAATTACGCTCATGGTGCACTCTCGGTCGTTTTGCTAGCTCGGCATATAAAAATTTTTATGTTACGTGGTGTGAACACAAATGTCAGGCGCAACCACGATGATCACTAAATGAAAGACACGTACGGAATAATTTACGCCCACCTTCTCAAGTCGTTGTTGCTGTTAATTTTCTCTGCTAATGGCTCATACCCAAGCAGAGGATTGGCCAATTATAAGGTGAATTTGCCCGATACTTTGTGCATTGCTTAATTCCTAAAAGAACTTTAGTTATTTATTTGTGATTTAAAGTGGCGATTTCAAATGTGCAGAAAAAAATTTAGGAAAAAATAGTGAGACCAATATTTATTTATTTATTTATTCACTATACATTACAGACTCGTAATTGGAGCATTGTGTAAGGGGGGCGATACATGTAAAACATGACTTGTGATAAATATAAAAAAAGATGAAACTAAAATGCTACAATTTGGAAATTGCACTGTGATATAAATGACTGCCAGAAAAGCAAGAGTAACACCCCAGTAGAATAACTAAACAAAAAAGGAGCATGCACGAAACACGAACTGAAATAACATGAACAGTCAGTGATTGTGAAATGAAGAAATTTTTGACGGCGTTTACAATACTACAATGCAACTTAATACAACGTTAACTAATTTGAAACTTGAGATAACACAGCTAGAGAGAATGAACAAGAAATAACTACGTAAGCATGAAATGTTCGAGTAGGCAATAGTGAAAGGCTTTGCTATTTGTGATCGAAGTGATATCACCAGGGAGATCATTTCAAAGCTGGATGGCGCGTGGCAGCGCCGAAGAATAAAACGCCTTTGTGTTGCCGAAGATGCGCTCGAAACTGCCACGATTATGAAGCCGCCTAGACATGCGCAGTGGTGTTTTCAAAGTGAGAGAATGAGGCCTGATGTTTTGAAGATATCCATGAAGCAGGCTTAAAAGGGAAACACACCGGCGAAACTGAAGAGGGTGCAGCGAAAGTTTCAGTTTTATTTTAGTGATACTGAATTTTCGCTCATAATTTCCGGTGATAAAATAAGTGGCATGGTTTTGAACAAGCTCCAAGTTAGTAATTAAGTATCCTTGATAAGGGATCCCAATACATGACGAAAATTCTAACTGCGGGTGAATGAAGGTAAGGCACGCTAACTTTCGAATGTTAGGTGGCGATTTACAGAGGTTACGACGAGTGTATCCAAGCGTTTGAGACGCTTTAGCACAGAGAGCGGTAATGTGAGGACGCCATGAAAGATTGTGAGTCAAGTTTATCCCTAGATACTTGAATGGCTGAACACGAGATATGAGAGAGTTCTTAATGACGTAGAAAAAATTAGAGTTCGATTTTTTGCGGGTGAAATAATTGAGTTTACATTTTGCGGAGGTCAATACCATGAGCCATTTTTGACATCACATATTTATAAAGTTAATGTTACTTTGCAGGATGTGGTGATCCTCGAGAGATGTTATTTTTGTATAAATGAAACAGTCATCGGCGAACAACCTATTACTTGAGGAAATATTGCAGGGCAGGTCAATAATGTAAATAAGAAAGAGTTAAGGGCCTAGAACGCTACCTTGAAGGACAACGGAAATTACATCAGCTAAGGGAGAAACACAGTTATTATTACGTTGAATTGTTCGCGAGACGATAAGAAATTTCTAATTGATAAGAACTTAATTAGGAAAACAATCGACAATAGGCGACCCGGTCAAAAGCTTCGGAAAAGTCAAGAAAAATGCTATCGGTGTGTAGATTGTTGTCCATGTTAAAGTTCAAGTCGGTTAAAGTGAAATCTTGCATTAAGTGCCCTTACGAATTGGTGCAGCAGTAATCACTTAGTTATCAACCCCACAAAAACAAAATGTATGGTGTTTAAAAGTGCTCAGGGATCATAATCTGCTATTCCCTTAATACAACTTGGTATTCATTCCATTTCTACTTGATCTGATGTCGTATTTCTTGGCATAGATTTTGAACCATGCCTTACCTTTCGCAGTCACTTTAACCATCTTAAGCAGAAGACGGCGTTTGGTATTCGCGCGTTAATCAAAGCTCGCCTTTTCTTCTCCCGTGAAGCTCTACTGGCGCTGTATTTTGCGTTTATTCATAGTCATAATACATATGGTGTAGTCTCATGGGGCAACACTTATGCTTGTCATTGATCATCAATACAGCACATTCAAAATCAGTCAATCCGCATTGTCACTTCTAGTTTTTCGCAATTCAACGCCTACACATTACTACGCACTTACAATATTTTGCCAGTAACTCTTTTGTTCTGGTTGAATCCTGTGACCTTATTCCACAAACTGCTGTATAATCAGCTCGCATTCCCATTTATTTCTTCTGATCTTTCGCAGAATAATAATGTAACGAGGTTTGCGGCTGCTAAATTTCCTGTTACCCCCGCTCATACTAAATATAAGCAAAAAACTTCCGCTTTCAGTCCGATATTCTTTTGAAATGCGTTACCTTCTAGCATTAAGCGTTGCACTTCAAGTCCTTTGTTCGAAAAGTCCGTCAAAAATTACTTTCTCGAATAACCTTACTTGTGATCATTTACCTGTTTGACTCGTTTGCTCTTCGTTTTTGTTATACCATTTTGCTTGTTTTGGCTTGTTTTGTGATACAAAAGTGCATTTTGATGTCCCTATCTTGTATAAATTTTCTGTAGCTCTGTATAAATTTTACCGTGCATCTGTATCGACAAACCGAGCGTCCCACTAAAGTCTCTGGCTCTGGGACCCTCGTTTGTATATCTTTGAGTTTGTATCTTGTTTTTGGAAATAATGAAACTTAAACTTGAAACTTGAAACAATTGCATGTCACATGCCATATTTTTACGAAATTCATGTTGATTTATGAAAAAGAAATTATTAGTCTCCAAGTGGCGGTTGATGTGCAATGCAATTATGTGCTCTAGCATTTTACAGGAAATGCAAGTTAGAGAATTGGGGCGGTAGTTGTCAGGTTGACTTTTCTTTCCAGCTTTGCATAACGGAATTGCCAAGAAAATCGTTTAGTCGCATTGATATATTCCTGAACGGCGAATAAAACATCCCTATGGCTAAAATCCCGTGTATAGGCTGCAAATGAACGAAGATCAGGTTGTAATAACTGCAAGCACAGTTTTTGAAGAGGCGGTGCTAGTATGCTTTGCCTGAATAATCCAAACGGCGACATTGTAATAAAAATAACTGATCGTTTCCGCTGGATTACAGTAATTGCACAGAGTGAAATTCAATATTTCTGATATACGCAAGTAAAAATTAGTGAGGTAACGCTGCAACAAAATTTTGTGATGCCCCAGGTGGTCAAAATTTCCGGAGTCCTCCACTACGGCGTCTCTTATATTCATATGGTGGTTTTGGGACGTTAAACTCCACAAATCAATCAATCAAATCAAACTTTGTGATGACAACTTCAATCATCCTTGAAATAAACAGTTCACTGCGCCAGGGAAATAACAAGTGGTTTTACTCCGGAGAAGCTGTCAATGCAGGGTCTGATAAATTTTGCCTGATTTTAAGTGTGCGAAATAGCGCCACGGTAATGTGTACTGTATGAGGGAAAATAAGAATGATGGCCGTCGAAAGCGATGCCTTCACAAGAGAATCAGCTATTACGTTTAACAACAAACCTTTGCGCCCTGGTGGCCAGATTAAACGAATACTTCGGAGACGACAGTTGTGCTGATCTTAAAGTGATGATGGTGGTGATAATGCTCCTGTGGTCATTGGCACCTAACCAATCTGGGGGATCGGCGATGAGTCGGGTGGATCATACTTATTGAATTTATGATTATTATTTATCAAAAGCTAAAATTATTTTGAGAAGATTTTTTCAAGTAACGGTATATATAAATGGCTGTAATATTAGGTTGCACTATTTTGTGTAATCTTCCAGTGACTCAAGATCGTTTGACTAGAAAGGCTGAATCGAAAATTCTTAGTAGTTGATACACCTACCAAATCTAACCGAGTCGCATATTTTATTTTTTTATTTATAATACCCTCAGGGCCAAAAAGGCATTAAAGAGGGGAGTGGGTAAATACATGAAAAATACAAATAAAGCAGTGCAATAAATACAAATAAACATTACGCTGCTCAGCGGCGAAAGTCACGGCATCAGGAAAGCCAGACGACAGAGAAGCGATAAGGTGGTCAAAGTTATCGGCTTCACAATCTGTCGATGGTAGCGGCATTCTGGAGAGGCAATCCGCATCAGCGTGTAGACGGCCAGTCTTGTATGAGATGGTGAAGACATGATCTTGCAAACGAATGGCCCATCGTGCGAGGCGGCCGGATGGGTCACGAAGGTTGATCAGCCAACACAGGGAATGGTGATCTGTGACGATAGCGAACGGGCGACCATAGATGTATGAGCGAAACCGTTGCACGGCAAAGACTACCGCTAGGCATTCCTGTTCGGTCACTGTGTAGTTGCGTTGAGGCTTGCTTAAAGAACGACTTGCGTATGCCACAACGTGTTCCTTCTTCCCAGAACGCTGAACGAGAACGGCATCAATACCGATGCCACTTGCATCTGTGTGAATTTCCGTTCGCAACGAAGGATTGAAGTGCCGAAGTATTGGCTGCGAAGTTAACAAACACTTCAGCTTGTGAAAAGCGGCATCACACTCGGAGGTCCACTGAGACAAGCTGTCCTTGCGTAGAAGGCTCGTCAGGGGGTGAACCACATCCGCAAACTTGGGTACGAACCGGCGGAAATACGAGCAGAGCCCGATGAAGCTACGCAGTTGTTTCACAGATTTAGGACGCTCGAACGATTCAACGGCCGCGGTCTTTTGTTTGTTAGGTCTAATGCCATCTTTATCGACGAGATGTCCTAACACCATTGTCTGTCGCTCGCCAAAGTGGCACTTTTTCGAATTCAATACAAGGCCAGCTTTTTCAATGCAGCTTAGCACGAGGTCTAGGCGAGTGTTGTGCTCCTCAAACGTACGTCCAAAAATTACGACATCATCAAGGTAACACATGCATATATGCCACTTTAAACCACGCAATATAGAGTCCATAAATCTTTCGAATGTCGCAGGAGCATAGCATAATCCGAATGACATAACGTTGAACTCGTAAAGTCCGTCGGTCGTAACGAATGCCGTCTTTTCTTTGTCAGCTGCGTGCATCGGAATTTGCCAGTAACCTGATCTCAGGTCGACAGATGAAAAGTAGGACGCGGAATGCAGGCAGTCTAGAGCGTCATCGATGCGCGGCAGTGGATAAACGTCTTTCTTGGTAACAGAATTCAGTCGGCGGTAGTCAACGCAAAATCTCCACGTACCATCCTTTTTCCTCACTAGAATGACAGGAGCAGCCCACGGACTTGCCGATTCCTGTATTATTCCCTTTTCCAGCATTTCTTGGACTTGCTCGTTAAAGATCTTGCGCTCCGATGGTGCCACTCGATAAGGTTTCTGCCTAATGGGATGCGCCGACTCGGTGTGGATCTGATGACGTATCCGGGACGCTGGGATTAAGGGCCTTTGGCTATTTTTAGAAAAATCGAACACTTTCGAGTACTTGGATAGAACGTCGAGCAGTGTATGACGTTTGCTTTGGTCAAGTGACTTGCTGACCATTTGTAGCAATTGGGCATCTTCTGAACCTTGTAAGCCTAGATGTTCATTTTGGCTTGTAGCATCAAGAAGCGCAACCAGCGTCGTACATGATTCGGGTCTAAATACTGCAAGTTTCATGCCGCCTGGCAGAATTGCAGGCTCCATGGAACTGTTCATTGTCCACACACCTGCCCGTCCATCAACGACTGGCACTATGCAATGGGGAATGAGAATGTTCTTTTTCAGGCATGCCAAGGGAATCGGTTCGAGCGTGGCGTCAAACGTGCCACAGTTGTTGCTAGAACATGTCACGGGAACACACACAGCAGAAAATGCAGGAACGACCGTGTCCACGGAGACGAAAAAGATGCATTCCTCCGGACGGGAATTTTCCAAGAGCGCCGTTGGGAAAGTACCCTGTATAGAAAGATGCTCACTTCTGCAGTCTACAGTTGCCCCACACTCACACAAGAAGTCAATACCCAAGATAACGTCATGTGTAGACCGCGGAATAACCGCAAACTCTGTGCAAAACACCTTGCCACACAGCGAGACGTCCACAGTACAATATCCCACCAGACACAACACGTCACCACTTACACCACGAAATGTCACCCCACGGTTCAGGCAAAACATCACTTTTGGTCCCAGCAGGTTTTTAAAATTTACACTCATCACCGAGACTGTCGCGCTTGTATCCACAAGTGCCATAGTAGCCACTCTATCGACAACTACACGAACTTTGTTCTTCAACATAAACGCTGACGGGGGTATACCTGTAGATAGCACCTGTGATCTCGCGGCCTCACCCCCACTGGCCGCACCGACTAGTTTTCCGGCGGCGTTGTACGTGCGCGTCGCCGTGGCGATGGCGATCGTGGAGCACGGGGAGCAGGTGGTGGTGTCAAACTTCGATCAGAGGCCGGCGAGGGGTAGCGTGATCCGGTAGGTGCGCGTGGTTTCCGTGACGTGGAGAGCGGATGGTCGAAAGGTTGGTGAGACATGTGCCAAGACTGTCGCTGATATGGGCGGTGGTCACAAAAACGTGCGATGTGACCCGGGACACCACAGTTGTAGCATACCGGACTTGCTCGAGGGGCACGTTGTTGCTCAGAGTAACGACTCCTCTCGGAAGGCATGGGATAGTGGAACCGTCCTTCGGGGGCCCTGTAGGGAGGCGATGTTGGGTAAACAGGTGGGCGAAAACTTCGTTCGTAGTTGGGAGGTGGTTGACGGGGCAATCCAGCCTGCGGTGTGCCTTGATATTCGTAAGCGTCCGTTGCGTTGATCGATGGTTGCCATGGTGGATGAGAAACAAGTGTCCGCACACGTTCTGGTTCGCTTACGTACCCATCCTGAAAATCGCTGGGGCGATGATAGCTCTGCTGACATCGA
The DNA here is from genome assembly GCA_013436015.1 of Rhipicephalus annulatus. Lineage (NCBI taxonomy): Eukaryota > Metazoa > Arthropoda > Arachnida > Ixodida > Ixodidae > Rhipicephalus > Rhipicephalus annulatus. The sequence continues at coordinate 29,516 of WOVY01010725.1, forward strand.
AGCAGCTCTTCTCTAACGATCTGCCGTATGGTCAAAGCAAGGTCGTTAGGCGGCACTGTTTCAACACTAGCCACAGTGGGGACGTTGGACAGGCGGCCGAATTTCGGAGAAATTCGTCGCATCTTGAGGGATTCAAATGTACGACAGTGCTTCATCACGTCGGACACGGAGTTCAAGCAGTCTTTCCCAATTAAGAAATTGTACACGTCTTCGGCTATACCCTTGAGAACGTGTCCAACCTTGTCTTCTTCAGACATCCTCCCATTCACGATCTTGCACAGCTTCAATATTTCCTCAATGTATGTCGTACATGTTTCTGCGGGAAGCTGTGCCCTCTGAGACAATGTCTGCTCCGCGCGTTTCTTCTTTGCGTCCGAATCACCGAAGCACTTCTGCACTTCTTCAACAAAACGTTCCCAAGTCGTGAACATGTCCTCGTGGTTCTCGTACCACATAAGGGCGGTGTCAGTTAATGAGAATACGACATGATTGAGCTGTTCGTTCGAGTCCCAGCCATTGCTTCTGCTCACCCGCTTGTAGTTCTTGAGCCACACGTCGACGTCTTCTCCTGAGGTCCCGCCGAAGTTTGGTGGCACTCTGTAGTACGGCACGGAACCCATCGGAGTTGGCCTCGAAGCGTTGGATGGCTGCTCTTGGGCCATTACGATCGGCGAAGGTGGAAGTCCGGCGAGGCGGCGGCTTCGACAAAGTCCTGGTAGTGAAGCTCCCGTCTTTGGGTTCGTCCTACCCAGCACCACCACCAAATTGTTACACAAATTAAGGTAACTTAACGGGGGGGTTTTAATGAGCCCTGAGTACGCGATCACAGTCCAATGATGATGATCACCGCCATGGCTCGTACCCACTCAGGGGGATCGCAGTGGAAGCAACGTCGTGTTCCTTCTCTGCCCACGCTTCCCTTGCTTTTCCTGGTAGTGATGATTTGTATCAATACAATTAACGCAAATAAAACAATACAATAAAATACAAATAATATTAACATTTCTGCCGAATGTATAAAAAATAGTTATTTCCAAATATACAAAACAGAAGCAATAAGCATAGGTAACAGATTTTCTTGGTTATACAATGTTAGCTAATGTTTCGTGCAAAGTTTGAAGTCAGTGATGGTTGCGACATTCGAGGGAAGGCGGTTCCAATCATGAGATGTGAGGGGAATAAATGACTGAAAGAAAGACCTAGTGTGACATGATGCGATTCCTACCTCATTGCGATGATCAACATGGTTTGAGATGTACAGAGGCTGGAGTATCAGGTCATTATGAAATGTAGGGTGATAGAAAATTTTATGAAACAGTGAAAGACGGGCGATATTTTGTCGGTGAGCCAATGAAATAAGTGATGAATTATTTTTCATTGAAGTCATACTTGTAGTGCGGTTGTAGTTAGGGAGGATGAACCTAGCAGAGTTATTTTGTACTAGTTCAAGAAAGGTGATGAGATTAGCATTACTGGGATCCCATATGGCGGATGCATACTCGAGTTTGGGGCGTATGAGAGACTTATAGAGTACTAATTTCAAGGAAGAGGGTGCTTTGGAGAAGTTCCGTCGTATGTAGCCGAGCATGCGATTAGCTTGTTAATCACGTACTCTACATGAGTTGTCCAACTTAAGTTAGTTGTGATGTGCACGCCAAGATATTTACAATATAAGCCGGAATCTAAAAGAACGTTGTTTTAGGTAGTATGTGCTATAATTCGAGTTAGTTCTTGATACGTGCATTATCTTACATTTCTTAATATTAAGTTCCATTAACCAGATATTACACAAATTAGCTATATTATTTAGGTCAGTTAGAAGTGTTTTAGTATCATCAACATTGGTAATTTTGTGGTAAATAACAGTCATCTGCAGCTGCTGGTAGGTAGCCTGAAATCTTATCGATATCACGTTGTGTGTCGTCCGCGATAACGCGCGTGGGCGTGTAAGCGAGTTTCCTGATGACATCGACTCCACTATCATGATGTTGTCTATCACGATGCTCTTGAGGCGTTTGTGATTCTTCTAGCTCTACAGCCGGTATACTTTAGACGTTGCCTAGCATGTCATTATATAAAGGGTTCTTTATGCATTTAGCTCGCTTGGTACCAGCAAAGAACGGCGTGTCAATATAAACTATTTCCTCAGACAAGTAGTACAAGCAGGAAAACGCGATTTCCAGTACTTATCATCTTGTCTCCCTGAACAAGCCTTTCTCATATCACTACCCTGTAGACCCGTGTTTTGAAGTGGAGATACAACCTTGTCCTCGAGCAATCCTCTCACTAGAGGCACAGTTGCGACGTTGCGACCTCCACAAAAGTTGGGGCAGGTGTCGACACCGTATTCACGACAGGAATTGTATTCCCATTCTGGAGTACCACGTACCCTTCGTCCATCTTTTCGGGTATGTCAGCTTTACCTACTTCTTAGGAAGGCAGCATACATGATGCGAAGCTCTTTTCCTGGGTTCAAGTGGTCTCCGGAGATGAACCGTTCCTGCCACCACACCAGCCAGTCCCTGATCGGTGAATTCTTGTCCATGACCAATATTCAGAGCATGATGCGCTGACTTACCACATAGGACACAAAAACTTTGGTCTTTGAACTGGCGCTTAGCCGCTTCTGTTTTACGAGCATCTGCCAAGATCTCCTTACAAGGCTTCTTTTTGTCCAAATTGAACAAACTTTTGGCTTCCAAAAAGCAATCAACGTTTTGCCTCAAAGATTTTAATTTTGTACAATTCTCTCATTCAGAAATACCCACAGGGTGGGGGAGCGTCCTTTATGTACGGCTCGATAAATATTACGTCATGAAGAGCGTCACTTGTTTCATTGACATTCGCCAGCTCCATTCAATGGTAATGACCTGTTATGCAAGAAGAATGTTGGAGCTCCGTCTCCTTATCCGCTGGTCTCGCCTTGCGAAATCTTTCGTGGTATCTTTAGGCCGCAGACCGGAATCATAATAGCCGTGTTGCAATCACCTGATTTTAGTCAGAGGTGGAAGCAAAGTTACGTCGGGTAATCAAAGACAAAGACTCTCTCGTCAGGCACAAGATGATCAAAAAAGCCCGTTTGCTCCGAGGCCACTGCTGAGACTCCTTGACGTGCTCAATATGCTGCAGATACGGGTCGAGGTAGTCTCGCATGTCGTTCAATGGTGTCAATAGCTTGTGTGGGGTACAGCTATGAATTACAGCTGGGAACGCGGCATCGTCGTTCGTGGGTCGGTCACTCTTTTCCGTGTTCGAACTAGTCCTCTGCTCCTTAAACTTGAGCTTCAACGGCAAAAGGTGTTCCTCGGCTTGCAGCCGTCTTTCCTCGAGCTGCATCATTTCGCGCAGTTCGTCGCGAAGGTCCCTTTTGATCACCCACACAGCGTCAAACTATTCCTGTAGAGCGCATCCCGTCGACCCGCGTCTGTTCCGTCCGCGTGTAGCCTCTATCAATTCATGGGTTCGTCTCGTCCATATGGCTTTTGGCAATAACGTAAACTGGTCTATGCTGAGAGGATCGACGAAAATAGCGGGCACCTGTGGACGCACGTTAGCACGACGAGGGTAGGGAACGTTCGAGGACAAATAGAGATTTTTATGTAGATGACACTAGACACGGGAATACACACTACATGAACTCACACTTGTGCATATGCGTTCACGGTCTCATAAGGGAGATAAGTTAGTGCTTAAGTTTTTCCCCTGACGTCGCGCTGTAGGAGCGGGAATGTCGCAGTCGACCTAGCTCTCTCACTGTGAAAAGGCAGGGTGCGCCGTGCTCTTGGGGTCCATTCCGAGTCTTTGCTCGGCGTAGAAGATAACCACCGGGGCCATCCCAGTATAGTAGTCGCGCATTGATTTGACAGGACTCACGCTGAGAACAACGTATCGATGGCTGTCGGGAACAGACACAGGACAGTGTCTCGCTCCGTGACCATAACAGCAGCCAGACGTGGAGATCGTAGCTTCAGACCAACCTGGGGTGAGGTGGCGCAATTCCTAGTGCAGAGCGCACCTGAGGACTTCGACACCAAGACGAGGCCCAAACACCGGGGGTCAGAACCAACTATCAGTGCGTCGCCCGACCTTCTATCTTCAGCTTGTCTCTGTGGTTAGACGTGCAGTCCCCATCGTTCAAGACCTTGCCTCGATGTCCGCGCACGAGTACGCGCATAGGCGCGCTTCATCGTTACGCCACATTAAACGTCATGACGATTCGCGCACATCGTTCACAAAGAAAGCGGCCACGCACACCAATATTTTACGCCAAAGCACGACGCCCACTCTCGGTGATGATGTTTTCACCACGGCATAGTTAGCTGCAACGATTGGCGTCACACAAAGCAGTTGCTCACGGATTTTCCGGACAACTCTAACGTCTACGAATCGTTTCAAATCTGTGAAGGTACGCATCAAGGTAATCCGTGATACGTACTCTTGGGCCCAATTTTAAAGAAGCGTCTACTATAATCACGAACCTTCTGAAACAATGAGGCCCAGCCTGACCTGAGCATTCCAGACAAGCTTTGTGGCTGAAAACCGAATGAAACATGAGTGTAAATAAAAAATGTGCGCGGCATTTTCCTCCTCTAAAAAAGCATCGTCCCTATGCCTAAAACTGAAAAATGGGGAAAATACATGAACAATAAAAATAACAATAAATCAAGCAAAAGCTGAATGATAAATAGGTACAAACAATAGTGCACAATAATAAAAAACAACAAAAAACACAACTGATGACTTTGTTAACCCGCATGAAACGGCTTGAGACGCACGGCATGAACTAGTTTAATGGCGCACACCGCCGTAGACAGCTTGCGATGCCGTCAGGGACAACCTCACAGTCGAGTGTGCCGAGATGTCAAACTACCCGGAGTGGTTAGAAGCACCACCGCAGAAGTTTTTCACTGAATTCGCGCCTGCGTATTGCATCCACACTCAAACTTGGTCACCGAGTTGGTATTCAATGAAGATTCGTCCAAACTTGTAACGCTGGCTGTCCATCATCTGCTGATGATTTATGCGCAGGTGGGCGAGTGGACGAGCTTCTTCAGGGCGCTGAAAGTACACGGTAACGTCGAAGATTTTTTTGTCGGTGACATTGCGTAACATGGCGTTGAGTGCCGTTGCCGAGGTCGTTCGGTAGACCAAGCTCTACGGCGCTATCTTCGTTGTTTCTCGTACAGAGGCGTTGTATGCGAAGGTCGCGTACGGAAGGACGGCATCCCACGCCTTGCGCTCGACGTCTACATACATGGCCAGCATGTCGAGGATGGTCTTATTTAGACACTCGGTCAGGCCTTTAGTTTGCGGGTGGTACGCGGTTGTACGGCGGTGACATCTCTTATTATATTTCTAGATTTCCTGAGTCAAGTCCGCAGAAAATTCCGTACCTCTGTCGGTGATGAAAACTTCTGGGACGCCATTTTGAAGGATGATGTCCTCCACGAAGAACTTGGCTACCTCAGCGGCACTGAATTTAGGCAGGGCTCTTGTTTCAGCATAGCGGGTGAGGTAGTCAGTAGCTACGACTATACACTTATTTCCGCAATTTGACGTTGGGAACGACCCCAAGAGGTCCATCCCGATCTGCTGCAATGGTCGCCGAAAAGTTCAATTGGCAGGAAGAAGCCTGCTGGTATTGTGGGTAGTTTCCTCCGTCGTTGACAGTCGGCATGTTTTCACGGAACCAATGAAGACTGCAGGAAGGTGCTGCCAGCAGTACCTTTCTTGTAGTCTCGCAAGCGAGCCGAAAACGCGAAGGTGTTCTGCCGTCGCATAATCGGCAGAGATCTGGTCGCAAAGCTGAAGACATCAAAAGAAGATACTTGGCTTGAAGTGGCGAGGAGTTGTTTTGTAGAAAGCCATTTCGCAGTGAAAACGCCGCAAGTGCCCGTTTGAATACCTTCAGAAGAATAGAGGTCCTGCCCTCGAGGTATTCGATTAGGTCCTTAAGTTCTGGGTCAGCCCACTGCCGTTAAGCAAAGTTGTCAGCAGTTATATTTACCAAAACTTACTTGTACTTGTAAATGCCGTACTTGTAAATGCCGTAATATTGAAGTCTGAAGCTCCATCGCGAAAAGCAGCCTGAAGGTTCCTTCAAGTTAGCTAGCCAACAAAAGGCGTGGTGGTCATTCACAACTTTGAAGGCCCTGCCGTAGTCGTAAGGACGAAACTTTGATGTCGCCCACATGTTGGCAAGGCACGCCTTTTCTGTTGGGGAATAATTGCGTTCTGACCGGCTAGTGTATTTAATAATCCTTTCCGGTCTGTCAGTCCTCTGCACAAGAACAGCTCTAAGTCTTATGCTGCGTGTATCTGTGTGTACTTCTGTTTAGACGTTTTCGTCGAAATGCGCGAGTAACCGGGGTATCTGCAGGCGTCATTTTAGTTCATCAAATGCTTCTTCCAGTAGCATTTACCGCTTAAAGTCAATGTCGGTCCTTATAATGTTCGTGAGCGGCTCGGTGATGCTGGCAAAGTTTTTGACGAACCGGCTGCAATAGGCGCGCAGGCCGACTAGTCGACACCCGGCCTTCTTGTCGGTTGGCGCTAGAACGCAGCAGTGACAGCGATTTTCGGCGGTCTTACTCTGGTCTCGCTTATGAAATGGCCCAAGAGCATGATTTCCTCGTACGCAAAGCGGAATTTTCTGGCTTCAGGGTGAGTTCAGAGGTCTTGATGGCTGAAAGTACAGCTTTAGGGTGCTGAAGATGCTCGTCGAGGCTCAAAGAGACCACGACGACGTCGTCCAAGTAAACTAGAGAAGTCAGCCACTTCAACTATGCTTGAACTGTGTTCATAACGCGTTAAAAAAGTCGTAGTGACCAAGCAGAGATGGAAGGGCATGTCTCAGAGCTCGGAACGCTATGGTCATTCGGTCTATCTTCGAAGCTTCGATTTACCAGTAGCCAGTATTAGGTTCCATCGACAAAAATTACTTCCAATCGTGGAGTTGATTGAATAGTCCATCCGGGGGGGGAGGACGAACATCGATTTTTAATTTTGTTAGGATGGTGATAATCGACATGGAAACGTAGAGTTCCGTCCTTTTTTTCACTGAAACGACAGATGGCGCGCGCGGACTCTTAGATGGTTGGACGATGTCGTGGACGTCTCTTTTTACGGTCTCACGTTCTCGCATCGAAACTCTGTAGGGGCTCTGCCATACTGGTCTGGCGCTTTCCTCGGTTGATACGATGTATCGCTACTAGTGTGTGGCGAATTTTCAACAATGACAAAAAGCAGTCCTTGTAATGCAGAAACAAAGCCTTGAGTTGTTCTTGCTTAAGTTTCGGAAGGCTTGGATTCACGTCTAATGCTGGGTGACGAGCTTTTTTTCTTGGAACAAATTCAGCAGAATCAACAAGAGAGAAGGCATTGTTGCTTTCTCAATGTCTTTGATGAAAGCAACCTTTGTACTTTTGTTCACGTGTTTGTAATGGTGCTAAAATTCATAAGTAAAACTGTTGCTTTTCCTTCCTCAGTTTTGGTAATTTATTGTGCATCGCGAATATCGCGGTTGACCAACAAGTGAGTAAAGATTCTCTTCGACGACGCCTTTGGAGTCTTCTGGTTTTGAATTGCCGAAAGAAATGAGGCTTGAGCAAGGAGCAGCATCGACTTTTTCTTTCAGCAGATTCAGGGCGTGGCTTCCTGGTGTTGTGCGTGGTGGTAGTGCTTTTTCTGTGGATAATGTTAACGACTTTGTTCTCAAGTCGATGACCACCCTATGGAGGCTCAAGAAGTTCATTACAAAAAATGCATCTCTCAAACAATGCTGTAGCGCAAAGAATCTTGCGGGATAAATGCAGCTGTTATAGGTCACAGTAGTCTGGTTACGCAGACTGCTGCTGTTGTTACTAGGTGACCTCCGGCTATACGAATTTCATCCATCTCAAGCGGTCATAACTTTCTTGAACTTCGCGACAAAAGTCGCACTGATGACGAAACAGTAGGCTCCGATGTCCAGGAGAGCTGTTACGCGGTGGCCGTTGATGAGATAGTCGAGGTTGCGGTTCGTCGCCTGGCGTATCGGTTGGGTCATAGCTTCCGATGGCGGCGGCGATGGTTTGTACGACTGCTTCGATGTTGCTTCATCAGGTATTCTTCTGGCCGCGAAGTTTCAACATCGGGACTACGTTGAAGTAGTGGCGAGTTGTTGAAGTTGCGTCGTGGTGTGATTTTCGTCGGCAGAGTATCTTCGGTTGTTGGATGGATGGATGGATGGATATGGCTGTACCCTTTAGATCGGGCGGTGGCTAGTGCCACCAAGCCTTAATACCTAAAGAACCAAAAACTATATTTCTTTTTTTTACTTAAAAAGTGCGTTTGAGGATTCGTACTTTGCAGTGAAGAGTTTAATTTTCACTCGTGCCTTGACTTAAGCCACCAATCAGATAACCTCCTTCTAGTTAAGTCTAACCGCTTAAAGTCTATTTTTCCCTCCCGGTTCCTAAACCCCAGTGCTTTGAAAAACTCCGCGCCATCATCCTGAAGTATATTGTAAATCCCTTTACAGAACCTTATCAAGTGTTCGGCAGTTTCTTCTTCCTCTCCACATGCACTGCATACTGTGTCTACCTCTTTCGTATTCGGCCCGATATGTCTTGATTCGCAGTACTCCCGTCTTGGCCCCAAACAGTAGAGAACTACCCCGAGTATTATCATAGATCCTTTTCTTGACAATTTCCTGCTTAAAAGGTGATAGATTTCTAGTGCGGACTTCTTAATCATGCCCATTCTCTACATGTCAGTCTCCATTTCCTTCACTTTCTTCTTAACCGATAGTTCTTTTTGGTTTGGTAACCTGCTGTTTTATAAGTATTTACCAGTCAACTTCCTGGTTCGCATCCTCTATTTTGTATCGACATTCTTCATGTACGAATAGCTGAAAACCTTCCTAGCCCAACGCTCCTGCCCCATTTCTCTCAATCGCTTCTCAAATTTTATCTTGCCGCTAGCTTCCCTGCCCTCAAATGATGTCCATCCCAAATCACCTTGTACTCCTTGATTTGGCGTATTCCCGTGAGCTCCTAAAGCAAGCCTACCTATTCCACGTTGCTAAGTTTCTAATCTTGCTTGAACTTCTGATCTCATGCACAAGACCGCATTGCCGAGCGTCAGCCCAGGAACCATGACCCCTTTCCATATTCCTCTCACAACAACTTACATATTGTAACTCCACAGTGCCTTATTTTTCATCACTGCTGCATTCCTGTTACCTTAGTCTTCACGTATATTTCGTGTTCCCTCAGGTACTCGGTTCCATTGCTTACCCATACGCCCAGATATTTGTATTTATCTATTATCTCTAGCGTGACCTCCTGTATTCTAAGCTCACTACCTTCGTTGTCATTGAAAATCATGACTGCTGATTTTTCTTTTCTGAATCTAAAATCTAACCTATCTCCCTCATTACCGCAGATGTCCATCAATCTCTGCAAGTCTTGCTTGTTGTTGGGCATTAGCACTATATCATCTGCGTTCATTAATGCTGGTAGTGCCTGATCAATAAGTTTTCCTTGTTTGACCGAAGAGAGTTTGAAGCCCATCCACTTCCCTCTAATTTGGCCTCTATATACTTGTAGGTACATCATGAATAATAAGGGTGACAGGGGGCACCCCTGCCTAAGCCCCCGTTTTACATCTGCAGGCTTGGATACCTGTTTTCCCACTTTATAACTACCTTGTTACCTTTATAGAACCTTTTAAAAGATTAGTGACTACATGTTCCACGCCTAGTGTGTCCAGTATTCCCCACAATTCCTCTTGAACCACGCTATCGTACGCTCCCTTGATATCCAAAAATGCTAGCCACAGAGGCCTGTGTTCCTTTTCTGCTATTTCGGTGCACTGCGTCAGTGAGAACAGATTGTCTTCCAACCTGCTGTGTTTCCGAAACCCATTCTGCAGTTCCCCAACAACCCCTTCATCCTCTATCCATACCTGCAGTCTTTTTCTTTATAATCTGCATCGCCAGCCTGTAGACCACTGATGTCACTGTTATAGGATGGTAGTTGTTTATGTCAGCTTTGTCCCGCTTTCTTTTAAAGATCATGCTCACCCTGCTAAGTTTCCGTCCATCGGGAACTTCACCATCGATTATTATTTTGCTCACTGCCTCTCTCAAAGCCTGCTTGGACTTCGGACCTAATGTCTTTATCAGCCTAATTGGAATGCCAATGGGCCTGTTGATGTACTACTAGGAGCCCTTTTCTCAGCCCTTTCCCACTCTCGTTGTGAAAATGGAGCCATTGCGCCACTTGATTTGTCCTTGTCTATTGTGGTACATACAGTACTTCTTTGTTGAAATTTTTCTGTCACCCTTGTTCTTATATATTCAATAGCTTTGTCCCCTTCTTACCTAGCACCTTGGGCTGTAGTTATAAAAATCTGCTCTAGGCTCGTCTCATTTCTTAGGGAGTTTAGATGGTTTAGCTGCCTTTCCATCTTTTTTAAGTATTCTGCCCGCCACTGAGTTCCTTTCTTCTAATCTTTTCATTGATCAGAAGGGATACATCTCTTCTAAAGCTTAGAAAGGTTTCCCATTTTCTTTCAACATCATCTGTCGGTTCACCCCACTGCTTAGCATGTCTGTGTTCCCTAGAGGCTTCGTGACGTTTCGCTATGGCTCTCTTACCTTCCTCATCTCACAAACTTTTGGGTTTGTGTCGTCTTTTCCGGGGTGACTCGCCACGTGCCTTAGCAAGCTCTAGCTCAAATAGTTTAATTAGATTCGTGTATGTACACACTGTTTTATTATCCTCAGTGATTACTTGCTCAATTTGTTTATATCTATTTATATTTGCCTTTCTGAATAAAAATTTTCCTATAGTAGCTCATCTTTTCTCCTTTCTATTTTCACTGCTCTTACAAAACTTCGCTTGATACGTTTGTGATCACTACCTAGGCTTCTGGAACCACCTTCATCTATGTGCATTCCCCTGAGCTTATCATACATCCTATGTGACATCAATGCATAATCTATAGTCGACTGCAGCCTTCTTACCTCACATGTTATTTGCCCATCACACTTCTCGGTACTGTTGCAAATGATCAAATCAAGCCTTTCACACATATCCATGATCATTTTGCCGGTCGGGTCGGTATACCCATCTATATCTTCTATGTGCTCGTTCATGTCTCCTTGTATAATTATCTCCACTCTCTTCTTAACCCCGAATGTCCTTGGATATACACTCTACCATTGCCTGGTTTTCCTCTGTGGCTTTTGCTCTCGTCCACAAGTACACGAAACGAAGCAGTGTCATTTGACCTGCCACTTTCCCTTTTAGCCATAATTGTTCCTTGCACTTCTTCACCCTTTGCCAGTCTGTACTTTTATGAATGAATGCCCCAATACCACCCCCCTTTCTGCTGCCTTCTCTTCTATTACAATATTCCCACGCGTAGTTCAGATTGTATGGAAGTTGTTCTATGTCCCTGAGATGTGTTTCTACAAAACCGTATATTTCGTCGTACAGCAACCATGCCTCCATTGGTTGCTGTCCTTAGGTTTCATGTTACTTGCTATGTTACCGCCTCCATGTCGCGCCTAGTGTACGGCCGGTGGCGAGCCGACATCCAGCGACCAGGCGAAGGCAAATGGGAAAATTCTCGTGACGTCCACTGTGTCGCTGCGAGGTAGTCAGCATTGTCACGCGGTCTTTGACACCGCTGTGGACGCGGCGCTTCGCTGGCGAATCCATGCAGTCCGCATGGTTTCGCCAGCGGACTGCATGGCATCGTCAGCACTGGCATTGTCAGCACTGGCATCGTCAGCACTGGCATTTGTCAGCACTGGCATCGGTGGTAGGTGTGGCCAGCTTCTCCGCACTGGTAGCAGAGAAGCCGGTCGTCGGGAGACGCCACACGTCGGGTTTCCTCGGAACATCCACTGGGCGGCGGGTGGGTGGTATGGCGGCGGCAGCTGCTGTCGGTGGGATGGCGGTGGGGTAGCGAGCGTGGAGGAGCGTCCCGTTAAAAGGCAGCGGCGTGACTCATAGCTTCTGGCTGCAGCAGTGGTGAATCGAGCACTTGAAGTTATTGCTGAACTTCGTAGCAGACAGTGTCAGCTATCGAAACCACTTGAGGCTGCGCTGATAGTTACAGCTTACTCAGGTCCTCCCACACAATCACGTGGATGAACTCGCGCAGGTCGTCAGCGCAGATTGGCTGAACGTCTGCGTACTTCGATGTCAAGCGGCGATTGAACCCACGAGTGCGCTTCTCTAGCGCCTTCTGGACAGTCATTGGTTCTTGAATTCTTGCATGGTTTTCGGTGAGTTTCTCCTCAATCTCAGGAAGAGCTCTTGATTGACGCCTCACATGAGGAAACGAACTTTCTTCTCCTCAGGCACGTTCGGGTCAGTGTGACGGAACAGGCGGGTAATTTTTTCTGTGCAAACCGTGACATGTCCATTTGGTAGCTGCACCCGGGTTTTCAGCAAAGCAGCAGCCCTCTGTTGGCGAGCGACGTTTGTGAACATTTTCAGGAATGTTCCGCAGAAGAGATTCCACGTTTGAAGCACGGATTCTCGGGTTTCGAGCCAGGTCCTCGCGGCGTTTTCCAGATGAAAGTACATGCGACGGAGCTATTGTTTCATGTACCAGTATTTCAGGGAAGACACATGCTCGTAGGTCTTCAACCGGGTCTGCAAAGACCTACCCCAGGAGAGTTCGTGGCTCTCTTCGCTGATGCGTGACAATCATTGGCTGTGACGCAGTGGTAGTCATTGTCGCTGCAGTCAAAGTCATTGCCTTGGTATTCCGACCCCTTGTCTTGTAGATGCCTGAACTCCGGTGGTAGACATTGCTGCGTGCGGCTTGTTCGCTACTCCTGGCTGGCGTTGGTGTCTTCGGCGCAACGTGGGCGCAAAGGTGTCCGGTAAACGAATAAATCAGCACCTCCTTTAATAAACTTCTCAGTAGAAAAAGTTCGAACAACGAAGACAAGAGACGAGGACAAGCGCAGATATTGAACTGATGTATTACTACTAAAACAAATATACATGTTACAGAAAGAAAGATGTGATCGCATGCTTAGGTGAAACCAAAAACACAAAACCAAAAAGCTATAACAGACTGCAAGGAACCGCGTGCTTACTCCGGACCCTCACGTGCCAATTCTAAATACGCCAATTCATTTTCAGATAAAGATATAGACGATTTGCTGATGCACCTGCCTCGAGCGATTGCATTACCTTCGATTAGAGGTATTGTGCAATCGTTAGGGTGGGACGCGAGAACCCTTGCCTTTTCGAACAATGACAGATATTGTTTTTGTTTTTTTGCTTCTTGCTTTTTTTCGTTTTTGTGTGGTGTTATCTTCTTTTCTGTATCCTATATATGTGCGTCTTAGTACTAATAAATTGAAAGTCAGGTAATAGTCAGCACTCGCACTCGTCTCTTGTGTTCGTTGTCTGAATTTTTTTTCGCTGAGAAGATTAACAATGAATTACCAACTAGTTGCATCCCCCGCTTTACTGCAGCACCTTCACCAGATGTCAAAGGGTCGTGACGTAGACAGAGGAAGCAGACAGTACTTACAAGTGAAACCTATTCGGCTGAACTTGTGGGCCTTAAAAGGACTGATTACAGTTATGCCCACCGACGCTGATAGCAATGTACAGAGCGTCGGCTTTCGATCAACTGACAACTGGCGAAGTGCATGGGCATTTATAACATGACATTGAATATTATCGCGTCATCGCTGGTGGTGACGTAGGTTTCAGAGTAATCTGTAATGTCCACAAAGTGGGAACTTTCTTAACAAAATAATCTACTATAATCACGAACCTTCTATAACCATGAGGCACAGTTTGCACTGAGCATTCTGTCAGGCTTTGAGGCCTAAGACCGAATGAAAGTGTAAATAATAAACGCGCGCTGCGATATACTCCAGATGAACAATTCCTACACTCGTTATTAGGTTACCTACGCCGTCACTTATCATCAGCATCCGCTACTATCAAATTATTCTCACATAGAACCTTCTTCCAATCAAAACAAGATTCTTCCTCTACTTTGTACGACAACCTCAAGTTATGTTAATAATTCCCTTTAATTGGTTTAGAACCGTGCCGCCAGATTCGTTCTTTTTGACTGCTCCTACAGGCCAAGTGTACCCACCCTAAAATTCCAGCTATGCCTCCCCCATTTTCTTCTCGCAGCAGCAAAACTCGTCTAATCATATTTTTTCAGTCCCTGCCTTCAAGAAACCAAATAACATTTCCTGCACATCCTTTACTCTCGCCACTCACACCCAAATGCTGTGAGTGGCCACATGAACACACGACCACCCATGAATGTACATTTTTTCTGAATGCTGCCGCAGAATTCACATATCCTTCACATATCGCCCTCATCACTTACATAGCTCATTTCAGGACTGGCGTTCTATGATTCGTGAAATCTAACCTGCCCGCCGGTTGTTTTGTTGGCCCACTCCTCATGAATTGTACTATGGGAGACCTTTGAGCTATTGAGAATAAAGAAATAAATGTTTTAGAGCCACAACGACAGGCGTAAAAGTCGACGTCTCATGCACGCAAGCCGTATAAGTCGCAAAACGTGGTTTCCGCGTCTGGTGGCAGCAAAAGAGCAATATATGCCCTCGGAGGCACGAAAAGAGAAACTGCCGTGGGCAGGGACCAAACCTGCGACCTTTAGAACTGTGAGATATTGTGTAGCCATGTAGATTGGACAGTAGAGGCAGTTCATGTGTGTACTTCTGTGCTCTGTTAGCAATGAAGGCAAATGAAGGGGGATGTACACTTGCCGAAATGACTACTCGTGGCGCTGACTGATGCTCCCTCGTTGAATGCACATATACCTCCCAAAGTAGACGGGCCGATAGCCGCCATGGTATGTATAGTTGGTAGAGCAACGGACACGTTATTCGAAGATCAGAGGCCCAGAGCCTTTGAACAGCAAGTTGTGTTTTCGTCTACCTTTCTTTGTTCTTGTGGTCGCGGAGACAATGTCACGCGGAAAGCTTTTTTTTTTCTTTTTCAGCTACAGCTGCAGATCTTTTTTTTCCCAGATGCTCTTGTTAGAGGCCCTGTTTAAAGACCTTTTTCGAGGAGGGAGCCTCAAAGAAGAATGAATGTTTGAGGAAAAAAAGCTTCATCTGGTGGGTCACTGTGTGCCCCTCGTCCCAAACGAGGCACTGCGCCGTGCTCCCGACCGGGCTGCAGAAATTAGGTGCCTTTGTCCTCTTCTAACCACCACTACCACCACCACCCCAAACAAGCAAGCCGCCGTAAGCGCCTTCGGGTCAATCTAGGACAGAAATTTGAGCACTTGTTTGCACGTCAAGGCTGTTTGAATGTCGTCGTTTCAAAAAGCTGCGACAGTTTTGTTGCGAGGCAGGCTTCGCGCGACCATTAAAACCCGTGTTGGGATTGGTTATCCTCGGCTTGCCTGACTGGTCCGCGCACCCCTGGATGCTGAAAAGCTCTATTTAGGTAGCGACTCGCGCCCTTTTAGGAGTGAGCAGAGTCGGGGTCAACAGCGCATCTTACCACCGGAGACCAGTCATGCAAGTCGAGGGGTATGCCATCATTTTCCATGTTTTGTATTTGTGACTTAGGGCATTGTGTAAATTTGAGTTCTATTAGATAAATAAACCCCCAATGAGTGCTCCCGGAAATCATCGTCTCGACTTTTCATCGCTTGCCTGTGCGGAATCGCTCCCACATTTTTTCGTCTGGGTTGGTCATCAGATGTGTCTAGCTTCAACAAGCCCGAAGTTTCGCTAAAATATTTAAAGTACAGTTACCTCGAATACCGTACCCTAGACTTTCCTTGTCATTATTTTTTGTTAGACCGCATTAATTCCGTTCCTCACTAAAAAAATGAGCCCTCAAGTATACACTTTTCACCATCCATATAAGTACCGAATTCACGCACATAATTTGCGCCCTCGCATAATTTGCGCACGCCTAATATTTTGCCAGCTTTTGGGGAAAAACAATTTGCTCGCATATTTTGTGCTCCGCGGCTCGCCCGGCTAGTGCACCTTTGGCAATTTCGATGCCTCGGATGAGTGTGCGCCTCGCCGAGCAGACGAGCGCAGTCGAGTGTGAAGTCCCTTCTTCCGAGGACTTTCCTCGAGCTAGGGTCCCTAGAATACTGCGCCTTAAAACAAACCTGTTGACGGATCGCCGGAACTGGTCGAGCGTTTGCCTCCCCCTAACTCCCAATCTCTACCACCATGATAATGGTGACAATTCACGATCACGTCGCGGCATGGACAATTTCCTGCATCGAAGGCACGCGAGGGCCTGTCGCGCCAACTGTTCCCCTCGTTCTATGCATCGTCGCTGCAATGCAAGCTTGGTCATATGGAAGTTCATGTTTTGCCAACCGTCCGATGCATTTTGGCGGTTTCTTTGTGATGTGCTACGGTAAATTTATATACGGTAAAATTAAAGCTCACTGTTGTAAATTTGGCTGAAGAAAAACGGAAAAAATACCGTCTCAAATCTCTTCAAGGGTACGTACTTCAACATGACAACTGGAACGATCGGTAGGCGCGAAAGCAGACGAGAGTGCGTTTTCTAATTTAGGTTTTCTGTTATTGAAGGAGGCATTTTTAATCATGTGCGGATGCTTAGTTCTTCCGGTATCGCCGTGTCGTGGTACCTAGTTTCTTCTAGCATTACCGAAAGAGCTTCAAGTAAATGAGGCCTTCGAACGCACTTCACAGAACCAAAGACGATGCGCTTCGGTAGGGCGGTGGCAACGGCCGCGACGATGATTCTTGATGGGACTTTGGAATTAGTGATTCCCGCTAGACCACGCGTGACGAAGTCTCGCTAGTTAAAGTGCGCACTAATTCTCTCAAAATTAACAATTACACTTTATTCGCGCTACAATTTTTTGTGTATATACTGCGCGCGCTAGGACTCTGGCAATCCTTGGTATGTGCTCGCAATATCCTCGCGTAATTTGCGCACCCAATTCTCGGGATTCAAATTAGCAAAATCTGTGAACGTTATGCAAATAAATACGAAATTTGAAGCCTACCACTTTCAACTTCTCACAATCGTTATTCAGCACAACTTGTGTACCCTCACCTCCCCACCACTACAATCGTTTTTTCCTATTCAAGGAATGCTTGTTCTCTTTTTAATCACGCAATTGATCACTCCCCCCCCCCCCCCGCACTCTCTCAAACCCCTGCATTCCACGTTGACATCTTCTCCTCCTTTGTGAGTACAATGGAGAGCGTACGAAGCGTAAACGCACTAGCACTTAATCAGTTCTCTTTAGCTTTCCGGAAGACAAGTGCACTTGTCGAGAAAGGGATGAAGGCAGACAGAGTTAAAAAAGTAGTTTGTAATGCTTTTACATGCGCAAAAGGGAAGCCGAATAAAAATTATACGCCCAAGCAAGTAAAAAAAAAACTGGCGAGTACAACAATATTTGCTTCCCTTCTTATTGGCACTATACACAGCAGTGAATGCGATAAACCTGTGATGGTCGAAGAGACAGATGACGTTCAACTACTCAAACTCGGAACCAAGTATGCATGCTGCCTGGATAGTTGAAACGCTTAAAGCACCCACAAAGGTGCAAAGAATTTGGTCAGAAGGAGTGGTTAACAATTTACAGTACTCGGTACTCTACTATGGAAGAGCTTGGAGGCCGTCCCATGGAAAAGAAAACTTGAACGCTGCACTCACGAAGCCGGTACACGATAACTTCCATTTTACCTAGATGATACAAGTGGCGCTAATGAGTGAACTGCTTTTTATTTGTAGATCATTATTGCCATCCTCGCTTGTGGCGCCAGCGCTGGACGCCAATTTCGGCTGCCAAGCCAAGGGAGCTTCTACGGTGATCTCTTGCTGGCTTCTGCAACCGGACGGAGTTTCGCGGCTGCGAAGAGATTCTATGTGAGCTGCCCACATACATCTATCGTTGAAATACTAAGCTGCAAGAGTGCGCGCTATGTGCAGTCGCCACTTGTGGTTATTAAGTGATGATCTCTTACTCCTGCAATAGCAGAAAACACTCCACAATTGTGTAGATAGAAATTCATGCATGTAGAGCCAACGCAAACTTTAGATTGGTCAAAAACACAAGTGACCACGCTATGTTTTTCGCAGCCAAAGTGATGGAACATCACTGACAAGTGTGCGGCGCAAGACTTTGCTTCACAGTACTGTCTAAAAAAACTAAGCCATCTTCTTTGTTATTTCCCAGTTATTAGTGTCCTTTGACTAATCTTAAGATAATTTTTTTTATTTATTTGTATATATCTGAATAAAGTTATCAACGTTTTAAGGAACTGTGATTCTCAGATTGACAATGGTCTGGAAACCAAGAGCACAAGTCAGGCTTGAATTGGCGCCACACGTATAGCACCCAACTTTGGTGTGCCTGCTAAATGGCGAACCGAGACTTGTCAGTAGTCATACGATTATTGAATTTATAGGTCATCAGAGTAGTTAACAGCGAGCTTTGTGAACAGTGAAAAAATGTAGAGTGATGTTGATTTAAACATAGAATACCCCAAGAATAAAACGCTGATAAATATCCTACATTCACGTAAAAACGTAATACCATGTACGGTACATAAAAATGTGTTGACTGCGTGAAACACTACAACAAAAGCACGAAGGAAGACTGAACACGTTATCTGCTAAATACTGCCAACTACCATAGTAAACAAAACCTTTTGTCCCTCTGTTCTTTAGAGCAGAACCCTCGCAGCCTCGTAGCTGCTGCTGCTGCAGGAGGGAGTGGATGGTAGGTTCTTTGCCCTGCCTCGCCTAGTCATGGTTGATACTTTCAAAAAAGAAAGACTCGTCTTTTTTGCAATAGAGTCGCTTGATGTACAAAATTATACATAAAGGTATGAGCAACTATTCATATTGAGATCTGTCAAGATATAATTCGACAAGGCGAATAGTGCATAGCACAGCTCCTGTCACCAGAACCCTCGTGAGGAGCCGCGAGCCAGGTATGCTCCTCCCCGTTCTTGTCATGACAAATCAAGACCATCCAGCCAAAAAAATTGATTTAGGGGCGTTCTATCACCTGAGCCTCTTCTTTTGGAATTTGCGCTCCTGATCCGAGAGATAAACAAAAGAAATGGCCTGGAAAAATCATGCCGCCGTATTTGCCAACGTAATATACTAGAATAACACATTTTGAGATAGTTAGTTTATAACACCAAAGCGGCAACAGCGTGGATTGACGAGAATGGGCAGACCGAAAAAAAGATACAGTCACAAAAACTGGCTGTAAGAACTGAAGTTTTACTACTCACACAGCACGAAAATAAATAGCATGTATAAAAAATCGCCACAACAGGGCCACTGCAAAAGAAACATTGATTGACAGAACACTCAAAGCAGTTAAACTAGTTGGACAGTGATTATCTAGCCGCTGATAGGAAGGCTAGCTATTTTAAAAAGCTGCTGACCCGCACGTTGATCCATGGAACCGGGGCTGCGGCGGCTGCATTTTCGATGAAGGCGGAAATGCCTTAGGCCCGTGTGCTCGAATTCGGGTGCACGTTAAAAGACTGCAGGTGTCAGAAATTTCCAGAGCCCTTCACTATGGCGTCCTTCACATTCATATGGTGGTTTTGGGACGTTAAACCTCACATATCACTCAATCAATCAATCAAGCTATATATATAAGAGAGCTATTGATGTGCTAAAGCAGTTGTCCTGCCACATCGCCTGCAAGTTCACGATATTTTGGGCTTCTATGATTTATCGCCTGACTTTATTACCAAACCTGTGTAGTACTGTCATGCTGTTGAATTGGGTAGTGCGCCACAATCACGGGAATGGATGGCCAGGTGTCCAGAAATGCGCGTGTCCACATCGTACTAACAATCGTTTGTTAAGGCTTGCCCCGTCTGGCCTACGTAAATGGATCCATAAGACAAGGCAATGTTATTAAAGTCTCCCTCAGAATATGAGAGAAACTTATCGCGATGAGTGGTGGTGATGCCAACCTTCATACAAGCCATCTGATTCGTTCATTTTCAAAGACTTGACAAGCGGTCAGGAGCTGAAAACAAAACTAAATCCCATTTTCGCTGCCTGTATTTTTCAGGATGGTGGATATGCCATGAACATGACCAATGACCGCGCACTTTTTATCTTTGTCTGTTAGGCGAGTCTTAATGGTCTTTGACTATTTTCTGCCACTTAGGATTGTAGGGTATAGGGTACCCAGCCTGTACTAAACGGTTGTGGTCAAGTTTTCAAAGGACAACTGTGACAAACAATAATGAGGTTGTCTCTCGACAGAAAAGACATATTAAGCTATGTCTCATGACTTAAACAGTTGTATCAAGAACCGCGTTGACCAGCATGTAGTTGTAATATACCAAACTTCATTATTTTGTCAACTGCTGACCTCATAGGGCTCTTTTCTTTTTACCTGAAATTAACCTACGCAGAATGGACTGGTTCGATTTTATTCAATATTAATAATTGTTGGGGTTTACTTGTGACGAAACCACCGTATTGGTATGAGAAACGGCGTAGATGAGGGCTCCAGAATGTTCGACCACCTGGGGTCTTTACCGTGCACCCAAATTCATTGTTTTTATTTAAAGTAGTGGTACAAGCATACATTCATTTATTGCACTGGTCCTCAATGAGCGTTTTTCTGGCTATTTTCATGGGCTTATTATAAAGCGAGTGCTCAGATTTGTCAATGATTACCTTGTAATCCTCGAGTGCCATCTACAAACCGTTCATTTGGAGGCTGCAAATTTTTTTCTTAGTTCTTTAGTGTTTTAAACGCTTGATTGGCACCCACGGATAAAGATCCAATGGCTTCCTATAACTTGTAGAATCAGGCTTATATTTTAGGAGCAGTTATGTGTGTCGAGCATTTGAGCCTTCGGCCAACAAACTACCCCTTCACATCAATTCACCACAATCGAGGTGGGGTAAGTGAATCATCCTGTTTTTGTGCTTCACCAGTGCTATCAAGAAAGTCCGCGTTCACAAGCAAAGAAGTTGCTTCTCAAACAAGAATTTCCGTTTATACAGACGGAGTAATGGATAACTTTTCTGTCTTCAGTGGCCGAAACAATGTTAAGGACAGATAAGACTCGCGTAAAAGACAATAATAAGAAAGGTGCGGTCAATTCCTATGTACACGACATCTCCCAACACCTAAAAAAATAGAGGAGAAACAGAATGCACATTCTTTTTTGAGCTCCTCACTTGTTGTCAAGATTCATCGCCCATTTTTTTTACAGCGCAACGGGTTATATACGGACAGAGAAGGGACACAACGCTGTACTCACAACTGAAATTAATTTGCAAAAGAAATGAATACATATAGCCAATATTGGCGCATCAGAGCTGTGCGCATGTGCACACGTGTTACAACACAACATAGATTTAGATTATAATGAATATAAATATATGTGAACATTATAGCTACCTTTTAGACAAGTCACGAATCATGTTGCGTTTTAACACTTTGCACAAGCGCACAGTTTTGATGGATCAATGTTTTTTGTATAGACTGTTTTACGCAGTCAGTTTGCTTATGCAAATCTAGATGGGGCCACCGCACTTGAAGGCCACCACTTTGTTTTCGGTGGCGTGGGGCGAAAGTTGCCCCACAGCATATATATATATATATATATATATATATATATATATAACTTCCCCTGTACATTCTAGGCATTACTGTCTCTTATATCTCATTGATACTGTGTTAAAACACGGAAAAACGAGCCCTTAGGTATACACTTCTTTCCCTTATATATATATATATATATATATATATATATATATATATATATATATATATATATATATATATATATATATATAGTCCAGTAGATCCTCCGTGAGCGGTCACAACGTGGTTTATTTCGACGTTTCGGCCTAGAATCTGGCCTTCATCAGGATTAAAGGTACAGTTTGTTGGTGCTCAGCTTTATACAATCTCAAATCAGAGGGCAAAAAAAGAGGAAAAAAGACAGAAAAGAAAAAAGAAAAAAAGAAAAAGAAGAAAAAAAGAAAAGAAAACGAAGAGCAAAATAATATTTTTATTTTTTTATTTTATTTATTGCATACTCCCAGCCACCTCTTGGTGGCCAAGGCAGGAGTGATACAAACTTTCATACTTGCAGCCACTTATAGCACTATACTTCACGGCGCAGAAATAAAATCACCACATAACAGGTTTGCGTGGAACATGAATACTCGGGTTACAGGAGCAACACAAGAGCGGTATCAAAAGTACAATCCAAATTTTTGTTCCTAACACGAAGTGAAAAAACATCATTAGAAGAATTGAAATCTGCACATACGACCGGACAGCTTTTACTACAGACAGGCAGTGGCAGCTGATAAAAATGCGTCGGGCGCTGCGATGCTGGTGACGTCATGAGGTAGTTCGTTCCAGTCGGAAATTGTTCGTGGAAAGAAGGAATATCACCGAGAATTTGTTTTTGTAAGTGGCACCACTATGGTGTTATCATGCTTGTTCCGAGTTTTTTGCGATGTATTGTACTGCATGTAAGTGTTAAAGGCGAGTCCTGAGTGTCCGTTGACTATGTTATAAAGGAATTTTAAGCGATGTAGCTTTCTACGCGACTCCAATGTGGGAAGGGCGGATCTATTACGGAGTTCAGTGACTGAACAGTGTCTACTGTACGCGTGGTAAATAAACCGGAGGGATTTATTTTGGACTCGTTCTAGTAAGTATATTTCAGTTTGTGTGTGTGGATCCCATAGAACGTCAGCATATTCCAACAATGGGCGTACCAATGTAGTGTAAGCAACTAGTTTTGTTTTGCTGGTGCAGTGCCTCATGTGATGCTTTAAGAACAACAATCGCCGCAGTGCTGCTGATGTTATACCTTCGATATGAGTTTTCCAGCTCAAATTAGAAGTGATTGTCAGACCAAGGTATTTGTACTGATTAACGGTTGTTATAGCAGTGTTGTTTACCATGTAAGTGAATTCCGAGGGATTTTTTTTACGTGTTATGGTCATCTTGACGCACTTTGCTATGTTGAGGCTCATTTTCCAGGAGTTACACCATGCTGTAATAACCGATAAGTATTCATTTAGGGTGGCGTGATCTGTTCTCGATTGAATGGGCAGGTACGCAACGCAGTCGTCCGCGAAAAAACGACACTACACAGTAGATTCGGATGACATGTCATTTAGATAAACTAAAAATAAAAGTGTTCCTAGGACAGAGCCCTGTGGTACCCCAGAATGCACGGGAGCGGAAGAAGAATTTTTATCTGCTATCCGAACGTGTTGGTGTCGGTGGGATAGATAACAATCAAGCCATCGAAGAATTCTTTCGTTGGTTAGGATTCGGCGAATTTTAAACATCAAATGGGAATGGGAAACTCGGTCGAAAGCTTTTTCAAAGTCTAAAAAAATCGCATCTATTTGTCCGCCTTTGTCAAGTGTTTTTAGAAAGTCATCAGTAGTGTGAATTAACTGTGTGGTGGTTGAAAAGCCTTGCCGAAAACCGTGTTGATTTGGGGAAAAAATGGTTACTCTCCAGAAATGAACTTAAGTGTCTGAAAAGGAAGTGTTCCATAACCTTGCCGGCTGTGCATAACAACGAAATAGGGCGGTAGTTTTTCACGTCATATTTATCACCTGGTTTATGAATGGGTACCAATTTACCCTTCTTCCAATCTACTGGAACTTCGCCTTGTAACAGGCTTTCCCTAAATATTAAGCCTAAGTATTTGAAACACCACTCGGCGTACCGATAAAGAAAAGCATTAGGTATTTCATCTGGCCCAGCCGATTTTTTTGTGTCTAGATGAAGTAGAGCTGACAAGATGCCTTCATCTGTTATAATCAAGTCTGGCAGTTCGAGATTGTTTGCGTGGAAATCAGGAGGGGTGTCACCCGTTCGCAAAAAAACAGAACAGAAGTAGTCGTTAAATGCTGTTGCTATGCAGCTAGCATCAGTCACGTCCGCGTCCTTGGTTTTAGTTTTTGTCACTTTCACTTTTTTGTCGGAGAGGTGCATCCAAAATTTTCTTGGATTGGTTGTGAGAAAGTTGTGCATTTTTACGTTGAAGAAATGAAATTTGGAGCTTTTAATCTTGTTCCGCAGTTCGGCGCGGAGGCTCGTCAGAGCAGCACTACGTGGTTGTGTTTTTGAGCATGACAGGCGTTTTATCTTGCGTTTTAGATGGAGTATGTCACGCGTAATCCAAGTACTACGGCCGTGTATTTTTTTCACTTTCTCCGGAACGAACGAACTTATACATTTGTGAACGGTTGTCTTAAAGTGCGACCATAGCTGGTTAACGTCACAGCGATTATGAAGATGGTTGTTAGTAATTTTGTCATACTCCTCCTCTAGGAGGTCCAAAATACTTTCGTCCGAGGCAGTATTAAAATTGAGGAATCTACATACTTGGGTGGCCGAGGGAGTACACAACATGTTGGTTTTAAATAATACTAGTTCGTGGTCCGATATACCTGGTACAACTTCAATTGTGTTGTTAAACTTCCAAATAGACTCGGAAACAAAAATAAGGTCCAGAATCGAACTTGTGCCTGCAGTGACACGCGTAGGAGTCTTTACAAGTTGCGTCATGCTACAGGAAAACGCTATATCAAGTAGCAATTCGGAGTGCTGGCAGAGTGTTGTAACGCAAAAGTGATCCCAGTTTATTTTTGGCAGATTTAAATCACCTCCTACAAGAATGTGGGTATAACGTTTGCTTTGTTCGAGCAAAAAATCTTGCAAAGCTTCCAGTACCGCTATATCGGAATTGGGCGGCCTGTAGACAGCGCCAATGAGCATGCTCAAATTTTTATGCCGAAGAACTATCCATGTCAGTTCGACGCACGTCCCGTGCGACAAAACCTTAAAATCCATGCCCTTTTTCAGCACTATCGCTACACCGCCCCCCTTTGAACCTCGGTCATGATGAACGATTTCATGAGAGCTAGGAATTACTGCCGAGTCGGGAATGTCATTTAGAAGCCATGTTTCAGTAAGGATTGGGACGTCGGGATCATAAGCAATGAGGACGCTTTCTAGATCGACCGATTTGTTGACGACACTTCGAGCGTTTATGTTTATTACAGAAAATGTTGACGAGACCGCGTGAGAAAGTGGAGCCGGTAGCGCTCGTTGATGCTCCAGATTGCTGCTGTGTTGCTGTCACTGCACAGCTACCGGAACCCTTGAGTTCAGTGAGTCATCCCACCGATAAAGCTTACCGTTGACTTTGATCTTGTCAAAGATCAAAGCAACTTTTGCTCCACTACTCCGTTGTTCTCGTGCGCTCGCCCATAGCTTTTTTCGTATTTGTTGAACTCGAGGCAAAAAATCCTCCGAAATGCTGTACCCTGTGCCTTTTAGATTACCGCAGTTCTTTAGAATCCTAGTTTTGTCTCTTCCGTCAACTAGCTTCAGAATGACTGGCCGGCACTTGTTTGCCACTGGATTGCCAATCCTATGAATGCGCTCGATGGCGACATTTGGCACCTGAATTATGTCTTCCAAGATGCCCTTTGCCACTTGTTCACCAAGAGGCTGATCAGCATCATTCTCTGCTGTCACGCCAAAAATAAGCAAGTTATTTCGTCGACTGCGGTTTTCAAGGTCGTCAATTTTTTTTGTCAGCCCGTCTACTTGTTTTTGTAGGTCAGCTACCTTGGTTGTGTTAGAAGCGACAGTTCGAGAAAGGTCATCCGGTTTTTTTTATACTGGTCAGCCTATCAACCGTTTTACTTATTTGTTGGTTGACGGCGCTCGAACTGTCTTTCAGCTCTTTCAGCGAGGGGAGTCCAATATACGGTGGACTCCCCTCGGGCGCCCTCTTCCACTCTTCCTTCCACTTCCCCCTTCATCTCACTCCCCCCCTCTCTCCTTCACCTTTCCGATGTCAGCAGTCTGCGTATGCTTCCTTTCACTAACGCATTCCTCCCGACCAGACGGCGCCTCCTGGCACTGGCGGTTCGGTGTGGGGCAAAAATGAGGTTTTTTAGGAAATTCTAAGACTAACTACTCGGAGTCCCGTCAACATTTCGTCGTAGAAAGAGGGGTGCCGCGTATTGTGGCAAAGGCTGGTAAGCGGGCATTTTAGGGAGTTCTAAGCCTTTAACTACTCGGCGCTCTGTCAACATTTCGTCGTAAAAAGAGGGGTGCCCCGTTATGCGGTAGAGGCTCGTAAGCGGGCGCAATGCGAATTCCTTGCCCGCTTCTGAATTAGGCGTGTAGTGGGGGCCTCCCGGCTGTGCACAGGGTTGCTGTTGGGCATGTCATGCATGGCACAATTAATTGGGTAGTAAAATAAAACAGAAAATAGACGACAGCTGCACTTAGGAAGAGTAGTTACACTTGGAATTGTTTTGGGTTGTCCAGTGCCCTTCACAGCTGCAGTGCCGTGAACTCAGTTACTATTTTCATTATTGCCGTTATTGTTTTGTAATGCTTTAATTGCTGCAAGTGTACCAGGATTCTCATTTATTCCTCTATCGAGGGTGTTAAATCGGTGGATAAGGTATGACTCTCGTTGTTCACGTTCTCGATTTTATTTAAATCCCGTCTTTAAGAGCGTTACTGATAGTTTGTCGAATGAATGGTCGGAAAGATTGAGATGTTTTGATAGAGGTAGACTTGGGGCTGATTTCGCGAGGGCTCTGTGATTATTGAAGCGAAGCCTAAATGGTGTTTCTGTTTGTCTGACGTACTGCATACCACACAGGTTGCATTCCAGTAGGTATACCACATTAGGAGTTGCACTACAACTGTTTAAAAGTTACCTAGAAGATCGTTATCAATATGTAAAACTGAATAACATTATTTCTGCAAAGATAAAGTTGAACCAAGGAGTCCCCCAAGGGTCTATACTGGGGCCATTATTGTTCCTTGTCTATATAAATGATATTGTCGATATACCTCATTCTCCTGAACTTATAATGTACGCTGACGATACGAATGTTTTCTTTTCATCAGACAATCTAATATCACTTGAGGTCAGTGTAAATAATTATCTAAGCAATCTTTCAAATTGGTTAAGGCAAAATGGACTGCGCTTGAATGCAAAAAAACAACCTATATGATATTCCGACCTATAAACAAACCTATTAGTAACATAGCTGTAAAATTCAAAGGAAATTGCATCGCACATGTTAGGGAACAAAAGTTTCTTGGTGTATGGTTTCAGGATGAATTAAACTGGAATACACATGTAAATCATCTGATCACCGCATTAGCGCGAATAGTTGGTTGTTTTTTTAGAACAATGCACTTAATCCCATTGAGGTTAAAAATAGGTATGTACTATGCACTCTTCCATTCTAAAGTAAGTTATGGGATGTTAGTCTGGGGAACGACATCACAAGGGAATTTCCATAGGTTAATAACTATACAAAAGAAAATATTGCGCTGCTTTGAAAATTACAGGGGGA
The DNA here is from genome assembly GCA_013436015.1 of Rhipicephalus annulatus. NCBI lineage: Eukaryota > Metazoa > Arthropoda > Arachnida > Ixodida > Ixodidae > Rhipicephalus > Rhipicephalus annulatus. The sequence continues at coordinate 56,932 of WOVY01010725.1, forward strand.
ATCTACAAGACTTGCGCACTGCTCCACTATTCGTTAAACATTCAATACTCAGAATTGATCAATTATATCATTTTAAATTACTTCAGTTAATACAAAAGACTAAGCTATATGAAGAAAGTTGCACCGAAAGACCACACTACAGTATGCGAGAACAAAGGAAGCGAGCTCCCAGAACAAGAACGAACCCAGTATGGAAAACAAAGTATTGCTTACCAGGTACCTCAGGTTTTAAATACCCTTGCAGATCAATTGAATTTTAGGGCTAGTAGTGCGACTTTCAAGAAACAAATAAAGAACTTATTCATAACCACCGGTCTACACTATCAAAACTATGTAATGGAGTCTCATGCCTCTGCAAGTGCTTAAATTGTTTATAAACTGATATGTCAATTATACGAGTGTATACCGCGGAATTCACTGTATCCGCATGCATCTTCTGTCTGTTTTTGAGTTTTTTGATTGATATTGTTTAGTTGTAAATTATAACGAGAGTGACCTCAAATTCTTAAAATGTGTCATGTAAACTTCTTATGTTATTTATGTTTGAATTTTGTGTTTACAATTTCTGGTTGCTTGAAAGCAATGTATTGAATATATATATTGTTTAAGCTTTGCACTGTCACGGACTGCGGAGGGACAAGGGCCTTTGTCAGGCTGTTCGCCTTTAGCCCTTTGCCCCTGCAGTGAGCTCTGTATCTGGCTTACTGTAAATAAAAAATACTACTACTACTACTACTACATTAGAGGAATCGCATGTTAGGTTTCCTCGTATGTTAACGAAAACTTGGATTGTGTGCTGGTTGCTTTGTCTGCTTGTCGCATCGCCTAGATACAAGACATCGTGGCTTTAAACAAGGTCGGCATGAATTATTGGGGGGTGATGTGTTAATTTGAGAGTGGACAAGGGTGTCTTTGAGGTTACGTGGTCGTCGGTAAACGACGCCTGGAGCAGGTGGGAATACTCGTTTCAGACGTTCACTTTGTTCCAGAATGTTGTAATGTCGTTTAAGGATTTTGTTTACAATGGGGAAGATTGTGCTGGAAGTCAAGCAGAGGTTTGTTCGTTGTGGGTCTTCTTGTGGTGGTCGCTCCACAAGTAAGTCTTCACGCTTTAGTTTTCTCGCTTTTTAGCGTCATTAATTACTTGTGGGGGTTATTTTTATTACTCGAGCATATGTTTTAGCCTCTGTGAGCTCGTGTCAAAGTCAGCGTCTCTAGAGCAGATTCGCTTAAACCGGTGAGCCTGGCTGTATGGAATACTGTTTTTACAGTGGCGTGGGTGATTGCTTTGGTAATGGAGGTATTGTTGTCGATCCGTTGGTTTACGATATAGGGTTGTAGAGAGCTTCTCTTCTTTTATCGTTGAGGTAACATCAAGAAAATTTACGATTACTTGCGAGTATGTGTGTGTGAAGCATTGTAAGTGTCGATAAAGCTGAGAAGTTCGTCCTCGCTGTGGGTCCAAATAAGAAAGATGTCGTCTATGTATCTTCTGTATAACATTGGTTTCACGAAACTTTGTGCAAGAAATTCAGACTCAAGCTTTCCCATAAATATGTTGCAATAATTAGGTGCCATTTTGGTGCCCATTGCGGTCCCGCTGATTTGTCGAAAATACTCTTGGTTAATTTATTTCGAGGACCATCCTCGTCAAAGTTGGAGTGGCAGAGAAATCTGGGGTGTTAGATTGTCAATGATTTGTATACATGCTTTGTAATGCAGCTATGCCGTCATCGTGAGGAATATTTGTATATAATGAAGAGACCTCAAGAGTACCCACGTAAGAGTTTTTCGGCATACAAAGACCTGCAATGTCTCGAAGAAAATGTGTGGTGTCTGTTATGTCCACATTCTATGCACCCTCGCGTCGTACATATAAGACACCACACATTTTCTTCGAGACATTGCAGTCTGTGTGTGCCGAAAAACTCTTACTTGGTTACTCTTGATAGGTCTTCATTATAAACAGATATTCCTCACGATGACGGCATAGCTGCATTACAAAACATGTACACAAACCATAGACAATCTAACACCCCAGATTTCTCTGCCATTGCAATTTTGACGAGGATGGTCCTCGAATTAAAATCATTCAAGTTTAACCAAGAGCATTTTCGACAAATCAGCGGGACCGCTATGGGCACCAAAATGGCACCTAATTATGGCAACATATTTATGAGAAAGCTTGAATCTGAATTTCTTGCACAAAGTTCCTTGAAACCAATGTTATACAGAAGATACATAGACGACATCTTTCTTATTTGGACCCACAGCGAGGACGAACTTCTCAGCTTTATCGACACTTACAATGCTGTACATCCGAACATACACTTCACATACACACATACTCGCAAGTAACCGTAAATTTTCTTGATGTTACCATAACGATAGAAGAAGAGAAGCTCTCTACAACCCTCTATCGCAAACCAACGGATAGACAACAATACCTGCATTACCAAAGTAATCACCCACGCCACTGTAAAAACAGAATTCCATACAGCCAGGCTCACCGGTTTAAGCGAATCTGCTCTAGAGACGCTGACTTTGACACGAGGTCACAGAGGCTAACACTTATGCTCGAGAAACAAAAATACCCCCCACATGTAATTAATGACGCTGTTCAAAAAGCGAGAAAACTAAAGCGTGAAGACTTACTTGTGGAGCGACCACCACAAGAAGACCCACAACGAACAAACCTCTGCTTGACTTCCAGCACAATCTTCCCCATTGTAAACAAAATCCTTAAACGACATTACAACATTCTGGAACAAAGTGAACGTCTGAAACGAGTATTCCCACCCGCTCCAGGCGTCGTTTACCGACGACCACGTAACCTCAAAGACACCCTTGTCCACTCTCAAATTAACACATCACCCCCCAATAATTCATGCCGACCTTGTTTAAAGCCACGATGTCTTGTATCTAGGCGATGCGACAAGCAGACAAAGCAACCAGCACACAATCCAAGTTTTCGTTAACTTACGAGCAAACCTAGCATGCGATTCCTCTAATGTGGTATACCTACTCGAACGCAACCTGTGTGGTATGCAGTACGTCGGACAAACAGAAACACCATTTAAGATTCGCTTCAATAATCACAGAGCCCATGCGAAATCAGCCCCAAGTCTACCTCTATCAAAACATCTCAATCTTTCCGACCATGCATTCGACAAACTATCAGTAACGCTCTTAGAGACGGGATTTAAATCAAATCGAGAACGTGAACAACGAGAGTCATACCTTATCCACCGATTTAACACCCTCGATAGAGGAATAAATGAGAATCCTGGTACACTTGCAGCAATTAAAGCATTACAAAACAATAACGGCAATAATGAAAATAGTAACTGGGTTCACGGCACAGCAGCTGCGAAGGGCACTGGACAACCCAAAACAATTCCAAGTGTAACTACTCTTCCTAAGTGCAGCTGTCGTCTGTTTTCTGTTTTATTTTACTACCCAATTAATTGTGCCTTGCATGACATGCCCAACAGCAACCCTGTGCACAGCCGGGAGGCCCCCACTATACGCCTAATTCAGAAGCGGGCAAGGAATTCGCATTGCGCCCGCTTACGAGCCTCTACCGCATAACGGAGCACCCCTCTTTTTACGACGAAATGTTGACAGGGCGCCGAGTAGTTGAAGGCTTAGAACTCCCTAAAATGCCCGCTTACCAGCCTTTGCCACAATACGCGGCACCCCTCTTTCTACGACGAAATGTCGACGGGACTCCGAGTAGTTAAAGGCTTAGAACTTTCTAAAAAACCTCATTTTTGCCCCACACCGAACCGCCACTTCCAGGAGGCGCCGTCTGGTCGGAAGGAATGCGTTAGTGAAAGGAAGCATACACAGACTGCTGACATCAGAAAGGTGAAGGGGAGAGGGGGAAGAGAGATGAAGGGGGAAGTGGAAGGAAGAGTGGAAGGCGGGCGCCGGAGGGCAGTCCACCGTATATTATTTTTCTCTTCTTTTTCTTTTTTCTCTTCTTTTTCTTTTCTTTTTCTTTTTTTCTTTTTTCACTTCTGTCTTGTTTCCTCTTTCCTTGCTCTCTGATTTGAGATTGTATAAAGCTGAGCACCAACAAACTGTACCTTTATTCCTGATGAAGGCCAGGCTCTAGGCCGAAACGTTGAAAGAAACCACGTTGTGACCACTCACGGAGGATCTACTGGACTATATGCAACGCTACGGCCACTCAACCACCATGCCTGCATATATATATATATATATATATAGATATATATATATATATATATATATATATATATATATATATATATATATATATATATATATATGCGTTAGTGTGTGTGACGCTATGGTGAATGGGAGACGTGGCCTGGCTTATACGCCATGTTTATTCTATTCTCACTTCATCCTTCTCTACTTCTCCTAACCACCCCAGTCTTCTTACGTCACAGGAGTCCCCCTCCCCCCGAAAGAATTTGCGTCAGACGATCAGACGATTATAAGTTATAAACTGAACATGCACGATATAAAAGTGAACACAGTCAAAAAGGGAAGATCGTTTCATGTCCCAGGAAGTTTCCCTAAACACACTTTAGCTTCACAGGAGAGTGCAGCAGTCTGGTAATTGCTGGAGTTCTTGTGGGTGAGGCTGACTGTTGTGTACTGGAAAACACAAGTACACCTTGAACGTTGAAACTGCAGATGATAAAAATGATTGTATACTTGCAAAGAATGAACGTGGTGCGAAGGCTTTGGAGCACCAACAGCATGATTTGCGTAGGTGTCGTGCTCTTTGCCTTGATTGGTACACATGTAGTGCCGCCCGTCTGTGTGTTTTTTTACCAAGACTGATGCGGTGATTTCTGCGTCCTTTCGTAATACAGGGTGTGGTTTTGCGCCTTTTTCGTCACGTTGTGTCCTGTTGTCTGAACAGTTTTGATTGTAGACTGAATCTCGAACTCTTCTGGAGAAATCTTGTGCGATGTTCCTTTTCCCAAAAGTGTCTTCACATTAAAAGACTTGCTTGTCTTAAGCAAGACATATTTATTTGTCGTTGCATCACTTGACGCGCTTGTAGACGCCTTTGTTTAATCCTCGCGTGTTCTTCCAAAGATTTTTCCGTTCGTAGTAGTCCTTGCTGGTGTAGCCCATGGAGACTCTGTTGTTCTTGGGCTTGCTTCTGCTGGCATTGATAGTGTTCATGTGGTTGGAGCTACTGTGGCAGCCGTTTTTGACTCTGACAATGATTTTCTGGGAAACTTGATGTGGTGTGCAGTAGGCAGATGTTAGTCAGTGGACTGTTATGCTGCATTTCGGGTAATGAAGGTTGTGCGCTCAAATTTACTGGAGACTCTTCGGAGGCTCTTTAACGCCGTTCCTTATGAACGCTTCTGGCTCTTGGAAACGTGTGCAGTTTGATGGTTCTGAGTCTCCTGTGTTGTTAAGACTCCCAGGTGTCCGTGCACTGGATGGTGACACCGCAGCAGGCGTAGTTTGGTTAGATTTCAGTCGGAAATGTTTGTCTTCCTGTGTAACTAACGAGTTAAAGTGTTTTGATGCGTGCATCAGCACAGAATTGCCAGGGCGTGACTGAGTCTCTTGAGTCTCTTCAGAGTTCCTCACCTCTATATCAACCGTAGTAAGCATGTGAGATGCGAGGTGGGCGCTGTAAGCAACTGGAGGGCCAAGTGACGAAAAAGTACGAGGTGGTCGAAGTGCGCGAGAAGGAAAGTACTGTGCACAGGGTGGCTCCCTAATGTGATTGCTACGGTGCAGTGATGACGTAAAGGTTGGTTTTCGATTGAGCAGTTGCAAAACGCCCGATTGAAGAGTGGAGGGTACACTCTTCCTGCAAACAGATCCGGCTGCCTTTCTATGAGAGGGTGCTTTAATTGCTCTTGTTTCAAAAGCCGATTCATTTTTGGTGTCCCAATTTTGATTGCTGCGACCGAGCGTGGTTGTCTGAGGATTGTCGGTTATAAGCGAATCTTCGTCGTAGTCGTTAATGTCTTCTTTAAACCAAACGATCATCTCTTGTTTTATCTTTTCCCATGACTTGTCGTTTTTAAATATGTGGGTGAGGTAAAATTGAAGGCCTCACCGGAGACGTAGTCTTTAAAGTTGGCGAGCATCTCCCGTTTTGACCATGATGCAGGGGTAGCGTGGAGCTCGAACAGGTCGAACCAGTCCTGTACAGGTCCATCGTCCGCTGCTCCGGTATACTTGGGGATGGGAAGGTCAGTCGATGATGCCGTCATGATACTCGTCGATGTGTACTGCGCTGGTTCGGTATTTCATTTCTGGTCAGGGTGCCTTGTGGAGGACCTTGTCGATGATGTGCGACTGATGAAGGGACTGGCAGGTTTCCATCTTGTCGACTAGTGTGACGCTATGATGAATGGGAGACGTGGCCTGGCTCATACGCCATGTTTATTCTATTCTCACTTCTTCCTCCTCTACTTCTCCTAACCATCCCTGCCTTCTTACGTCGCACACACACACATACACACACACACACACACACACACACACATATATATATATATATATATATATATATATATATATATATATTGGTACGGTTGAGTTAAAGGATATGTGGATTTATTTACAGGGTGAGGATGAAGTTCGGCAGTCGCGGTAAAGATGGAGTCCTCAGGCCGCACCAGACAACACCGTCTTCCTGTTCTACTTACCCAGCACATACTACAGCCCGGCTCATACCGTAGCAATCCTCGGTTCACAGACGAAGCCCGGCGGGCAAGTTTATGTCACTGGAGAGATGAAACTTCTTGAGGCGAGCCACGTGCGCAAACTGCGTTCGATTTGACCGACGAGATGGTGTTGTCAAGCGTGCCACAATGTACGCCAAGTGAGTCAAGCGATCTACAATGACGTAGGGCCTGTGTACTGCGGTAAAAACTTCTGACATAAACCTGGTTTTCGTTGGGGGTCCACAACCACACGAATTCACCTTTGCGGAATGAAATGGCATCATGGCATTGATCGTATTGTTGCTTGGAGCGATCTTGTGATGCCAGTGGGCGCAAGCAAGCATTTTTTTGGCGGGCTCCTTCAGCCCAGCACATTGTTTCGGCGACCGACTCATCGGAGCTTAAATGGGAGGATTTTATCAAGAGAGCTGTGTGGTGATCGAGCCTAGAGCAGGTAGACGGGTCTGAAGTCAGTGGTCTCGTGTTTCGCTGTATTGTATGCATAAGTAATAAATGGTGAGATTTCATCCCATTTTTTGTGATTGGACGTGACGTACATTGCGGGCATGTTAGTAAGAGTTCGATTGGTACATTCTACAAGACCATTCGTCTGGGGATGGTATGGTGTCGAATGTCTGAACTGTGAAGTGCAGAGGCGAAGAAATTCTTTAACAGCGTCCGCGATGAATTGGCGACCACGGTCACTGATGATTACTTGAGGTGGACCTTGGCGAAGAACAATCGAGCGTAACAAAAAGGCATCGACGCCATCAGCTGTAGAAGATGGTATCGCAGCGGTTTCGGCGTATCTGGTAAGGTGGTCGACACACACTATTATCTAGCAGTTGTTGTTCGAAGATTGCGGAAACGGGCCCAATAGGTCGATGCCCACTTGCTCGAAAGACGTAGTAGGCGGTTATACGGGATAAAGAAGGCCGTGCGGTGAACTGGTATGTCGTTTGTGGCGCTGGCCATTGTCGCAGCTTGAGACGTATTGTTTCACAAAATCTCGCATTCGGGGCCAGTAAAAACGCTGCTGCACTCTATGCAGGGTGCGAATGAACCCAATGTGGCCTGACATTCGATCATCGTGCATATTACGAAGAACGTCGCATCGAGGACTTTGAGGTACAACCAGTGAATAACGTGCGCCGGTTGCTGAGTAATTCGTTTGGCACAACAGTCCATCACGAATGCGAAAGCGACCACTGCCTTTGAACATCCGAGCGTCAACGAACAAAGGGTCTAAAAATAAATCATTCAATTGTTCTCGTTTGAAGATATTGGCGTCAGGAAACGTGTGAGAGACCGCAGCAAAACAGATGTCAAGGGTATCTGCACTGTCCTCCGTCGTGGTCATAGGAAGGCAAGAAAGGCAATCAGCGTCCGAATGACGTCGTCCACTTCTGTACGAAATGCTGAAGTCAAATTCTTGAAGGTGTTGTGATGATGTGTATTGTGTGGCCCGTGACGCGGCGAAGAGGGAACGGCAGTTCTGCTCTGCGGTACGCCTTGGAGGCGAAGACGAGGAAAAGGAAGCGGGAGCGGGGCGTGCGGCTAGAGCAGTTGGAGCGTGACAGTTGGAACGGCAGCTGCTGGTCGGCGGTTCGGGTAGCGACATCGCTTAACCAGGCATCCGGCAGCCTTGCGGACCTGATGAGCTGGCTTCCTGCTTCGGGCTGCGTCACTCAACCAGGTGTCCGGCAGCCTTGCGGACCTGGTGAGCTTGCTTCCCGCTCTGTGGCCGGCGCTGACACGGGGACCGGCAGCATAGTCTGTTCGTGGCCTGAGGTCCTGGGGCCCGAGTGGTGGCACGAGGTGGCCGCGGCTCATGTTGGCGACGGGCCATTAACCTGCACTGCAGTGGCCTGGTGATCTACCGGCCTGCAGCACCACCATCACCACCACCACCACCTCACCACGGTCAAGGCAGCGTGACTGCGCAAGGAACACCGGTGACGACCGACCTCGCCGCAGCGGCAACAGTCATAACGGCGAGTAGAACAGTTCGTGTACCGAGGCGCGTAGGACGTTTGGCATGTAAATAAGGAACGCTATAGTGTGTTGTGCGTGAATTGTAAGAGTTATCGGTTGTGTTCAAGTCTGTGTTGTGTGTACAGAGTCACCTGACTGCCGGTTGATTTATTCCGGATCCTGGGCCCACATTACACCATCACAAACTTGGCGAGCCTGCCAGGATACCGCCAGTAACATCTCGAACGCGGAAATCGCCAGTCAGGTGTGTGCACGCAGCACAAGACGATAGACATGGATCTCGATAAGTTAGCGGCTGTAGCAGCTCAGTTAGGCTTGTCTGGCGCGGAACTTCGCGAATGGATTGAGCGAGAGCAAGTTAGGCAGAGAGATGAGCGCGCAGCTGAGAGAGAAGAGGCCAAAGTAGCAGCCGAGAGACAACGGTTAGCGGACGAGAGGCAACGGGTAGCAGACAAGAGGCAGCTGCAAATCCTCCAACTTAAGCTCCAGCTTCAGGAAAGTGCTCAAAGTCAGCCATCTGCGGCGGCAGCACTCGCCCCATCGGCAAACCCGTCATGCCTGAGTCCGCAGAAGTTACTACCGCTATTTCACGAGCGACGCGATGACCTGCACGCGTATTTGCAGAGGTTTGAACGCGTGGCTACTGGGCAAGAATGGCCAAGAGATAAATGGGGAGTAGCCGTAAGCATGTGCTTAACTACTGAGGCACTCACTGTCATTAGTCGAATGACTGCTGACGAGGTCCTCGACTATGATAAAGTGAAAAAAGCCCTACTTCAGCGCTTCAGATTCACGGCACAAGAATATAAAGAGAAATTTCGGAAAGCCTGGCCTGAAGATGGCGAAACAGGGAAACAACTAGCAGCAAGGATCTCGAGCTATTTTGATAACTGGATTGAGATAGCTGATGTGCCCAAAAAATTTGAGGGTCTTCGTGACCATGTTATAGCCGAGCGATTCTTGCGTTGCTGTAATCCGAAGCTGGCCATCTTCCTGAAAGAGAGGGAATGCGAAACCCTTACATGCATTTCAGAGTGCACGGACCGCTTTCTCCAAGCACAGGGAGTCAATAATATTGGTAAAATTGCAGATGATACAAAGGAGGCAAATAAACCCGGTGCTATGTCACAGTACAAACAGCCGAGTTGCTTTCTGTGTCACCGCAAAGGACATAGCGCTCCGGATTGTCGTGCGGTTCCGAAAGAGTCTGTGAAGTGCAAAACATGTGGGTGGCTTGGCCACAAAGCCACCGATTGCAAGGATCAGAGCAAAGACAAGTCGGTGTCTTGTGCCATGATAGAACAGAAAAAACAGGATTACTTCCCTATGGCCAACTCCAAGGATGAGACATGCGCTGCTGAATGCCCCAAGAAGTGCGAGAACTAACCTATGTTCTTAGTCGACAACATGCATTGGTCGAAGGACGGGTGCTTGGACAACGCGCACGTGTCTTACGAGACACAGCGAGCAACACGACCATCGTCCGACGCGAGTTCGTGCCGGATCGATGCCTGACCGGGAAGACGGCAAGAGTTGTGCTTTTGGATGGAAAGGCCAAGGAACTACCGGAAGCAAACATACAGATACACACGCCCTACTTCGTTGGTGATGTAAACGCTTTATGCATGACTAACCCTTTGTACGACCTCGTGCTCGGCAATATTCCAGGAGTAAAAGGACCACAGGAGCCAGATACTACCTGGGAGTGCTCTGACGGCCTGTTCCCTGAATCGACTGGTTCGAGCAAAATCCCGGCATGCTGGGAAAAGTCAACCTTGCTTTCTGCCGACGTCCGGACGCAGAGGAAGACGGAGAGTATGATGAAGGTTCCGCTAGTTGGTTCGCTAGAAGTTACCCGAGTGCAGCTAACTGAGAGCCAAAAAGACGACCCAAGTCTGTAGAGTTGCTTCAGCAAGATTGGGAAGGAGTTTCACTCCAATAAAGACACGACGTACCACTTTTCTTAAGAGGCTGGTCTACGGTATCGACATTACCGCCTTTCTACGGGGAGGACCTTTAGGCAAGTAGTCGTGCCAAGGACACTTCGACAACACATTTTGAAGGTTGCACACGAGAGCATTATGGCTGGTCACCAAGGCGTGCGACGTACAACAGACCGTATCCTTGGGGAGTTTTACTGGCCAGGTATGCATGAAGAAATCAGACGGTTTGTCAAGTCGTGCGACGTCTGCCAGAGGACAACGCCGAAAGGGAAAGTCGGAGTCGCTCCGTTGGGCAACATGCCTCTCACACGGACACCATTCCAAAGAGTCGCCATTGACCTGATCGGACCATTATCTCCTCGATCAGATAAGGGAAACCGCTATGTGCTTACCCTCATTGACTTCGCTACTCGCTATCCTGACGCAGTAGCCCTACCCAGCATCGATCCTGTCAGTATTGCAGAAGCCCTTCTTGAAATATTTTCCCGAGTAGGCCTGCCTCGAGAAGTGGTTACCGATCAAGGTAGAAGTTTCACGTCGGAACTCATGAAAGAAGTGGGCCGACTACTAACTGTAAAGTTTTTTCGTACCACCCCATATCATGCCATGGCCAATGGATTGGTCAAAAAATTCAACGGTACGCTGAAGGCCATGCTCAATAGAGTGTGTCAGGAGAAGCCGCGGTCATGAGATCGCTACATTGCCCCTCTTCTCTTCGCTTATCGCGAAGTACCGCAAGCCAGCTTGGGCTTTTCACCATTTGAGTTGAGCTACGGCAGATATGTGCGTGGACCTTTGAGTGTTTTAAGAGAGCTGTGGACGAACGAGAACATTGAGGATGAAGTGCGAACAACGTACACTTACCTTGTGGACCTTCGAAACCGACTCGAACACACCTGTAACCTCGCTCATGAAGAGCTTGGTAAAGCACGTGAAAAGCAAAAGCTTTATTACGACCGTAAGACCCGCCACAGAAGGCTACGGCCTGGTGACAAGGTTTTAATTCTCCTTCCTACAGACACCAATAAGCTTCTCATGCAGTGAAAGGGCCCGTTTAAAGTTGCTGAAGCCAAGAATGATGTTGACTATGCAACTGACTTAGGGCAGAGCATCAAGGTCTTCCACGTGAATATGCTGAAGAAGTATGAGGAAAGAGAAATAACGTCTCCTCATCAGGTGGCTGCAGTGAATAATACAAGTGCAACACCTGGGGAAGAGGCGAACAGTGAGAGCAACGACTCTGAGGATACCATCCCCTCTCTCAGTCTATGCCAAACACAAACGGCATCAGACGTCAAGATATCGCCCAAACTGCAGACAGACAAACTTCAACAAGTTCGACAATTGTGCGAAGAGTTTGCAGACATATTTTCGGACCTTCTCGGCAAGACACAACTTGTCGAACGCTCTCTTGACCTCGGCATCGAAAAGCTGGTTCACGTGCCTCAGTACCCGAATCCGCTAGCGCTGCGTGAGAACGTCGAAAAAGAGGTACAGCATATGCTTCGAATGGGCATAATCAAGAAATAAAAGTCGCCATATCATGCGCTGATCGTTGTCGTCAGGAAGCTCGACAACACCACACGGTTGTGCATTGACTTTAGGGAGCGGAACAAGACCTTGCTTTCCGACAGTGAGCCAATTCCGAGAATTGATGTTGTTCTAGCTCTTGTGGGGAAACAGAAATTTTTCTCGAAATTCGATTTCACGAAGGGCTATTGGCAAGTGCCCATGGCTCCAGACAGTCGTGAAAAGACGGCATTTTCAAGCATGTCGGGGCTCTACCACTTCAAATACATGCCTTTTGGGATTAAGACTGCCCCAGCGATATTTGCACGCCTTATGAGGAGAGTTCTAGGCGATTTGCCGAATGTGCATCATTATTTTGACGATGTGGTCATCGCTACTAGCACATGGCATGAACATATGGAAGCCTTACGACTTGTCTTCGAAAGAATCCGCAATGCAAACCTCACAATCAAACCAAGCAAGTGTGAGATCGGAGAGCGTACCATTACATTCCTCGGACATCGCATTGGTGAGGCGAAGGTAGAACCAATGCTGAAAACGCTGGACAAGATCCTAGCCGCCAAGCGCCCCACGACGAAGAAAGCTATACAGTCTTTTCTCAGTCTTACGGGCTATTACAGGCAGTTCATTCCGAACTACGCAGAGATTTCCAAGCCCTTGACTGATCTTACCAAGAAAGGCCAACATCACATCGTATCGTGGGGACCGACGCAAGAAAAAGCATTCACCGTGCTGAAAGACAAGCTCGCCGCAAGTCCCATACTGCAAGCACCGGATCTTTCGAAGCCTTTAGTGCTCCGTACTGATGCCTCAAGCACAAGCATCGGCGCGTGCTTCTGCAAAACAGTGGGACGATATTTTACATCCGGTTGCTTATGTTAGTCGCAATCTGCTGCCTAGAGAGGCACGCTATTCCACAATAGAGCGTGAATGCTTAGCGCTCGTGTGGGCTGTTCAGAAGTTCCACATTTACTTATGCGGCAAACCCTTCATCATTCAGTGCGACCACCAGCCACTCCGGTACTTGCAGTCAGCCAAACAGGTCAATAATCGAGTGTTACGATGGAGCTTACTAATGCAAGAGTACAGCTTTACCGTAGAATACATAAAAGGCTCAGACAATGTAGGAGCGGACTATTTAAGTCGCATCTCAATAGCTCTAATCTTTCTCCACTTGTGTATTTTTCATGTGTGTTTTTTTCATTACGTGCTGTGTCGATCACAACCAGTCGGATTCATGTGAACTTGTTCCCTCTTTACAAACGCGCCTGCACTTTTGCCTACTCACCGCCTGGCGTGGAGTGGAATAGTTGCTCACAACTATCTGAAGTGGGGGGTGGTGTGATGATGTGGATTGTGTGGCCCGTGACGGGGCGAAGAGGGAACGGCAATTCTGCTCTGCGGTACGCCTTGGAGGGGAAGACGAGGAAAAGAAAGGGGGAGCGGGGCGTGCGGCTAGAGCAGTTGGAGCGTGACAGTTGGAACGGCAGCTGCTGGTCGGCGGTTCGGGTCGCGACATCGCTTAACCAGGCATCCGGCAGCCTTGCGGACCTGGTGAGCTGGCTTCCTGCTTCGGGCTGCGTCACTCAACCAGGTGTCCGGCAGCCTTGCGGACCTGGTGAGCTGGCTTCCCGCTCTGTGGCCGGCGCTGACATGGGGACCGGCAGCATAGTCTGTTCGTGGCCTGAGGTCCTGGGGCCCGAGTGGTGGCACGAGGTGGCCGCGGCTCATGTTGGCGACGGGCCATTAACTTGCACTGCAGTGGCCTGGTGATCTACCGGTCTGCAGCACCACCATCACCACCACCACCACCTCACCACGGTCAAGGCAGCGTGACTGCACAAGGAACACCGATGACGACCGACCTCGCCGCAGCGGCAACAGTCATAACGGCGAGTAGGACAGTTCGTGTGCCGAGGCGCGTAGGACGTTTGGCATGTAAATAAGGAACGCTATAGTGTGTTGTGCGTGAATTGTAAGAGTTATCGATTGTGTTAGTCTGTGTTGTGTGTACAGAGTCACCTGACTGCCGGTTAATTTATTCCGGATCCTGGGCCCACATTATACCATCACAGGTGTAAAGCCCAGCGAGCAAGGCGACCAGAAGGGTCTCGGAGGCTAACAAGCCAACATAATGATTGATGGTCTGTTACAATCGTGATTGGACGACTGTAGAAGTAACATCGAAACTTCTGAATGGCGAATACAGTCGCTAAACATTTTTGCTCTGTCACCGTATAATTCATTTCAGCCTTGCTTAGAGATCGTCTCGTATAAGCAACAATATGCTCTGCATTATCATGGCGCTGAACAAACTCACCTCCGATGCCAATTCCACTTGCGTCACTGTGCACTTCTGTAGGAGCAGAAGGATCGAAATGACGAAGAATAGGCTCAGATGTTAGTAGAAATTTTAGTTCAGAAAATGCGGCATCACAATCAGGTGTCTATTTGAATGGGCTGCCTTTTCGCAACAAGCTTGTTAGTGGGTGTAATACGTCCACGAATCGGGGCACAAAGCGGCGAAAGTAAAGACTTAGGCCCAAGACGCTGCGAAGTTTCTTCAGTGTCTGCGGTGGTTTGAATGTGCCGACTGCTTCTATTTTGCGAGGATCAGGCCTGAAACCATCTTTGTCAACTAGGTGACCGAGGACTAAAGCTTGTCGTTCACCAAACTGGCAATTCTTAGAGCTCAAAATCAAGCCAGCCTTGCCGACACAGACTAAAACAAGGCTTAAACGGACGTTGTGCTCTTCGAAGGTACGCCCAAAAATAACGACGTCATCCAGGTAGCAAAAGCACACCTCCCATTTAAGACCACGGACAGAGTCCATAAACCTTTCAAAAGTGGCGGGGGCGATGCAAAGCCCAAACGGCATCACATTGAATTTGTGCAGTCCATCCGACGTCACGAATGCGGTCTTCTCCTTGTCTGGTGGGTGCATAGGTATCTGCCAATATCCTGATTGTAGGTCTATTGAAGAAGGTATGAAGCCGAGTGTAAGCAGTCATTAACATCGTCAATCCTTGGCAGTGGATATACATATTTTTTGGTCACAGCGTTGAGTCTTCTATAATCAACGCAGTACCGCCAGGCACCATCTTTCTTCTTAACCAAGATTACCGCGGCTGCCCACGGGCTACATGACTCTCCAATGACACCCTTCTTCAGCATTTACTGAACCTGGCCGGCAATAACTTTTCGTTCTGATGACGAAATTCGGTAAGGCTTTTGTCGGATTGGATGGGCAGTGCTGGTGTCAATACTATGGTGAGCGCGAGAACATGGTAAAGGTAGTGGCTTCTCCTCTTGGCAAAAGTCAAACACAGAATCATGTCGCCTCAACAGATCCCGTAACGCTGCTACTTGTGTGACAGCAAAGTGGCGCTAATCGTGCCTAGGATCTGCGACTCATAAGAACAACTGCGCTTGCCAGAGACTGTACCTTTCACGCTTTCATGGTTCTTAACGACCGCTACAGAACCTTCAGTGGAATCATCGAAGACGCCAAACTTCATTCCTCGAGGGAGTACAACCGGCATTGGCGAACAGTTCAGTGCCCACAGAAAAGTTGCTACTTCATCAACAGACACCCAACAACAAGGGACGAGTATGCCTTTCTTGGCACATTGAATGATGGCAGGTTCAACGACGGCATCAAAAGATGTAGCAGATTCTGGGGCGAACTCCGCAACTGACCTCATTGACCATGGCGGCACTGTCAGCTCATCGGAAAAATCAGAGAACCCTTCGCGGCCTGCGGCGCCTCATCGACGAGGGCAGGAATATTGTCACTACTGACGGAAAGTTCACCGCTTCTACAGTCGACGAAAGCGTGACATCCTTGGAGAAAGTCAAGACCGAGATTCACATCGTGGGTGCAACGTTGCACCACAAGAAACTCTGTTGGGAACATCTTTCCTGCGAATAAGACATTGACGGCACAAACTCCGACAGGATGAAGTACTTCCCCACTGACACCACGAAACCTTGTTGATTCGTCCCAAGAAAACATAACTTTGCGGCCAATGCGACTTTTGAAAGAAAGACTGATAACTGTTCTGTTCTGTTCTGTTTTAACTGTTTTGCTGTGGAGACTCATAACTGATATCGCAGCACCAGGGTCCACCAAAGCACTTGTAGAAAAGCCATCTATTTACACACGTATCTTGTTCTTGGACATTATAACTGGCGGAGGCATCTGAGGCGAATCCTGTTGTGCGACCTCACCTCCATCGTTCGTGCTGGATGCAGTCGGCCAGATGGAGGCGTCAAACTACGGCCAGAAGCGGGAGAACTGCCACTGTGATTTCCCCGCCGTGAGGTACTCCTGAAATAGGCGGGCGAATGAGCGTTGTGGTGACCAGTGCCCGCTGGCGGAAACTCTGATCGGGAACGATATCGGGATGTCGGCTCTCTCTGTCGACGACAGAACCGAGCTATATGCCCACCAATACCGCAACGGTAGCACACAGGGGCTTGGCGGTATGCATTGTACTCCTGGAAGGCACTGCGCTGACGTGGTGGTGGTACGGGTACATCTTTGTTCGGGGCGTAATCGGTGTTGGCTGGCTGATGGGGGTGACTGAAGCAGTCTTCGTGCCTCGGCAGCGGGTAGTTATTGCGCTGTGACCTCTGTGGTGAGGGTGTCCTGTAGTTGCAGTCATCGTTGCTTGCTGCAGCAATCGGCACGAAAGGGCGAGAGGGAGGCGGTGCGGGTGTAGCTTCGTACGACCTCGGGCGAGCGTGTCGAGTGAGCTCTTTTCGAACGATCTGGCGTATTGTCGACGCGAGATCAAGCGGCATGTATTTGTCAACACTTGCCATGGTGATTACATTCGGTAGGCGATCGAACTTGGGGGTGATACGTCCCATCTTCCGGGTCACGAATGTGCGACAGTGACTTAAGACGTCGCTTACCGTAGCAAGGCTGTCTTTGCTGATGAGGAACTGATACACGTCCTCTGCAATGCCCTTCAACAGGTGGACAACTTTGTCTTCCTCTGACATAGTTGAGTTGACAATCTTGCAGTGCATCAAGGTTGCCTCGATATAGGTCAAGCACGTCTCTCCTGGGATCTCAGCTCTCTGAAGTAACGTTTCTTCCGCTTGCTTTCTCTTAGCTACGGAGTCTCCGAAGCACGCTCTTATTTCGGAAACGAAGCGATCCTATGACGTGAGGGCATCTTTGTGATTCTCGCACCACACGAGTGCTGTGTCTGTTAAGAAAATAACTACATTGGTCAGCTGGGTCGCCGCGTCCCACTGGTAGTATTTGCTCACCCGTTTGTAGTGTGTGAGCCAGGCATTCACGTCCTCGCCAGATGCGCCACCGAATGTGCAAGGCACTATCAGATCCTGACGCAACCAGGGACCAGGCGCACGCGAACCTGGTACTAGCGGTGCTGCTGAGACAGGTAGAAGGTCTGCAGCTGCGGGGATCCGGTTTTCTTTTTCACCGTGAGACATATCAGCTGCCAGTGGTAATGGGGGCAGTCCAGCAAAGCCGCGGCTTCGTCGTAGTTCAGGCACTTGAATCGTCGTGTTGCTTGGTTGATTACCCAGCGCCTCCACCACTAAACTGTTACGGTATAATCAAAGGATAGGCGGATTTATTTACAGAGTGAGAATGAAGTTTGGCAGTAGTGGTAAAGATGGAGTCCTCAGGCCGCACCCGACAACGTCGTCTTCCTCTTCTACCTACCTGGCACATACTACAGCCCGGCTCCTACCGTAGCAATATTTATATATGATGAGTAGGGTGGGGCCCCCATGAGGTGCTTAATTTAATCGACATAAAGATGCATACATTGTATCAATATCAAGAAACCAAGGCACTTGTGCCATATAGCTATGACTGTATGAAAAAAATGCAAGATAGACTAAGCCTTTCACAACAAAGTGTGGGGTATGCGCAGAAACATGCAAACGAACAGCGCTGGGTTATATACTAACGAATTGTTACGTCTAAATATTATGATGGGAGATATACGCGGATCATTCGAGGGTTGCGCGATCATCTCCCAGCAAGTGCCTTTTATATCACATCACTTTGTGGATATGGCGGCAACTTTTTATGCTTGCCTCACAACTCTCTGCATTATTACAATTAGGTCATGCTTGCGACGAAAAAGAGAAGGAGTAGCGATGCACGTGTGTGCTTCTTTAAGTCTACTTAGTGCAAAAAACCACGGACTTTAACTACCTTTCTGGTTTTGGAATCAAGTTTCAGGGAAAGCATATAAGCTGACCTTCCCACTGCTCGGCTCAACTGTTTTATTCATCGCCACTTTGAAAGCTTCTGCCACCGTTACAAACAACCAGAAGCAAAACTGATCACTGATTTGGCTGGTAGGAGACGGAAACGCGAACCTTTGTTTTTCTCTCTTTCTAATGCAGCAAAACCATCTTCGGTAAGTTTGCTTGTAACACATATAAACAACAGGAAGAAATGAGGGCACATGCAGACAGACAGAGCACTACAAGAAAACTAACTGAAGACGAACTACCAACTAGCCCGCACCGCAACTCCGGCAAAACCAAACCTTGAAAAGGATTCGTCATACTCGTAGGCTCACAGCAGCTTTGACAGAGCAGCGGTGACGCTATTCCTTTACTACGGAAGAAAATTATTTTCGTGAAGCAGCAAGTGCTTGCATTCGTCCCCAAAAACTTTGCTAATTCCTATCTGTAGCTGCACAAGTCAGTCAAGCACAGCAGAATAAAAGCCTGAGCTAGTGAAGTAATCTTATAGGGCCTTCTTCAGGGCTAGCCAGCTATGCAATGCTACATCACAAGGAGCGAAAGCGTTGTACAGTGGTCCACACTGCAAAGGGTCTACTAGAAAAATAATCATAGCACAGTTCTTCGAAATGTTGTAATATATGTACCGTTTTCTTGTAATATATAGATGCCCTTGTAACATTATGAACGGTTACAATGGTCAAAGAAAACATCGCCTTAGTTGTTTGTTTCCCCATCATGCAGCCAACATTGACCACTGTCGAAGAAGGGGGGGGGGCTCAGCCCCCCTACCTCTTTTTTGTAGGGGAGGGAAGGGGGAAGCTAGCACCTCTCTTGCTCTGCCGGCTGATACTTCTGTGGTAGCAATTAAGTCACCTAATTTCTGTCAGCCGTAAGGCGGTACAGCGTAGTGCCTATTGGAAAAGAAAAGAGAAATGAGCTGTAAGGATCATGCGCTGCGCCCGCTTTGCTGGCCTTCAACCCGGGAGTGGCGCCGGCTCATCGGCCGGCCACGAGTGACGGTGAAAAAGTGTAAAGAGAAGGCCATTAAAGCACGTGTTTACACGTGTCTGCGCCTGTTCGCCGCTCCGTAAAGTCTTTGAGCTCCTTCTTTTCCAAAATTAAGTTCTGTTGTGAGTTCGGTGATGTGTCCCTTCTCTCTCCATATCTAACCCATTGCTCTGTAAAATATTCTACAATGAATGTCCACCAACTTGCCCAACTCAATATTCCGACTGTGCAGTGATAGCAAACAGATGAATTAGACATGTCGGATCAAGGTTGTGTACACCACTACCCATCAAGATAAGTTCCTGTGATGTACTGAGAACTAGTTTAATATATTGTCTTGTCTTGTGGACACTTACACCGGCCAGACTGATTGATACCTTAACAAAACATTTTTAGAACATAAATACAACGTCACCGTGCAAATTTCTGGACACGCCCTGCCGTGGTGGTCTAGTGGCTAAAGTACCCGGCTGCTGACCTGCAGGTTGCCAGATCAAATCTCTGATGCATCGGCTGCATTTACAATAGAGGCGGAAATGTTGTAGGCCTGCGTGCTCAGATTTGGGTGCACGTTAAAGAACCCCAGGTGGTCGAAATTTTTGAGCCCTCCACTATGGCGTCTCTCATAATTATATGGTGAATTTCGGATGTTCAACCCCACGTATCATTCATAAATAGAAGTTCTCGACAACTGGACATCTACTGCCTAGATTGGAAATGCGTACCGCTTTTCCACAGCATGACAGAACTACGCAGGTCAGGCAAAAAGTGACCAGAGAAATTATAGAACCCCATAGCGCAAACTCACAGGACAGTGGCGCCATAATTCCTTCAATACGTTTTTTTAGTTAAAGAGCTAGCCGTCTTGTCGGGGGCCAGATAATCATTGCACCATTTGGTTAACTGTCTTGATTCTTTTGCTGTGTTGCATTTTTGTTTTGTTGATACGCGCTGTTCATTTTCGTGGCGTATACTACAACGCGTCGCAGTTGGTTCACCGACTGCCCTCGTAATATATGGATGCTAAAGCACTTGACGCCTTCGCGCCAATTCCTAGAATTCTCGGTCAGCTACAAGGTTGAGCAGATCACCTGCTAAGCAACAGCAGCATAAAAAAACGTAGTTGATCCTTCTGTACAGAAATTGGTATGACACATAAGTGAAACGTGCTTTTGTAGATCTTGTTGCGCGTTTATTGTGCATTGTTTCAGCATCACAGACACATTTCTAAGTCAAGACAATGCGTCAAGTAGGTCGAATGGAAAAATCCAGAATCTTATAGCGAAAGTAACTGCTCTTGAAACCGGTGCAATCGATCCAGCTTCCCCTGAAGTAGTTCCTTCTCAAAATGCCTTGCATGATATCTCAAGTCAGCTACAACAAATAACTTCCAGATGCGACGATGCTGAAAACAGATTAAGACGTTCCAACGTAATATTTTTCGGTTTAGAGGATGACGAGAAAGAAAATTGGGCAGCGTCCGAAGAAAAGGTCATCAAATTCTGCGCAGAAAAACTCGAACTTGCCACTACAAGTGTGCAGTATGAACGTGTACACCGCCTGGGCAAATTTTCCATTGGAAAAAAACGGCCCATTATAGCAAAATTATCTTCATTCAGGGACAAACAGAGCATCTTGTCTGCAGCTCGTAAGCTTAAGGGGACAACTTTTTCGATTGGGGAGGACTTTGCGCCATCAACACGTGTGGCCAGAAGAAAGTTGGTCGCTTTTGCCAGATCATTCGACAAGCCGTACAAGTTGGTCCTTGACAAGCTTCACTTGAATAAGAAGGTATATGTGTATGATGCCGTTAATGACACAGTTGCTCAATCTTCCAGATAGCTAGATGTAAGCTTAAACTCACACGCGCCGCATCTCGTGCCCCAAGCAGCCTTTCCACTCTCGGTCGCGTACACGAACATCCGAAGCTTGTTACACAAACGTGACACGTTTTGTTCTTTTCTTTATGATAGCGATTCAGATATAGTAGTACTAACGGAGACATGGTTGAATCCAGATATAAGAGATAACGAAGTACTACCTCACAACGACCTTTACAAAATTTATAGGAACGACCGCGTAAGTAGGCGCGGTGGCGGCGTACTCCTTGCTATTAAGAAAACGCTTCATTCGCATTGGATTGATTCGAAATCTTCCGTCGAAATTGTATGGGCAGCTTTGTCTATGTCATCTAGTGTGGTATTAATTGGGGCTTGTTACCGTGCACCAGATTCTGATCATTCCTTTTTGGGGGACTTGCGTAATAGCATCTCTCATGCCATTCAGTCATGCCCATCCAACCATGTATATCTTCTTGGCGACTTTAATTTTCCTCTTATCGACTGGGAACACATGTCATCCTCATGTCAAGCGTCTTTAGAACTAATAAATCTAACGTTGGATTTCAACCTGTTCCAAGTTGTCAAAGAACCCACCCGTGCTTCCAATATCCTGGACTTGGTATTCACCAACGCTCCTGACACAATACTTTCAATTTCAAATGTGAGCGGTTTTAGTGTTCATAACCTCCTCCAACTTAATTTAAGCATCCCGAAGCCCGTATCTGGCAAAACAACAAAACGAATTCGCGATTACAATAGAGGAAATTACGCTGCCATTAACACAGAACTAGAACAATTTTTTTTTAAAGAGTTACTACCTACTTTCATTTGTCGATCCGTAAATGAAAACTGGGTACTCTACAGAGATAAATTAACAGCGCTAGTCGATCAGAATGTTCCCTTAGTGTCCATAACCAACGATAAATTAAGCCCCTGGTTCAGCAAGTCCCTTAGCAAACTGCGAAACAAGAAGAAACGGTTGTACAACAGGGCTAAACGCTTGCGCACTGATGGGGCATGGCAGGCATACAGACACTGTTTTAAAACCTACTGCTCAGCAATAACCTCAGCTAACGATAAATATTACTCGCAAGACCTACCTTCCCTGCTTCAGTCTAATCCCAAAAAATTTTGGCGAACTATATCTCCGGTCAGAGATACTAACACTATTACTTTACATGGAACTGACAAAATACCCATTCCTATCGCCGATTGTCCCTCTGTTTTCAACAGGTTCTTCTCATCTGTTTTCACTCAGGACGATTCTTCCAATGTGCCTACTTTTCCTGAACTTGACGCCGCCTATATGGAACCCATTACTGTCACTGTTAGAGGCATTGGATCACTCATTAACAACCTAAAATTATCCACATCAGCCGGTATTGACAACATTAATTTCAAGATACTAAAGAACACCCTCCCCATATCAAGCAAAATATTATGCCAAATTTTTGACCAATCTCTAACATCTGGCATGCTACCGGACGACTGGTTAATAGGAAAGATAAAACCAATTCACAAAATTCACAATCACCTCGAGACGAACAATTTTTTTTTCCTAATCAGCATGGTTTTAGAAAGGGATTTTCGTGTGACACACAACTGTTTGAATTCACCACCGATTTACACTCAAACATGAACAGCAACCTTCAAACGGACTGTATCTTTCTTGACTTTTCTAAAGCCTTTGATCGTGTGCCCCATTGCCGACTAATCTCTATGCTATCTGCTCTACGACTTGATTCTTTAACATTAACCTGGATTCGAAACTTCATTTCTTTTCGACAGCAGTTCACTGTTGTTAACAATCTTGCGTCCCCTTTTTCTTCTGTTAGTTCGGGCGTACCGCAAGGCAGCGTCCTTGGGCCCTTACTATTTTTAATCTACATTAATGACTTACCTTCCGAGATTACTTCTTGCATGCGTCTATTTGCCGATGATTGTATATTATACCGTTCTATAAACTCCAGTAATGACCACTTAACCATTCAAGCAGATCTCAACCATATTTGTAACTGGTGCGACAAGTGGCTTATGAAACTGAACTTAACAAAATGCGAGGTAATGTCTTTCACCCGTAAACACATAAACTCTGAATTCTCCTATTACTTGAACAATGCCATGCTTTTCCACACTTCTTCCTACAAATACCTAGGTGTTCTTCTCACAGAGAATCTTTCATGGGCCTCACATATCGAGTCTACCTGTGCCAAAGCATCACGTTCACTGGGCTACCTACGCCGCAACTTGAGAAATTCCCCTACTAATATTCGAAAACTAGCCTTTATTACCTTTATTCTGCCAATATTAGAATTCACCTCAGCAATTTGGTCTCCTCATCAAAACTACTTGATTATTATGGTAGAAAGGATTCTAAATAGAGGTGCCCGCTTCATATCACGAAACTACGACATCACGTCAAACATAACGCAAATTAAATCAGACCTTCAGCTACCGTCATTGGATAGCCGTCGCAGTATTGCTCTTCTCTGTCTGTTCCAGAAATATATTACCTCTAATAAACGAACGCGGCTTCAGCTTCAAACACCTCACTCTTTTTTGCGCAGATTGCATAATCAGTTCAGCTTCATGCGCTTATACGGGTCAACTAATGCATTCAATTCATCACCACTGCCTCGGGCCGTTCGTCTTTGGAATGACCTCCCTGATTGCATAGCCTCCATATCTAATCCCGATACATTTCGCCGTCAGCTACTCACTCTGTTCACCATGTGCCCTGTTTTTGTATTCTGAGTGCATTGCGTAACGGTGCTTTATATTCCCCTTGTCTTTTATTTTAAAACGTATCCCTCTGTCGCTATGTTCATATCAACAAGTGCTGTATTCCCTCAAACTTACCTCGCCCTGTATAGCCTAAAATGTGATCTCATTTATATATATGTATAGTTTTTCGTTGTTTTTGCACTGATCCTGCCTGTAAACGTTACCTGTCTGTACCATTCCGATTCCTTCCCCCCCTTACCCAATGCCCTGTTCTGGGGCCTGTAAGGTTTTTTTTTGAATAAAGAATAAAGAAACCTGCAGCGCACACCTCTAGCAGAAAGCACACATGAAATTATCATACACAGGGCAAGCGCTGACAAAAAACTGTCACAGCAAGACGCTGAAAGTGCGCTGCTGAAACTGAAAGAAAGACGCACGAAACGAGCACTCATATATGCACAGGAAAAGTTTGAAAAACTATCACAATTATTCCTGCTTTGTGTATTAGCAGCGTGCTTCTTTCGTAAACGCATTACAGTAGCGTGCGAAGAGACCTTCGTCCTCTTCTGAAATATGAGTCTGATAAGCGTGAGTGTAGGAGAGACCATGCTCCGTAGAAGCGGCGCTTCGAACAAATGACCTGAGCCCCCCCCCCCCCCTTCCCAACGCAAACCCATCTCGCCATCTCGCCACTGATAATAAAAACGCACTAAAGTTTCGAAGTGCTTAGCACGGTGAAACGGTGTATGATCTATATGATTCACTTGCCAATAGGTCACAATGTGCGTGGGGTTTCGTAGTGGTGGCAACGTGCTCTGAAAATTTTGAAGTCTGTGCGCCTATTTTGTGTGTTAAATGCTTGGCTTACGGTTTTTTTTTCTTTGCAACACCATAGTGTATATGTTTTACTTTCATTTTTGTGGCGGAAGTTGTTTGCAAAGCTGTTGTAGACCCAACGTAAAACACTTTCATGATAAAAAAATCGGCAAATGCTAGGTACCTTGACACTCGAGGTAATCCGATGCATGCAGAAGGAATGTGACTGTGCATTATACTTTCTATTAGGATAAAATTTAGAAGGTGATCCTAAAAATATGCACAAATCCACGCACAGCGTACGCTAAACAGCTCGTATGTTTAAAATAACCACTTGTTTCCAGTTGCGTAACGATGCCTACAGGAACATTGATATTAGCAACACCAGAAGTGGTAAGGGGATATGAAGCGCTCCGAATGCCTTTATCAGCATAATTTGAATGCCATCTGGGCCCGCTGGTGTACTATCAGAACCCTCTTCTCAGCCCTTTCCCACCCTCGTCGTGAAAATGGAGTTATTGCGCCACTTGATTCATCCTTGTCAGTGGTGGTGCATAAAGCAATTCTTTGTTGAAAATTTTCTGTCACCCTTGTTTCTATATATTCAATAGCTTTGTCCCCTTCTAACCTAGCACCTTGGGCTGTAGTTATAAAAATCTGCTCTAGGCTCGTCTCATTTCTTAGGGAGTTTAGATGGTTTAGCTGCCTTTCCATCTTTTTAAGTATTCTGCCCGCCACTGAGTTCCTTTCTTCTAATCTTTTCATTGATCAGAAGGGATACATCTCTTCTAAAGCTTAGAAAGGTTTCCCATTTCTTTCAACATCATCTGTCGGTTCACCCCGGTGCTTAGCATGTCTCTGTTCCCTAGACACTTCCTGACGTTTTGCTATTGCTCTCTTAACTTCCTCATCCCAACAACTCTTGGGTTTGTGTCGTCTTTTCCTGGGTGACGCGTCACGTGCCTTAGCAAGCTCTAGCTCAAATAGTTTAATTAGATTCGTGTATGTCCACACTGTTTTATTATCCTCAGTGATTACTTCCTCAATTTGTTTATATCTATTTATATTTGCCTTTCAGAATAAAAATTTTACTGCAGTAGCTCATATTGTCTCCTTCCCACTTTCACTGCTCTTACAAAACTTCGCTTGATACGTTTGTGATCAGTACACTGACTACTGGAGCCACCTTCATCTATGTGTGTTCCCCTGAACTTATCATACATCCTACGTGACACCAGTGCGTAATCTATCGTGTACTGCAGCCTTCTTACCTCCCATGTTATTTGCCCTTCACACTTCTCGGTACTGTTGGAAATGATGAATTCATGCCTTTTACACATATCAGTGATCATTTTGCCTGTTGGTTGGTATACCCATCTATATCATCTACGTGTGCATTCATATCTTCTAGTATAATTATCTTGCACTCTATTCATAAGTCCTCAATGTCCTTTGATATACGCTCTAAGTTTGCCTGGTTTTCCTCTCTGGCCTTTGCGGCCGTTCACAAGTACACCAAACTAAGGAGTGTCATTTGCCCTGCCACTTTCCGTTTTAGTCATAAATGTTCATTGCCCTACTACTTGAGCCTTTGACAGTCTACTTTTATAAATCAATGCCCCAATACCACCCCCCTTTCTGCTGCCTTATGTTCTATTACAATATTCCCACGCGTAGTGCAAATTGTTAGGAGATTGTTGCATGTCCCCAAGATGTGTTTTTACAAAACCGTATACCATCAGCCTCTCCTCCTTTATCTGATCTTCTATCTCTTCCCACTTCAGCCTGTTCCTGGCAACCTGCATGTTAATATATCCTATGTCTGAACTGGCTCGGCGCTCGTGGCTACGTCTATTTCTTCCCCAGAGTCTACCTATCTTAGGTACTGATGCCACTTTGGAATCATATCTGTCCATAACACCTGTCGAAAAGTCTCCCTGGTTGTTTTCCTCGTTATTCACTATCCTGCACCCCGAAGGGCCCACGTACCTCCCGAAAAAGCTACTGCGCGTCCTACAAGTCGCCAAACCACCTCATGACCCAGCCGTCCTTCAAAGTGAACTCTGTCTCATTGAAAACCACCCCACCTATGCATCTCTCTCTTTATTTCCACCACTTCAAAGCCTTTCCCTCGACTCATGCGCCCTATCACTAGGTTTGTGTTGACAACCGTTCTTTTCAGGTTGCCGTCACGCACCGGTACCGTGCATATCCTAACCGGTACCTGAGGAGAAGTGTCGCGCATGTCATCGACCGCCTTCGCCAGTGTGGTCGCTAGTCCGGCCGTATCATCATTTAGGACATCGTTTAGACTACCTGAAATTACCACGAGATTTCGTCTATCAGCTGTAGTTTTGAGTTTTTGGCTCGCTTGCCTCACGACTGCTTCCAGCTTGCGTCCTGAGAATGTCCCTACTGCAGCCCTCTTGTCGCCTCTTAACCTCTGTTTGATTGCTTCTACGCATCGATTTCAATTCGAGTCCACGGCAATTATCCCGTGCTGTGAATTTTCAGCTTGAGCTTCCCGCACCTTGGGGTTACTTGCACCTGTGACACCGGCTGCTTTGTCCCCTCCCAGCCTCACCACTACTTCGCTGAAGCTGAGCCTTGCGACAATTGAACCGGCTGAACCTGATTTTTTCATACTTGTTTGCTCTTTCTTCGCCGCTGTTCTGGTTGCTGGTGCCCTAGTTTTCTGCCGTCGGCTGCTCCTTTGTTCCCCTCTGCTAGTGCTTCCTCGGCGGACTTCAGCCTTTCTCCCATTGCCCTCGTTTTTTCTTGCTCTGTCACCAACGCAGTCTCCAGATAGGTGATTGTCAACAACACTTCCCTCCGGGCAAAGATCGTTTTCTCCATTTTTTCTGTGACCTCACATTGCCCACACTTCGCGTCAGGCTACTATTCATTTGCTTCTGTACTGGAGTCTAATTTCAAGCTCACCACGCACCCTGAACAATTTACAGTCTTTTTAACCATGTCATTATGACACCAGTTGTCCTTATTACTTTCTCACTCGATCCCTACCCTCCGAAAAAGAGCACGTCTAAGCTCTGCTTCGAAAATTTGCGCGTTCACTGCGCCGTCAGAACTGATCAACACGCTTTCTGCTGGCTTTCGTCGTTAAAGGATCTCACTGGGTGTCTTGGTCGCTGGACACTACGACTCCAAGATTATGACTACTCGGTGTCCTACAAATCTTGCCGTTTACACCATGACGCTGACTGCTTGTCTCGCCATACAGTGGGCCCTCCTTAGACTTTAGATGAAGCGCCGGCATGTGTGCTCTCTCTTTCTCTGCTTTGAGCAACATCCGTGATGAACAGCGCCGGGATCCCATCTTGCGTCACATTATTGAAAATCTGAACTCTCGCACGCCCCATCCGTGTACTCGACTGTTTGTACCCAAAGAATTCACTTTGTAGCGCTACGAGGTCAACAGCAGTGAACACGAACTCCTCCATGTGATGCCTTCCCACCTACGTTTAAGTGTTATCGCCCAGCTCCATGACGCCCCCACCGCCGGTCACTTTGGTCTCTCTCGAACTTATGGCCGTGTACAGCGTTGATTTTACCGGCCCAGGCATTATCACTCCGTGCACCGCTACGTCGTCGCATGCCACCAGTGCCAACGTCAAAAAATGTCCTATGAGTTTCGCCGGACTCATCCAGCCGTTTGGTCTTCCTACTGACCATTTCGTTTGAATTGGTTTTGATCTCCTAGGCCCTTGCCCTCAGTCTACCTCCGGAAACAAATGAATAGCTGTCGCTACAGATCATACAACCCGATACGTCATAACGCGGGCTTCGCCAACCAGCTGTGCCACAGATGTTGCCGAGTTCCTACTTTACAATGTCAACCTCCATCATGGTGCTCTTTGCCAACTCCTCACAGGTTGTGGACGATATTTTCGCTTCCGGGTGATTGACGACCTGCTTCACTCTTGCGAAACCAAACATAAATTTACATCAGCCTATCATCCACAAACTAATAGGCATACCGAACGATTGAACCGGATTTAACTGACATCCTCTACATGTACGTCTCCTCTGACCCTCTAGACTGGGACTTTGCATTGTGATTTGTCACAATTGCATACAATTCCTCATACCACGATACCGCTGGGTTTTTACCATTCTCTTATTTGGCCGCGACCCGAATCTATTTTTCGACACCATCTTTCCAGCAGCTGTCGATTCGCCGACTGGACACGCCGATGACACTATTACTATGGCTCGCAAAACACGAGAACTCGCTTCGAAGCGCCTCTTAGCATCACAAGAGCAACAGAAGCAACGTTACGACGAACATCATTATGACGTCTCCTTTGCCCTGGGTTCCCTTGTGTTGTTGTGGACATCTATTCGGTTTGTTGGTTTCTCTGAGAAGCTGCTTTTCCGGTACTCAGGACCCTATCACGCCTTGCACCAGGGGACCGACGTTACCTACGCGATAGCCACGCTGAAGTCGTCATCTCCCTCAACTCCATTGTCTTGAGACATTGTTTCTGTCTCTTGACTTAAGCTCTACCACTCCGCCAAGACCATAAAAAGCACCGAGACGTGTCATGTAGTCTTCAGTGTCATGTAGTCTTGTAACATGACCCCCGGATGCTTCTGCATCCGGGGGTAATGTTACAAGACTACATGACACTTAAGAATCAAGACAGACAGCGAGAAAAACGAGGTGATTCTGGGAGGTGGGGCAAGCTTTCGCTACTGATCTCAGCTTAGGCTTGGCGTCATGTAAATATATTGACACAATATGACTTCAAATTACGCGCACGATTCGATACTTGTGCTACCCAGATGGTTTGCAAAGCCCATTCTTCAGAGCCCAGCTGCACACGACCCGTGTTGGAAAAAAGAAGAACGTGGAGGAAGAGGCAGAAGTGAATTCTCGAGACAACCAGAAGATTTCGTTCAAGCTGTGTTATTATTCTCGGGCACAAGTTTGCCCTGCCTATGTTAGCTTATTAAGTGTTCGTTGAACCGAACGTTACAAATCTGGTAGAGGTGCTGGGTGCAATGCCAAGCGCCTCTCGAGCGATAGAGCACAGTCCAGAACCACAGCAATTTGGGCCCAACGAGCTGACGCCTGTTCATCAGCGCTGCAGTCGACGCGTAGGTGGTGAGGGTCCTAAACTTTCATTTTTATTGACTTCCCGTAGAACCTCAACGGCTCTGAACGGGACGCAACCGACATGACAGCTCAGGTCACTCTAGCCAACATTGTAGTGAACCAGCCAATGCTACCAAAGCCTTTCCACGGCGAAAGCTACGAGGACGCAGAGGACTCGCTTGAACACGTTTAACGCGGCGCAAAGGCTAACGGAAATGGGGAAGAGTGAAAAATTGGAAGTGTTTACTTCGCGCTGGAAGATAGCGCACGAACGTGGTATGAAAACCACGAAGCTACCTTTCGGTCGTTGGATGACTTTCGACGGGAGCTGCTCACTGCTTTCCCGAACACAGACGAAAAGAGAGAGCTGAAGCTGCACTCCGGACAAGAAATCAGCGAAATAACGACACTGCCACCATGTATGTGGAAGACTTGTCTCCCCTATTCCGCAGAGTGAATTCAAATGTGAGCGAAGACAGGAAGCTGCGTCATCTTATGCGAGGCGTGAAGCAAGAACACTTTGCTAGACTAATTCGAAGCCCGTCGCGCACCGTTACCGAGTTTCATTCCGAGGCGACTACAATGAAAAGGCCGCTACAACAGCGAGCAAGGCTAAACAACCGGGATGCGATCATCACTTCCTTGGACATGTTGCCACCAGTCTTCGGTAAGAGCACGGAAGCAGTAGGCGAGCTGGTGCGGTCTGTTGTGGGAAAAGAGCTCCAGAAGCCGCGCTTTGACCAGAACGCTCCAATGCTTTCGTCTCTGGCCGATGTGATCAGTGAGGAGGTCAGGCAGGTGGTACGCGAACCTTCCAGCAACGCACAGCCTGAGCTGCCACTACAACAGAAGAGGAGAATGACGTATGTCGATGTGCTACTCCGAGGACTTCCAGGGCATGCGGACGTCGCGGCGGCTACACCTATGCTGTACCCGATGCCACCGAGCACCCTGCAGCCAACGCCAGACACAAGACTAAAGCGATGTCTGGCGCACTTCCGACAGGATACCGCTGTGTTACCACTGTGTGGAGGCTGGTCACCTCTACCGGACATGCCACTACCGCCTGGCAGGACTACGTGGTTTTCCTGCCAATGCATCTCAACCATGAAATGTGAATGTCGCTTCGAAAATGAAGAATACCTGTGAGGTCGTCAAAGCTCAATGGCTTCCAACAAAACCAACCTCGTGCAACGACAATGGGGAAGTATAGGTCGCATAGCCCCCGACCTTCAGCAAGCTCTCCAAGGTCTCGTTCTGCAAGCTTGCGTCGGGAAAACTAGAGTCAGTGACCTACGCAGACAAGGCCACTGTCGACGCTGATGCAGAAAAACCTCCAATGCTGACTCTGAATGAAGACCGACTCAGAAATCGGTGCTTAGATAGTGACGTTGCTTGCAATTTACGTGTGTTTGTTGACTGCTACGAAGTCATCGAACTGGTAGACACAGGCGCAGATTATTCAGTATAGAGTCGCGGACTTTTTAATATACTGAAGAAAGTGCTGACTTCTTGGAAGGGACCAAAGTTCGCACAGCAGGAGGGCATCTCATCAACCCTACTGGAATGTGCACAGCAAGAATCGAAATACAGGGTTTCACATATGTCGTCAGTTTTATTGTGCTGCCGGAATACTCAAGAGACTTGATTATCGACATGGATTTCTTACGAGCTAATAGTGCTGTAATTAACTTGGGAGAATCTTCCATCTCATTCTCGTCTAGACATTAGATTGCTACCATTGAAACGGAAAAAAAAACGTATATTACCTTTGTATTGCAGATGATCGCGTCATGGTGCTGCCAAGATTGAGCATTTCTGTCGCAGTAACCAAAAAATCATTCAGTAAATTCGAAAGATTTGCTTACAACAACACTGACTCAATACTGCAAAAAGGGATCTGCATTGCACGAGACCTTGTAAAGTTACGTGACGCATGTACAAATATTCTACTTACAAACTTTGGACATGAGGTGCAGCACGTTGGAAAGGGAAACCTTATCGCCACTCTGAGAGATTTCGTCCAGGTTACGGAGCTGCGCACTTTCGAATCCAATTAGTCTGATTTCCAAGACGTAGAGTCTGTCCTTGCAGTCATTGACATTGAACCAGGGCTACTACAAAGCGAAAAAGAGCAAATAGTGGACTTGTAGAAAATTCGCCTGAATGTTTCTCTTTGTCATCTAAAGTTCGACACACTCCTTTCGCCAAACATCGCATCATTGTCGACGAGTCAGTGTGGCCGATATACCAGCATCCCTATCGAGTGTCACGAAAAGAAAGAGAAGCTAGTGGTAATCAGGTTAAAGAAATGCTCAAAGACTATGTAATCCAGCCTTGGTCCATGGGCATCACTTGTTGTTTTTGTGAAGAAAAAAGACGTAACCTTACGTTTCTGCATTGATTACCGGAAGCTGAACGCCGTCACTAAACGGGATGTTTATCCTCTTCCAAGAATTGATGACACTTTAGATAGGCTGCGAAATTCCAGGTATTTTTCCTCAATGGATCTTAAAACCTGATATTGGCAGATATATGCGAACGAAAGAGATCGCAAAAAGACACCATTTGTGACAACGGACGATTTATAGGAGTTGAAAACACTCTCTCTTGCTTTTTGTTCAGCACCCGCCACATTCCAACGGATGATGGACACATTGCTTTATGGTCTGAAATGGCAACCGTGCCTGGTTTATCTCGACGATGTTGTAGTCTTTACTGCTACCTTCGAGAAACATTTGGAAATGCTCCAGGCCGTGCTCACTACGATCAAGTCAGCGGACTTGACAATAAAACCACAGAAATGTCATTTCGGCTTCAGTGAGCTCCTTTGTATCAGCCATGTCATGAGTGCAGAAGGCGTCCGCCCAGACCTTGCAAAAACTGAGGCCATAGCGAAATTTCTGAAGCCAACAAACGAAAAGGCTGTTTGGCGATAATTAGGTCTCTGCACATATTATCGACGGTTCGTTAAAAAATTTTCACAAATCGCTGAACCACTGACGCGGCTGACAAAAGAAATGCCTTTCGTTTGGCTTGCCAAACAAGAGGATACCTTCAATAAACTACGAAAGTGTCTTCAAAGCCATCCTGTTCTGGCGAATTTTGACGAGGAAGCAGAAACCGATATTCATTGATGCAAGCAATTTAGGTCTTAGGGCCGTGCGCATCCAATGGCAAAATGGACAACAACGTGACATTGCGTATGCCAGTCGCACTCTTTCGAAAGCTGAGGTTAAATACTCAGCGACCGAGAAAGAGTGCCTTGCCGTGGTATTGGCTATCAGCAAGTTTTGACCATATATTTATGGTAGGTTTTTTTTCGAGCTATAAGCGACCATCACTCGTTATGCTGGCTGGCTAATCTTAAAGACCCCTATGGACGGCTTGCACGATAGAGCCTGCGATTACAGGAGTATGATATCACGCTTGTGTACAAGTCAGGTCGCAAGCACTGTTATGCGGACTGCTTGTCAAGTGCTTCGATTCAACCTGCTGCGTCTGCTTCCACCGAGGATAGTGAATATTTTGTTTTCTTGGGAGCTGTGACACCGTCCGAGATGGCACGTCATAAGTGATCTGACCCTGAGATACTCCTCTTAATGAAGTACCTACAAGGACAGTCTGTCGGTGTTCAAGACGTTTTGTCCACGGCTTGTCAGCGTTCGTCCTACAAAACAACATCCTGTATAAAAGGAAATGTGACAACAAGACAGCGACATTCCAGCTTGTCGTCCCTTCACTTCTGCAACCAGAAATTTTGGAGGCTTGCCACGACAATCCATCAGCTGATTATTTAGGAGTAAGCAGAACAATAGCACGCATCTGCACTAAATACTACTAGCCGAAGTCGCTTAGCTCTGTACGACACTATCAGAACCCGCCTGGTCTGCGAAAGACGTAAAACCCCACCGCTAAAACCAGCAGGTCTCCTTCAACCGATAGAACCTACAGAGGCCCTATTCACAAAAGTGGGAATGAACTTACTGGGCCTATTTCCTTCGTCGTCGTAGGGAGAACGGTAGATAATAGTTGCGACCGACTATTTAACCCGATATGCCGAGAGAGTGACTCTTGGTAAAGCACCAGCCGTTGAAGTAGCCGAATTCTTCGGCTACAATTCGCACTGCGGCGTGGAGCTCCAAGAGCGTTGATAACGGACCAAGAAACTGCATTTACGGCCGACCTGATGAAATGAATTACAAAATTGATGCTCACCAGTCATAGGAAAACGACGGCATATCATCCTCAAGTGAATGGTCTTACCAAACGACTGATCAAAACGCTGGCTGATATGTTGTCAACGTAAGTTGATATAGAACACCACACTCGGGAATCAATAATTACCCTATGCAACATTCGCCTGTAACACTGCGGTGCAAGAGACAACCCGAATGACGCCATTTCAACTTGTTTCTGACCAGACGGTAACGACACCTTTAACTGCAATTTAACCTATGAGCAGACGCCAAACAATGACTATGACGTTCACGACTACATACAAAGAGCAGAAGAAGCCAGACAGCTGGCACAATAGAGCATTCTCCAACAACAGAAAACAGACACGCACCGATACAATCTGCGATGAAAGGACGTCCAGTACGCACAAAAAGGCAGGGTATGGGTGTGGATTCCTGTACGAATACGTGGCATATCAGAAAAACTGCTTCGCCGCTATTTCGGTCCGTACAGAGTGCTCCGCCGTGTCGGCTCGCTCAACTGCGAAGTTATGCCAGAGGGACAGGATATTTCATCCCGACGGTGGCATCGCATGAAAAGTGTGCATGTCGTCGGGATGAAACCATTTCACGACAGGTAATGAAACGCCGAGGACACAAAGTTGTTTGACGTTAACGACATCTACGACAAGGTGCTGTGAATGACCGCCATTCGACCAGTTAGACACAAGAATTGAGAGGATGCACTTTGAAAACGGGGGCGATGACAAAATGTGACTTCAGTTTACGCGCGCTAGCCGATTCTTGTGCCCTTAAGATGGTTTGCGACGCACGAGCCTGCGGGTTTCAGCTGCGCGTGACCGGTTTTTAAAAAAAGAAGAACGTGGAGGAAGAAGCAGAAGGGAATCCTCGAGACAACCAGGAGATTTCGTTCTAGCTGTGTTATCATTCTGGGGCACAAGTTCGCCCTGCCTACGCTAGCTTATTAAAAGTGTTCATTGAACCGTGCGTTACAGTATCTTAGCTCTAACCTCGTTTCTCTTGTGCCCTCCCATAAAATATATCTACTTCCTTCTCACGGTTCCGCTCCGCCTGCCCTAAGTAGACATACTCTTTCACAACTTTCACAAGTGTACTGTAAGCAATTTCGAATCGCTGATCTCTCTGACGGTTGCTGTACATTCGTTTCTTTTTCTGCAGAATAATTTTAAGGCTTACCTTTCAGCTGCCCTCGTATAATTCAATAATCATAAAGGGCAAATCGTTTTCTGAGTTTAATTTGACTCTGCCTTTGTGAAAGTACGACTGGCATATGTTACAACGTACTCGCCAAAGTCTGGTTTTCGCTGGGCGAGTACCGTGCCAAGGGCGACACCGCTAGTGTCCTTGTGTATTTCTGGAGGCGCGTTGGGGTCATAGTGGCGCAGAATTGGAGGAGACGTGAGGGGTAGGCAAGGCTTCGTAAATGACTCATTGCAATCGGCACTCCAGGCTGAGAGGTCGTTGCTGCAGGCGAGAAGCTTTGTCAAGGGGAATATAATGGAGGCGAAATTACGGATGAAGCGCGAAATGTGAACACAGCCCAATAAAGCTTTGGAGTTCCTTTAGAGTTCTGGGCTTGGGATATTCTGCAACCGCTCGAAATTTGGCAGGATCTGGCGAAAATCCTTCTTTGGAGATGACGTGGCCTAGGATGGTAAGCTGACGGGCGCAAAAATGATTTTTGTTCAGGTTCAACTGCAAGCCGGCGTTAGTGAGGCACTCGAGATTTAGTTCAGGACAAGCGTTATAAGAGGGGAAATATGCAGAAAAAACCACTATGTCATCCAAGTAGCATAAACAGGTTTGCCATTTGAGGCCTCTGAAAATGGTGTCCATCACCCTTTTGAAGGTAGCAGGTGCGTTGCAAAGGTCGAAAGGCATTGGGTTAAATTCGTTTAAACCGTCAGGGGTGACGAACGCTTTTTCAGACGGTCGGCCAATTCAGTGATGAGAAATATTCGGCTCCTTGAAGGCAGTCCAGGGCGTCGTCGATACAAGGTAGAGGATAAACATCTTTCTGCGTAATCTTGTTTAGGCGGCGGTAGTCAACGCAAAATCTTATTGAACCGTCTTTTTTCCACTCCAGCACGACAAGGGAGGCCCAGGAACTGTTCCATTCCTGAATCATGCCACGTTTCAGCGTGTCATTGACGTTGACGCTAATAACGCGGCGTTCGGCCAGTGATACCCGGAAGGGACGCTGTCACAGGGTAGCATGATGACCGGTGTCAATACGATGAGCCACTGCAGACGTGCGCCAATAATGGCTGGCCAACGTCGAAAGAGGCGCGAAAGCGTTGAAACAGTTGAACAACCTCTGTGCGTGGGACTGTCGTAAGCTTGTTATCGATGCTACGCAGGAGGATGTCTTGGACAGGGGAGATTGCAGCCGCAGCGAACGTGACAGCATTTATCGTCAACGGTGTCTTTTCGCACGTTGCATCCAAAAGGAAGATGGCCTCAAAACCGTCTAAATGTCCAACACATTCGCCGGGTAACAGAGTTGTCGAGCAGGGAAAGGGATTGCACGCGTAGGCAACACCGGCACCATGCGCAAGGGTAACGACGGCAAATGGGAGTATGAGGGGCCGCCGGCATGCACAGACTTCAGACGGCGTGAGCATGGCAGTGAAATCACAAACTGAGTCTGAGGGAACGGACACCAGGGTGGCAGAGAACGGAGAAATGATAGCGTCAGCAGCGACAACCAATTTAGGCTGCGCGCTTGACGCGTCGACGACTGTGGTACTGAAAGGGCACAAAGCGAGTCGAGCTCCAGCGCAGTCAATGAGCGTATCATGTGTAGAAAGGAAGTCCCAACCGACGATCACGTCATGGAACGCATCTGGTAGGACAACGAATTCTACAATGTAAAATGCATCGGTGATAACAAAACGTGCCGTGCACGCCACCACAGGCTTAACGTGCTGCGAGCTCGCCGTCCGTAATAAAAGATCAAAAATTGGTATCGCCACTTTCTGCAGTTTGCGGCACAAAAGTTCACTTAAAACAGAATTGGCAGCTCCTGTGTCGACAAAAGCGTTTGTCACAACACCATCAATAATAACCGCGATCTCGTTCGAAGGCAACGAGATGAGGCCTTGAAATTTTCGACGAGGGCGCAGTTCGTGCCTCAGGAACTGCGGCTCTTAGTTTTCCTCTTGCGTGGGGTTGGTACGGCGGAGCATAGAAGAAATAGAGCGGCGCTGGGGAGGAAGAGATCGACGTGAGGGGGAACAGACACGGCGCAAATAAGCGCCCGATGAGTCGGCGGAAACAATGTATGCTGGCTGCTCTGGCATGTAGTCGAGGTTGGGGTTGTAATCATTGCCATAAACCTTGCGCTTACACGACAGAGACGCGCAACATGGCCAGGAATGCCGCAGGCGTAGCAGATGGGCCTGTTCTCTGGAGTGCGTCAAGGGTTGTGAGGGGGTCCGGGAGGCGAGAGGGGTTGCGGGAGAACTGGGCGTATTGGGTGAACAGGGCGTGTTGGCGACTAGAAGTTGGTGACTGGGGCGGATGGTGTTGGCGACGGTCGAGCATAGGAACGAGTAACGGCCTTCGAATAGGTGAAAGGTGCTGCAGGCTGTGTTGGTGGTACAGGAGGTGGAACCGCCTCAAGAACTTGAGCTTGAATGACACCACGGAGGGAGTGATCCAGTGCCTTGAGACTCTCGGTGACAGACGTGGCAATAGAGAGCTGACGAGCCATTTCCTCACGATAGTAATGTTTATATTCGCGGCAGTAAGGTGGAATATTCAGCGCCAGTGCACTTAGCTTCCAAAGATGAGAGTTCCACTGTGGGAATTCCGGCGCGATGGGTAAAAAGGCACTCTTTGCGCAGCTCGTCAAAGCTTTGGCACAGTTCAATGACTTGCGCTACCGTCTGAGGACACTTGGCTACCAGCATATGAAATGCATCGTCACCTATGCCTTTTAGTATGTGCCTTATTTTCTCAGACTCCGTCATAGATGCATCCACACATTTACATAGATATATGACGTCCTCAATATAACTCGTAAACGTCTCACCGTTCCTTTGGGCTCTGGCACGGAGGCGATGTTCGGCGCGAAGCTTGCGCACTCCAGGCCGACCGAAGAACGAAGCGATGATTTGCTTGAATGCCGACCAGGTGGTGAACTTGGCTTCATGGTTGTAGTACCATAGCTTCGCCACATCGATCAGATAAAAGCTGGCGCGCGTCGACTTAGCAGGTTCATCCCATTTGTTGGGACTGCTAACACGCTCAAAATCTACCAGCCAGTTTTCGAAGTCAAGTTTGTTGCTGCCGCTGAACATCGGAGGGTCATGTGGACGAAGCATCCCAGCACACATGACCGTAGGTGGTCTTCGGGAAGGAGCGGCGTCCTCAGCCACTCCGGGGGTAAATGGTAAAGTACGGCTGCGGAGCCGTATATATATATATATATATATATATATATATATATATATATATATATATATATATATATATATATATATATATATATATATTATACTTTGTATTCAGTGAGATGCGGGATTAAGCTGCCTTCATTTCGATTGCTGTTCTCGCCGTTTTTGCATCGCGCTGATGTCCACCACAGTCACACTGCTTGGCATGTTTTTGGTGCAGTATTTTTTAGAGAACTAACAGTGGTGTGACGCTCTGTATCGTGGTAAGGAAACATGATCCATGAGGCCTCCCCAAACGTGTGCGCCTACAAAGATCCAATCCACAGAGACAGGCAGTGCAACATAGGGAACGCTAAAACTACACAGCACAGTTGGCGTGCACGACCTGGCAAGGTCATCCATGCGAATGTAACATTGTGTGCACATGACGTGTTGATGCACCTGCACCATGTAATCTTCGGGCTCCGAGTTGTTTGAATACCGAGGAGGGCAGGGAAGCAATGCGGCTCGGGAAGTCTACCCCGCGCTAGTGGCGAAGGTTTTAGGTTCACCTCGTCGCATGAGGTTTTGTGGCTTGTGATGACGCGATTAAAAAATTTTAGTGGTGGAAAGAATTTCACTGCGCACGCGAAAACTTTCAGTGTCTAAGTAAAGCTTCTGATGTGACCTAGTGAACGCCATTTAGGAAGTAAATGACGAACAAACGAAAAAATATTTTCTTTTTTATCTATAGTCTAATTTCCTATTATGACACTCCACGATTTCGCACTCAGTTTCTTTCGTCCTGCGGCAGCACAAAAGCACTTCTTTTTTTCGGGCGCATGCGAGGAGATGCCGGCGAGATGCCGAGTGGACAACGCGATGCAGATTAATACATGTGTATAAAATAATCAGCATTTATGTTAACTAAGATGCATTGTAGCCTTTACAGTGCTGAAAGGAAAACATCATACGGAGTATAGGTCGCACCCCATGGAGTTCTGGGAGCTTTATTTTGCCTGGTAACACGAATACTGGTCTTAGACTGTACTCAAATGCAAAGTTAGTGGTGAAATAGTATTCATGTAGGCCGCGAGTTTAATATATGCGTTGATAATCAGTTATACGCAGTTAAAGGCCCTAAAACACCATAAAAGTTTTTAGTAACCTCTCATTCATGCTCATATATAAAAGTGGCCCAATTAAAACGCAAGAAACGAAATACACATTTACCAAAAATGTGGTCTCTAGAACTTATACATTTGCTAGAAAATCAGAGACGTATGTGAGCATCCAAAATAGATGTATCTTCGAAACTGCGCAGCTCTAATAATCGCCATGTCTTTTCGCAAAGACTTATTGCTTGTTCCCTCCTGCTCTTTTGCGCAGCCTACACAACCATACAACTTTGGCTACAATAGCCTCGACGACGCAAACCTTCCGCAAGGAGCAAGGAGACGCTAGCAACGCTAAAAGAGGTTCTTACGGATACCGGAATGCATTTGACATTTCTGACGCGTCGACTATGTGGCCGACGCACATGGTTTCCGTGCCAATGGGCGGATCAATGAACCGGGAACAGCGCCTGCCACCAGCGCCGATGCCGTGTTTGACGTCAAGCCATCCGCTTCCCTCTCTGTCCTGGTTCAGGGAGCAGCGTCTGGTCGCTATGCCCACAATGCTCAACCTTTCTCAAGCACCTGCGGGCACAGCCTTTGGAGGATTATTGGCCCGCTACCATGAGCTAGTTAACATCCTCAAGGAGGGGTTCTCCACTGGTTGGCATTGGTGTATAATTCCCATAAACGGATGTGTTTTGTACTCCAGACCACCACATGTAAAGCTTACACAGACTAACAGCGAGAGTGTTAATAGTTTTCGTTCGTATTTAGTTTTACCTAACACTCTACTTTCTAAACTGCAAACCTTATCGAAGCACCTATGTGGGCTGATACAATCTGCGAAGAAACGACGTCCAGTACGTACAAAAAGACAGAGTATGGTTGTGGATTCCTGTACGAATAGGTGGCCTCTCAGAAAAACTGCTTCGCCACTATTTCGGTCCATACAGAGTGTTCCGCCGCGTCGGCTCGCTCAACTGCGAAGTTATGCCAGAGGGACAAGATATTTCATCCCGACGGTGGCATCGTATGGAAAGTGTGCATGTCGTCAGGATGAAACCATTTAATGACAGGTAATGAAACGCCAAGGTCACAACGTTGTTTGACGTTAACGACATCCACGACGAGGTGCTGTGAATGACCGCCATTCGACCAGTTCGACACAAGCAACGGGAGGAGGCACTTTGGAAAGGAGGGCGATGACACAATGTGACTTCAGCTTACGTGCGCTAGCCGATTCTTGTGCCCTCCAGATGGTTTGTGACGCACGAGCCTGCGGGTTTCAGCTGCGCGCGACCGGTTTTAGAAAAAAGAAGAACGTGGAGGAAGAAGCAGAAGTGAATCCTCGAGACAACCAGGAGATTTCGTTCTAGCTGTGTTATCATCCTCGGGCACAAGTTTGCCCTGCCTAGGTTAGTTTATTAAAAGTGTTCTTTGAACCGTGCGTTACAATATCTCAGCTCTATCCTCGTTTCTCTTGTGCCCTCCCATAACAATAGTGCCACGTTCCATTTTTCAAGTTTTTGTTATGGTCCCAAAACACCACACGATTCTCAGCGCAAACCGCGCCTGCAGTTTTTGAGAAGGTTCCGGACTATAGTAGATCATTTCGATGAGATTACGCCCACTGTGCGAACGGTACAGATGGTTCTGGAACCTATGCCACTACCAGCGATAACGCTAGAACATTCGACAGCAAGAGTATAAATGCCGACGCGCTTCGCCGCTTGTCAGTTTCTGATCGAAGGCGGACGCTCCGTTCGCCGCTATCAGTCAAGACTGCTATCTGTGCAAGACTGCTGCTGTGATTGGACTTTCCGTTTACCGGGCACAGGTTCACCCAAATAAACAGTTAAATCCCAGCACGAAGTCTCCTGTCTTCGGCCACGTCACGACTCCGTGACATCTGGTGGAGGTGTGGTTTCTTCCATGTACCGGACGCCTCCGTCAAGCCGTGAACCCAGCCCACGCCGTGAAGACACCGACGCCAGCAACGAGCAGCGAGTTAGCCGTAGGCAACAAGGTTTGCCACTGGAGTACGGGCTTTTACTGGACAAGGCTCGGAAAACCAATACGTTGACGTCGACCACGGCGACCATGTCAACGCTGGTTCTACCTGCACCACTCCTGCTCCGGCAACCCAAAGAGCCGCCAACTTTCCGCGGTTCTAGATTGTAACGGTGGCTGCCGGTCGTCTGTTGATTCTTGATACGGAGACGCGCAAGTTGTCGGGCTTCTTCGGCGCGTTGAAGGTACTCGCTCACATCGAGGTTTTCTTCGTCGGTCACGTTGGGTAACGTGGCATCGAGCGTCGTTGCCGGGCTCCATCCATAGACTAATTTGTATGGAGATATCTGCGTCGTCTCCTGCACCTCCGTGTTGTATGCGAAGGTCATATACGGAAGAATGGCGTCCCACGTCTTGTGTTCGCCATCGACGTACATTGACAGCATGTCGGCGATTGTCTTGTTAAGCCGCTCGGTGAGGCCGTTGGTCTGTGGGTGGTACGCTGTCGTCCGGCGGTGGTTTGTTTGGCTG
Organism: Rhipicephalus annulatus; assembly: GCA_013436015.1. Lineage (NCBI taxonomy): Eukaryota > Metazoa > Arthropoda > Arachnida > Ixodida > Ixodidae > Rhipicephalus > Rhipicephalus annulatus. The sequence goes on from WOVY01010725.1 coordinate 99,096, forward strand.
TGTGCCAAGATCGCTTGAGTCAAGTCGGCAGTGAATGCCGTTCTTCTGTCGGTGATAGGGACCTCCGGGTCGCCGTGACGTAGGATGATATTTTCGACGAAGAACTTAGCTACCTCGGATGCACTGCATTTTGGCAGGGCTTTTGTCTCGGCGTAGCGGGTGAGGTAGCCGGTAGCTACCACGATCCCCTTGTTTCCGAAAGCCGACGTCGGTAACGGCCCCAGTAGGTCCATACCAATTTGCTGGAAAGTCGGCCAGGTGCATCAATTGGCCGCAGAGGTCCCGCTGGCCTTGTCGGCGGTGTCTTGCGTCGCTGACAGTCCCGGCATGTCCTCACATAACAAGTGACGTCGGTGGTAAGACGTGCCCAGTAGTACCTTTTTTTGTATCCTCGCGAGCGTGCGAGAAACACCGAGGTGCTCTTCCGTCCAATCGTCGTGCAGGGCCTGCAAGAGTTCTGGTCGGAGAGCTAAAGGCACCACAAGGAGGTACTTAGCTCGAAGCGGTGAAATGTTTTTCTTTTGTAGAAGACCGTTTCGTAAAAAGAACGACGCAAGTGCGCACTTGAATACCTTCGGGACTTCGGTGGTCCGGCCTTCGAGGTATTCTTATAGGGCCCTAAGTTCCGGGTCGGCCCGCTGTCGTTCAGCGAAGTCGTCGGTAGTTATCGTTCCCAAGAAGTATTCATCATCCGGGTTGTCGGGTAGCGGTTGGTCGACAGGTGCACGAGAGAGACAGTCGGCGTCGGAGTGTTTTTGTCGGACTTGTAAATGACAGTAAAGTCATATTCTTGAAGTCTCGGGCTCCATCGTGCGAGGTGACCTGAAGAGTCCTTCAAGTTGGCTAGCCAACACAAGCTGTGGTGGTCACTCACAACTCTGAAGGGCCTGCCGTAGAGGTATGGGCGAAATTTTGGTGTAGCCCAGATGATGGGGAGGCACTCCTTTTCTGTTGTGGAATAATTTGCTTCTGCTTTGGATAGCGATCAGCTGGCGAAACTAATAGCCCCTTCAAGTCCGTCAGCCCTCTGCACAAGAACGGCGCCAAGACCTACGCTGCTTGCGTCAGTATGTATTTCTGTCTCGGCGAATTCGTCGAAATGGGCAAGTAACGGAGGCGTCTGGAGTTGATGTTTAAGCTCCTGGAAAGCGTGTTCCTGGGGCGTTTTCCACTTTAACTTCACGTCAGCCTTGGTAAGGTTAGTGAGAGGATCGGTGATGCGGGCGAAGTTTTTCACGAACCGCCTATAATAGGCGCACAGGCCCAAAAATCGGCGCACGGCCTTCTTGTCAGTGGCCGGCGGGAAGTCGGCGATGGCGGCTGTTTTCCGTGGATCGGGACAAACTCCAGTCTTGCTTATAACGTGCCCCAGAAACAAGAGCTCCTCATACGCAAATCTGCACTTTTCTGGCTTCAGTGTGAGTCCGGACGTCTTGATGGCTTGAAGTACAGCTTCAACGCACCGAATATGCTCGACAACTTGCGCGTCTCTAGAGTATAAATGCCGGCCAGTGTATAAATGCTGACGCGCTTCGCCGCTTGTCAGTCGTTGATCGAAGGCCGACGCTCTGTTCGCCGCTATCAGTTCGAGGCTGCTATCTGTGCAAGACTGCTGCTGTAATTGGACTTTTCGTTTACCGGGCACAGGTTCGCCCAACTAAACAGTTAAATCCCAACACGAAGTCTCCTGTCTTCGGCCATGTCACGACTCCGTGACAATATCTACTTTCTTCTCACGGTTCGGCCCCGCCTGCCCTAAGTAGACATAATCTTCCACAACTTAAAGTATATTGTAAGCGATTTCGAATCGCTGATCTTTCTTATGGTTGCTGTACATTCATTTCTTTTTCTGCAGAATAATTTTAGAGCCCACCTTTCAGCTGCCCTCGTTTAATTCTATAATCATAAAGGGCAAATCAGCAGTGTGATGTCATCGGTGAAATGTGGGTTACTGAGGTATCTATTAACTAGTATGCCCAGCTCTTCCCATTATAGACCGCTGAAAACTTCCTGTAACACATGGTAATAAAATTTGGAACATCTCATCTCCTGGTGTTACACCCTTTTTATGGGTATTGCATCGATTTCATTAGGGGCACTATGATACCACTTGAGCCACTGTAGATTTCTTCCAGGATGTTTATTTTGCTTCGTCGACACCCTCATTTCTTCGGTAGATACAGCTGTTAATCACCTGTGGCACGTACACACATATCTGTAGCACATATTCGCAAGTGGGCATGTGCCACATGTCTCGCCAAAAAGATTTGACGAGCTGCGCCAAATGATTGTGACAATATTGATATCTTGGCAATAGAGTCATATTCGGGAAAGACTACTACTCCCCACCATACTAAGTTCAGTTTACCTATGTTGAGGACGTGATCACGAGAGCACCCATATTTGAGTGGCTAGATAAATAGATAGATAGATAGATAGATAGATGCTCTAAATCAGTTTCTGCAGTAAGCAAAGAAATGTTTTCGCATTAAATAAAGACGGCATATTCCATCAAACATGGTAAGTTTTGTTATGCGAAGCAGGCAGAGAAAAGGTAATAGTGTTGTGATTTTTTATTGAGTGTTATGAAATGACGTAAAGTTATGGAAGAATGTGTTCCACAGAGTTATACATTACAAAGTGGCGTGTTTACTGAAGGCAGTGGTGTCAATAGCAACAAGAGTGTCAGCAACAATAACTGCGGTAAGCTGATTTGTAGCTCTTGTTTTAGCTAGGATAGTGACCCTGGAAACTGCTACATGAATTGGCTTCACTGAATGGCATTTCACTACAATTGCCGATAACCCGACGTGACGGAAGTATGATAGGAGTATGTACTGTATTATACGCTTGAATAGCGAGCACTGCAAGGCTAATTGATGATTCAGGAACTTACGGTTGCCACACACAATGCCAGAATTCGATTACTGCTTGGACCATGATATTTCTTCTGGGCATTCGTTGTGTCAATGCTGGATATGGCAGCTTTTAGGGGTCAAGGTCTTTTGGGCTGACTGAATCCCGCAAAGCCATAACCAATACTAAGCACCTGCACAACAAAAAGTCACTGTTTCGCCAAAAGGGCGAAACGATGAGTGCGATTGCAACATACTCGAACGTTTTACGAAGCAAGGCCGGCATTTTCAGAAGAATTATTATTTGTAGTAAACATGCGCTTGCTAATGAATCAAATTTTCTGCAGCGTTGCCACAGTAAATGACCACAACAAGCATGGGCGTAGGGACGGCGTTGTTGTGAAGTGCCTACCGAGGGCAGCGCATGTTGGTAATCAGGGCTATACGTTGTGTGTCGCCGCTGCTGACAGTTTGTTATGTGCAGAGAGCATCTTTATGTGAGGCGCTTCCTTGGTTGTGCTCGGAATTATAGTAATGCAAAACCCACCTGATGAAATAAATTACGTATTTATTGACGTGTATGATTTAAAGGCAGCAATAATAGTACTTTATAGAAACTTTTGTGAATATAAATGAAACACAGTTCACTTGATGACAGCGAGAACCACCTTGCCGTTGTTGAAGTATGTTGGCAATGGCAAGCAGTACACTCGTGACGCAACACGCTTTCTGAACACAATATCTACACACGTGTTCTTGAGTGTAGATGGCTGTGTGACCTTGTAGACAGGAGGTGAAGTCAGAGTTCAGCACTCAGAAGCACCGAAAGCCACTAATTTTCACATAGAAGTACATTCATGCTGAATTCTCCTGTGACGATCAACATCAGATCTTTTTAGCACACCACACTGAAGTTGTACAGCAAGAACTTGAAGGAGCAGTGACATCAACTTGATGAATGTCGCGTTGTTTAAGTCAATGCGTAGTTGTCGACCCCCTGTTACATTTCCGTATTAATATTACAACAGAAGAACGAATTCGTGTGTGTAATATTGATAAGTATGATTAGTATTGAACCCAACTCAAAACGGGTGCAAAGTCCACCAATATTCAACGCTTCCAGCACTGCCAAGCAGTCACCTCTCCTGTTTCCACCCTATCTGATCATGTGGTCAGAAGAAATGGTGAGGCGTTTTCAGTTGACACTTCGTCCGCTCAGTGAGCACAAGTTCCTCGTGACACCCATTTTCGTCGCCGCCGTCACCAGCGTCACATCACAACAGCAAAACACAGAGCAATATAAAATCGCGGCGATTTCCGCCGTGGTGAATCAATATAGGCTTGATCCTCTTCTGAACAGTGATTCTGAAACCAACGCCGGCCAAAGCAGTGACGAGGCCGCTGGAGACGCAAGCTGTGGCACGCTGGCTCGTAAGACTATAGTGCCTAGACTAGAGGCACTAAATTAAGACATATGAACTCTGCATGCGTGTTATATGTTCGCGATGGCTGTAGCTTCGAATAATTACGTTCGCGCTCAAGAGTCCACCACATACTACCAGAAGCAGCACAAGCGACACAACTAAAATGCAGGATCAGACGAACGCGCTGCACAAACCAAGCAGAACAAAGCAAGTGAAGCCGTTGTCAGGCAGCCAGGCTCACCGCTTGATGTTACCACAAGTAGACAGGGGCTATAACAACACTAAAATTGTCCGCGTAATCGCAGCTCGCTCACCATCACTTGGCGTCTGAGGCGTAGCCTAGGAGCTTGCTGAACACGTCAACATACTGTCGTTATCACCTGGCCGGGAACGTGCTAAGGAGCCTTGGGTGCTGCTCGTGCTCAAAATAGAATAACGTCTGTGCAACGAACACGATTAATACTTCGCAAAAAAGGTAGATCCCACGTACAGTGGGATTTGACGATATGCGAAGAACGAATGGGAAATGTTTTGATGTCACTTAAAATCAGCACAATGTCACGAGGTGGATGTGAATGATGCCGTACATGACTATCGTGTCATGACTATCATGTTTGATTGTGTCGTTTATCTTGGTCATCTATTCTCGTCACGTGATACTAAACTTAGTATATGTGGAGCTAGCAAACGGCCATGAGAACGCTGTGAGTGCGGTATGTTGTCGTGTTCTCACATTATACGCATGTCACAATACTCGTGTTTGCGTCAGTCATATATTTCGTCATCCATTTACGTCACGTAACACAGAAATAGGAATATGGGAAGCTAGCAGAAGGGCCGCGAACGCATCATGGAGGACTCATTATACTCCTATGTAGCGTTGATACGCGCGCACGCTGGGCACAGCGACGCTACGTTAGCAAAACGCGAGCATTCTATAGCCTGACGTCAGGCGCAACCAGCGTCCGTCGCCGCGGACCGACGGCAACCGGTATGAAATGTGACATGCTGCATTTTGCATCGATGCGTTACCCAGACAACACTGCGAGTCACTGTTTTTGTGACGGATGGACGCCGGACGCACTGAACCGAACATGCGTCAAAGCAACGCAGGGCGGCACGCGCCTGCGAGTATATGGAAGGATCGGTGCCTGGCGTGGTAACGCCGGCGGGACGTGACGAAATGAACGCCGGCGAGCTCGCGCACCGCGTGACGTCGAAATGTGTTGAAGTCTTGACTGTGGGATGTAGTCATGTTCTCACATGACACGCATTTCAAGATTATCATGTTTTCACTAGTCACATACCTTCGTCATCCGTTGGCAACACGTAATACCAAATTTGGCAAATGCGAAGCAAGCGAAACTATCACGAGCGCATCGTCACAGGGGATGTCGTCATGTTGTCATTATAATCACTACATGACACGCATGTAGTGATTATCAAGTTGGAATGTGTCATTTACCTATGTCATCTAATATACCGAGTTTGGTGCATTTGAAGCTCGCGAAACGACCACGAGTGCATCATGAGCGTAGCATGTAGTCATGTTGTGGAATGACGCGCATCTCAGGTTTATCATGTTTGCACTATTATTATGTCTTCGTCATGCCTTCACGCCGTTGTATACCAAACGTTATATAAGTGAAGCTAGCCAAACGTCTGCCAGCGCATCATGAGCAAGGCGTGTAGTCATTATGTTACATGACACGCATCTCATGATATTCGTGTTTGCACCAGTCACATACCTTCATCTTTCATTCACGTACAGTAATACCAAACTTGGTATATGTGACACTAGCGAAACAGCCGTGAGTGCGTCATGAGCGTGGCATGTAGCCAAGTTGTTACATTACATGCATGCCACAATTTTTATGTTAGGGTCAGTCGCTTGTGTTCGCCATGCAATCATGCCTTAATATACCAATTTTTCAACATGCCATAAGAGTGGAACCACCGCAAGAGCTGCCGGACCATGAAATGTAAATCATGACATTCCAGAAATACATTTCATGATTTTCACGTTATGACTAGCTAGACATGTTCTTCATACAGTCATGTTATGCCATACCAAGTTTGGTATTGATACCATTATTGATACGACCAGGAGAGCTAGATGTCACAAAAACAACTATCTAGCTAGCTAGATAGATAGATGGATAGATAGATAGATAGATAGATAGATAGATAGATAGATAGATAGATAGATAGATACGCTCGAAGTCGCCGAAGTTCGCTTAGGAGTGCTTCGCATTAAAAAAAAAACTTGTGGTGTCACTGTTCCTTTAAACATGTCCTCCCGCAATGTCCCCGGCAAGATGTAGATTGCTGCGACGAGAAAGGCGAGTGATGTTTTGACGGCTAACGCATCACCATATGTCACCTGTGGCAGTGAGTTGAGTTGGTATAGAACTCTGCGTGGTAAAAGTGATCTCTCGTTGAAGCGCTCTTAAAGCCAGATTCACACGCGAGGGTGAAATCCCGCGGCTCCGAAAACCGAATAGTGACGTGATTAGCCCAGTACAGCAGTGGACATGTCGCGTGTATACAGCCGGAGCTACGCTCATGGAATCGTCGTGCATACTCTCGGCTCCTATGCTTATGCAGCGCGCTTGTTCCACCTTTATTTTTTACAAGGAGCTATTTGAGACAGGACGCAGCTGACACCAGATAGATATCCATATTTCTTTTATTTTTTCTGTGGTGGCTTTGCGTTTTTGAACGCGTGTGAAAGTCCCGCCTTTTTACGTGCAACTCAAACGCTAAGGTAGGTAGGTAGGTATAAACTTTATTTTTCCTTTGTAAAGGAAAGGTGCAATGGAAGAGAGATGAGGAGAGATTGCTACGCTCGATAGTCCTCCGCAACCCTCTCTGCCCAACCCAGGATGGCCTCCTGGACGTCGGGTTTCAAGCTGCGCATGGCAGCCTCCCACTGCTCCTCATTACTAATTAGTTTTCGAAGGGACGGTGGAGGGGGGTGCTTAGGGCACCCCCACATGATATGATTAAGATTTGCTTTCTGTGCGGAGCAATATTTACAGGAGGAGGACGGGTAAAGAGAAGGGTACATGAGGTGAAGAATGTAAGGAGAAGGAAAGGTGTGAGTCTGCAGCTGTCGCCACAGTACTTCGCGCCTTCGTATGGATTTCGACATTAGCGGCGGTAAGGATAAACGACCAAGGCGGTAGTGACTACAGATGTCGTGAAATGTTAAGCGGCGACTACGTCTACATAAAACGCTGATGGTGCACCCCTGTCACTTTTCACAGCGTTATGAGACGCTCGCCAAAACAGACTACTTCACGTAGTGCGACATGTGCAGAAGCTCCACATCCGTAGCTTTTCCTTCAGTGCCCAGAAAACTTGTGACCGCGAAGTTGCTACGGCTGTAAATGAGGTGAAAACAATGGCTTATAAGGTGGAAAAAGGGGTCGTAAGCTTGGAAAGCAAGTTAGCTGATCTTGAAGATAGAAATAGGCGAAACAATTGATTGTCTTTGGTATACCGGAAACAACTATTGAAAGTTTCGATGAACTCAGCGAAAGTGCGTTGAAGGGTGTAATTACCGATATCCTGGAAATACAAGTGTCGTCTGCGGAAAAAATTCACAGAATCGGGCGCAAACAACTACGTAAGCCTCGCCCTAATATTCTAAAGCTCATTGATTACCGTGACAAGGTTGCTGTGCTTGAAAATTGCTTCGAACTAAAGGGTACAGATTTCTCGATTTCTAGGGACTTCTCGAAAGCTACACGACATAAAAGAAGAAAACATTGGGAAAGCACGGCGGAAAATCAAAGGGCAGGCGAAAAGGTGAAAATAATCTACGACAAAATCCGAGTTAACGGTGTTCTGTTCGTCGGCTCGATTCGGTGTTCGGCTCTATTCAAAGCAACGCAGATAAGCTCCTGTGCATACGTAGAGATACATAAAAGAGGGGCAGCTGAACACTGGCCACAGGAGCGCCTGTGCAAGCATTCGTAAGTAAAGGTGGGCATGCGTGTACGCCTTGGTTTGTTATAGCCTTAAATTTGGAAATGGGCGCCAAGGCGTTCGCCGACGTATGCGGGCGAAATAAAAGCGCATGGTAGGTAAGTAATGGAGACATGAACATAAAGACGATTGCAGTATTGGTTTGTCTCTGTCCGTAAAAACATGAGTCACTGAGAACACAGTAAGGAGAATTATGTGGCACGCATATGGTTTCATGTGGTACCAGAAGTTTCAGATCCTTGTCATGCGTATCAGGCTTATATAACGTATGACAAATGTTAGAGAACATGCAAAACGGGCACAGCCGCTGCATGCCTAGCTGTGTCTCATGAATGTGTGTCGGTGGTAGGCAGACTAATGCGCATGTTGTCAAGTGCAGTTCACTATTGCGGCAAGGATGAATGCACCAAATGAGTTGCAGTGAAAAGGTGGAGGATTGATTGTGACAGCGACAAATTTCAATGTTCTACGAATCGAGTCTGGCGGTGAGCTTATTGATATCCAATCTCACTTAACTCTCGAGAACGCTGGTGTAAGAGAACACGCCCACTCCAGGTACACCATCGGCACTGTGTTTGCGTGTTGACCGCTTATGATTGTCGTGATAGCGCGGCAACCATACGCGCCCCTTCTTCTTGTTCACTCACGAGATAAGCGCACGATCAGACGACCCCGGCTGGAAACGCAATGTTCGCTGCGTAGAAAGCGGAGGTTTGCGCATCCTTCCTCCTACACCATTATATATATATATATATATATATATAAGGAAAGAAGCGTATACTGAAGGAAATTATTGTCTGTTAGATCTCTTTATTATTGTGTAAAACACGCAAAAATGAGCCCTTCAGTATACGCTTCTGTCCTTATATATATATATATATATATATATATATATATATATATATATATATATATATATATATAAATATGAGTAAAGAAGCGTATACTGAAGGGCTCGTTTTGCGTGTTTTACACAATAATAATGAGAACTAACAGACAATAAATCCAAGGAAATTATAGGGGACAATATTAGACCAAATTGTATTGTAAATAGGAAGAAAAGTGGGTGAAAAGATGACTTGCCTAGGACAGGATCCGCACCTGCGGCATTCGAATGACGCGTTGGATGCTCTGCCACTGAGCTACCACGACAGCTATCCCCCCAGCCACTTTTCAGGGTTAATATGTGAATTAAACGTAAGAGTGTCCGTCAGCGCCACCAGTAGCCATGGCGGCGAGTGTGGCACACTCTTTTGAGCCTGTTTGGCGTCACGTAGCACGTGAACTTGTTACGACTGGGCAGCTGAACAATAGTTCCTCGTATACAACCTAAAGGCACTAAGTCTGCCAGTACGAGACCCTCATCAATAAATAAGGATCTATGGTGTCTTTCATGTTGTTTTTAGGATGTCTAACTTGCTTTTTGTAAAGTGGGTCTTTCCCAACACTAACTTACCCTCCACAGCAGTGTAAAATACTCATGTTCTAAGTTGTGTGTGGTCAAGCTGTGGTTCTGTTGACGAATTTGGGACACGAGCGATGACACATTACACAGGGCACTACAGTTGCCTACTTCGACGAGATCCGCGAAATCTCAGAGTGCTGTTCTGTGCACCATGACAAGCCACAAGCCACGTCAGCCCCTTCACACCTATCGACGTGAGCGCGGATTCAAGACCAGCGCAGGGCTCTTGTAGACTTTCTTCACCAGTTTAAAGAAAGTTTTTCATCGACCTCGAGGGTCAATCAATTGCTACTGACGAAGCACCAGATAAAGAACAGAGCAGTCAGCTAGGCTAGTATGACAGAACCCATACCGCGTAGCAGTGAAACAATCTTAATCAAGTGAATAAAATGCTCGATAATGACATCATCCAGCCGCCAAGAAACAATTGGGCATCGCTGGTAGTGCTGGTTAAAAAGAAAGACGGAAGCTTACGCTTTTGTGTCAACTACTGCAAGCTGAACCATGGGACAAAGAAATACGTATATTCATTACCGCGCATCGAGGATTCACTCGACAGGCTGAGGTATGCACGCTACATCTCCACAATGGACCTCAAAAGGGAGTATTGACAAATTCACTTCAACGAGCGAGTTAGCGAAAAAATGACTTGTGACGCCTGACGGGCTTGATGAATTTAACGTCTTGCCCTTCGGGTGGTGGTCAGCTCCCGAAAAATTTCAGAGACTAATTAATATTGTTGTGTCAGGCCTTAAGTGGGAGAAATGTCTGTTTTAACTAGACGACGCCATTGTTTTTTTTTCAGAAACATTTGAGGAGCACCTGAGAAGGCTGCTATCGTTATTCACAGCAATATGGTCTGCAGCCCTGACATGGAAACCCGAGAAGCGTCATTTTGGTATCAATGAGCTTCAATACTTAGGCCATGTCATGATCCATGAACGTTTTACTCTTGATACCGATTATATTGTGGCCTTCTGAAAATTCCCGGTGACAACATATAAGAAAGCAGTCGAGCGTTTCCTTGGCCTCTGCGTATACTACCTAAGACTTATTAACAATTTCTCACATATCGCCTCGCCGTTCACACGACTCACAAGAAAAGACGTTTTGTTAACTTCGGGTGGCGGTTACAAGCGGTATTTGACGATCTCCGGCAACGCCTACAGACGCTGCCTGTGCTTGCTCACTTCAATGAGAACGCTCCTACCATGATCCACATAGATGTCACCAACGTGGGTTTGGGCCCTACTACGGTGGTCTAGTAGCTAAGGTACTCGTTTGCTGACCCGCAGGTCGAGGGTTTGAATCTCGGCTTCGGCGGCTGCAATTTTGATGGGGGTGGAAATGTTGTAGGCCCGTGTGGTCAGATTTTGGTGCACGTTAAAAAAACCCAGGTGGCCGAAATTTTCGAAGCCCTACACTATGGCGTCTATCATAATCATCAAAAGCAATAGATAACGATAATAGATAATAGATAATAGGTAAATTCAAAAGCAATAGATAACTAAACACAGGTTGACGCAATATGCCTTGATTTCGCAAAAGCTTTTGATAGGGTTCCTCATAACGAATTAATTAAGAAATTGGAGCAGATTGGCATAAATACCAATGTTGTAGAATGGGTCAGGTCATATCTGACATGTCGGACGCAGTATGTGGATATAAAGGGCTACAAGTCTGATCGCTTACACGTAACATCTGGAGTCCCTCAAGGGCCCGTACTCGGACCGGTGTTATTTCTCGTTTATATTAACGATATTTGTTCCGACATTAATCAAAATAATACTGTTAGACTATTCGCCGATGATTGTTTACTTTATCGAGAAATATGTATTCATAGTGATCAAAAATTACTCAGCGATGCCTTGGAATCTATCGAGAAGTGGTGCGAAACATAGAAAATGCAAATAAATAAAGAAAAAAACGGTTGTTTAGCGAGTTACAAACAAAGTAAAGCACGTCAAACATTTTGAGTATCAACTAAGTTCCTCTGCGTTAGCTACGGTTAACAGATGTAAATACTTAGAAGTAACAATATCTGAAGACCTGAACTGGACCCAACATATCAGTAATATTTGTTCTACTCCTGAAAAGAAGTTATGGTTCTTACGTCGCAAATAAAACTGGCTCCAGCCGCCGTAAAGTTAACAGCGTACTTAACAATAGTAAGGCCTACACTGGAATACGCAAGCATCATGTGGGAGCCTTATCAAAAAGGAATAATTAAAAACATCGAGCGGGTACAAAGAAGGGCAGCTAGATTTATTCTTTCAAAATATTCTCGTAAAGATTCTGTAACACAGATGCGGCAAGAATTAAACTTACAGCCCCTCGTGGACCGCCGTCGCATAGCCAGACTTAAACTCTTCTTCCTGCTTTCCCAAAATATATTTAACTTTGATGCAGAGCAGTACCTAATTCCCCGTCAAGTGCGGAGCCTACGAAGTGACCACCTCAGAAAGTATCTAGTACCTCAATGTCGTGTGAACATATATGCATACTCTTTTTTCCCTAGAACAATAAAAGACTGGAATGTATTACCCAATATCTATACGTGATTCTCAAACTGCAGAACATTTTGAATACAAGGTTACGAAATATTTTTTAGGTGAATCTTCGTAAACGATGATTGCTGTTTTTGGTGTGTGTGCCTGTCATCTTTTGACTATGAATCTATTTGCTGTAACTTGTCTCATGTACGTTGTAGGATGTAATATTGCGAAGTGTATTTTGTGATGTACGTGATGTAGCATGTAAGTCATAGAACTAGTATAGTGATTTATTCCTTTTGTATCGGCTATGCATTTATTTTTTACGCATGACATGACGGTTGTTATGTCAGTTTTCTACCCCACCACTGTAACGGCCCAATCGGCCAACAGTATCTGGAAATAAAAATAAAAATATTCGTATGATGGTTTTGGGACGTTAGACCCCAAATATCAATCAAATCAACGTGGGTTTGGGCTCTGTTTTCGTCTAGTGCCAAATCTCAGCCGAGCGAGTGACCGCATATGATAGCTTTACCGCACTGACTCCAACTAATCAACAACATAAAAAGAATGTCTTGCCATCGTATAGGCAGTACGAAGTTTCAACCAAAATTCTACGGTCGTTCCTTCCATGTAGTCAGCGACCACTATTCTTTGCGGGCTGACAAACTTGAAAGACTCGTCTGGTCAGCTCTCGTGGTGGAGCTTACGCCTTCAAGGATTTGATATAAGGGTCGTGTGTAAGTTGGCACAGCAGTACGCTGATGATGATTCCTTATTAAAGACACCAATCAAGCACGATGATGACACAGAATGTGACGTCATGATGTTTGTAGGAGTCGTCGGCACCGCTTGGATTTCGGGCAAACAGAAGAAAGACAGTGAGTTGCATCCATTAATGAGTTCTAAAATGGCCAGACAGCGAGCGTTGCTAGAAAAATTTCAAGAAGCCTACCGTCGTTCATCTTGAGCAGTGTTGTTCTCTAAAAAATTTCCTCCCTGAGAAATTACCCACCTAGTTGTTATTGCGGCGTCAATCGGTGACGAAATACTGAGTGCTTGCCAGGATGAGCCAACGTCCGCCGGTCACATCGGATACAGGCGCACATTAGCCAAAATACAACAGAAATACTACTTGGCAAGGCTTACACCTAATGTGAAAAATTACGAGCGGATGTATCGCAATTGTCATTGACAAAATTCGCCACCATTAAAACCAGCTAAACCAACTAAAGTACTTAAAAGTACAACCAATTAAAGTACCAGCGGTACCTTTTCTCCAAATCAGAATGGACCTCTTCAGACCATTGCCGACTTCAAATGCTGGCAACAAGTATATTAGTCGCCACCGATTATCTTACGCGCTATGCAAAAACAAAGGTTTTGTCGTGTGGCACCACTGTTGAAACCGCACGGTTCTTCGCAGAAAATATATTTCTAAGGCATGGTGCTCTGACCATCATAATAACGGAACGAGGTACCGCTTTCATGGCCACGCTCTTGAAGATGGTGCTTGAGCTCAGTGAAGCACCTTACAGAAAACCACTTATTATCACCTGAAACGAGCAACTTAACAGAACGCCACAACAAGACTATTGCCATATAGCCGACATCTTCAGTATGTACAATGACGCGAATCACAAAGAAATGGCAGCATATCCACGGGGTGAATGATGAAGAGTGGGGCGAAGCATCCATCTATCCAATCGTTCTTGCTTCTGTCCATCCATGCGTCCGTCTTGTGACCGTCCATCCGTCCACCCGCCCGTCCGTGCGTGCGTCTGCTCGTGCGTCTACCCCTGCGTTCGTCCGTGCATCCGCCCCTGCGTCCGTCCATGCGTCCATCCATCCGTGCAGCCATCCATGAATCCGTCCATGCATCTGTCTATGAGTCCGTTCGTCCATCTAGTCAACACTCAAAATACTACCATCTCGCATCATTTCATCATATATTCCGCCTATACAAGCACCGCCATCCAGCGGACATTCCAAGGACTAAACAAGAGGTGGCACACGCACACTCTCTTATGGCTTGCGCTTCGTGTTAACTTCCCACCATTAACCACCTCGAGGTCATGGCACATACTAGTTCATTGTACTCATGACACTGGGGCCCAATGCGCGCTAAACATTTCTAAAAGCAAGGAGGTTACGCCCAGAGAGTAATGCAGAGATCCATGACGCGAAGCAGTAGAGCTGGCGTGAGAGCTCGATGAGAGGAGACCGAAGCTACCTGCGCTGCTCCGGTGTGCTTGCCTATAGGTCGTATGAGGCAGCTACATCCAAAACTGCGTTCATGTCACACAGTGCTGGCATCATTGTAGGTGCTTGCTCGGCGATCAACGCTGTCAGTTCAGTAGTCTCCACGCGCAGTAGCGCGATGGTACGCCGCAGATCCGCGGTGCTGTCGGGCGTTAAGCACCAAGAGTCAGTGATCGTGGTCTTTGAGTAAGTAGCAATTGCAACACCCTGGTAACCTCACCCTGGTGAGGTCGACGAGCAAGGAAGCCTGTACGGCGTTCCATGGCAGCTCGTTTGTTGAAAGAATACCGCAACGGGAATGTAGGCCATAGGAAACTTGAGCGGGATTCCCAAGGAACAGGAGCCCGTGCGGATCTCTGCCGCGAAACGTTGGCAGGGTTTCAATCAGGTCATGGCGTAGAACCACAGGGGAGGCCTGAACGCCGTCCACAGGTGGTCTGAAGAGTGGCTGCAGCGCTAGGTGGGACCCCATCACTAAGGAAGCGTGAACGGCACTCCTTGATGGAGAAGCCCGCGCTGCTGACAAACCACGAAGACACGTACCGGTGGCTTTCTGCAGAGAGTTCACTTGTCGGACTGCGCCATTGTAACGGAGAGAAAAGAGAGAACACCCGATCCTGGGCAAGCTGATGCTGATGCTGATGACCTCTGATGGATGGCGCTTACCCACAAAGGGGGATGGGCCAAGAACCGGGTGGCAGGTTACCTAAATGAAACTAAACTGAAAATGAAGCCAATCTGAAAAAGTAGCTTAAAATAATACTACCAAAAAATAAAAATGTGTGCTGAGCAAGCGGTCAAACCATTTTTTGTTTTTGAAAGACATAACTATGAATTATAAACTAAAGATCTGAAAAGGTAGTGGTTCACTAGCATGGTAATCTTTTAGTTGCGTTGATGTAATCAAACACAGCGGAGCATACATCCCTGTGGCAGTAACCAAATGAAGTTCCGCCAAGTGATAAAATTACTGGTAAATTTACTTGTATTCCTAGCTTTTGTAATGGAGCTACTAAAAATCTTTTTCTCTGATAAGAATAACGATGACAAAATAAAAATAAATGTTCGATTGTTTCAATTTTGTTGCACCAAATGCATAGCGGTGACGCCTTGAGCTGAGCTTTATTAAGGTAATAATTTAGTTGTGGAACTGCACAGCGCAATCTGGTATAAGTGATCTTTAACTGGCGAGATACACACCACTGTTTATTCCAGCAATAGCTCAAATGCTCGAAATCTTTGAATTTATCCAAATTACCTTTTCCCCATTGCAGGCAAGAATTTCGGAACCTTAGCGCGGTTACGTAAGCCGTATCTGGCAAAACTGGGATGGTGGGCCCACCCAGGGATGCTGCTGCTAAAGAGTTTTTTTTGGTCATGACAATATATATATATATATATATATATATATATATATATATATATTCTTGATGTGGGCCTGCTGCTCTTTTTCCCACATCGTTTGTTTGTTTGTTTGTATCCTCTAATCCATGGCTCGTACCCACTCTGGGGGATTGGCCAAGAAAACATATAGTCTCATATGGACGATAGCTGCATTATTGCTTACAACGAAAAAAATGGGGCGTTTCTATAGTGAAGACAGTATGTTAAAAATGAAAGAAACCAAAGATCTAGATAGTGAGAAAAAACAATCAACAGTAGACACTAATAGCAACAACTTGACTTTGGGAGCCGACCAGGCAGCTGGTTTTGCCAAACCCGATTAATTTGGTATGTCACGGATTTATCCAGAATTGAAAACTGCTTTTCGACCCGTTTTTTGAGTATCTGTTAACGTGGGCTTTATGTTGAAAAACGTTTAGAGTCTTGAATAAAATTACACACCGCATCGAATGCATCCCACATCGTCTTCTTCTGCTTCGTCTTTCTCGTCTTACTCGTGGCGCATACGCACAGCCCAGTTCAAGCTCGAGCCCTTGCGTTACTCCTTGTCTATATACTCGGCACTGACTGTGATACTGGTGTGCTGCTGTCAACGTCTCTGGTGGGCGGCCTTGGCCATTCCAGAGCCACTGGGTTCCATCATGAACGCACTTCAGCTGGAAATTTTTCAACGGAGGTTTCGGTGGCTGAAACTGGCTGTGCGTAGCGGTCGCAGGTGTTGGACGTCTGGGCTGTGCCACTGCTGCCTGTGTTGGGTATGCCTCACCGTGTATACCCCAACAGTGGTGAATTCTGAGGCACGACACTGACTATGAAGGGATCGTTGGGGCAGTGGACGCCGTGACTTGCTTTACCTAGCAGGCAAACATTGTGGGGGTCGACATCGGTTACGTCGCTGCGGTGGACCTCTTCCTGTCAGCGATGTTACGCTGTCTGTCAACCACGGATGAGGCGGCAAGTATTGGCTAGGTAGCACGCCAAGAGGAGAGTGTCAGAACCACATCTGAGTAGTCAAATGGGTGGGCACGTTCGCTCGGTGTGTCTGTCTCACGTATTCCTGGAAGCTGTTGGTCCTCGGATCGTTGTCCCCACGACAATGAGGTCTATCGTCAAGAAAAGGAATGTTCCATGGATATAGGGAAACTGAGAAATCATTTTGTTTAGCCGTATTGTCAATGCTAATCACGAGGATAGTATTATTCTTTTCTTCATTGTCGTCCAACAAATCTGGAGGCTCTCCTTGGGTCACACCAGGTACGCTGAGTGAGGTGTCCAGTGTAGGCAACTTTGAAAAGATGACTCATCATTCAACCCGTCGTTTACCGTGGTCGCTAAATTAGTGCAGTGGTCTCAGAAAGCCTTCTTGCTCAACGGTGGTGCATTGGAGATCATGCACTTCAGTGGGTCGTCGACCGCGGCAACAGAGGCGATGGGTTCTTCCGGTGCCTGCATTGGAGACTTGCCATGCACGATGGAAGTCAGCACTTGCATGTGTTCCTGCGACGACAAACCAGGAACTCGCTGCGCCAAACGCGCTGGATAAATAGTGGTATTGACCTCGCTTTGCGATGTGACTACATCGGGTACAGGCGCAAAGTCAGTGACTGGCAGCAAAGGGCAGCCCACGCTTTCGACGCGTTGCCTTCAGGAGTAGTCGCGTGAGCTTGCGGGCACGTCGGGCCCTCAAGGGCTGCACCATTAATGTTATGTTACTCGCCCCCACAGGGCGTCTGCGTCAGCAGGCGTTTGGTGTATGTAGACACCACGGAGCCGAGCTAAAGGGAGGGGGTTTGACTCCCTCCCACGCCTAGCCGTGCGTGGCTTTGCCGTGTCCGGGGAAAAGGGGATCATGGGGGTTGAGCCGACGCCAGGTGATTGGACTTTTAAGACCCCCAGCAGAGGCAACACACTCCTTTGGCTCCGGCTTCACGTAGACGACACCCCTGAGGTGACCCACCCAGGGGAAATCAGCATTAGCATTTTCCTGTCTCTCTATCCTTCCTGATCTTCGTCTTCTCTCTATTCCAGTCTTTCCTGTCTTCTCCTCACTTCTGGATACTTCCATCTTCCAGGCGGCAAGGGTTAACCTTTTGTATGTGCCCTCTCTTGGTCACATATTATTGGGTTATAGTTGCTTTGTACAGCTGGCGCAGGCATGCCTTGTGCTGTGGCTTACCCATGTTGGGCTTGATGGTGGGCAGCTGGTATGGCTGCCGAATTTAAATGTACTTTATGGCATCTTTTTCATTTCCTAAACTGTCTGATTGCCCTCCTCCTAAGAGGGGGCGCACCGAAGCAACACTGAATGTATTCATAACGCCAATAGAAATTTTCCCGCGCTTCCATGTGATCCACTGTTAAACGCAAGAAAAGAACGCAAGCACCAATTCTCCGCTTCTCATTTCTAAATACCTCACCAATACACTAGGTCCAGGATATCAGGCTACACGTATGGCTAGCAGGGACCTTCTTCTTGAAGTCCAAACGAAGACCCAGTATGAAACCCTGACAAAATTCACCTCTTTTGGAACAATACTTGTATCTCTTACACCACACAGCTCCCTGAACAGTTCCCGAGGTGTAGTGTCTGATCAAGACCTAATTAACCTGACAGAGAGTGAGCCACTTGAGGGCATGAACGAACAGCTTGTAACGCATGTACAGAAAATTAAGATTAGGCGTGATAACACAGAAACCTCTACAAAGCACCTCATTCTTACATTTTGCACAAGCACACTTCCAAAATATATTGAAACAGGCTACTTGAAGTTAAAGGTCCGACCATACATCCCCAACTCTCGACTTTGTTTTAAGTACCAGCGATTCACCCACGGTTCTCAGAGCTGCCGCGGCCGTCAAACCTGTGCAAAGTGTAGTTCGCAGAAACATGCCACAGACAATTGTGAAGAAACCACTACACACTGCGCGAACTGTGATGGTGGACACCACGCTTACTATCGCTTATGCCCTACATAGAAACACGAAAAAGAAGTACTCACACTGAAAGTAAATAAAAACGTCCCGTTTAGGAAGGCGCCTAAGCGTCTACTAAAGCAGAGACCTTCGTTAGCGGAGTTGGCACGAAAGGGGCCAGTGCCACCGAAATCCGCGGTGCCCGCACGTACCACACAAAGTGGACAAGCAGCAGCGCCATTCACCCCCTCAGCGGAAGTAGCACAAGCTCTTGCGCCACCAAAAGGTTTGCAGACCTCCAGACCTGAAGCACCAGGGCCTTCTGTCTCACAGATAGCCCTAAGACCTCCGCGCCTTCACGCGCGAACCACAAGCGGGCATCCAGCTCCTCGTCCGAGGTAATGGACAAAACAGCAAGTCTAACGGTGTCTTTGGCGCCGAAGGACAGGCACGGCTCTCTTGAGTGCCCCAGAAAATTAAGAACCATCATTACGGGGACTGACAAGGCTTCTTGACTTGATGAAGTACTTCTTTAGTACGCACAGCTCTCATTTACAATCAAAATGGATACACAAATGATACAATGGAATATCAGAGGGCTGCTTAGAAACCTCGATGATATCTAAGAACTCTTACACAAACATTCCCTAAAAGTGCTGTGTGTACTAGAGACACACTTAAATTCCAAAAAACACCAATTTTCTACGTCGTTATGTAATATTCAGAAAGGACCGCAATTACGCTCTAGCGTCATCTGGTGGTGTGGCCATTATAGTTGATCAAGGCGTAGCATGTACACATCTACCGCTAAAAACATCCCTTGAGGCAGTGGCTGTTCGAGCAGAACAGACTTGTCACCATCTGCTCTCTTTACATACCTCCACAGTACCGTCTCGAAAAACATGAATTCCAGTCACTGATACATGAACTACCGGAACCTTATGTGGTTATTGGAGACTTGAATGCGCAATGGTCTATGGGGCGACTCTCATTGCTAAGCACGAGGTCGTGTAATCGAACAGTTCCTCTTTTCTTCGGGTGCCTGCCTGTTGAATAGAAAAGAGCCAACATACTTTAGCCTTGCCAAAAAAACCTACTCATTCATTGATCTCAGCATTGTATCCCCATCGCTGTACCCCTACTTCAATGGAAAGTGATCAACAATTCTTTCGGAAGTGATCACTTTCCGATCACTCTAAGTACACCACTAGAAAAAGGTCCTCCAGATGTTCCCAGATTGTAGACAGACAAAGCGGACTGGGAACAGTTTCACAACACTACTCGTTTAGGTTGGACCGACACATGCATGTTAAACATAGATGAAGCTGTGCAGTACTTCACTGCTTTTCTTACTGATGCAGCAGCCAAGTGCATACCGCAAACCTCTGGTATGTCGGGCAAGCGACGCGTCCTATGATGGAACACTGAGTGTCGGAATGCGCGAAAGGAGCAGAACAGGGCATGGAGGTTGCTTCGGAATTCACCGGCAGCCGAAAATCTTGACAGCTTTAAGAAAATAAAGTTTCAAGGCAGGAGAACGCGTCGGCAGGCCAGAAGAGAAAGCTTGCACAAGTTTTATCAGGAATAGGTTCATAAACACAAGAGGCTAAAGTCTGGAACATGGTTGGCAGGGTAGCAGAAAGACAAGTACACTCCCTCCCACTCGTAAACACACAGGTAGACAGCCTGTAAGTTAAGGCGAACTTCCTCGGTGCATACTACGAGCAGGTGTCTAGCTCGTCACACTATACTGAAGCTTTCCAAAGACACGAAACAAGGATAGAAAAGCAGAAACTAGAACACAAGTGCACAAATTACGAGGCATACAACTCACCTTTCAACTTAGCTGAGCTATACACAACACTAAACTCCTGCAGTAATTCTGCCCCAGGCTACGACCGTATCGCGTATGAAATGTTGAAAAAGCTGCCGCTCAAAACAAGAAAAAATTTACTCTCCCTATACAATGCTATCTGGCTTTCTGGCACCATCCCTGCTTTCTGGAAAGAGGCTACTGTTATCCCTATTTTGAAACAGAGCAAGGAACCTTCCTCAGTTTCGAGTTATAGGCCCATTGCAATTACAAGCTGCCTTTGTAAACTTTTTGAGAAGATGATAAACCGCCGACTTTTACATTTCCTCAAAACACACAATCTGCTCGACCGATTCCAGTGCGGGTTTCGAGAGGGTACATCCACCACCGACCATCTGGTGCGCATTGAGAAAGAGATTCGAGACGCTTTCGTCCACAAAGAATACTTCCTCTCGGTGTTTTTCGACATCGAGACGGCATACGACACAAGATGGTGTCTTGGCATAATAAGAGACCTGTCTCACTAGAGTATGCGCGGTGTATTGCTTTCCATAATCGAGAGTTACTTATCCAATCAGACATTCCGTGTCTGTGTGGAAAAGGACGACAACGAAATGATTGCTTAGCAGAACGCTGTTTCAGTAGGTGCTCTCTTTTTTCACCTAATTATAAGTGAACTTCGCGAATATCACATCCGTGTACGTCGGTGACGGACGTGAACCCCCACGGACGTCAGCAAGTTACGGCGGCGTCAGCAATGGCCGCATATAGGAAGCGTACGGGACTCTACAGCGACTACGACAGCGAGGGCGCTATTGTTTACCCAATGAGAAGTGAAGAGCCTTCCGACGACGACGATTTTAAGCTGGTGCTGAGCCGTAAAGCGAAGAGGTGGAACGTCAGAACATCTTCGTCATCGAGTACGTTGAACGACAAAGTGCCAAGAAGACCCGTGACAAACACTATCCTTTTCTTCCCTGAGGTACCGGACGGTAACATGAAGCGCCTCAACAGGCAATCTGTTTCGGTGATGCTGGAAGGACTCGTGCCAAACGAGATCACAGACATGAGAGTGAACACGCGTAAGAACATATTGGCCATCGACGTTTTGCATGCTGCGGCAATTAATATACTGCGCAACGTCAACGAGCTGGGCGGAATGAAAGTTCGCTCCTACATTCCTGTGAGCTCTAATGTAGTCACTGGAGTCATCTACGATGTGGATACTGCCATTCCCAGCTCCGACTTTGATGTTGTGTTCAAACCGGCAAATGAAGCCAGCGTCATCGCAAAAGTTGTCCTTTTAGGAAACTCACGCTGCTTAAAGATCATGTTCAAGGGCGACTCTCTTCCTTCACACGTAAAAGTGGGCCATTTTCGGCATTCTGCGCGACCTTTCGTACCGAAGACCTTACAGTGTTATAACTGCATGAAGACGGGCCACGTGAGAAGCGTATGCGAAAATAGGACGATGTGTCCTCGTTGCGCGGAAGCTCATTCTGCGGATGACTGCGAAGCAACTACCCTCAAATGCTCGAATTTCCATGGGTCACATGCAGCTTCGTCAAATGAATGCCCCGAAATTCAAAGAGAAATAGCGGTATTGCAACAAATTATCAGAGACAATTGGTCGCATCGAGAGGCTGCCAGGACCGTCCGAAAGAGGCGTCATCGTCGCCGCAGTTCATCAAAGAATGCCGCAGACGCTGCACCGAAAGCGCCACTCCACCACCCTTCTCTTCCACCGCCCTTGCCTCCCAGGCCAAAGGCAGCCAGCGTGGTCAACAAACCAACGAGCAGCACTGTTGCAGATGAATCAGTTTGGCCTTCATTGCCGAAATCACAGCCACCTTCAAATCCCAAGCGCACATCGACAGTCACATCACTCCAGCCAGCCGCTGACAAGCTGCCCGAGGAGGACACACAAATTATCAGAATGTTCGAAACACTGCTGAATGCCATGCGAAAGCTGTGCAGCAGCCTGAAGTCTCCACTCGCTCAGAGTGCACGACAGGTACTGGATGCTCTAAGTCCAGTATTTGCAAGTCTCCAGTAGCAACCATGGGTCGACCAATTTTCTCCTTCCGCAACGAGGTCCGACAAGCGTCGATAATGCAGTGAAACGCGAGAGGCCCGAGATCCCGCATCTCTTCATTCCGTCAGTATATATTCATGAATCGTATTCCTATAATAGTTATATGTGAACCAAACGTGCAACAACCACCTAAACTATCATGGTATGAATCTTTTGTTTATTCAACGTGCGAGGAACGCAGCAAGGTGGTTGTTTACATTCGCACAGATTTCACATATGTGCATCATGCAGTTCAACCGCATGACGACAATCAATATGTCTGCTTACGTGTTAAAAAGGAAAAAGTGTCATTCACACTAATTGGTGTCTACATATCACCATCCGGACGATTTGAACAAGACCAACTTCGAGACATACTGACAACAACTACGGGCCCGTGGGTTATAACTGGAGACTTCAACGCACATCACTTAATCTGGGGTTGTTCGACGATCAACGCTAAAAGAAGAAACCTCGTGTCATTCGCCTTAAGCATGACCTATGTTTCTTAAATGATGGCAGTCCTACATACCTGCGGGGCCTTACGTACAGCAGTTGCCTCGATTTGACTCTGGTATTCAGAAACTTCCGGTCGCAAATGCACTGGTTTTCAGACATCAAAACGCATAGGAGTGACCACATTCCAAGTTATATGCGAGTAAGGGGTCTTACTAACTCCTCTCCTAAGACCACAATACGAATAATTGATTGGTCTAAATTTCAGCGACTCATGGAAAATACATGCCGTGAAGACCCAGACCAGAACTTTGAGGATGTCCTCAAAGAGGAAATGAGGGAAGGTTCCTGTCTCCTCCCGTTCACCGGCAAGCGTTCAGATTTCACCGTTGAACTGGAAAAACTGTGCGCGCTTCGCCGAAGGGCGGAAAGAAGATACAGGCGGACGAAGGCAATATGCGACTTGAGGCTGGCATGACGCATACAGAAAAAAATCCAACGACGTTTAGACAAACTTGAACAGGAACGCTGGAAATCATTTTGCGAATCATTGGATCTCTGACATATTTTGTCACGCATCTGGAGCACTATTCGTGGCCTGCGCTTGACTCCCCAACAAAGAAATCCTTTCATGGCTTTAGCCCTGCATTGAGGCCACACCCAACTTGAAGTGGCAAATGAGTTTTGCAGGCGAATCGCTGGTGTGTCCGCCTTGTCCGCTGGCACCATTAGAAGTGTTATCCCTGAACCCCGTATCTCCGAAATGGACAATTTTTTCACTATAGAAGAACTTGAGGCATCTTTGGCGGCTTCCCGACGATCATCTTCACCAGGACCCGATGGCATCACCTACGCTGCTCTAGCCAACCTTCAACAGGAGGCAAGGGGACAGTTATTAAGCTATTACAACCACTCATGGCTGGCGGGCATTGTTCCCCAGGATTGGAAGATAAGTCGACTTGTGCCACTACTTAAAGCAGGAAAGTCACCATTTGATTTGACATCATTTCGTCCTGTTTGCCTCGCAAGTTTCGTAGGAAAAGTCATGAAAAGGATCATACTTACATGCCTAGAATGGTACCACGAGCGCTACAACGTATACCCAAACTGCATGACGGGTTTTCGGCGAGGTAGGTCATCTCTTGACAACGTGATTGATCTCACAACATTTATCCAGCAACAGAAGATCCTCAATCGCATACCACTGGCACTCTTCCTCGACGTCAAAGGGGCTTATGAGAACGTAACACATAAAGCCATCCTAGACTCGTTGGAAGCTGTTGGAGTCGGTGGTCGGATGTTCCAATAGATCCAGGATTATTTGACGAGAAGGTCCTTTTTTGTACAAACCTCATCTGGACCTACCACCAATTACTACACCTCCCGTGGCGTCCCTAGGGCGCCGTATTAAGCCCCACTTTATTTAACCTCGTGATGGTAGGGCTTCGTGAAATTTTGCCAAGTACTATCCTCATATCCAGATAAGCTGACGATATTTGTCTATGGACTTCGGCTGTAACTCGTCTACAAGTACGTGCAAGAGTCCAGCAGGCTGCCACCCTGACATGCTCATATCTTCGCAAGCAAGGTGTTTCCGTCTCAACGAAGAAATGTGCATTGGTTGCATTTACTCGCAGAGCCATGACACAATACCCCGTTACCATCAATGGACAAAATATTCTATACCAAAAGAACCATCGCTTTCTGGGTGTGATTATCGACAAGTATTTTTTGGGGAGTGCCAACTGCAATTAGCTGAAGAAAAGGCTAACTTCTATCGTCCATATAATGCGGTTCCTCTGCGGAAAATCTTGGGGCACATCGATAAGGTCAATGATGCAGCTATACAGGGCACTGTTTTGGGGATTTTCGCGCTACAGCTTGCCGTTACTGGCAAGTACGTGCAAGACGAACATATGCACCCTCGAAAGTCTGCAAGCACAAGCACTACGCGTGTGCTTAGGATTGCCGTGATGCACGTCAACCTACGGGGCAATTATGATCGCAAGAGAGCATCCAATTCAAACATACATAACCACTGACAACTTGAGAGCCCACATAAGACACCTATGCCGAGTTCTTAGTCACCACGTTGCAGTGTTGCCACTTCAAAGACCACAAACGATGTTTTCAAAGATTATTTCTGCCCATAGAAAATGCCTTCCTTTCGGCTTCACTCCAGCAACAAGACCAGCGTCACCTCCGTGGTGCCTACAACAACGCCAGGTTTGCCTCACTATTCCAGAAATAACGAACAAGAGCCGTCATTCAACAGTGGTCCTACGACAGGTGACATTGTCGCTACTCAACGCAAAATACGGCCAGAGGACCCACATTTACACTGATCGATCGGTCTCGGCTGACAGCTCCACAGATGTGGTTGTCATCCCGGCGTACCAGGTCACTATAAAGCTCAAACTGTCGCATAGAACAACATCCACAGCAGCGGAGCTTGCCGCCTTACGTGCTGCTATACTTTATATTGCGGAAGCCCGACCTCAAAAATGGGCTGTGTTCTGTGACTCTAAGGCATCCCTTTAGAGCTTGCAATCAGCTTTACGACAAAGGGAGCATCAACAACTAGTGAATAAAATAAGAGAAGTGATTCACGAAGTTTTATCGAAAGGACAGGACGTAGTGTTCCAGTGGTTACCGAGACATTGTGACATTGTGGTAATGTCGGTAATGACCTTGCTGATAATGCAGCTCGATCCACACACGCGGACGCCCAGACAACCCCAATTCCATTGTCGAGAACCGACACTGCAAGGGGCCTTTACTCGTTCACTAACACCATGTCGGAAACTTGGCTGAGTGACCCCAGTGTCATGAACCACCGCCTACACAAATTGGACCCATCCAGAAAGCTTCAAGTTCTATCGGACCTCTCCCGCCAGGATGCAACTTTACTGAGCCGCCTGTGGTTAGGAATAGCTTTTACAAAGGATTACTCCTTTCGCATAGGAATGGCGGATAGCTCTTGATGTGAATCGTGTGACACTAATGAGACAGTAGAACATCTACTGTGTTCATGTGAACAATTTCGAGCGAACGCAAGTTGCTACGCGAAACGTTAGAGACACTAGACAGTAGACCTTTCTCTGAAGAGAAGATCCTTGGTTCATGGCTGTACGCGTCGCAGGACAGCAAAGCGACGCGAGCACTGCTGTTTTCTAAAGACGACTGGACTACGCGACCGCCTATAAGCGTGCAATGAACAAGGTCACATCTACACACACGTTGCCCTTCACTTCTCTCTTTCTTCTCCTTTAATCCCCTCACCTCTTCCCCCAGTGCAGGGTAGCAAACCGGACGTGCGTCTGGTTGACCTCCCTGCCTTTCATTCCTTTCCTTCCTCCTCCTCTTCCTCCTCCTCTGTGTCTGTGTGGGCAGTTTTATCTCCCAAACATTTGTCCAAGAAATGAAAGTACCGCAAGGTGGTGTACTCAGTTGTACACTCTTTATTATCAAAATGAATTCCTTGCACCTGTCCATCCATCGCAACATGTTTTATTGCACATATGTTGATGACATTCAGCTTGGCTTTAAGTCATGCAACCTGGCAATGTGCGAGCGGCAGGTTCAGTTTGGTTTAAACAAGGTCTCCAAATGGGCAGAGGAAAACGGTTTCTGACTGAACCCACAAAAAAGCACGTGTGTCTTGTTCTCCCGAAGGAGACGCATGCACTCAGAACCCGACATTGAACTGAATGGTCAACGCCTGTCTGTTAATGCGGAACATAAATTCTCATGCTTAATCTTGGACAACATGTTGACCTTCGTACTGCACATCAAGTATTTAAAAACAAAATGTTTAAAACCATGAATGTTTTAAAAGTGTTGTCAAGTACTACGTGGGGTAGTGATAGGCAATGTCTCATCATTATGTATAGAAGCCTCATTCGCACCCGGTTAGATTGTGGGGCCATTGTTTATCAGTCTGCGACTCAAAGTGCTTTAAACATGCTGGACCCCGTCCACAATTTGGGCCTCCCCCTTTTTACGGGGGCGTTTTGCACCAGCCCCGTACAAAGCCTTTACGTTGCGTCAAATGAGTTGTCGGTTCCTCTGCAGAGAACCCACATGTCTTATATATTTCCTTAAAGTGAAAGCAGACAAGAAGCACGCGCATACTCTACTAATAATGATTTGTCGAGCTCCATTCTGTTTCAAAATAGGCCTTCGATGAGGCGGGCCTTCTCAGTTCAACTGAAGGGTCTAGCTGAGAAAAATGAAGTGTCACTTGAACACAGTTTAATAGCTCCTGTAGCATACCCGCTACCGTGGCAGTGGTAGACTATAGACTGCGATGTGTCTTTTTTAGAAGTTACAAAACACGTGCCACTTGCCCGTATCCGAACATACTTCCTGGAACTTTCACACAAATACACACGTCCTGAGTTCTTTACAGATGCCTCCAAGTCTAACTCCTCTGTGTCCTACGCTGCTGTCAGCCCATCCTTTTCGGAATCTGGCCCTCTACATCCAGGCACAAGTATCTTTACAGCGAAAGCTTACGCGATACTTGTGGCAGCTAAGCACATCAAACAATTACAAATACAAAAAGCAGTAATATATACGGACTCCTTCAGTGTGGTACCCTACTGAAACGTTCCGTATGAAATCTTACGGAAAATATATGGACTCCGTAACATTTCCTTATGCTACATATGGAAAAAAATATGGAGTTTTATGGAAATATACGGAAGTTGTATGGCATTTACGGAACGCTTCTTATGGAGTATATGGAAGGATAAGGAAATTGTATGGCATATACGGAACGCTTTCTATGAAGTATACGGAAAGATAAGGAAAATGTATGGCATATATGAAAAGCTTTTTATGGGGTATATGGAAGTATAAGAAAGTTTTATGGCGTGGATGGGGTGAGTTTTATGGAAAATATGGAAAGATAAGGAAACTTACGGAGCATACGGAGAGTTCATTATAGAAGATATGGAAGGATAAGGAAAGTGTGTGGAGTGGACAGAAGCTTTCATAAGGAAAATGCAGAATGTAAGGTCTTACAGAAATATACAGATTTTGTAAGGTGCTTACGAAAATGTGCAATAGTGTATGAAAGGCATGTGGATTGTTGCAAAAATGTGGAAACTCTACAGTTGTTGTCACATTTTCAGCAGGAAATCAGAGCTCTATAAAGTTATAAATGAATGCACAGTGACATATATAGTACAAAAGAATAAAGCAGGCTAGGCTGTGTTGTCAATCACCGCTGTTCGTCCTTTTTCATAATGAATACAACTTCTGCAGATGACCAGGTGCTAAAGTCTGTCACACGGAAAATGTGTTGTTCACAAGGAATGACAATAACTGTCATTTTACTTGCATGCTGTCACACGAAAACAAATCAAGCAAAAAAAGCATAACTTCAAGAGCTCGTTTTTTGGTAGAAACAATAATAAAACAATAATAAAACAAAATAAGAACTAAATTCATTGTGAATGAAGTTGTCAATAATAATGAAGCTGTTCTCATTAACATTGGCAAAGAGAAATGTCATTTTAAAATATCGACCATGAGCTTAGCTCTCCTGAGCACCGACAAAAGAAATGAAAATCTATGAAAACTAATTGCATGTAGCCTAAAAATAATTTTTTTGATAGTATGTGTTCCTACAATATAAATACAGCTATACAAAACTTGCCACAGCTTCATGACAGAAACGAGGTAGGGGCAGAGGGAGTGGTCAAAAAAATAATTAAGTATGAGAGCACAACTGATATGTATGGACACCTAATGGTGCTTATCATTGATGCACGGATGGTCGTGTATAGAGATGGGTCGTTTTGAGATTTTCAAAAGCATTGTTTCAGACCACCATGCAGATTACACTTCAATTGTAGTGCTACCTAGGACACAACTTATGGGCTAGCTTTAATGAATAAGGAGATTATAGATTAAACAAATTCTTTAAAATATATCATATTATGACTGCATGGACGCATACAAGCTATGTAAAACGCAATAAAGTGAGGACGCATGAGCTTCTCTTAATGCTTGAGTTCTACATAGATGATTCAACTGTGCTGCAAAGAAATTTAACCAATGTCTGTGTGTGCACCATCGTCCATTTTAAACTATCTATATGTATATATAAAATTTCTACTGCGAGTTAAGCTACGTAGCACTACATAACTCTTCCTTTTAATAAGGGCAATTTTTCAAACAATCAACATTATTCATTTTCTGTCTCATGACTTCGTGCCCGCAATTCTTGGTTTCGCTCGATCACAATTGTGCAGCCCTTAATTTGAAGGAATAAAAAACATCAACCAAAATATATTTTGGAGCTGCTTCTCGGTGATATTGCCTTCCCTCAGCTGCCACAGCTCTAGGTGAGTCATATAGCAAGTCTCGCGCATACCTAGGGCCTACCCTTGAAGAAACTGGTCCGGCTGTGAAATGCTCAGTTTTTTCTCAAATAAATTTTTTGGTTTGAGCTTTCCCAGTTCTCGAGTCTCTTCACAATCAAGCAGACCCAATGATCCCCTTAGTCTTTAGTTTTGTTATGTTATGAAATAAATAAAAAATTGATAATGAAAATGAAAATACTATTAACTGTTGCGCAAAAAACACAGTCCCACATACGTACTTGAACGCAATATTGCTTTTATTTTGTTTTAGAACCTAAGGCATTAGAAAAAATAGCAGTACAATAAAAACGTTGAAAAAAAACAAAAAATAGACTTGGCGGGAATCGAACCTGCGCCACCTAGTTGTGCTCGCATATTTTTTTTCATGGTATTTATTAAAGTACTTGGGCAATAAGGACAATATCAAGCGAACAAAAGTACAATCAAATCGCCAAAGTAAGCCCTCAAGCGTTACTCATAAACACTAAATGGCTAACACAGCATGAGTTCCTCACATGAAGAGTTCTTCACATCGTGTTATACAAACAAAAAAGGGGTGAGGTCAAACAGTTCTCTAAGACGGAGTACCAGTCCGGTCTAAAGTCTAGCTCGTCGTAGATGATTTTAGGTGGATAGCCATTTGAATGAAGTGTGCGCTTGAAGAGGTGGTGGGCTCTGCATTGCGGTCTTGCATTCGTGTCTTCCACAAGCTGTGCAAACCCATGAGAAAAAACATATCATATGCTACTTCATCAAGTGTTGCTGGCAGAAGATAACGTATTGTGTGAGAATTAATGACGAAACGTTTTTTCAGTGCTCGCTGAAGGACATCCCAAAATAGTATGGCATCTTTGCAGCTCAATCGTTTCCAGCACATCACATAAACGGCAGTTAACAGACGGAATGAAAATACCTTTTCTTTCTAACCATGTGTTTACCGCCAATGTTTCTGAGTGGAGTTTATAGAAGAATGTTTTGAATTCGGTGGAATGCACATTTTGCACACTCGCTTTAACACATCGTGACCAGGAAGATTGGCATACAGTGAACGGTACAATGGAGGTGGGAAAAGTGTACTTAGTAGGTCCTTATAAAGCGCCTTGCGCGTTACTGAGTACAGGTATTCTACAGAGAAGCGAGCTTTAAGGAACTGAACTGTGAGGTAAACTTTCTGCATGAATCCCCACAAGCATGGGCGTTCGGAGAAGTTGGATGAAACAATTAAATCTGGTAAGCAATCAAGAAGTGCAACCTGCAAGAAGGAACGGATTACAGGATGGAAATTGTCTCAAAAAAGAAGATTCGGGACACTATTTGCCATAGATAAATGTGTTTTAGTCCTAACCCACCCTCACTAACTGGCTTGATTATATTATCACGACGCATGGGCTCAAAAGTCGAAGATCATATGAAAGTAGCGAAAATTCGATGAAAGCGTTGTATATAGAATCTTGCGCAATGAATAAGTTGCAATACATAGTAAACTTTTGTCGCTAAGAAAGTATTTCA
The DNA here is from genome assembly GCA_013436015.1 of Rhipicephalus annulatus. Lineage (NCBI taxonomy): Eukaryota > Metazoa > Arthropoda > Arachnida > Ixodida > Ixodidae > Rhipicephalus > Rhipicephalus annulatus. The sequence continues at coordinate 130,133 of WOVY01010725.1, forward strand.
AGCTTCAGCTCTCCCAAATATCGAAAGTCGATAGGGCACAAATGTGGGCCTGTCGTTCAAGCTTAGGGACACGTTCCTTCCAGTAATGCGCACTGAGTCTATATGCATGCAATGGTACACCGAGGTATGTTGGAGGAGTTCTTGTCCAATTAATCCCTGCAAAGTGGTTCGGTGTGCTACCCCACAAGCCAAACCACAGTCCTAAACTTTTAGAGGCATTTAAATGAGCTCCTGATACTACGCCAAACTTTTCAATAGTATATACCACATTTTCGACACTTGGTTTATCTGTGAAAAAGAATGCGACATCGTCTGCATAAGCCAATACCTTAACCTCACAGCCTAATATTCTAAAGCCACGAATGCAACTCGACTGTATTATGCTTAAGCACAGTGGTTCTAGATAAAGTGCAAATAAAAGAGGTGACATCGGGCATCCCTGTTTTACAGAAGAGCGAATAGAAACTGGCTTGGAGAGTTGACCATTAACTATCAGACGAGTTGAGCATTCATTATAGCATATTTTAACGCCTTTAAGAACAACTTTGCCAACATTAGCTTGTTCGAGAAGAGAAAAAAAGAAAGGAATGACGAACACGATCAAAAGCTTTTGCAAGGTCTACCTGTAGCATTGCAAGATGTTTTTGAGAACCATGACAGTATTGAAGCACTGTTCGCGCGACATGTATATTGGTTTGTATGGATCGACCTCTGATCGCGTACTCTGATCGCGTACTAGTTGTGCTCGCGTACGTGAACTGAGTGCGTTAACTTGCTGAGCTATTCGCGCTGAACAGTGCACCAACTTTAGGTTATGTACATAAATTTGCTTTTTACACGCTATGTGTTGGCATATTTATGTACGATATGCGATCTATCTATTGTTGTGTGCATATGTTTTGTGATTGTATATACGTCATGCTTTTCGCATGTCTTTCAACTATAGATTGCTGCCCCACCGCGGATGAAATCAAGTATTTTTACACCCACACATAAGCTTGAGCAGTTGAAGGTTGTTTCCCGGGGCTCTCTTGCGATTGAGTCGGCCACCACAGGGAATTAGAGTGATACGCCATTAATCCCTGCATCTAGCTGTATTCCACTTAGTAGCTCTATCGCTTGATGACAAATCGAGCACGGGGCGCGACGCTATTGCGCAGGACCATGCCTCGCGTAGTGGTGACATCAGCTGATTGCGCCGGCCAGCTTGCTTCGATTTGCTTCAGAGCAAAGAAATGTCATACTTTGAAAGATTGCGTACTGCACTATGTCGAAATGTTACTGCTTTGTAGCCATCCTATGATTCATTGAGAATTGATAACTCTGATATCACTACTGTAGAGCTTTGCGTCGGCAACACGCACCGAACGTGAAACCGCACTGCGTCTGTCGTAGAAGCAGTAGGAGGCTGTGGTCTGCTAGAACAAAAACAAAACAAAGACCGGCGAAAATATTCATAGGTTGTAACTTGTTTTTTGAATAACCGTTGATCACATTTAAAGTTATTTCGCCAGATAACATACATTTTTTTTCAGTTTATAGCAGCGACAGATGTTTTTTCAATTTCCTCACACAAATATCCAAGCCAAATCCATTCACAGCTAAAGCCACATGTTGTTTGTCTTTGTTTCCGGGGGCATGCCGTTTGGGTGCGTCTCTCATGTGTTCGCGCTGCTGCTCACGAGAGCACGAAATGTTAAATTTACGCAAGGAAGCGCCGTTCCTCGCTTGTGTGTTGTGCTAAGATTGCGCCCTATTCCCGCGGTTGTTCGAGTGCGGATCAAGTGCGAGTCGTCCAAGGAATCGGCGGGTTGGGCGGGCACTCGAAGGACTCCGAGGTGACGGCTGACGCCTATGGTTGCTTCCCTCAGGACAGTGTGAAAGAAACTAAAGGTAAGGGGGACACTTTTTTATGTAGACCAAGTATGCCACTCAGTGCAAGTGTGTGTTGCTGCGCTCGAACGAGGCATCGTGAAACGGCAACCTTATGCGCCTTTGCGAGTGCGGTTGCTGATTCGCTTTGACAACGCTAACGCCAGCAGAGCCATGGCGCATCGGCGCAGCATTATTGGAGCTAATTCGAGACAACTGCGGCAACATGCATGTGTATGGTGATCGATTTTTTCATATGTGCAATGTAGTGAGGAAGACGCACACGGCGCTTGCTACGTTGTTAATTCAACGAAGCCTGCAGTGCCATTTGATGCAAAGCAGCATTTGGTTCACGTTCGCGGGCGATACAATTTGTAACTTGGCTCGATTCACCTAGCCAACCGCCTAAGTGGGTTGATTAGCATACGTTCACGGTAGAGCGTTATTATGCCACTAAACAGTGGCGTGTGCTTGTTAAAAAATATGTGTGTGTCTAGTGTAGAGAGAGAGAGGTGTTCGTGCAATCTGCATGTGTACCTGCAAGACGTTTTTGCTTGTAACTAATAATGTACCGGCCAGCACCTACATTGTACGCCTGACTTTGAAGAAAACTTGCATGCACAATGTGAGATTTTGTAATCTGCCAGAGTTCTTTTTATAAAATAATACACTGCCAGCATGTTCAAAATATGTTTCGCTGCTGTGTGGCAGGGGTGCGGTTATCACGCTATTGTGTGGTTGCTGATGCAAGAACTTATAGTTTTGATGCGTTAATATTTCTCATCTAACTCATCAGGTGTTTGGCTGTTTCAGCACAAACAAGGCAAAGAGAGAAGGGAGACGGGTAATGACAGGACAGGTGCGACTTTTGTTTGCAGGAGAATACCCATGTTGGTTTATTTATTGTGACAGTCTTTCTGTGTTGCTTTTTTGCCCAATTTATGCAACAACACAGTTGTCCGCAATATGAGAGAGAACACTAAAATTAGCTTTTAAAGATCATGGTGACTAAATGCCTAGTAATTCACAGCACAAAGTAACAACAAAAGACATCAGTATGATCAATGTGGACGAGAACAGTCTTGCATCTAAAACATATATTGAGCAAAATGTTGCTTAAGTAAAAAACCTCTCTATGTTTGCAAATAGTGTGACGTCACTTCGTGCACCGTGCCAGCCATTCCCTCCCTCTATACGAGGGCTGGTTGGCAAGGAAGTTGTTTGTGACGTTCCTGATAGACCACTGAGATGTATGCGATTCTAAACCTGTAGCCTAATATATACGTAATCTTTTGCGCAGTTACATCGCTGCATCTGACACCTACAACTTATTTGCATATTTACCTTGCTCCCTTAAGACATAATACACAAAATTGTTGTTTGCATTGTCACTTCATAAATATCGAGCGGTAAAGGTACTGAGTATATGTGAAACAAGAATCTCTGCTTATTACACGAAGACATATTAGGCCTTCGATAAAACGAGTTATACCTTTATTGGGCTTGCGTACTCGTCGGGGCGATTGATTTATTGATTTGTGGGGTTTAACGTCCCAAAACCACTATATGATTATGAGAGACGCCGTAGTGGAGGGCTCCGGAAATTTAGACCACCTGGGGTTCTTTAACGTGCACTCAAATCTGAGCACACGGGCCTACAACATTTCCGCCTCCATCGGAAATGCAGCCGCCGCAGCCGGGATTCGAACCCGCGACCTGCGGGTCAGCAGCCGAGTACCTTAGCCACTAGACCACCTTGGCGGGGCGTCGGGGCGATTCATACATGCAGCTTCACCAAATGGTATCTTCCAGCCCGGTGACCATGCAATTTTTTTCTGCACACAGCGCAAACACCGAGATGTACCCATTCGCAGATGGTCGCGTCATGTGCATATTTACCTTGACTAAAATGTCGAATCAAGTTTTTTCATCGACCTGTCCCTGCCTTGAGTGCTAACGTCTTCGCAAACAAGACACATTGTTATTGACACTGCACACACCACACACAATATTCTCAGTTGAACCGATATTCTCAATACCTTTCAATGCACACTACATACCGCAATCAACAGTGCACATTTTTGAAGACTATGCCACTGTTCCTCGCACAGGCCACCACGTGTGTTCACTTCTTCAAGATAAACAGACAGCGTGGCAAATATTTAACCACACAGTTTACCACACAGCTAGATGTTTGCTGACACATACTACAGCTAATGTCGACATTGTAACGTGAAGTGTAAGCTTTGAAAAATTAAAAATTGCCCCAAACACCACACGACTGTACCGGGCTGAGCCACCAGCGGGAGTGTTTTCCAGCCACACCTTTTACATGTGCCAGTGACATCACGCTGTGACATACCTCGGTAGGGGCCTATCGCTGCATACTTTATGTGAATGAGGGTCCTGTTAGTGAAAGCAGGCATTGTTGATTTCGTAACTTGTTCATTCCCAACTGGACCTTCATTAGCACGAGTTGTCTGACTGATATTCAGGCGAACTTTTGTGCAATAAATTATACAGTTGGCAGTCTGTGCTTGCTCCATGCTGTTGTTACTGGTGTTTCTTGTTGTTACTTTGCACTGCTCATTACTTCTCACCTACAGAAACTAGCCTATCTTGCCGCTGTTTTGAACAAGATGCAGCTGGCAAGTGCTATAGTGTTCATAACTCTGAATTCTCAAGCAAAAATGATCGATTCATATTCAGTTAGTTGCATTCATATCAGTACATTATAAGAAACCATTGATTAAACATTAATCCGTGTTCCTTCACATAATGCTCACAACTTTTATATCAAATTGAATGGTGTTTATAAAAAAACATGGGTTATAGCTAAACTTCATGCTCTTTTCTCGAACAGCTGACAAAACGCTATTGCATGTTTACTTGCCATGAATTGGACTGTGTTTGAAACACATTGCAATTCTTCACCGGACTGCCAGTACACGTCACATTGGGGGAACATTTATTAACCATGGATTGATTAATTAAGAACGGAAAGAAAGAAGCGGCAGGCCTGGATACTTGATAATGGCATCCGTTTTACTACCCAGCGCATTATCATGCAAACTTCCTATAGAGTGGTTATGCGTCTTGCATGTGTGTCTGTAAACCAAGAACTTTGGGTAGAACTATATTTATCTTACAAATGGTTGCAGGACTGTGGAGGCTGTAGGGCTGCTTAGGAATAGTGGAATCCCTGGACATGTGTTCAACCTTGCTGCATCAGCTCCTTGGTGTTTTCACGGCATCTTTACAGATGTGTTGGGTGAGTAAAGCAAGCAGGTATCAACACAAGGAAAAGTATAATATGGCAGCACCTCTTGTGTGTGCCTTACATCCCAAGTATATCAAATATTTATCTTGCACCTTGTGGCCTGTAATTTTTAAAGAGACACTTCTTTTTGCTTTATATTTGAGTCTTGATGCTTCGACAGCAATGTATTTGTGTTGGACAGCAAGTGTTCTTGAACAAATAACTGATCTCAATAATGACAAAACACCCTTCATAGTTGGTCCTTAGCATAAGCTAGCACATATCTGTAGCAGATTCAATCATTCATTTTTTGCTGGATGATAATGGGCAAGTAGCAAAGGCAAGTTCAGATTGGAGTGGTCGGTGACGTCAGTTTAGGCTCTGCCATATTGCTTTGCAACCAGAGTTACTTGTGGCCACATATACAATAAACCCACATGACGTGCATTCTAAATGAGATTACCATATCACATTTCGCTGCATCTCAATGTGTGCCAAACAAATGCAGATATCATTAGCTTGCGACTATAAAGGGATCCTAAACCAACACAAGGTTGAAATTTAGTCGTGGTGTTGCAGCTGCGTATGACTCTACACTGGATGCATAGCCGTGTTAATTTGTCTATATGTTGTCGCAATAGTGTTGTTACACACATTGTACGATACAAAAAAGGTCTTCGTTTATTTCGCTTTTTTTCGCTATGCTTCTTTCTCGTCTCTTCTTGCCATGTGCTCCTCCTCACTGTAAAAGGAGCAAGAGTAGTGGGCACACAAACACGTATTAAAAATGTTGTAAGGTGAGCACTGAGAAGCTGAACACTTCCAAAAGGCTCAAAGAGGTAAAGGTATTGTTTCTAGCTACTTTTTGGGCACCCATAGCTAGTTGTGCTGCTGCAGTTAAAAAATAAGTTAAATGTTAAAAATTAATTGGAGGTGGTTTGGCACCCATAATTGCAGTTACATACAGAACTAGGTTTCAATGCGTAAGCAAAATCTGTTCACTCTAAATCATTCCAATGATATCTGAAATTCAAGAAATATTCACAGAAAAGCTCAGGAAAAGGCTAAGTGGTTGCCCCTTGAACGTGAAGCAGATACCCTTCTTCTAAAAGGTCAATAGACAGTCTAGTAGTCTCGCTATTACATGCACTATAAAATATTCTGGTGTGGTGCTTTTCATGCATGTTATAATCAGAGTTGTTTTTAATAGAACTTTTGTCACTTATGCCCTGCGTTGCTGAAATTGTTCACATAGTTATAATACATGAATCACTTTATGCCTTTTGATTTTATGCAAATGGATTGCTTACCCAGTCGGTTTAACTTGATTTGGATAAAAACATAAATGCTCTAAACTTTTTTTATTATACAGCAGGTTTATTTTTAAAATACGCGACCATTGATGTGAACGCAGTTTGTGGCGTGCTTGATCAATCCTTCACTATCACCACTCTAACTACACCTGCTACAGTGCATAGTGTGAGAAAAGTAATGGTACTTAACATTACTGGCAGCATACTCTTTTATGTCTCAAAATGTGTTAAATAGACTGGTAAAAATGTGTGTACGTTTTTTTCGCTCCAACTAAATATTCTGGTCTACTCAAAGTAGCTTCCCCTATTTTAAGGTCCTCAAACAATTAGGTGTTCAAAAGAAGTATCAATGCCATATGCTTCCTTTGTCAGCTTACTCACCACACTAATAATGAGAATTACCCGACAACATTACCCAGTAAAATATAGAGATAGTATAAAAAGTAATGTCAATTCCATTTAAAAAAACGTTGCCAAGTTTCGTTTTTGTTCACGTTTCTTGTCACAATTTTGTTAAAGTTACTTTTGATAACATCCCCTATAGTTTGTTTGGCATCATTTTCTGCTAGTTCTCATTATAATGTGTTCAACAAAGACAACAAACCCTAAATTTATAGTTCTTTTCTTTACTCATGAATCTGAAACAGTGAATCTCAGTAATCTTAGCGGCGTGTGACTTGTTTTTTTTTTATCAGTTGTGCATGTGTTCAAGTAAATGCATTTAGGTGGGAGGGCGAACTATTGCCACCTTGCTGTGACTAGCAGATTTTCTGAGAACTGACAGATGCATAATGCTGCCAAAGAAGTATAGGGATATCGGAAGTAATCGTAACGTAATTGCAATCGTAATGTAATTGCCAGTAGGCAAAAAAAGGTGTCCCACACTCGCCATAATGGTAACAGGCAGCGCTGACAGACTCTTCCATGTATAAATGCACGTATATTCTGTACAAAATGGAAGAGCGATAGCCGCCATGGTAGCTCAATTGATAGAGCATCGGACATGTTATTCGAAGTTCGCAGGCTCAATGCCTGTACAGGGCAGGTTATCTTTTTTCCCTTCTACAATTCTTTCTTCACAATTACAACACTGCTATTCTTCTTGAAGATTTTCTGGTGTAAAAAAGGTACCTTATAATCTGAAGAGGCAAACAGAATGTGCCAGTGTACGAGTTTGCTCTTGTAGTGGTTACAAGTACGATATGTTTTGAAGAATAAATCATTCTGCCACTTGCCTAAAGAATGGCTACAGGACATTGCACTGGATGCACTTTGTGATTTTTGAATCAAGCTATCTTGTATTCTATTTTTATAAATACATGGGATACACATGACGGTATCACACACTTTAATGCCACAAAGATTATGCAGCGAACAATGTTATAAATGCGAAATTGCACAAGGATAAGGCGAAAGCTGCACCCTCAACGAGAATGTACAGGGAGCACAGGGTGCAGGCGTCATTCCTTCTGCCCGTGCTTTTCAAGTGCGAGCTGTTTTCACCTCGTTCTGACCAACTAACTAAATTGAGATGTGTTGTTATAGTACAAGAGGATGCTCCACGGAAAACTAGGTTTGTCTCAAACTCTGTGTGTGTTTTTCAGTCTATATGGTGCCCGATTCAAGAGTTCATGGAGAGCAGATCGTGCAAAACAGGACCGTTTAAAATGGACAGTGTAAATAAAATAAAATTGACCATGTAAATAAACAGGATCGTGTAAAATGTTGTTTTCGTGTGCAACTGTAGTTGTGGTTGTGCTGAATGACCTTTCTTTATATACACTACATAACAAACTTGTCCTTTAGAGTCGAGTGCATCTTCGGATCGATTGTAAATGTTTGCATATGCGAGGCCTTAAGTTTTATAAGAAATTCCTCAGTGTGCCACGAGGAAATGTGTGTTCAGCGAAAATTTGCATAATATTATATACAACTCTTAAAGCCTCGTCTACAACTTTGTGCAGGTTGACCTTGAGCAGAAAACGAGGAGCGGCAGCAGCCCCCAGAAAAGAGCAAGCACCCTCCAAGCTCCCGAAGCTCTCTTCGACAGGAACAGCAAGGTCACTGTGTGGCATTGAAAACCATTGCAAGGAGTGCCTTATCAGTACACTGTGCTGCTCTTTCATTGCAGAAGACGAAGTTGACCACTCCAGAGGAACTTCACGCTGTGTATTGTGAGTGCTTCAGTGGTTTTGTTTTTGTCCAGCCAGCAGTAAAGAAATCATGTGTCAGATTCAGCCGGGATGGCTAGAGGGAGTCGGGCAGGCATGTTTGGAAATTTGTCTAGCCAAGTAGTGTCAATTTTCGCACTGGTCCTGTTGGAGTTACTGCCACAATCACAGAAGCTACGTCACCTCTCCAAATGTACAGATGTGTCGGAGAAGATTAGCTGCATTAGGTTTTTCTATAACTGATAGCTGCCAAAATTCTTCATTATACAGGAGTTTTGTTCTTCACTTCTGGGTGTAAAGCCCTCCACAGAAAAAATGCAACACGTCTACTTCCAGAAGGCTCCAAGGCTCTACTTGTAGGTTTTTTCGGCTTGTATCATAAGCACCTCGTTTGGGTGTACATGAACTTTTTATAAACATGTACAGCGAAGAATTTTGGTGGCCGGTCGTTTAGTCGTTATCATGTTCCTCGCAGTATTCTGAAGCATGTTGTGCATTACGTTGTCAATCTGGTTCATGTGCCTAGAAGACATTACGAAGTTTCAGGCTACAGTATAAAAAGCCTGGAAGCAAGCTATCAATAATTTTTTAACAGAGTTGCTTAATCTGAAACATGATACATCACTAAACTTTCGTGCGTATTCATCAATGTAAGCTCGTCTTAGTGTTATCCAAAATGAAGATGTGAGTCGACAGATGGAAACATCTAGTGGGGTAATCAGTGTCAACAGTGGAAGTGCCTCAGACAGGCTTGCCGCTGTTGCGATAGGACCTATTTTTTAGAAGTCACCTTGTCATCCTTGGCGTGTTACATTAAATGTGGTCAGTAATGACATCATCTTTTCGTGTAGGCGTGTGTGCCTGTTGGAAATGTTTGTCTGAAAAAAAACCTATAACGCAGAAGAGTGCAGCCCTTGCTTCTTCTCAAGTTAGGTTGCGCTGATACAAAGTGTTCTCCTGTCGGAGGTTGGGGGTAAGAGAAGAAAAAAGAAGTAATAAAAGAGGGATGCAAAGTAAAAGTAGTGCTACACTGCTCCTACTTTGCATCCCCCTTTTCTTCTCTTTTTTCCCTTGTTTTCTTTTTTTTCCTTCTTTGTTACATTTGCATTGTCCCATCTAGTGCATGAATCAATGACACATGGCTTTGCTTTAGCAAAGATGCCTATGTGGTGTTGGATTGAACAGTGCATTGTACTTCATTCAGTTAATTACAGACTGATCAGTCTTGCAATAAGTGCTTCCTGTCTATCACCACACATCTTCAAATGAAAAGTTTGTGCTTGGCTCTTAGTATGCTGGTATATAGCTTGTGTCTTGGACTACTCAAAATGAATGTTATTTTGCTGCTGTTTATGGTAATGAATTTATCCAACATGAAAATATCTTGCCTTGTGAACTTTGTTGGACCTGCCTTTCTTTTTCTTTCCTATGCAGGCATTGTATGTGAGGGAGGCAGCAACAGAGAGATGATAGCTTGAGCTTCGGAAGAATAAATGCTGGCAGTGAAGCAATTACACATCAAACATCCCAGTCATTTTGCCAACCGTCCTAAATGTGTTTTGAAAAAAAAAATATTGTGCTCGTTCACTGTATTGAAAACAGCAAAATGCTAAAGTATATCGCAGAGAACAAAATATTAGGCCACGTTGGTGCCTTCTCGACTTCCCAGGATGTCGTCTGTGTGTTGTTTGTAAAAAGTAAAAAGTGTTTCAAAAATACTGCCTCTTCTACACCAAATTCGGTCTAGGTATTAAGTAAAGGTGATTGTGTGTAGTGCATGAAGCTCAGTAATATTATTATTTATTTTTTATTTATTTAATACTGTAAGCCTTTCTCAGGCTCATACAGGGTGGGCGAGCAAATATACACAGTCGCGTACAAACCAGGCAATATCGCACATAGCGGAAGAAACAGAATCACAAGATGATGGTGAAAATAAAACTTGTACGATGAAAGCAATTGTACAAAATCATGGACAGGTCACAAAACATCGAGGTATCGAGGTATTAGTGCAATTTTTCGCCACATCAAAGGCAAGGAAGCAGTTCTCTTTATATAGCAAGTTATATGATTACACTTTGTCTTGAAGTTTTCTTATGATGGCTGTTTTCTGCATTTGATATACGACAGCTTCCGTTCCGAAGTTCCCCATTGCCCTCAATGGAAGACTTCAAAAATCATTTTCCTCATTTAAACAAAAATTCTAATGATAACACTTGCCATATAACAAGAACTGTTTATTTGCTTTCAACTTACACATAAAAGTAATTTTCAATTAGAAAAACACAGAGCTCAATTTGCATCTCAAGGTGGACGAAAACGATTATATGGTGGATATTTGTAATCTGGACCTAACATTATTTCTTTTCGTGCAATATACCTTCTGTGCAGTGAGTATTTGTGGCTCAAATATTCATACAAAGTGCAGTATTGCCATACAAGAAATGCAAACGATAAACAGTTTGGCTGAATTCTCCAAAGCCTATGTAGCGGAAAACTTGCACTAATGTTACTCGGCTTCAAATACTTTAAGAAGCACCTTTACTTAATATGTAGATCAAATTTGATATGGCAAGAAAAAGCGGTACTTTGAAATTTTTTCACAAATAGCACCCGCACGACATTCTGCGAAATTCTGAAGGTACCCACGTCACCACTACTTTTTTCTCTTCAAAACATTTCTGCAAATAACTATTTTCAGAAGAGTAAATTACCATCATTTTTTAAACTATACATCTGTGATGGTCGCCAGGCAGTATGGTTTGTATGTTTGGTGTAGAATAGCCCAGTGCGAAAAACAACAAATGTCTGAGCATCCTTTGACGCTCGGGCAATTTCGAAAGCATTTGTTTGTTAGCAGCAAATCAGTTAAGCCCTTGTCTTTATGCTTAGGCCCAGAAACAAAACACCAGTACCCAAGTAGTCCTAGGAGTCATGCAGTCTCGCTGTTCCAAGGCTTGTGGAGCCTAATTTAGTGCAAGCTTCACCATTTTTTAAAAATTCAGATTCAACCAACAGGTTTTGGAGGCACAGTGCATTTTCAGCTAACTTGTTTCACACCAGTTGCTTTTGATAAAAAGCGGGAAGTAGAGGTAAAAATACCCTTTTAAAGGCATTGTAGGTGCTAACAAAAAGGACTGCTTTCTTTTTTTGTGTGGTGCTTTGCCTGAACGCTCTTCTTTTTGTGGTATAGTTCATTGTCTAGTGAACATAGGCCTTAAAAACTAACATTAGCCATGTTGAGGTCAGTTTCTTGGTTATAGTCATAGTAGCCATATTAAAAATATATGACTTCAAATTTGATTGTTCTTTTGAAGATGTTTTCTTGCATAATGATATTTCAGAGTCTTAGTCAATTTTGTTATAAGAAAACGTGATGTCATAATAGGGTCACTTTTTGTAGAGTCATTCAGTTCTACCTTATCTTTTACATTCCTGATAGAGCAGTTATTTTCACTATCGGTATTTAAAATGGAATGAGCATGCTGTATGTAGTAAGGTGTAAGCACTTACGGATAGCACATGCACCCAACTTTTCTGTTGGCAGTTTATTTGTGTTATTCTTGATTTATATGTGGGGTTTCATGTCCGAAAACTACGATATGATTATGAGAGACGCCGTAGTGGAGGGCACTGGAAATCTCGACCACTTGGGGTTCTTTAACGTACACCCAAATCTGAGCACACGTGCCTACAGCATTTCTGCCTCCATCGGAAATGGAGCCGGGATTTGATACCGCGACCTGCGGGTCAGCAGCTGAATTTCTGTTACTCTTGCTCCCCTATATGTGTGCAGTTCGGTTATAGTTATCTGGCTTGCACAGGTTTTTAATGGCACCTGCCTGGCCCTGCTTGCTTTCATGGTGATTTTAACCTTCATAAGTTGCACAGGTTCAACTCCAAAAATTGTTCAAGATGCCAATTTTGTGCACAAACTGTATAGTATAAAGGCAGCAGATGTACATGCACACACTATTAAATGTACATTGAGAGCTTTCACTTGCAGTTTCAAAAGTTTTACTGTGCAGAGAGCATTTAAATCATAATTTCATAAGGCCATATTAATCGATTATCTCTACCATTGAAAATCGTGACAACCTAGTGATTTTCACTGTGATAAGCATGCTGTTTTCTTTGATGTGGCAGAACTAATTTATACACTCATTCCTTCTATTATTCACATATGCATAACATGAAGGATTGTGTGCCTTACATTTTCAGTTTCATTCTGTGTGTTATATTTCTTGTGCATGTGAACTAATGTGCTAACATGTGTCTCTGACATTATCTGTGCCAATTATTTTCATTTCCAGGTGCCTATGAAGGACACATAAGTTCTATGGCAGTGACCTTCCAAATTTACAGTGGTGCCGGAGCCTCAAGCAGCATTTCGCCGATCTCCACAAGGCGTTCATGAGACAAACACAGCGCCACACTTTCACAGTGGTATGATTATTATTTATGTTTAAACATTTTGTTCTGAAATTGCTGTTACACTGTGTTTTGTGCCACCATCCTGTGGCTTAGGTGGAGCTCGTTAAATTACGGTGCAGTCACCTCATTTGTGTACCATCAACACTGCAACGTCATTATTCACAGCTGGAGCATACAGACAAATAAAAAAATATATTGATTGTAGCAGGGCTGGTGTGTATAGTAATGCTTCTCTATTGATAATAATAACTTTATAAGTTCTTTAGGTCTTGCATAGAACACTGCTTAAAGTGTTGCAATGTAACCACCACTTATGATCGCTAGCATGTTAATTTAGTAGTTTTGTAATGTATTTTATTTGAAAGGTAATTTTGCTTCCGCATTACGACAATTAGAAAGATGCCGATGATTCAATCCCTCATTAAGTAGCTTCTGAACACATTTGTTTCTTTCAAGCCTTTGTTTACTCATCAAGGCTGTTTCAGATAGCAAAAATATTTCACCTTCATATTAAAAATGAAATATTCATATATATTTCTACACAGTACTTGCTTTGGCAAACAATGTCAATGTCCAATTGCTTTTACTTGAGATCTAGGATGTCCATTTGATCTTTTCAATATGCAGCAGATTATGCTGCGTCTCAATCAGCATTATGCTGATTTCCGTAAGCTGCTTATCGGGTAATTTAGCATGATATGGCACTTTCCGTAAGCTGCGGATGTCCGCATCTTTCTGCACGATATGGCGTTTTCCGTAAGCTGCGGATGTCCGCATCTTTTCGCATGATATCGCGCGTTCCGTAAGCTGCGGATGTTGGCATCTTTCCGCATGATGCGGCTTTCCGTAGTCCAATAATTGCGTATGTACGGATCCGTATATGCGGAACGTTTCAGTAGGGTAGCGGCTCTGCAAACCCTTAAAGAGCAAAAAACTCTGTCCTCGTCTCACTTTACTCCATTTTATGCGCACTCTACACACTCAAACAACATGTTTTAGTGTGCTGGGTGCCAGGGCCCCTTGAGATCCAAGGCAACGCGATGGCGAATCAGCTTGCTGCATCCGTCCACGAAATCACTGCAACTACACCCATATCAATCCTGGCCCTTGATCTGAAACCGTCTCTCAAACGAATGCTCAGGGACTACTGGCAGAGCATGTGGGTTATACACACACAAAACAAACTACACGTTATTAAGCCACACCTTGGCGATTGACAGCCAGTATCAAAATCAGGTCATACAGAGGTAATACTAACGAAGCTAAGGATAGAACACACATACACGACACACACATATCTTTTGTCCGGTGGCGATCCACCATTGTGTGACAGTTGTGGTGAAGCACTAACAGTTCTTCACATTTCAACCCAGGACAAACAGTTAGAAACTCTAAGAAAACAACACTTTCCATTACTCTAACGACAGCATATACCTTTACACCCTGCAATGTTCGTCGGTAGGAAACCACTTTTTAGTCATAAATCGTTGTTAGCGTTTTTAAAAGAAATTCGTAGTTTTCATATCATATACCCGGGCATTCCGTAGCATGACCTCTCCAGAGAGGTTTTCGCTGCTGTGGTTTCCGCTGTGGTTGCCTGAGGGTCAGGTTGCTCGTCATTGTCCGGCGCTATGAAATCAACAGGTGCCAACGTACAGTTGTGAAAATACAGGATGACGACATTGTACCCAGAACCTCCACCAATTCGAATAAGGCGTTTTGGCGCAGCACGTAATTAATAAACCATATGGTTTGTTGCATAAGGTCGGGGAGCAACAGCCGAGTAAGTGCAAGTGTCGCGAGGCATCTACCACGAACGTCGTCGTCTTCCTGTCTGAGAGTGGTACCCTCTTCCTTCAGAACAGTACTCATCTTCATCACTGTATATATATATATATATATATATTGTAATTTACTAGACAGAGAACAAGAGAACACCTGATCCTGGGCCAGCTGTTCTTATTCGGCTCCTTCTTCCTCGCTCGCCTAACATGCGCGTCTGTGCCAGAGTGCCAGTTTTAGTCTTTGTCGTCACACTCGGCCATGACTGCAAGCATTGTCGATGGGGCACTTGACAATGTTCATGTGGGTGAGGCAAGCTTCAGCAGTTGACAGTGCTTGAGGTAGCGGGTTGGCTGCATCGTTGTAGTAGGCCCCGACCACGCTGGAAGTTTGTCGAAATTGACTCCGGCGGCCGACACTGGCTATATCGCCCGAATCGTTTGCCTTGTCGTGGTGGGGATTCGGTCCTAGTTGGTCCCTGTGTTGATGACTCCGCGGGACGACATTGACTGTCGCGTGGCAGTCTACAGCCTCGGCCACGCTGCGACTTTTCAGAGAAAGTAGTTCGACTCCGGTTTTCCTTTGGTGGACCGAGCTGGCATTCTCGTGTTAGAAGTTTGCTGTGGTGGTGTGGTTTTCTTGGAGATGGTTCTGGCGGGCGGCCCTCGACTGGATCGACATAGGTCGCAGGTTGATCACAGAACGCTTTACTTTGTCCCACCACATTTCAGAAAACAAGGCAGGAAATAGTAGATCCGGCAACGAAACGAGTAGCATCTTATGCAGCCGTCTGCGCAAATTTCTACGGATCGAGAGTTTTTTGATGCGATTAGACATCTGAACCAACTTGGGGTGAAGTCTCAGTGCGGACCTGTGGCGTGGCGCCTGCGCCGATACTTGCGTAGTCCGTGACTTGCGCAGCGTTGTCGCTATGGGGCTCCCAGACGCTGTAAATTCAGCGATTCTTGAAGCCACGCTGCGTACTGGCGGGAGATCCTCGACGGAAGCCGTTCCGAAAATCAGAGACTCTACCGATCCAGGCAGTGCATGCATAACACGCATATTGTCTTTCGTCTGGTCAGATGGGATGTTATTGGACTCAGCAGAAAGACCTGTCTCATTAGGTGGTAGAATGTCCAGCAGGATGGGGTGGTGCCTGTAGGTCGACCGGACGACCTGCGTTGGGGCCTCTTATGCAGCGATGTGCAAAGCTTGCCTCAAGGACCCGACGGACACAGCTGCACCGTCGGACCGGTGCTCCTCAGGAGCTGTAAATACGACAGCAGAAATATCTGTGCAAGGCAGAATTACATGACCGTGATTCTTCTGTAGTGCAATCATCACCATCATCGATTTCTCAATCACCGCACCGCGCCTCTCGCGCAGCTGATGCCAGCTCGAGCTGCGCAAGGATTAGAACAAGCTAGAGCCCTCGGTGTGTCGGACGTGGAAAGCCACGCGGCTTCGCTTCAGGCGTAAAATAAAGTGGCGAGAGAACGACACGACCACGTTGGCCGCCGTCGGGTCTTCCTCTCTCGCTACATTGGTGACCCGGGAAACACGCCCTTCCATGTTCCCGCAACTCTGCCCGCCAGTGCCGCCGTTCCAATCGACCTGCCCCAAGGTATGCTTCGTGCAGCTCGATACCGTTCTTGCATTGAATGGCGTCACGGACCAGCCGCTGGCGCACGCCATTCTTCAAGACGCCCTTCCGGTAGAGTTGCGTCATCTCTCTGCCACGTCAACCTCCATACAGCAGCCTTACGATGACCTCTGCCCTGCGGTGCTTGCCAGGTATGGCCTCACGTACCGACCACTTCCAGGGACCCACGACTTTTAGGTTTTCTCTGCGTCGCAGCGTGCTGGACCCTCCGGCCCGACGCTCTCATCTGACCGCAACCTAACCTCCCCGACAACGTCTCCCTCCACCTTTGGTCCAGCCGCTAGCGCAGTAATTCTCGCACCCGGTCACAGATCCGACGAGGTTCTTGAAGTCGTTCCTGCTGCCGAAAACCTATCCACCACGAAGTGCCTTTTTTTGAAGTCCTCGGCCGATGGTCCTTCCGGCACGCTTGCTACCTGCACATTTTCCACGAAAGCGACGGCACGCGACACCGTGGCCCCACCAGACTCCATGACGACTACCTTGCCGCCCGCCTCGGAGCCTGGCACAGGTGACCTTTCGCACATTATTGACTTCCCGACCTCGAAGCTTTCGCCTTCAACAACGTCCGATAAACGAGACTTAACCTCTCGTCTGGCCAGTAGCGACGCGTGTCCAGCGCCCGACCTGCCATCTGCCAAGGTTCTCGACATTTGGGCTGAATGCAACCAGTCAGCCACGGGGTTTTTGTTTTCATCGTACTCGGCCGACGACACAGGAGGCATGCTTACCACCGGCTCGTCTCGGCCACACCTCCATGGCTCACAACACGGCTGACACGTAAGGTTCTACGACGGCAACATCACCGAACGCCCTGGTGGCTACCAGGACTATGGGCATTGTCACGCCCACTCTTCACCTCCCGGTTGCAGAATTTCACCCTCCCCGATGTCCGAAGGTGACTGTCAACCAGCCTAAATGCTCTGCACGTCCTGCCAGCAACAACCACCATCGTCCTCAAAGTTTCCCGCAGCTGAAGTTAAAGCCACCAGTCATCAACCACGGCCAAGCTTCCAAGACGCTGCGACTATGACTGACGCGCTTGAGGACGACGTGCCTGGTCTGCTTCAGACAGGGCTCACCAGGCATACCACGCCTGTGGTGGAGCAATCTAGGGAGTGTTGGCTAGAGGCAGCCATCAATTATGCAGACCAGCATGCCAACCCTCGTGCGCGGACTACCGGAGGTCATTACACGAGTACAGGTGTCCCGTCCAATACTCCGGGCGAGCCCACACCGACTGGGTTTCACCACCACCACTCGCCGGAGCCTTTGCCTCCGGACGGCAACAACCAGACGTGTGTCCACAAGGCCAGCTCGTGTGTCACAACTGCGACGACGTTCATACCTCATACGTGTCTACCACCCATTACCCTATATCGGCGACGACAACGTGCTTGGCGTCACACATTGCGGCAACCTTAGAGCCGCCCTGCTACGCAGCCACGAGTTGCAGTCACAGCCCTGAAGACGGCGCAAGCGCCTACTCGGCCTATCCGACGCAATGTCCCACAACTAGTCGTGTACCCGACTACCCACCGTACACTTGGCGGAATTGTTAGGACACGTTCCTGCGAGCAACGGCACGTCTATCTATACCGGCACGTCAGACGCCGCTCCACTTTGAGGTCTGTGTTGCGTCGACCCCAACGTCAAAACCAGCACTGCCGACCCTCTGCTGCTGACGTTAGCAGCATGACCTCGCGACACACGGTCTACTCTCGGCCTGTCCGACCAGGTCATCATGAGACTCGCTTGTCGGCGACCACAGCGACCCGGCACTTCGTCCCTTGCGCTTCTCCCAGAGTCGCCCACTGGAGACACACTGCTTACCAATGGCCCATAAACGTTGACAACCTGGAGTTGCCAAATGAACACTTTATGGATTGTCGTTCATGTATATAGCATTTGTCACTCTCTCTTTTTCTTCATATGCCTTTAAATCGCGCAAAGCGCTAGGGGGGAGCCCTGTAGTACCATTATCACCAGCATCATTTTCTTAATCACTGCGCCGCGCCTCTCGCGAAGCTGATGCTAGCTCGAGCTGCGCGGGGATTAGAACAAGCTAGAGCATTTGGTATGTCGGACGTAGAAAGCCATGCGGCTCCGCTTCAGGCGTGGAATAAAGTGGCGAGAGAACGACACGACCACGTTGGCCGCCGTCCCATCTTCCTCTCTCGCTACAGTTCCATACATCTTGGTCACCGAGAAATGACAGGATGGCTGGGGCTCGAATTGCATGCTCTAGGTCGGGCTTTTCCGGAGTTCCGTACTGAGAAAAGGTCGAGTTGCAAGGGCAGGTGGTACAGAGAATCAGACCGAAAGCAGCTATGACTGCTGCTTCCGCCCATGACTCCGCCCATCACTGCTGCTTCCAACCTTCATACCGGTGCCACGCTGCTGCACCTTCCCGAGGACGGTCTATGGCCACATTCTATTTCTGATTCTCTGTCAAGGCCGCGCTCATTGCCAGCGCGTTGATGATTGACACCCAGCTGTCGGCGTGGTTCCGGAACCCGTCTAATTCCCGCAGTTCGTAGGTGGACGGCGATGGTGGGCGGCACGTGGGAATGCTGATATCATTCTGGCAACGCCATCGGGCTGGTCTGAGAGCTGCAAGAGGGTGCCCCAAAGCAGCCTGCGTTGCTACAATGGGTTTGCCTCAAGGTCGTGCGGGGTAGCTACCTCCAATATCGCGTAGGTGGCACGCAATTCTGGCAACATTGTAGGGGCTCGCTCGGATATTGACACTGTCGGTTCGTTAGTATTGACGCGGAGTAGCACGATGGTATGCCGTAAGTTCGCCGCGCTGTCGTGTGTGAAGCCGAAGAGTCGGTGATCGTGGTTTTCGAATAAGTAGAGGTTGCAGCACTCACGCCGGTGAGGTTCACGAGCACAGAAGCCTGGACGGCGTTCCATGGCAGCTTGTATGTTTCAAGTTTGTGGCAACTGGAATGTAGGTCATAGGAGGCGTGAGCGGCATTCCCAAAGGACAAGAGCCGGCGCGGATCCCTGCCATGATATGGTGGCAGGATGTCAATAATGTCATGCCCTAAAACCCCAGGTGAGGCCTGGACGCCGTCCACTGGTGGTCTGAAGGGCAGCTGAAACGGCATGTGGAACCCCATTGCCAAGGATGTGTGAACGGCGTTCCTCGATGGAGAAGCCCGCGATTCCGACAAACCAAGAAGACACGTACCAGTGGCTTCCCGCATATGATTCACATGTCGAACTGCGTCATTTTAATGAAAAGAAAAGAGACACAACCCGATCCTGGGAAAGCTGTTTTTATTCTGCCTTTTCTTCCTCGCTCACCTAGCATGCGCGTCTGTGCCAGAGTGTGAGTTTCGGTCTTCGTCACCACAATATATATATATAAAGAAAAGAAGTGTATACCTAAGGGCTCGTATTTCCGTATTCAGACACAATAATAATGAGATCTAACAGACAGTATTGCCAAGGAATGTACAGGGGAAGGTTATAGAACCAATGGAATGTAAATAAGAAGATAGAAAATTGGGTGAAAAAATAACCAGCTGTGAGCAGGAATCGAAACTACGACCTTCGAATAACGCGTTCGATGCTCAAACCACAGAGCTATTACAGCGGCCCTCCCTCCATCTACTTTTTTGGGGTTTATATGTGACTTTAGAAGTATGAGTGTCAGCACCATTCATAAGCCAATCGACCAGTGTGAAATACTCTTTTACGCGCATATGTGGCGTCGCGTAGCACGTGAACTTATTACGAGTGGGCAGCTTAATAATAGTCCCTTGTATACAACCTAATGACACCAAGTCTGCTAGTACGAGACCCTCGTTAATGAATAAGGGAGAGAAGCGTATACCCAAGGGCTCGTTTTTTTGTGTTTTGACACAATATAATGAGATCTAACAGACAGTAATGCCAAGGAATGTAATTAGGAAGAAAGAAAAGTGGGTGAAAAAATAACCAACCGTTATATATATATATATATATATATATATATATATATATATATATATATATATATATAAAGTGGAAGGCTACAAGTAGTATCCTGCTGGCTCTGATAGTGTAAAAATCCGCGTAATTCACGCAACAAACGTTTCAGCAGTTTAGTCCGACGTTTCAGCCATGCAACCGGCCTTCGTCTGGGAATACCAAGCATAGAAATCACGTACTTTTTATATGTCAGTGATTGAGGCCCCCAGAACACGTCCCCTAGTATAACGAACAAGGCTCTTTTGTATAAGCACAGAAACGATTTTCAGTGATACAAACTATATCTATACATCACTATGTGATGTCATTCTGTATCAGGCATTGGCAAGTGATACGGCTTCACGGAATACACGTGTTATTCGCGACATTACAAATGACATTGTTTTCTTACAAAGATAGTTGGTATGTGAAATATACGCATTGCAGATGACAAGTAAGAATATATATATATATATATATATATATATATACTGATCACTTTCTTTAATTTGTATGCATTCTCAGAAGAGCGCACACTCAAAAGAAAAGTTCGACTGTGGAAATAATTGGTTGTGATAAAGAAGCAGTCTAGCGTACGCCTGTTGTGCTGTTGACCAAGATAACTTACGCAGAAGGAAAACACGTCAATTTGCCTGCGTGCTCATTGATACCATCTGCTAAAGTATTAAACTTGAAT
Organism: Rhipicephalus annulatus; assembly: GCA_013436015.1. NCBI lineage: Eukaryota > Metazoa > Arthropoda > Arachnida > Ixodida > Ixodidae > Rhipicephalus > Rhipicephalus annulatus. Next base: position 151,287 of record WOVY01010725.1, read on the forward strand.
ATCAGGTATGATTCACAGAGTTCGTTATCACTACTTGAGCGGAAACCAGATTCAAGAATGGTTGCTTTCATTTGGTCGAAGCAGTGGCCTGGCATGCGAAAGTGTCGTGATAGTGGTAGATGAGGGAAAATATTTACATGAAATTTGTGGTTAATAAAGAGTATTCTGAAGGGAGTTTCTGTGTGACCAATATATTGCTTCGAACAGGCACAACATTCCAACATGTACACGGCATTATAAGTGTCGCAGTCAAATCTACCGCGAATTTTTAATCTAAACTCTCAAGATGTGCTCGCGACGTCTTGCGTGGTTTGCATGTGCACACATACTTTGCACGAAGGCCGGTTCCACGGCTGGTCCCAAACGAAGGTCGGTGCCATGGCTGAAATGTCGGGCTAAACTGCGCTGAAACGTTCGTTGTGGGAATTACGCAATATATATATATATATATATATATATATATATATATATATATATATTGTGAAAAGCGTGTTCTTCAGGGGAGTTTAAGCAAGAAACTACCCAGAGCAAGCACGACACCTGCAGCATAGAAAACAGGAGGCCGAGGGGGCGACACACGAACTTCGTCATCTTTTCTCTCTCTGGCACAGAGCTAGCGCCGATGTGCGCCGGTACAATTTCCTCTTCGCACAAAGAGGAGTCATCCTGGCGACGGCGACTTAAGGGAAAGACGCTATAGGTGGGTCGTAACAAGGCTAAAGCTGCGTGACGTGATCTATTTCTCGGCCTCGGCAGCGATGATTGGGCAATGAGTTGACCGGCTCGACGATGTACTTTACGGGAGATGTCTGCTCCAGTATGCGGCAAGGACTGTGGTACTGTGACAAAAGTTTAGTGGAAAGTCCGGGAGTTTCTGGAAGGGACCCACAGCCATACCAGCTTTCCCGGAGAGTAATGGGCATCAGACGCAGCTCTGTCTTGACGGAATTTTTGGAACGACTGATTTTTCGTGGTGTACGAGCGAGCCAGTATACGGCACTCTTCAGCGTAAGCAGCACTTCGAGGGATCGGATTGCCCTCAGAAACGTCTGGTTGGTACGGCAGAGTGGTGTCCATAGAACATGAAGGTTCGCGTCCATACAGGAGAAAGAAGGGAGAGAAGCCAGTGGTAGTTTGAGACGCAGAGTTGTAAGCGTAGGTGACGAAAAGAAGTACGCGGTCCGAACTTGTGTGGTCTTCCGACATGTACATCGCCAGCACGTCAGCAAGGGTACGATTGAAGCGTTCCGTCATGCCGTAAATCTGAGGTTGGTATGCGGAAGCCATACGGTGTACCATGCGGCATTCTTTGAGCAGAGCCTCGACGACACTTGAGAGGAAGACACGGCTATGTTCACTAAGTAATTCACGTTGGGCCCCGTGGCGCAGAATGAGATGACGAAGTAGGAACCAGGTGATTGATTGATTGATTGATTGATATGTGGAGTTTAACGTCCCAAAAGCACTATATGATTATGAGAGACGCCGTAGTGGAGGGCTCCGGAAATTAAGACCACCTGGGGTTTTTTAACGTGCACCCAAATCTGAGCACACGGGACTACAACATTTCCGCCTCCATCGGAATTGCAGCCGCCGCAGCCGGGATTCGAACCCGCGCCCTGCAGGTCAGCAGCCGAGTACCTCAGCCACTAGACCACCGCGGCGGGGCTAGGAACCAGGTGACGTCTTTCGTGGTGGCGGCTGGTAGCGCAGATGTTCTGCGTACCGCGTGAGTTGGTCGACGGCTACTATTATCTAGCGGTTGCCGTCAATAGTGGTCAGCAGTGGACCGAAGAGATCGACTCCGACGCGGTCGAAGGGTCGGGCAAGGCAGGGCAATGGCTGTAAATGACCAGCGGTGCTGTGAGTATGAACCTTGCGACGTTGACAATCAGGGCACGACTGAAAGTACCGGCGAAAGTATCGATACAAGCCTCGCCAGTAGTACCTCAGGTGGTGAACCGGCATTGTCGGAATGCAAAGGCGATCGAGATATAGCGTCAGCGTCTGAGTGTTTTCGTCCAGAGCGATGATTCACACGTATATCGCACTTTTGTAATCGTGAAGCCCAGTGAGCCAGGCGTCCAGTCAGGTCATTCAAGAACGACAGCCAGCATAGCGCGTGGTGGTCGGTAACAACATCAAACTGACGCTCTTAGAGGTAGGTGCGAAATTTACCGATTTCCCAAACAAATGCCAAGCACCCCTTTTCTGTGACGGAGTAATTTGACTCCACCTTTGGGAGAGTACGACTGGCATGTGTTACAACGTACTCACCAAAACCTGCTTTTCGCTGGGCGAGTACTGCGCCAAAGGCGAAACCGCTAGCGTCCGTGTGGATTTCTGTAGGCGCGTTGGGGTCATAGTGGCGCAGAACTGGAGGAGACGTGAGGGGTAGAGAAAGCTTCGTAAATGACTCATCGCAATCGGCACTCCAGGATGAGAGGTCGTTGCTGCAGGCGAGAAGCTTTGTCAAGGGAGATATAATGGAGGCGTAATAGCGGGCGAAGCGCCGAAAATATGAAAACAGTCCAATAAAGCTTTGGAGTTCCTTTAGAGTTCAGGGCTTGGGATATTCGGCAACCACTCGAAATTTGGCAGGATGTGGCGAAGTTCCTTCTTTGGAGACGACACGGCCTAGGATGGTAAGCTTACGGGTGCAAAAATGACTTTTGTTAAGGTTCAACTGCAAGCCGGCGTTAGTGAGACACTCGAGAACTTATTCATGGCAAGCGTTATAGGAGGGGAAATCTGCAAAAAAAAACACTATGTCATCTAAGTAGCATAGACAGGTCTGCCATTTAAGGCCTCTGAAAATGGTGTCCATCATCCTTTCGAAGATAGCACGCGCGTTCCAAAGGCCGAAAGGCATTAGGTTAAATTCGTCACTCGAGAACTTATTCATGGCAAGCGTTATAGGAGGGGAAATCTGCAAAACAACACTATGTCATCTAAGTAGCATAGACAGGTCTGCCATTTAAGGCCTCTGAAAATGGTGTCCATCATCCTTTCGAAGAAAGCAGGCGCGTTCCAAAGGCCGAAAGGCATTAGGGTAAATTCGTTTAAACCGTCATAGGTGACGAACGCTTTTTTGGACGGTCGGCCAATCCAGTGATGAGAAATATTCGGCTCCTTGAAGGCAGTCTATGGCGTCGTCGATACAGGGTAGGAAATAAACATCTTTCTGCGTAATCTTGTTTAGGCGGCGGTAGTCAACGCAATTATTGAACCGTCTTTTTTCCACTCCAGCACGACAGAAAAGGCCCAGGGACTGTTCGATTCCTGAATCACGCCACGTTTCATTGTGTCATCGAAGTTGTCGCTAATAACGTGGCGTTCGGCCAGCGATACCCGGAAGGGACGCTGTCACAGAGGAGCATGATGACCGGTGTCAATACGATGAGGCACTGCACACGTGCGCCCAATAATGGCTGGCCAACGTCGAAAGAGGCACGAAAGCGTTGAAGCAGTTGAACAACCTTTGTGCGCGGGACTGGCGTAAGCGTGTTATCGATGCAACGCAGGAGAATGTCTTGGACAGGGGAGGTTGTAGCCGCAGCGGAGGTGACAGCATTTATCGTCAACGGTGTCTTTTCGCACGTGGCATCCAAAAGGAAGATGGCCTCAAAACCGTCTAAATGTTCAACACATTCACCGATTATTAGAGTTGTCGAGCAAGGAAAGGGATTGCACACGTAAGCAACACCGGCAACATGCACAAGGGTAACGACGGCAAATGGGAGTATGAGGTGCCGTCGGCGTGCACAGTCTACAGACGGTGTAAACAGGGCGGTAAAATCACAAACTGTGTCTAAGGAAACGGACATCAGGGTGGCAGAGTACGGAAAAATGATAGCGTCAGCAGTGACAACCAATTTAGGCACCGGGCTCGGGACGTCGACGACTGTGGTACTGAAAGGGGACAAAGCGAGTCGAGCTCCAGCGCAGTCAACGAGCGTATCATGTGTAGAAAGGAAGTCCCAACCGAGGATCACGTCATGGAACGCATCTGGTAGGACAACGAATTCTACAATGTAAAATGCATCGGTGATAACAAAACGTGCCGTGCACGCCGCCACAGGCTTAACGTGCTGCGAGCTCGCCATCCGTAATAAAAGATCAAAAATGGCTATCGCCACTTTCTGCAGTTTGCGGCACAAAAGTTCACTTAAAACAGAATTGGCAGCTCCTGTGTCGACAAAAGCGTTTGTCACGACACCATCAATAATAACCGCGATCTCGTTCGAAGGCAACGAGATGAGGCCTTGAAATTTTCGACGAGGGCGCAGTTTGTGCCTCAGGAACTGCGGCTCTTAGTTTTCCTCTTGCGTGGGGTTGGTACGGCGGAGCATAGAAGAAATAGAGCGGCGCCGGGGAGAAGAAGATTGACGTGAGGGGGAACTGATACGGCGCGAACAAGCACACGATGAGTCGGCGGAAACACGGTATGCTGGCTGCTCTGGCATGTAGTCAAGGTTGGAGTTGTAATCATTGCCATAAACCCTGTGCTTACGACGACAGTGACGCGCAACATGGCCAGGAATGCCGCAGGCGTAGCAGATAGGCCTGTTTTCTGGAGTGCGCCAAGGGTTGTGAGTGGGTCCGGGAGGCAAGAGGGGTTGCGGGAGAACCGGGCGTATTGGGTGAACAGGGCGTGGTGGCGACTAGAAGTTGGTGACTGGGGCGGATGGTGTTGGCGACGGTCGAGCATAGGACCGAGTAACGGCCTCCGCTACTGTCTGAGGACACTTGGCTACCAGCATATGAAATGAATCGTCATCTATGCCTTTTAGTATGTGCCTTATTTTATCAGACTCCGTCATAAATGCATCCACGTATTTACATAGATCAATGACGTCCTCAATATATTTCGTAAACGTCTCACCGTTCCTTTGGGCTCTGGCACAGAGGCGATGTTCGGCGCGAAGCTTGCGCACTTCAGGCCGACGGAAGAACGAAGCGATGATTTGCTTGAATGCCGACCAGGTGGTGAACTTGGCTTCGTGGTTGTAGTACCATAGCTTCGCCACATCGGTCAGATAGAAGCTGACGGGCGTCAACTTAGCAGGTTCATCCCATTTGTTGGGACTACTAACACGCTCAAAATCTACCAGCCAGTTTTTGACGTCAAATTTGTTGCTGCCGCTGAACATCGGAGATCATGTGGACGAAGCATCCCAGCACACATGACCGTAGGTGGTCCTTGGGAAGGAGCGGCGTCCTCGGCCACTCCGGGGGTAAATGGTAAAGTACGGCTGCGGAGCTCCAGGACGAAAAGGGGGACTACCCATCACCTCCACTAAAATTAACAATCGTGTTGTTCAGAGGAGTGTCAGCAAGAAACTCGCCAGGGCAAGCCAGACAGCTGCAGCACAGGAAACAGGAGGCCGAGAGCGCGACACGCGAACTTCGTCGTCTTTTCTCTCCCTGGCATAGAGCTAGCGCCGATAAGCACCGGTACTATATATATATATATATATATATATATATATATATATATATATATATATATATATTATACTTTGTATTCAGTGAGATGCGGGACTAAGCTGCCTTCATTTCGATTGCTGTTCTCGCCGTTTTTGCATCGCGCTGATGCCCACCACAGTCACACTGCTTGGCATGTATTTGGTGCAGTATTCTTTAGATAATTACCAGTGGTGTGACGCTCTGTATCGTGGTAAGGAAACATGGTCCATGCAGCCTCCCCAAACGTGTGCGCCTACAAAGATCCAATCCACAGAGACAGGCAGTGCAACATAGAGAACGCTAAAACTACACAGCACAGTTTGCGTGCACGACCTGGCAAGGTCATCCTTGCGAATGTAACATTGTGTGCACATGACGTGTTGATGCAGCTGCGCCATGTTATCTTCGGGCTCCGAGTTGTTTGGATACCGAGGAGGGCAGGGAAGCAATGCGGCTCGGGAAGTCTACCCCGCGCTAGTGGCGAAGGTTTTAGGCTCACCTCATCGCATGAGGTTTTCGTGGCTTGTGTTGATGCGATTAAAAAACTTCTGTGGTGGAAAGAATTTCTCTGCGCACGCGAAAACTTCCAGTGTCTAAGTAAATCTTCTGATGTTATCTGGTGAACGCCATTTAGGAAGTAAATGACAAACAAAACAAAAAGCAATTTATTTTGTTTATTTATAGTCTGATTTCCTATTATGACACTCCACGATTTCGCACTCACTTTCTATCGTCTTGCGGCAGCACAGAAGCACTTCTTTTTCCGGGCGCATGCGAGGAGATGCCGGCGAGATGCCGAGTGGATGGCGCGATGCAAATTAATACATGTGTAGAAAATAATCAGCATTGCTGTTAAGATGCATTGTAGCCTTTACAGTGCTAAAAGGATATCATGATATGAAGTATAGGTTGCACCCCATAGAGTTCTGGGAGCTTTATTTTGCCTGGTAACACGAATACCGGTCTTAGACTGTACTCGAAAGCAAAGTTAGTGATGAAATAGTATTTATGTAGGCCGCGAGTTTGAATATATGCATTGATAGTCGGCTATAAGCAGTTAAAGGCCCTAAAAACACTATAAAAGCTTTTAGTAACTACTATTTCATGCTCATATATAAAAGTGGCACAATTAAAACGCAAGAAACGAAATTCATATTTTCCTATAATGTGGTCTTTAGAACTTATACATTTGCTAGAAAATCAGAGATGTATCACAGTATCCAAAATAGATGTATCTTCGAAACTGCGCAGCTCTAACAATGACCATGTCATTTCGCAGACTTACTGCTTGTTCCCTCCTGCTCTTTCGCGCAGCCTACACAACCATACAACTTTGGCTACAATAGCCTCGACGACGCAAACCTTCCGCAAGGAGCAAGGAGACGCTAGCAACGCTAAAAGAGGTTCTTACGGATACCGGAATGCATTTGACATTTCTGACGCGTCGACTATGTGGCCGACGCACATGGTTTCCGTGCCAATGGGCGGATCAATGAACCGGGAACAGCGCCTGCCACCAGCGCCGATGCCGTGTTTGACGTCAAGCCATCCGCTTCCCTCTCTGTCCTGGTTCAGGGAGCAGCGTCTGGTCGCTATGCCCACCATGCTCAACCTTTCTCAAGCACCTGCGGGCGCAGCCTTTGGAAGATTTAGTGACCCGCTACCATGGGCTGGTTAACACCCTTACGCAGGGGTTCTCCACTGGTTGGCATTGGTGTATAATTCCCATAAACGGATGTGTTTTGTACTCCAGACCACCGCAAGTAAAGCTTACAAAAACTAACAGCGAGAGTGTTAATAGTTTCCATTCGTATTTAGTTTTCCTTAACACTCTACTTTCTAAACAGCCAACCCTATCGAAGCACCTATGTTGTCCTTTCGAAGCAGATAAATTACTGCATACTCACAAATTGTCCACTCTTGCTGCATTCCTATCCAGAGATATAGAGCAGACACCCACGCTTCGACAGGTAACGTGCTTTTCTTACTAGGCACTCACGCATTCGTGACTTGAGCATTGTCCTAATATTTCTGTTGATAACGAAAGACTGGGGATGACCTGAGTGCATTTAGAGGTATTCAGTTCAAGTCCGGAATGCAAGTAACCTGCTCCACATAATCCTCGCTTTGCTACACCCACATACATATACTTGAGAATCACAGTCCCAGAATGACAGTACGCTATTTCTTTGACATACCCGCAAAACCCTCTATCCACATGCAACCTTCACTATCATCTGAATAGTGTTCACCTCAAAACATACCACAATTCTATCTCAACTCATCGCGGGTTAAATTTGGCAGTTTTGAGATTTTAGGAGACCATATGCTTCATAGGAACAATGAAGAAAATTTACCCCCCCCCCTACTTTACTCTAACAGCACTTACATCCTCACATTGACTACAGTACAGAGTGTACACCTCTTTTAAAGTAAACTCTCTGACTCTTTCCCGAAACCCCACACACTATCTTCTCCCTTACAACTGACACCTTTGCTTTTCACTCCTAAACTGACGAAATACCGTGTCAACTCAATACCGTGTGTCAGGTGTCAACTGCACACGTCCTCTATTCTCACACATTAACCATGGGCACCGTCCTCTATTCTGCCCCTCCCTACTGGAGAAGTACTTTTATTCGGGTAGCGGGTTCATAGTACTCATTTTGGAAAAGGCAGCGCAACTACACGAGGAGAAAAGACCGAGCTATTTATCTCTCGTTTTTTCTATTGTCGTGTCGTTGTGCTGCCACTTTCAAGATGACTCCCTACTGGAGCTTGATCTTTTTTACTGAACCAACAATATAGTGCTCTAATCTTTCTCTTGAGATAGAAAATGCCCTCTCTTCCTTCCTAATATAAAATATACTCTTATCCCCCCAATTTCTCAGCACACTTTCATTCTTATCATATTACTAGGCCAACAATAGATCAAAACATTGTCCAGCGGACGTGTCTTTGACCTAAAATCTCCACGAGCGCCACCCTAAGCTTTGCCTCCTATACGGCATAGGGAAGCAGTCTGAGTGGCTATACTATATGTAAACCAGATATAATATAGACATATCTTTAGCATATTGAGCCGGCGCTCGCGCCTAAGCGGAGTGTTTTTTCCGCTTGTTCTTAGAGTGTCTACATGATGATATTGAGTACGGAGTGATTTAGCAGTTCGTACTGCGCATGCTGTCGTTGCGCTCGTAGCTTGGCACAACACGGGCAAACGATCTATATAAATTGAAGAAGAATAGAAAGCCACCAAGAAACAAGAAGCAGAAAAAAAGAAAGCAAAAACAAGAAAGATAGAAATGAACATAAAGAAGCAGCCAAAAAACAAATGAAGCTGGAAAATATGGCTATGCAAGACACCTATAGAAATTTTCTTACGAATATAAATAGAAAGAGAGACAGAAAAAAAGGAACAGCAAACTGAACAAGAACAGAGAAATTCGCCCCGCGGCGCACTTCTCTCTGGCCTGGCATTACTGGTGTAAAGCTGCCTTAATTTTAGAGATCGCGTTTAAACGATACATCAAGTTCATGTGTCGAGCAGCCTAGCTGAACTTGATGCTGTGCCATAAAATTTTGTCTGGAGTTTGTGCTGGGATGCTTTTACGCCCAAAAATAGTACTCAGAGCTCAGTTGTGTATCCATACCAGCTCTTCTGTCACCCTCACTAAGTAAGGATTATCATGACAAGAACCGACGGTGTTTTCGCTGTAAATACAGGGCAACACACGCAGCTCTGGTCCTTGTGCCGCGCACTGCAAGCATGCAAACTGAATCACACCACAGAAAGCAACACCAATTGCTGTCGCGCTGACCTACCAACATTCGCGACGTTGTTGAGTGGAAGACTTCACCATCACCGTGAATCAAAGCATCCGGATTATAGATGTTTCGAAGTGCTTTCGGTGTTATAATTCCGTAAATAGATACGGCGACTAGTGAGCATTCTGTATCACTGAGGTAAAAGGCACGACCATAAGTGCTTGTCCATCAACTTGAAGTAATCTTGTGCCTTCTTCTCATTCCTTTAATACAAGTGGCCTTTACGCTCGATATACCGCTATATCATTATGTGTATTGCAGAATTTCTTCCCATTCCTTTGTGGTACAAGGTCAACATGGTTCTTAAGCTTTACCAAGAGGGTGTGTTATAATAACTGTTCAGTACACTCTACGCCTCCCTGCAAACCATGTGAACAACCACCACTTTAACTAATCCCGTCCTCAGCATTCATCCATCAGCCCCGAACACAACTCCTCCTCGCAACAACTCTATCTTAGCATTTGAATTTTCCATGGACATTTTCAAATTTGCGTTCAAATTCCGTCATCATCAGACACCTTTCAGCAAGTGCTCTTTGTGCTACATAGCAACTCCTCACCGCTTCTACTTCCTACTTTGCGCTTACATGTCACCCATGACGTAGTGCCTGCATTTCATATTATTACCACTGCTTTTATTGAACTATTAACAATAAACTCTTCTACCACAAAGCCCCGTGCCCAATCCTGAGCATAATTTACGAAGAATAACTCGTAGCCAGTGTTATCAGTTGGCTGTCGTCAGCCTGATATTACGACATCAACGTGTGTTCTCTTTGGCACCTGTCTGATATCGTTAGTACCAAGCGAAATGAGTGCGTTCTGCAAGGTTAACCTGCCGTCACTTGCCTGCTTACGCCAAAGCTTGTTTAACAAGAAATGCACATGACGTCGACCTCGATCTGTCTTCAACTAAGTATACTGGTCAGGACTCTACTTTCAGGTGCAAAATGACATCATTGGAATAGTGAGTTTGGTCGCAGGTGCATTACACCACCAGGTGCCATCACACGAAGCTGGTAAGCTAACTGGACGAATATTACAACAGGATATACTGCTCTTTTTCATAACTGTGGTCCCACCTTCTTTGCTCTAACCGTACTTTGCGCGAATTACTGCCGTTAATCACCTCGTTAATTTCGCTGAAATCGTAATGCAGGACCTCAGAAAAGCTTGCAGGACGAGCACTATCATGCTTGTATTGCGATAGCAATTATATGGACACTCTCCGCTGGATTTCGCCACCGGCACTCACCGTATTGTATACGTATATTTATATATTTTTAAACGCAAGAAAGAAAAAATGAAGAAAAGGGCTCTGGTGCTTGGAATTGAACTTGGAACTGTTGCATAGTAAGTGCGAGGCGTTAACCGCTGAGCCACCTAAAAACACGTGTTTTAACGGGCAATTGGCAAGCTATTCATATCTACCACTTGCCGCTGGTGATGAGTATTGGGAGAGGACTATCATTTTTTTCAGCATTAGTAGTAAGATGGTGCGATGAGCGTGGCGGCACACGCCCTCATCTCCCACGCGTACTTTGCCTCGCAGAGAGAAGGGGGTGCTCGTCAAGCTCCTGAACGCACAGTCGCGCGCCCTTGTCTAGTGGTAGGGATCATATTATATCTTGGCTGTCCTTAAGTTTTTACCGGAATGATTCTGCTGTAGTTACTGGGCGTACAAAGGTCACTGCAGTCGTTGCGCAGTCTTTATATGCGAAAAGAGCGCGCTTTTCAGACGCAGCGAAGTAACAACTGAGACGCTTATTCGAGTTCATATGTACCTGTGAGTACATTTCGTGCGTTATTTGTGTGTGATAAACGCGAGGCACGTTTTAATCTACTTGTTATTCTGCACGTGACATTTCAATTTGTTGCTATCGTGTTGATTGCTTCGCCTTTGAGGCAAAGCTTGACTTTTTAGTTATACAACTAACGAGATTTTTCACGAAGTGCATTGGCGTGAATTATTTATAGCTACCATTTATATTCTTTCATTTCTGTCATACGATATAAACCACCGTAACCATTTATTTATTGTAGCATAATTTCCAAATATATTCTGTAATAAAAGGCATAGTAATGACTTTCCCTTCACGCGATTCAATGATAATTTTCTTTACGCGAGTTCTTTCCTTTCAGTTTCTAGCTTTTGAACCAAAAATCTAGAAGTCAAGATGAACTTTGCTAGAAAGGCGTCCACTGCATAACCCTTGGTAATCTCTTTTAATTTCGAACCTTCTGCTGGACGAGGTAATATGACAAGTATACAAGCTTATGAAGCAAAGTTTAGTAAGTTGAGATTTCAAGAAAACACAGCAGTTGGCTGGTGCACCAGGTAAACAGGTTCCATAAGAAGAATCAAGAAAAGCAGCTGATCTTGCCTTCAAGCATTCACATCGCGCATCGTCTCTCACATGCCTTCAGACATATTCTACGTTATTATTACCATTTACGCACCATGCACTAAGTCTTGCTGCAGTTTGATTGATATGTGGGGTTTAACGTCGCAAAACCACCATTTGATTATGAGAGACGGCGTAGTGGAGGGCTCCGGAAATTTCGACCACCAAGGGTTCTTTAACGTGCATCCAAATCTGAGCACACGGGCCTACAACATTTCCGCCTCCATCGGGAATGCAGCCGCCGCAGCCGGCATTCGAACCCGCAACCTGCGGGTCAGCAGCCGAGTACCTTAGCCACTAGACCACCGCGGCGGGGCTTGCTGCAGTTCCTCACCTCCTGAAAATGAATATTATCTGAAAAATGAGTATGAAATAAGAAGTGGTCAATCATAACGTTATGAAAACACATATTTTTCAAATATAATCAAGTTGAATCGAAGCACGAGAGGTAACTTCAATTCTAGAAGCAGCTTTTGTCGTTTATAAAGTGTGTCCGACATCAAACAGAACTCCAGTTCATAATTGGATATGCCTTATCAAGTGGTGAGCCTGATGCTCAGAGCATAGCTGTCTGTTTACTCTCGTATCTGAAGCTAACTTACCGATTCATTCAATGAAAATACATTAGTTAACTTAAAGGATTGCGAAATGATATGCAGAGAAATGTTGGCGGGAAACATACAAACGAGCCCTAGCAACTCGAGATTTCTTTGGTCTAATGGTTCACAGGGAGCTGAACGACAGACGCCACATTATTTAGATGTTCCCATTTACGAGGCTGAAAAAAGAACGGTCGTGAACTCTCAAGCCTCCTAGAGTAGAACACCGAGTTATTGTGGTATCGGTCACCCAGCTACCTATGTGTCATCACACCCTAGAAGTCGCCCGCTGCCAGGGGTACTGTACATATTCTCGGTGACGCTTTCCTTACCAACAGCGTTAAGCAAATCTGAATCCACGGACCCAAGTAGCAGAGGCACCTTCGAAGACGACACACGAGCTCGCTACTCTAGTCGGGCAAGTAGCTGGTCGTGCTACAGATTCTGATGTGGCAGATGTAGTACTAAGAGTATTGAGGAGTTTTTGAGATGTAAGGCTCTAAACAATGTTGCCAATACTAGAAGCTCTGCTGCGTACCTACAGGCACATTTCTTTTCTTCCCTGCTGACTGACAAAGAGGGTGGTTTCACGGTTCATTCTCATTCAGCATTTAACACGAGGACTCTACAGGCATGTATATTGGTTTGCAACCAGAACGGTGAGACGAGTCAACCAGACACGTCTCACCGTTCTGGTTAACTGCTTGCCTGCCTGCCTGGCTGCCTGCCTGCCTGCCTGTCTGCCTGGCTGCCTGCCTGCCTGCCTGCCTGACTGACTGCCCGCCTGCCTGCCTGCTGTCGCGCTTGTCGTTGTCGGTGTAGTCGTAAAATGCAAAGCATTGACCAAGTACTCAGGATTTTAGGATTAAAAACTGTTTATTAATCAAGCTGACGCGTGCTGACGTATGTTTCTTGCAAGACAAACATGTAAAAAAGGAGCACCAGGGCTATTGGGTGAATTTTCTTGTCGTATTTCTTCAGTAAAGGACACGCCCGCCACTTGTAGCGCCACATACGGTGTTTGAAGGCCTCGTCATCTGGAAACACCTTGTGGCAAAACGGGTCAGCGCCGCTTCTGCGCCTGCGCGTTGCGGCGATGCCTCCAAACACGGGCGCCAGCGATAAGAACACTCTCGCCCGAAATAAGCAAGAAAACTGTGTGTGTGCCCTGATTCAGGGGCAGTCGTTCTAGAACTTTCAGTGCGGAAACATCAAAGTTATGTTTATCCCACATCTGGTGACCTGGAAAACAAACGTACCGCACCGCCATGGCCGACGAGGAAACTCTTACTGCCCTTCAACAACAAGTACAACTGCAACAACAACTGCAGGCTCAGCAGCAAGGTATGCAGAGCCAAGAGCAGCAGTTTCGGGAACAGCAGCAGCGCAATGAAAATGAAGCACTTTCGTCCAAAGACCGTGCACCACCCCACTTGGGTCACGCCCCCCGAAACTTCGCTCCAGCGGTCCCTGCCACCTCGGGCGTCTCCATTCCTGCGGCCGCCACCAACACGAAAATTCGTCGCGTAGCCGTCAAACTTCCGCTATTTTAGGCAGAGGAGCCTGACGTGTGGTTTGCTGAAGTCGAGACACAGTTTTCCACTGCATGCATCACCCAGGACCGTACGCGCTATGACTACGTCGTCGCCCATCTAGACTCTAGCTATGCGACTGAGGTTCGTAATATACTTGCGAATCCTCCGGCTGATGACCGGTACCTACACTTGAAGAGGGAACTGATCCACCGGCTTTCACCTTCACAAGACGAGAAGGTGCGTCACCTACTCCAGCACGAAGAAATCGGTGACCGCAAGCCATCGCAGCTCCTGCATTACAGGCGTGACCTCTTGGGCAGCACACCGGTTGACGACTCCCTCCTCCATATTATCTGGCTTCAGCGTCTACTCTCACATGCGCAGGCCATCCTCCAGGTGCAGCCAAATATTCCACTGGACGAGCTCTCTCACATCACTGAGCAAGTCCTCAATATTTCATTGTCAGCATCACCTCTCGCCGTCAACGCCGTTGACACCCGACAGTCCCGCAGCGAGTTCGCGCTCCGTGTCGACGAAATCATCCCTCAGCAGGACTCAATTCAAAGGCGCCTGGATCAAAGCCCGAGGCCACGTCCACAAAAACGATCCCAAAAACAAGACAACAACGCCGCTTCATCGCACGGAAATAATAACGGCCCCTGCTACTACCATCGCCACTTCGAGGACAAAGCCCGGAGATGTCAACCACCTTGCTCAGCTGGACGTCAGGGAAACTTCAATGGCATCCCGTTGATATGGCCGTGAGCTGCCAACTTAGAGGTCGTCGCATATTCGTCACCGACCAAGTCACAAAGCAGCGGTTCCTCGTCGACTGTGACTCCGACATCTGTTGCTTTCCCCGAACCTTCCTGCATGACAAGCGTCCTTGCACGTCCTTTGAACTAATAGCGGCGAACCATTCGACCATCAAGACCTACGACTCGCTCCGCTTTAACATCAACTTCAAAAACCTGCGTCGAGATTTCCCATGGAATTTCTTCATCGCCGAGGTCGCAGAGCCGATCATCGGGTACGACTTCTTGGCGTATTACAATCTTCTACCTGACTGCCGATATGAACGATTTATCGGCGCTACAACAGGCTTCTTCACGCCGGGCCAACGTGCGATCCACCCAACAGCCTCACCTCAAGGCACTCACCATTGGGAACCAGTCGCCATACCATTACATCCTCGCAGAATTTCCCGACCTCACTCGACCTAGCGGGCGTCCGCGAGAGGTGCGCCACTCAACCGTGCACTACAATCGTACTACTCCCGGCCCCCCGGTCTCATGCCACGCCCATCGGCTAGCTCCGGACCGCCTACGAATCACACAGGCCGAATTCGAAGCCATGCTCCGCGAAGGTACAGCCCGCCGCTCGGAGGGACTTTATGCCTCACCGCTTCATCTGGTGCCGAAGAAGACCAATGGCTGGCGCCACTTCGGAGACTATCGCGCCTTCAACGCCCACACCGTCCTCGACAGGTACCCTGTCCTTCATATACAGGACTTTGGACACCGCTTAGACGGCAGCAGTATCTTCTCGGAGGTGCACCTCGTAAAGGCCTACACACAAATCCCTGTAAACCCGGATGACGTCCCAAAGACCGCCATTATCACGCCTTTCGGTCTATTCGAATTCCCTTTCATGAGTTTTGGTCTCCGCAACGCGGGGCTAACCTTTCAACGCTTCATCGACGACGTCGTCCACGGCCTCGACTTCTGTTTTGTCTTGATCTTCTCCCGCAACGAAACGAACGGAACATCGCCAACACCTTCTTCAACTGTTCCAGCGTCGCTACGAACACGGCGTACTCATAAACGTTCAAAAGAGCACGCTTGGCGCCCCCGTCGTCACGTTTCTTGGCCATAAAATCTCTTCAGAAGAAACTAGACCCTTGCCTGACCGCATGCAGACCCTGCAAAATTACGTGCTGCCTGCCACCGCGAAAGACCTCCGCCATTTACTGGGCATAATCAACTTTTACAGGCGCTTTGTGCCTAAAGCGGCCACATATCAGGCCCCTTTTCATGATGCGTTGGCTGGCGAACGCGGCAACCATCCTGTCACTTGGACCCCAGCCTTAATGCAGGAGTTCGAAAACTGAAAAACTGCCCTCTGCAACGCTACGCTGCTCTCCCATCCCAAGACAGAGATGCCTCTGGGTCTTTTCACAGACGCCTCTAGCACCGCTGTTGGAGCCTCTCTCATGCAGGGTGTGGGAAACAACTGGCGCCCCTTGGCGTTCTTCTCGAAGAAGCTCTGTTCACCGAAGCCACCCCCGCCTTCCAGCAGTATCGGCGATGCAACCTCGCCCACTGCGGAGACGACCTGGCCAGCCTACTACAGAGAGCTCCTCGCCATCTACGAAGCAGTCCAACACTTTCGCCACATCCTCAAGGCACATCACTGCACCATATACACCAACCTTAAACCTATCACTTACGCCTTTTCGCAATGCCGCGAAAAACTTCCACCGGTCCAGCAGAACCAGCTGTCTTTTATCGCTCAATTGACCACAGATATCGACCACATCCGCGGAAAAGAAAACGTGGTCGCCGACGCACTCTCTCGCGCCTCGGCTGTCGAGCTACCAACCGTTACAACCGACGCCCCTTGCCAAAGCTCGGAAAACGGACACCGAAATCCAGCAGCTCCTCGAGAATGCCTCTTTCCTTCAACTTCAAAAAGTTACCACCCCTGGGTCAACCGAAGCTCTCTACTGAGACATATCAACAGGACAAGTGCTACCATACGTCCCTTCTTTGCATCGACAAAGCCTCTTTAACCTGTTACACAACCTCCGTCATCCCGGCATCCAAGCTTCTACACGCCTCGTGACTGACCGGTACGCGTGGCCCTCATTGCAACGGGACAGTCGCACCTGGGCACGCACATGCATTCAATGCCAGCCGCCAAAATCTCCCGGTACGTCACGTCGCCACTCGGAGAGCTCCCCCTCCTGACGGAACGGTTCCGGCACGTCCACATCCACATCATTGGCCCCCTTCCACCAGCCGGTCCTTACCGCTATTGCCTCACCGCCATCAATCGTTACACTCGTTGGCCCGAGGTGTGGCCGCTTGAAAGGATCACCGCAGAAGACGTCGCATCAGCCTTCTTCTCCGGCTGGGTTTCACGCTTCGGCACTCCTTGTCGAGTCACCACCGATCAAGGCAGGCAATTCAAATCTCCATTCTTCAGGCTCCTCGGGCTCTCCACTGGGTTCGAGCGTTCACGGACAACTAGCTACCACCCTTGCGCCAACGAGATGATTGAATGGTTTCACCGGCAGTTCAAGGCAGCCATCAGTGTCACCCTCACTCAACCTGGCTCGAGCTGTCGCCACCGTCGCTCTCGGTCTGCGCGCAACATTCAAGCCAAACATTCAAGCCACCCCGCGGAACTCGTGTACGGGGAGCCACTTCGCCTACCTGGAGAACTCCTCTCTGCTCCGACCTCTTATGTAACCAGCTCGGACCCTGCAGACTTCGTCGCTCGACTCCGTCGCCCAATGGGTGCGCTAAGCCCCTCACCAGTGGCTCGCCACACCAAGCCGACCCCGTTCGTGTTTAAGGACATGGCAACATGCTCGCATGCCTTCTCCGCGACGACACCGTGTGCGAACCTTTGCAGCCGCCTTACTCCGGACCTTACAAAGTCATCTGTCTCGACGACAAAGCATTCACCCTGCAAAACAGTGGAAAGGATGTACACGTTTCCATCGAACGCCTAAAGACATCATACATCCTTACGTGACATCCGTCACGTAATACCAAATTTGGTATCTGTAAAGCTACCAAAGGACTACATGCTACCAATGAGGGTAGCATGTAGTCATGTTTTACATGACATGCATATAATTATTATCGTGTTTGAACGTGTCAAGCATCGCGTGCACTTATTGTTGCGTATGAGTGTGGAGACAAGAGTCGGCAAAATCTAGCAATTAAGTTTGTGGTGGATGATGCAAACATGTCATAATTTTTGTACGACTATTATTGCCTTTCGCCGCTTTCTGATATTAAAAATAATACCCTCGTTACCTTTTCATCCTTTAGTTTACGTTGATATAGCCTAACCATAGACGTAATTATGAGTACTTATATCTGACTCCCGACTTAGGGTCACTGTCTAATTATATATCTAATTACCAGAGTTTTATTTGCTTCTTTCAACGCCAACAATATAGGATACAACCTCAAATGCAGCGCCTGTCTATTTATAAGCAGTTAGAATTTTAGAATCTTAGAAACTAGTCGGTTGACAGGAAAGGTCAAAGTAAGAGTGCAACCACTCGAATTCAGCAAAAAACCGACATTGTGGACATATTGAAACCAACGATGTCAAATTTGAGCGAGACAAGAAAAAGTTAGAAAAGATTAGCGCCGTAGAAGTAGGACCATCCAAGGCACTAACTCGACTTAAGCTCGAGAGGTCAGAAACCCGGCACCGCGCCAAGTGTTGTTTTTTAATGAACCTACAAACAGTTGAGAAAAGGCAAGCTACGTGTCAAGTGATGTTGATTGCTTATAGGCGGTAAGGTGGTAATCTATATTGCTAATAAATTGCAACACAAGTACTTAGAGATAGCGAAGCAGCGTAGAATAGAATCACGAAATTCGGTTAGAATGCAGATGCAGGACCATTCCCAATCGTATATTTATTTACACCCTGTGTTAAAGGAATCGTTTAGAGAAAACAAGAGGTCTCCGGTGTCACCTCACTGGTGACCACCTGCCAGTAATGCACTTCTTCACCTGAGCAACATTGGCCACCCTGTTGCAGTACTTCATCCCTACCTTCAATTATAACAGCAACTATGCCTTGCCCTTAGGTCTCCAGCCGGTGCGAGTCAACGGTTCAAGGCGGTGGTCGGATTTGCGAGGCAACGGAAGGTGCTAAGAATACCTGACCACTAAAGGACCGTCATTAAAATCTGAACTTGGCTACCTTCAACAATAAAATGCTCTCTAATGAGGCCAGAGTACTTGGCCTATTCGAGGAATTAGAGGGTGTTCGTGAGATTTAATAGGACTCGACGAAGTTAGGAGGACGCGTGAAGAATATAGAGTACTGAAGAACGGACACATCCTATGCTACTATGGAATAATTGATGAAAAGAACGGGGGGTGGTGTTTGTTATACACAAGAGTATTGCTGGCAAAATAAAGAAATACTACAGCACCAGTGAGATGATGGTAACTATCAAACTCAAGTTTAACTAAATATACTAGACGAAGATGGTACAGGCCTGCACGCCTATATTGAGCCATGATGATGATTCAGGTGTACACTTCTAGAAAGACGTACAATGAGCCAATATTAAAGTCACAGTAAACAATTTAGACGGGTGACCTTAATACCAAAGTAGACAAGAAAGAGGCCGAAGACCACGCAGTTGGGGAATACGACATCGGCTCTAGAAATGTCCGAGGAGAGTTATTAGTAGAGTTCAGAGAACGTAATAATTCACGGATCTTGTATACCTACTTCAGAAAACGGGCTCATCATAAGTGGACGTGGCCACCAAGTCCTAATGGCAAAACTAAAAATGAAATTTTGTGCGCACACCCAGACATTGTACGGGATGTAGAAGTAGTGTGCAATATCTAATGCAATACCCATAGATTCGCAAGAGCTCGTATTCACCTACCCGCAAGTAATAGCAAGTAGTGAATCAATGAACTAGCTATGAGAGCGAAAGTATAGGAATTAAGTTTAGCTTCAGAATAGACTCGAGGCACTAAACGACGTAACTGATGTTAGCTTTGACACAATGAACAATATTCCTACTAGTATCATCAGAGAGTGGGTACTGGAAGTCGCAGGTACGGTCACTAGACGGAACACTGGCAAACTACCTAAGAGACGACACATTATGAAAGCCTTAAATGCAGCTGACAGAATAAAGGTATTGGAGCTTTTAAAGTTAATGGAGATACGAAAGGTAGCAGGCGGCGTTATAACATGGAGTGGATTTATCAGGCTGTAAAAAGCGGTAGAAGACTTAAGAGGAAATGCGGGTCGAAAAACTGGAGTTGTTTTTCGAAATTATCGTTTTTATTTTTGCCTGTTTTGATACGATTAGTACCTCTAGTGTTGTGAAAAAAAATACAAGTCGAGACTTGACTGAAAATGCTTTAAAATTGTATCTAAAGAGCACAAGGTGCCTGTTAAAAGGTCTAAAGTGTGCAGTTTTCGAGCGCCTTGCCGCCGATAATGTGCCGCTGCTCACCATTGTTGATCGCATGAGTTGAAGAGTCGAGCCTCACTCTTCAAATACAACAGTTTTTCTTGCTGACGCGGCGCAAGAAATAATAAAAGGAAGCACGCTTCTGTGCGTTTTCGAGTGCCGCAATTGGCTTATTACGTGGTACGGATCGGGGGACCAACACTGGCCGCTGCACGCCCATATGTACTGAGAAGCCCATTTGCAGGGTCCATGTCTTGTGGAACAGCGCAGCTGAACAATGCTTTCCTCGTGTAATTATCTGTGTTATGAATTAAAAAAGCCATTGCTTGCAAGTGAGAGCTGTTGTGCGGCGCGCACTGTAGGAATAGGCTACGACCAGCTGGTCCAATTTGCGGCAGTTGTTGGCTTGCAAAAGCCAAGGCATCAAAAGTCATTCACAGCCATCAGCCGGAAAGTTCGTAATGCGGCAATGGACGACGTCAGTGCCAATCTTGTGAGGTTGAAAGAGCTCGCAGTGAGAGAACTTAGCAGGGACGACATTGCCACTATGTACGACGGTATGGGGCACAAACGTGGCCGCAAAATGGCACAATACTTGACTTTGGATTTAGCAGTCCTTTCAAATTTCTTCCTAGCTTGCAGTTGGCACATGGCTCTGCCAGATGGAGCGGAAGTTTGGCAAGAGTTTCATGGCCCTGTCTGTGAAGGAAATGTCTGTGAGGAGTCGGCTCGAAAAAGAAGAGAGGGACAAACCTATGGTGCTGGCGTGTTTTAGTGGAAGTAGCCACTACAAGAAGGATTGTTCTTGTCAGTTTTCAAATTTTATCACATTTTATTATATCTTTCATAAAGAAAAACTCAGTTTTAACATTAAGGCTCATTTTTCCCAAAACACAAATTTTATCAATTTTTTCAATGTGCCCCTTAATCTTAGGGCACTTCTAGTGCTCGGATCGCCATAAAATTTTTCCCAAACCTTTTCTGAAGTATGACAAATGTAATTGTCAAGTCTGAACTTCAATAATTTATTATATATTAAAAATTGTATGTAAATCTTTACTAGAATAGTTGAAATATGGACTTTTAAAGTTTATTATTTTTCATGCCTACTACATAATTTGTATGTGCTACCTAAATATTATTTGCATTGTACACTTTATTTCAAACATTATGAATCATGAATGGTAAAAAGTTACGGAAGTTCAGGAATGAAAGGAAAGGGGGGGGCAAGAAAGCTAAGGTTTTTATTTTGTGATGTTGCAACCTGCAAGAAAACTTGCAGAAAAAGTATGCAACTTGCAAGAAAACTAATTAGATATTCAAAATCAGCATAAAAAGTTACATAAACAGCTCAAGTTTTATTGTTTTAGGGTAAATACTATAATAAGTGCATTCTAGTAGCATCTCCCCTTAAGGCTCCAAAGGCAAGCTTGTACACAAGCGAAAATACGACGTATGGATTAATGAAAAAGGAAGGCAATGTCGTAACCACTAAGAATAAAATAGTCGAGGTGGTGGAGTAGTTTTCTAGAGAGCTCTACAGAAGCCGAAACAACCAGGATGATATCGTGAGAACCAGTAATAGGACAGAAGAATTCGACATCCTACTGGTAATGCCGCGTAAAGCAAGAAAACCAAAGAACTAGTGCAAAGAGGCCGAGCCGCTGGCAAGGATAAAAGCGGACTTTATAACAGATGGAGAAGAATTTGTGTTAGACCAACTGGCCTCCTTATATACAAAGTGTCTCTTGACGGGAAGAGTACTAGAATCTTGGAAGAACGCCAACATTATCCTAGTTCATAAGAAAAGAGACGCCAATGACTTGAAAAATTACAAGCTAATCAGCTTTCTGTCGGTTCTCTACAAAGTATTTTCAAAAATAATAACTTATAAAATTCAGACAGTATTACAGTTCGATCAGCCAAAGAACCAAGCAACATTTTGTACTGGCCACTCCACAGTAGACCATATTCATACTATGAGTCCGGTAATAAAGTCAGGTGATAGAGAAATGTGCGGAATACAAAGATTCCCTATACATAGCCTTCATAGTTTACGAAAATGCGTTTGACTAAATCGATACATCAGCAGTAATGCGGACACTACGGAATTAGGGTATCAAAGCACCCTTTATAAACAAACTAAAAGAAACCTACAGTGTATCCAAAACCACCCTAGTTCTCCATAATGAAAGTGGCAGAAACCCAATAAAAAGGTTGTAAGGCTGGGATACACAATCTCTCTATTGCTATGCCACGCGCGTTTTCAGAAGGTTTTCAGAATCCCAGATTGGAAGAGCTAATAAGAGCTAATTGTCGTATCCTAGTAGCCTGAGATTCGCTGAGGACATCACCTTTATGAGTAACGCAAGAGACCAATTATAGCTCATGATTACAGAACTAGCTTAAGGAAAGTAGAAAAGCAGCTCTGAAAATACATACGCAGGAAACTAAAGTATTCTGCAGCGGTATTAGCAGAAAACACCACTTTGCGATCGGTGGAGAGTCGCTGGAGGTTGTGAAGGAATATGTCTACTTAGGACCGGCAGTAACCACCAGGCTTAATCATGCGAGTGGAGAAGTGAAGATTTGGTGGATCACATTCGGAAAGCATTCCCAAACCTAGGATGATAATCTGACGCTATTCCTAAAGAGGAAGGCATATGACAGCTGCACCATGCCAGTACTCACCTCCGGAGCAAAATTCTGGAGGCTTATAAGGAGGGCTCAGCTTGAGTTGAGAACGACGCAGTGAGCGATAGAAAAGAAAAAAAAAGATAGGTGTAACCTTAAGAGACAAAAACAACAGAGTGGGTCAGAGAAAATAGTGGGGTTAAGGATATCATAGCTGAAATCAAGAAGAAGAAATGAATATGGGCGGGGCATGTAGCATGGAGGCAGGATAACAGCTGGTCATTATAGGGTAACTGACTGGATTTCCAGAGAAGGCAAACGCACGAAGTGGAGACAGAAAGTTAGGTGGAACAATGAGAGTTAAGCATTTGCAGGTATACCATGGCAACGGAAAGCACAAGACTGGGTTGATTGGCAGATCATAAAGAGGTATTTGCCCTGCAGTGGGCGTAGTTAGGCTGATGAAGGTGATGACTACAAGCCGTTCGTTACTGAAATAAGCTTCCTGCTGACGTTGTGGTTATAAAGTGCGAAACATTTCTTAGGTAGCACACATCTGCGAGTTCGGCCATATCTATCTATCTATCTATCTATCTATCTATCTGTCTATCTATCTGTCTATCTATCTATCTATCTATCTATCTATCTATCTATGCGCACTATGGGCGTAGCGCGTAGTTACGTTTTATATACATTCATGCCATGATTATCACGTTTACTCCGGTCATATACCTTGGCCATTCACTCACGTAACGTAATATATCTAGCTAGCGACACGAGCGCGAGAGCACCATGAGCGCGGCTTTAGTCATGTTCTCACATGGCACGCATGTCACGATTCTCAAGTTTGCACCAGTCTTTTAACTTCGCCGTTCATGCTCGCCAAGTAAAACCATATTTGCTGTATATAAAGCTAGTCACACGAACCCAAATGCATAATGACCATGGCTTGTAGTAATGTTCTTACATGACACGCATGTAATATTTATCATGTCCATTCACGTCACGTGATACCAAATTCGGTATATGTGAAGCTAGCCAAACGACTTCAAGCGCATCATGAGCGTGGCATGTAGTCATGTTTTTACATGACACGCATGTCATGATTCGCACGTGATGGCCTGTCACTTATGTTCGCCATCCACTCATGTCATGACATACCATTTCTGTGTTATGTCATATAAAGGGAACCACCACAGGAGCATCTAGATCATGACATGTAATTCATGACATTCATAAAGCACATGTCATGACTTTCACGTCATGACTTGTCACTTATGCTCGTCACACAGTCATGCTATACTATATCAATTTTGTTATAGATGATTTCATACAAACGGCCAGGACAGCTAAAAGTCGTAGGCAGATAGATAGATAGATAGGTCGATAGATAAATAGATAAATAGATAGATAGATAGATAATAGATAGATAGATAGATAGATAGATACGGCCGAACTCGCAGAAGTGTGCTAGGAAATGTTTCGCACATTATAACCACAACGTCAGCAGGAAGCTGATTTCAGCAACGAACGGCTTGTAATCATCACCTTCATCAGCCTAACTACGCCCACTGCAGGACAAATACCTCTTTATGATCCGCCAATCAACCCAGTCTTGTGCTTTCCGTTGCCATGGTATACCTGCAAATGCTTAACTCCCATTATTCCACCTAACTTTCTGTCTCCACTTCGTGCGTTTGCCTTCTCTGGAAATCCAGTCAGTTACTTTTAATGACCAGAGGTTATCCTGTCTACGCGCTATGGCCGGGCTTATGTCCATTTCTTCTTCTAAATTTCCACTACGATATCCATATCCCTGGTTCGTTCCTTGAAGCACTTTGTACTGTTCTTGTCTCTTGAAGTTACACCAAATATTTATCATTCCTTCGTCAGCTGCGTTGTCCTCACTTGAAGTTAACCATCTTTGTAAGCCTCCAGAATTCTGGTTCGTGGGTAAGTACTTGCAAGATGCAGCTGTTTCATACCTCCCTCTAGGATTAGTTTATAACAGCTGCAGTTTACCAGTTCTTACCTAAACCGCAGAAGTGGGGAGATAAACGAAATATTGGTATGGACGAAGATGGGCTAGACTTTATGTTGATGATCAAGTCGGGGTGATAAAACATGAGATTTTTTGATATGAAAACGAGCGCGTGATGGTGCATTGTGATAATTTTTGACAAAAGGAAAGAATCGTCACAAGCTTACGCGTTTCCAGAGGAACGAAATCAAATGAAGACTTCATTTCTGTTATAGACGTCCGACTCTGCCCAGGCGGCGTTACGAAAAACACCGCCACCAGAGCCCCCATCAATGCGCCCGCCATGAATGGGTAGTGCAATGCGAGCCATCCGCGAGCGAACTTGCACAGGCACTCCTTTATTGTTATTGGGGCGTGGTTTCCTGAAGATCAAAAACCTGGCAAGCTTCTTCCTTAAATACAATTTCGCGTCATAAAATTAGGGAGCTCATCTAAATGAACTGCGAGTACAATGCGAAAGATGTTTCAGTTATTTGGGCGCACCACAACTGGTACTTTAAGAGAAAGCGGCATCGCATGCCATCGAGTTCAAGGCAAGCACTCCGAAGTTTGTTCTGAGATGTCTAAATGCATTAAATTTGGGCATACATATGATGCCAACGTGATGAAGTGCATACGCGAGCAATATATTTTACGATCAGTGGTACGAAGCTCACTTTATCCGGCACAAATAACCCTGCTGATTTTGCCTTTCTAGCTGCATTCTGCATTGATCTCTCCCTTCCTGTGAATTGAGCAGATTTATTAGGCATGTTATATTGTTCTGTTGATGGTAGTCATCAATTCGCATGCAAATAGAGATACATGCGTGTACACTACACGGTGTGAAACGAAAGGCAAAACCATGACCCTGAAAGAGCTCCGGCACAAAAAAAAAGAGAAACCTTATTTGTGCATGATGACTTCACAATATACCTGCTTGACCTACGTGTTCGCATTTTCTAGTTAAAGCCAGAACCTAGAGCCTTTAAAGCTCTATGTGCCTAATGCAGTGCAACTTCATTATCGGTGGTCGCGCAGTGTGGGATGTTTATCGCGCTTGTCACCTGACTACGCACGTCGCGCACCACTGTCAGAGGCTCTGTTAAAAGTACCAATGCCCTGTAAGGATCATGGACTACGACATAGAGCTGGAGCGGCTTCGAGCCTTGCAACGACGAGCTGAAAGAAGGTACCGGCGCACGAAGGACATAGAATATTTACGGACTGCTAGACGTATTCAGAAGAAGATCAAACGTCGGTTGGACAAGCTAGAATTCCAACGCTGGATTGCTTTCTGCGTGTCACTCGGCCCTCGTAAGCCTTTATCGCAGATATGGAGGACGGTTAGAGGTTTGCGGTCATCGCCCATTCAGAAGTCACCATTGAAGGCCTTAGCCCTTTACCAAAATCGACCAGATGTGGACGTTGCTGAAGAGTTCTGTGCCGGATTATCAGGGCAAACTACAGCCATCAGCAACTTACCACTTTCGAGCAGTTGT
This sequence comes from Rhipicephalus annulatus, assembly GCA_013436015.1. NCBI lineage: Eukaryota > Metazoa > Arthropoda > Arachnida > Ixodida > Ixodidae > Rhipicephalus > Rhipicephalus annulatus. Next base: position 177,478 of record WOVY01010725.1, read on the forward strand.
CCGCCACCACGTGACTCCTGTATGGACTACCCGTTTACCATTTGGGAGCTCAAAGCAGCACTCGCTTCATGCAACAAGACCTCCGCACCAGGACCTGACGGAATCTCCCACAGAGCCCTGTGTCATCTGGGTGAGCGCGCGAGAATAGCTCTACTTCAGCTATATAATGATTGTTGGCTAGAGGGCACTGTCCCCTTAAGTTGGAAAACTAGTCGTCTAGTACCATTACTAAAACCTGGCAAATCACTATTGGAATTCTCCTCCTATCGCCCGATCGCATTGGCTAGTTGCGTGGGTAAAGTGATAGAGAGAATGATTCTCGGCCGACTCGAGTGGTACTTGGAGTATCATGAGATCTACCCAAATGCCATGGCTGGCTTTTGACGAGGTCGATCATCGATCGATAGCGTCATCGACCTAGTCACGTAAGTTGAACACGAGAAAAGCCATAAGCGTCTTTACGCCTCTCTGTTCCTTGACGTCAAAGGAGCCTATGATAACGTTACGCATGAAGCCGTCCTTACCGCACTAGAAGAGATTGGAGTGGTTGGCCGAATGTTTAAGTGGACACGCAGTTATCTCCAAATGCGATCCTATTTTGTGAGTACAGAGACCGGGAACACGTCTACACATTTAAATTGTCGTGGCGTCCCTCAGGGTGGTGTACTGAGCCCTGTGCTATTCAATATAACACTAATCGCTCTCCATACGCACCTACCAAACAATATTTATCTATCAACATACGCTGATGACATCTGCATCTGGACATCTGCAGTAACTCGCCTGCAGTTTCGAGCGAGAATACAGAGAGCTGCTACTGCAACTACTTTGTATCTACGCAATCGAGGCCTGAAAATTTCCTCCGGAAAGTGCGCTCTTCTGGCATTTACGCGAAAACCCATGTCGAATTACAGAGTGTCAATTAACGGTCAAAATATACCGTATCGTCGATCTCACAAATTTCTGGGTGCCATAGTCGACAGAGACATATCATGGAGCCCTCATGTGTCGTATTTGAAAAAGCGATTGATAGGCATATGCCATCTTTTCAAGTTTCTCGCTGGAAAGACTCGGGGAATTCAGCCTAATGCTATGTTACGACTGTATAGGGTGCTTTTTCTTGACTTTTTACGATACAGTACTTCCTGCATTATCAAACGCCAGCAAAACAAGTCGACGCATGATACAAAGCGTTCAAGCACAGGCGCTTCGAATATGTCTAGGTCTGCCTCAGGGTGCCTCAACAATGGCGACTATAGCTATAGCCAAAGACCACCTCGTGCAGACCCATATTGAAATTGATGCGTTGAGAACACACATAAGGCATGTGGTCCGGACTCCCCATCACCACCTAGCCTCTCTGCCAGTGGATAGACCTCATACGTCATTTTGTCGAACAATAACTACACATGGTGACTACCTACCAACTGGTTTTACGCCCGTGGCGAGACCTTCTATTCCTCCATGGTGCCTCAAACAGCCAGTCATCAACCTGACAATATCAGGCATCCAGAAAAAACGAGATTTCTCAATGCCAGCCCTCAAGCAGCTCGCCTTACTTCGGCTATACGAGAAGTACCAAGACTGCACCCACGTCTACATCGACAGCTCCGTCCTGCCAAACAGCTCAACAGCGGCGGTCGTTATTCCAACGCACGCCACAACCATCAAATTCAGGACAGCTCATGCAACCACAACAACGGCAGCAGAGCTTGCAGCGCTTCGCGCTGCGCTGCGTTTCATTAAAGATCAGAGCACGCAACGGTGGACGATTTTCTGCGACTGCAAGCTGGCACTGCAGTCACTTCTGTCAAATCTCCGCCGTGGTCCACACAAGCAGTTGGTATTTGAAACAGCAGAAATGCTACACCATATAACAGAGAAAGGGCACCACGTTATATTTCAGTGGTTGCCAAGCCACTGTGGAATTATTGGTAACGAACGAGCTGATCAAGCTGGCCGTTCAGCCCATACAGAAGACAACGACCAGTCAATACCTCTCTCGAGGACGGACGCTACTTGGAGGCTCCGCATGCTTGCTCGCCAACGCTCCCTGGCTGTTTGGAATGAGCCTCTCTTTACGCATGCAAGATTACGATCCCTTGATCCAACGTTAAGCATGCAGCTTCCAACAAAAATTCGACGAGGCGACGCTACTGCTCTGTGCAGACTATGGTTGGGAGTCGCGTTTACCCGTGCGTACGCGTTCCGCAGAGATATGGCCGACACTGCCGACTGTGCACACTGCGGAGATGAAGAAACTATTCGACATATCCTGTATGACTGCCCGAAATACAACCTGGAAAGACAACACCTTTCTAATAAACTAAACAGGTTAGATGACCAGCCGCTGTCAGAAGAAAGTATTCTGCGCCATCGTCATGACTCATCGTCACAGAAGAAAGCCGTACAAGCTCTACTGGGCTTCTTACGAACTACTGGCCTGTCGGAACGCCTCTGTGTGGACTGATTTTGTGCGTGCGTGTGTGTCGGTGTTTTTCCCTGATTTATTTTTTACTCTTCCTTTCTCTTTCAACCCCCTATTCCCCAACCCCAGTCTAGGGTAGCATACCGGATACTAGCATCTGGTTAATCTCCCTGCCTTCCTTATTTCTCGTTTCTCTCTCTCTCACTGTTAAAAGTAACTAGGCTTCTCAGTCAAACCTACTGAAAATATTAACAGGAGACCTACATAACCATAATTTCTCATGCGAACGGCTGTGGAAAACACGAGTAAACCACTTACCGAGCACGTTCGCAATGGCCTGTATCCAGCGCTCTCGCCGTTCTACATTTTCGCCTCCATCGGAAATGCACCTGCCGCATCCGGGATTCAATCTCGTGATCTGCAGGTCAGCAGCCGAATACCTTAGCCACTAGACTAACACGGCTGGGCGCCGGTGTTTTGGCGAGTGAATCAGGAAACACTTCGCGGTGTTTCAGTGACGCGCCCGACTAGCGGACGGAAATTCGTAGCTTTTACTCAGTGTTCCATGTGCAAATACACCCGATATTTAGCTCAATTGTTGTGTTTCACGCTGAAGTTGCACCTCCTTGCGCAGCAAACTGTGCAAGGGAGTTGAGCTTTGCACTAATGAAGACTGCGTCAACACGTGGCTGCGGGTTCACTAAACGCCGCAGTCTGTCGTCTAATTTTGATGTTAGGAGATGGTTCTCGGTAATAACTTGAGCATCTTTATTTAGCAGAGATTCTAACTTATAAACGAGGTATGCCTGATACGTGTTTCAGATTAGTCATGAATATTCGATTTTTAACGTACCAACTTGTTGTAAGGAAGAAGTTTAGTGGTGGTGTTCGCTAAACTTTGGTTTCGCTGAACGAAGTCATGTATCTTGGATACTCTGCTAACGGGGGCGTGTCAAATTGGTGTTCCATGTCTATTCAGATGACAAATGAACGCCCAAGTACTTGATGGATGATTATTAGGTTATGGATGTGCTGTTTTGTGCGTGGTTGGACAATAGAGGATTAGATTTTGCCTAGAATCGATTGGCTTTGGTCTTGCTGGCGTTTAGGCCATCGAAAAATGGACAAATATGGCATCAACATTGTGTAATGAATGAATAAACTGGTGGAGGCCAGTGATCAATTCAAGTAGTTGCGTCTCGCATGAGATCCATGATGCTTTATGAAAAATAAATTATGTTCAGTTAAGAACTTCATGACCGCGGTTGAAATGATATGTCCCGCAATTTTGGGATATATCACGTGCTTGTTAATAAAATTGTTCTGTTCTTAGAGGCCTTTGGTAAGTCACCAGATTTAAACATGGGAATGACACGAGCCTGTTACCAATCGTTTGGAACACATTCCGTGTGAATATACTGTTGATATATGGCTGCGAGAATTTCCCTTAGTGCAGGTTTGGATAGCTTGAAAAGCTTAGAGCATACGCCAACAGGACGTGTAGCAGAGTTAGTTGGCAGGCAGTCCATGGCAGACTCTATTACATCAGAGGGAATAACAACGTCATGCGTGATCGAGTTTAAACGTGGAAGGTGAGTATTATTTCGCAATAGACTCTCATACATAAATACATAAAAATACTACAGTAACCTACAGTAATCCTACAGAGGAAGAGAAAGAGTATTCCCCTTTCTCACAAATGATACAGTTGAATTGAGACGTTTTTCGGATAAATAACATTCCAAAATTTCTTTTTGCCATTTTGGAGCGTGTTCAAAATCTTGTTAAAAAATTATCCTTAGCTAGTGATAATAAAGTTTGCAACACTGCACACATTCACAACAGTGTCTTCAATCATGCTCGGTGTTTGATAACGTCGCCTGTGTTTATAAGCATTTCTTTTTCTTAATGCAACATTTTACATGCGTAATGCACCATGTGCTATGCGTCTATACCGCTATACACATTTGAAGTACCTACTTTTCTTCAAGTAATGGCAACTTTTCACGAATAACAATCCAGTTCATGTTTGCATTGCGCAGTTGGAAGGACTGGAAACTATTCATTGAAAATCCTAAAAGATTATCAATCTATCGACATTTGCTCGTGTGTTATCTAAAATGATTTTAATTGCAATATCTGGCTTTTATATTCGTATGTATATTCGCAGTGCGAAATATTGTGATCACTCACGCTTTCTAAGAGGTTTACTGATACACTTTCTGGCTCCGTAGTTAATATGAGATCTAAAAGATAATTGCACGCGTGCAATCAAAAACCATCTCGGACAGATCAAATGACGACAGTACATCAAGAAAACGCCAACATTCACGCTTCCTAGAGCTACCTGTGGGTTGGTGTGAGCGCCATTTATTATTGGGAATATTGAAGTAGCCAGCCAGGAATATGGACAAAGTTGGCCATTTATGTTGTATTAAATTTAGTGACTCATCCAGGAACTCTGGAACTTCAGCAGAAGCCTCTAGTCGGCGGTAGCAGACACCAATTACCGATTCAATACGTGCCGGCAAAGATAGGTATACGCATAAAATTTGAAGACGTGAATCGGTGTAGGAAACACAACCCTACATAACATCTTTTCTTGCCATCCTCACTCCACTACCTGTTTTCTCCAAAGAAAAAAATCGACGGGACAAAGACAGCTCGCAGTCAGCAATACCAGGCGGCCACCATGTTTCTGTACCTAAGACTATATCTGCTGAGCAGCATTTAATATAGGAACACAGCTGATCTTTTTCATGATAGAGGCTTCAGAACTCGCAATAAGGATTGACAATGAGGAATACCGGTTTTCACGTCTTTGTTAATAGGCTTTCGTTGGTGCATGATGTTTCAGAACAGACTCAATAGCTCGATACCACGGAGTACAACATTCACATTGGTTCAAGGCCACTTTTGACTACAGATCTATTTATATTTTGTTGGAGAAACCCTGAAAGCGTCATGGCCCATTTATTGGCTAGTTCTCTCCAAGTCCCATTAGACGTGCGCTAAGCAACAACCAACTCATTGAGCTACGAATAATGATGCATTTTCCTGAGATGCATAATTTTTGCCGGACATAATTTCAAAGCACTCGGTGTAACATTACGATAAAAAAATTGAAATGCATTGTATTGAGTTAGCTTCAATATTCACAGTCATTTAGCGTGTATATGATTAGGTCATTATTCTGCAATGAGTGAGCTTTGATACTTGCAGAAAAATTTAACTTGTAACGGTAGCATCGTCTACCTCATGCAAGAGTGGGCGTGTCCTCGCCTTTTCTGCGACGCCGATGCAGCTGCGGCGACAAACTACTAGGCCTGAAACGTATGCGCACTTCTTCTTGTATTCTTTTCTGACGAAGAAAAAAGTACACGTTCGTTCCGGAATGCGACACGCAAACAATCATTGAGCATGGTGTTGAGTCTAGCAAAGTGATCCTATGCAGCAGCATGCAGCGAAATGCCACTTGGAAGGCCTGCACGAGTGTGTATGCAAAGTTTCAAGGCATTTGAATGAAACAACTGCTGCTTGACAAGCCATCGAAGTTAGCATGCACAATCGCACACACAATTTCTAAAAGGACTGAGGTTATCATATCGAATGTAACCCTCCCTCTGGAAGACAGGTCCCTCTGTTTACAAGTACATCATCGTCATAATACACAGGTCACAAAAAAGTGCCCGATAACTGTAGCGTGTTGACTTCCCGCGCATTTGTGCGCAGTCGTTTACAGCAATGCATGTCTTTGAATACTTAAACAGTACACAACAAATGATAACGAGAATGATGTGCATTTTGTCGAAATGGTGACTTGTCAAGAAGGGGGTGAAATTTAGAGTCTTAAATAAAATGAAAAGGAAAGACACAATAACTGTATTGTGTTTTCCCTGTTTGTGTTGCGTGAAATTTAGAATCTTAAATGAAATGAAAAGGAAAGACACAATAACTGTTTGTGTTTTCTCTATTTGTGTGCAATTGACGATTTTTATTGTTCCTCAGAACAAGACAACAATAAGTGTTTCCTTGTCGATGTACACAGTGCGTGTAAACGTGTAGGTAGAATTAGGTGAAGCGAGTTATTCATGGTGAACTAAAGGATCGGAGTGACTTTCTTTCAATGTAACAAGCACAAAAATTACTCCACCATGCTAAAACTTCTGGTTGCCGAAAAATCTCGAACATGAAAAAAGGCATAATTTTTATCAAAACTGTATTGCAACCACTCTAACAACGCAAAATGATTATTATTGAATCACAACAGTAATTTATTGAGCTGTACCTCATAGGCAGTGCGTTACGCGTAGTGTTTATATGCCATAGATCAACGCCCTTGTGCAGCTGCTCGACAGGCCCTCACTTTGAAATTGAATCGAGTCGAATGACGTTTTCATTCAGAAACAAAAGCAAGTACGGCATGCTTGTTAATGGCCATTACGCATTGCGAAAAGCAGCCGGAAGAACTGCTTTTACTTTCTTGAAGTGGGCTGCGTGTACTGTGACCTGCACGGTGAACGACTAGACGAGACATCGTTGGAGGGAATTCTTTAATAGGTGCGCATACCGGAGGAGATTTAATGCCAGCCGCTCATAGCAAGAGCCATATATAGGTGACGCGGGGTGCTACATTTGAAGAAATACGTAGTTCCTTTATGCCAGTGACGCTTCATGATGGGAGGGGGGGGGGACGTGACGGCAACGAAACAAAGGAAGTGAGGGAACAGTCACGATTATTGTCACACGAAGGTGGGGGCACGGAACTGTATTCTGCCGCGAAATAGACGCAAAGGCAACGAACGCAGTCCTCTCGTGCCAGCAAGTACCGTACCGAAATATCTTCCTTTCTCCGGCTTGTCGGCCTTCCTTGAAGGAAGGAAAGCGTAAGGAAAGGAAGCTTCATAGCGCCGTCGGTAGCTGCCAGCGAATGGGATGTCGGATGCGGTTGGGATTATATAACATGCATGCGCTTCATACCCGCCTGTCACAAGCCTCAGACAATTCCCAAGAAGCAAGACTTGATCCTCGGCGGCTTAACTTTCGTCACAAGCGCCATGCAGCTTTCCCAGCCTCTACAACATTTTCGGAGTGTTCCTGCCAGCGCCTTGAGGTGTGGATTGTTTATGCTTATTTTGCAGGTAAGAGCACTCTTTGACATCACTAACTTGGTTGTAGAAAGAAAAACACATGCACGAAAGCATGCGTGAGCATAGTGTATAATTTGATGGTTCGGAACAAGTTTTTGGACTTGGCTAGTCGGTGAAGATGCACAACAGAGACGCGGACAGACTTCGTGCGTCTCTTCCTCATCCACACCTCTGAGTGCGCGTTGAGCTGTTGATGGCTCGTGGCTGCAAAACTTGTTATAACGAAACTGTGAAACTAAATTTATGAATCCGTGGCGAATATGTACCTCGCTATGCGGGTCCACATCCAACCGATTAATAAAGACGAAAGTTTGCTATAAGATGCGTTAATTTGCTTTAAAAATAAGGGTGGGCTCGTTCGAGTATTCAGGTACAATCGACATTTTCTGTGGTTTCGCGTTGACAGTGGGCCTTTTCGTGATATTTCAGAGATCAGGCAGTCAGTTTCGGCCTCATAAAACACTTCTCTGTGTACTGGGCGATGTGAGTTTAGGCTAAAGAATTCTAAATGGTCAAAAAATTCTGGAGCCCTCCTTAACAGCTTCTCTCATGATCTTATCATGGTTTTAGAAAGTGAAACTACACATATAATTATTATTATGAGGACATGCAATAAACTCCTTTCAAGGGCTCATTTGCTTCATTTCAAAGCAGATCGAGAAATGTTACTTTACTCATTCAACGTTTAAATATCTCACAGTAGTTCTTCAAACGATGCAACAGGGCGGCACTTCACTGTTTGCGGCAGTCGCTCATTGCAGTAGGTAATATTGTCTGAGAAAAACAGAAAAACAATTACCGACAGATGTTTGTTCTACAAACTGTTTCCCTCGTTTTGGCAGTGACAGGGTAAAAGTAGGTTTCTCTACCAAGCGCAAAGTGTTCTGGAGCTTTTTTCTAACCTCTTGGATTTTCTACGAATACTCATTAATTCTCAGATATAATAAAGCCAGAACTGCTACAAACAAATTCGGGTGCACGCCTCTAGCATGTCAGACAGAACCAGTTTCTGAATCCCAAGCCATGAAGGTGTGGTCAAAACGCATCTTAGTTTTCGAGCATATACTATAGTAGAATATGTGCTTGTCCACATACGCCATATTTGGAAACACCTTGTAAACGACAAATGCTTGAAACTGTTGAATTTTGTACGAGTTTTACACATAGATTTTTGAAGTAAAAGCGTACTTGTGGAATAATATTGTGACACCAAGTGCAGAACCACGCTCCACGGGACATGTGTCTAGCATTTTTTCTATCGACATGTTCACTGCTTCTAGGCATAGATGTTATATCACGTAGTGATTGCTTCAGTACACTAGGCCGAAAAAAGCGTACCTAGTGGGAGTTACGCCAAGTTTCCATTCATGACCTGAACGTTTATCCCCACAACCTAAGCTTTAATGCCTAATTAATGGAAGTGAAGGTCGCATACTCTTGACTTTGTTGCTTGTATTTTGTTCACACACGAACTGATTTGTTCGACGTTGACAAAATGCTCATTTTGGACGGCGCTAAAGAAAATGTTCGTTCGAACTGCTTGCCTAGTTGTGGTATTGCTATTGCCCAACGCACGCAGCTAGTTGGCACTGTTCCCACACAAGTATTAGAGCAGTTACACCCGAATAAATAGACAACGCATGGTCAGACAAAAATACTAAACGGCGGCACATTAGCTGCGAAAGGACGATAGCTACAGTCACGGCCAGAAATTTCCAGTGCTTCTGCTCCAGCACCGCATCATGAAATCCACCGCATCTTCAAACAGGCATGCCACTTGTGGCTACTTTCCACCAAATTGGCGAAATTGAAAAATTGGTGCTGACCTAAAAGGTGAATGGCTAGTTGGCAAACTTTTTGGCAATTTTCTGCTTAGGTCTCGACTGAGTTATGAATTCTGTACTCAAAACAAGAGGGAAAGAGCATCTTTTTTTCTAATGTTTTTATTATATTTAGACTTAGCAGTGGAAGGCGCAGTTTACGCTTAATTCAGTACGTCTGTCGAGTGTCTCGTGTGTATTTATTTAATTCACTTAGATGCCGCGACACTGGTGCACTGGTGCATCCGCCCGCATTCTCCCAGCAAAACGTAGATCATTTGACTGCTTCGTGAGCTGGGAAGTGTTGATATGGAAGTTTTTTAGGTGATTCAAGAGGTTTAGGCTTCAATAAGGTTTCGCTTCTGAAGTGCCTAGGGCATGGTTAGGCCACGTCTTCTGACCATGGCTACAATTGTGCCAATAGCTGATCATCTTCGTCACTGCTGCAGTGCTCCTTAGCTTGTTATGTAGACTTTATATGTGTTATTACCATGCTTTTCTGGCCAGCTAAGAAGTTGGCTCCTTCAGGCAGCCTTCAGAAACTTCATTGATGCTAAGGCATTGAATAGACATGACCAAACAGAAAACATGAAGCGGGCTGCGCTATGGTTTAGGACTTATTTCAATTTTATTTCCGTTGCTTTGTACTTGAGTCGTTCTATTATCGGACACATCAATCCACTGCAACGAGATTCTCTACGTCTCCAGAATGGCTACACACGCCGACCTTTTCATGTTGTAATGAGTTCTTGACTTATATTTGCTACAACTAAAACCATCACGGACGTTTGTGCTAGCATTCAGGGACGCTGCTGGTGCATGCCTGTGCTTTCTCAGGGCTCTCGTGGTGAGGCGAGTGACGTGACTCCAAGCCCACTGAACCCTCGCATTGCAAATTGGGTGATGCAACTGACATCAAAAAACGTCCATATAATGTATACATTAGCGATGACAGGGTACTGTAGAATGGTAAACATAATTAGCAATTTTATTTTGTCACGTCACACATATATAAAATGGTGACTTTCTTGACGAAAGTTGACGAGAAATCACAAATTTTGGTGACGTTTTGATGGTCGTTTGGGAAATTCTGTTGAAAGTAAGTGGCAACCTTGATCGTGAAGCCCGTTGCGACTATAGCGCCAGCAAAAAGCAAGTGCGCTTGCTATACCGCGTAGTACGAGGAAGTTTCAAAATTGAATCTATTCTAGTAACCCGCTATCCCACTGAGTAGCATTAGTTTCTTATGCTATTTAGGCTAGCGGTTCAAACTGAAGCAAAATTTCTCTGAAATAACAAAGCCAGCATCGTTAGTTATTCGATGAGTTGGAACATTACCAATCCGATTCGGGCGCTACAAGATGCAAAGCTACAAGTTATTGTAAAAAAGTAGCAAACAAACCTTTTACTTTTAGGGGTTCTTTGATGTCCCCTTGAAAATTAAAACTATATTTATCGTTAATTTTTCGAAGAAGCATCTCTAATACTGTCCTATTATAAAAAAATAAAGAGTCAGGTATTCAACAACATTGCAGATGCAAGTTGGGCTGTTGGTGGGAATAGACACCAGACATAACTAATTAGCGCAATAAGGGCCGGTGACAGGGTTAGGAACTGGAAGCACATTCATAAAACAGTGCTCTATTTGTTTTCTTCGCATTTTCTATCGACCCTTTTTAGCAAACTGTTTTTAACTAAAATTTGTTTAGCAATAATTGCCCAAAGAGGACTACTACGGGACTAATTAATAACGACTGATGAGTACCTAAAGCAGCAAACATTGCGAAACAATACAAAATCGAAAGTTTCGGTTACTAACTGTTCATGCTTTGCCAATCGGTCGCATGACCAGTCACCCCGTGCGCCTGGTTGCTAAACACATCATGAACAAGACTGGCGTGTAGCAGCTATTATCTATCTATCTATATATATATATATATATATATATATATATAAGGGAAAGAAGTGTATACCTAAGGGCTCGTTTTTCCGTGTTTATATATATATATATATATATATATATATATATATATATATATATATATATATATACCTATATCTATCTATCTATCTCTAATTTCGCCGCCTGTGTCTTCGTGCTCTCATGATCACCTCCTTTTGCTTGGCGGCCACAAAAAAAGTCAGTACACCCCACCGTGGTGGTATAGTGCCTAAGGTATTTGGCTGCTGACCCGCAGGTCGCGGGATCGAGTCCCGGCTGTGGCAGCTGCGTTTCCGATGGAGGCGGAAACGCTGTAGGCCCGTGTGCTCGGATTTGGGTGCGCGTTAAAAACCCCATGTGGTCGACATTTCTGGAGCCCTCCACTACGGCGTCCTCCAGATACATATGGTGGTTTTGGGACCATAAACCCCAGATAATATTCAATGAAAAACTAGTATGGGAGGATAAGATAGCTTGAAGCATATGACACGCTGGTCAAGAGATGAATGCTGTCACCATCTCGTCACGTACGTCGTCAAATACATCTCATTATGCAGTGGCACATACCCGCGGTTGCGTATGTGCCACAGGTGATTAAAATGTTGTATCTATCAAGCAACGAAGAAAGCACTCATGGGTAATTTTAACGCGTTGGTGTAATAAAAAGGTGACGTCAGCAACGTTGACATAAACAACTCATACAATAAATAACATGGTCTCAGCAGAAATGCAACACCATACTCTGCAAGACAATCAAGTATTCTAACACAGAGCCACGCCCGGTGTCGTAACTACTTTTCAAATACACCATAATGGTTGTGAAATGTCAATTGTGGCTTCAGTGCTGTCTATCCAATTTTACATTTATCAAATGTGCACTGTTATCGTACAGCCGTCCCATCGGGATAACGTCTCTTGTAGTGGCGTGAAATTCACTGAAGTTGATTTATGTAGCAGCGTTCAGGCCTATCATCTTCGTGAGCACCAGCGCTTTATATCAGCTCACCGCTTTTGGTGTGGCTATTACTCGTGTTGCAGTTGGATATTGTTGCGCAAGTGTAAACAACTGGTTATGTCAGCATGTACCCGTTCAACATATATCTATGTGTGCAACATTTATACATATATTTAGCGCCAAGGAATTTACTACACAGGCATGGTCACCTTTCTTCCGCACGCTTCGCATACCGTCGACTCACAAGGTACCTTGGATCTGGCGAATTTATTTTTATTGCAATAGCAATTATATGGACACTATCGGCTGAATTTCACCGACGGCTTCGCCGCGGGCGCCGGTCTCGATATCACACACCCTATATGTATTCGTAACAATATATATGAAAATGCCAGAAAGAAAAATCACAGAAAAACACTGAGCCACCGAGAGGTTTTTCCCCTTATTGCCGGTTTAGAACGTGATACAAACATCAATATGTGTCTCTCTATACAATTATATACACAACAGAAAAGCTGTCAAGACAGTGGTGGAATTATTAGTGGTTACAGTAATAAAACTCTTTTAGGTTCACGAGGGGTTCAACCCTGAAGACTCATTCTGGAACAATGTCTTCTTGTTTGAGTATATGAATGCATTGAGCAATGTTGTCGCGCATAGTACGCGCGCCGGACGCCTGTCAGGGTCACAGTCATAACCGATCATTCTAGCCCGACATGAACAATGAAGGCCAAGCAGCAATATAAGATCAAAAGGTAGTCCATCCTTTTATCTATTGCTAAAAACCTGTTACCCTGTAAACGTAGGGTAAGTTCCTTTTTTAGAGCTCTCAGAAGATGGATTTTGTATGCCATGGGGTTCGAACTCTTTTATCTGTCGAAAGCCGGAGACAATAGATCACAAGTTTCTTGTATTGTTGGGAAGGGGTCTACTTCTGGGATGTTTTACTCGAGCCACCGAGAGGTACCCCCTTCAGCCTTCAAACGGCAAGCTATTCATATCTTCCACTTACCGTTGTTCGCGGAGATCTTGGGGTGGGGAAGGGGACTATCGTGTTTTCAGGATTATTTCAGTGAGCGCTTTGTGTCTCTCAACTCTCACATGTACTTTGGTTCGCCTAAAGAATAAGGGGGTTCACGCTCGAAGGCGCGTCCTTATCTTTCATTGGGGGAGAGTCCTTTACATAAAAAATACAATGTTTCAGTTTGTTTTATTGGCCATTTGAGTCAACATCATCAGTAATGCAACATATGTTTAGGCCGCTTTATGGCCACCACAAAAGTTAAATGTATTTTAAGTATGCAAAGAATGGGATTCACTGCTCGGCACCACGCAAACGGCCATAACCTCTCTACTTATAGGCGCGCACGACGTCTTTCTGAATTACGAAAACTTGAAGTGCAGGGACATGAGACTGTGAAAAATAAGGTTGGAAACGTTCGCATAATTTACCAGCGTCCACTTCTTTATGACAACTCGCAGTCGTCGTCTGAAAGTTGGTATATGCCTAGCTAGAGAAAATATTCTGCTCTGTGTACTCATTACCACTCTAACGGCATAGCTGAAATTCATCATTTCATAAAGCCATAGTAATGAAGCGTTTCTCATTCTATTTGGTTGTTGTTTTCTGAACAGAGCTATTGCAGTCACACGCGCTACTCGCGCCCAGAGAAGGACAAGGAGGCCATTTCTATAGGTTTTTCATGAGAATAAAGTCCTTTATGTATCAAAATGCGAGTGCTTTGTGCATTTGAAAAGTTTTAATGCGTATTGTGTTCTAGCGAGAGAGAACTCGCAAAATAAATAAGTGTAGCTCAAGGGCAGCGCGTTTGAACTGTTGGTTTTTTCAGTGTAAATGAACGGAGCTCGTCTTGGGTAGGAAACTGGTCAATAATACTATATAATAATAAGGGTACTATAATTAGGAATAATTTACTTATTGTTGCAAGAAAAATATTAAAAAATAATATATCTTTGAGAATGCACTCATACAAGTGTATCAATAAAAATAGACATCATAATACAGTCTTCATAAAAAGAAATCAAATAAAAGCCTTTTTAACGCACAAACAAAAAGTATTTCGCGGAAAATGGGAAGAATAAAAATACAAAACAAAAGACGTCAAGTGGGAGTGAAAAATAGAGGGCATCCTTTTTGGCTAATTTGTGTAGAAGCCTGTCTGAAAGACGGAAAAGGGAAGAATTTGTACATAAAGAGCAACTATTTTAAGATAGTGCATAGTTGAGGTGAAAACACTTACAATGGACAGTGAAAAACCCTAAGATAATGAAAGTTAACATCCTAGAGACTTCGTATTGTCTAGTGATAGAGCGTTGAAAAAAGTTTACAGGTACATAAATTGGTACATTCTCTGTGGTTAACGTACCAGAATCCGAAATATAACAGAACTGAAAATTGAAGGAAACGATATCATACCGCGAAATATTTTGTAAAGAAATAACAGGTAAGCGTGATTTTGTCGGCAGTGAAGTGGTGGCATAGGTGTTCGAAAGGTCGAGTTAAAAAGAACTATTTACTCTGGTGAATTGCTTAAAGCATTGTCTATGTATCTAACGAGACATCTTAACCCCATTAACCATAGCATCCTGAAAATCAAACTTAAATCTTCAAGAATTGTTCGATCTGCCCAAACTGTTGCTCAGATTTAGGCTGTTTTTTTTGTGCTGCATTATCAACTTTTTCTGATCAAACTCTTTTATGAAATATTCAATCTTCTGATCATCTATTGAAGGCATGTCTGAATGATGTAATTTGGACCCGTTTCAATTTGTATTTACATGAATGAGCTTCTATATTCATTTACTAAGTTTGATACTTTCCTTTATGCTGACGACACCAGTATACTTGCCAAGGATATATTTATTCACTCTCTGAAGCCAAAATTACAAAATGATCGAATAAAATTCTAGACTGGTGTCGTAAAAATACGGTTAGATTATTTTTATATCATCTGATCATCCAACTATCGTCACGGAATGATATTGCTATGTACCAGTGGCATGGAGATAAAAAGGAAAAAGAAAAATGACTGGATTAATGACATGCTTTTGCCACAAATATTACAAACACAAAATAAAAGAACACAGAACTACAAACACAAGCGGGTCAAGATGCCGCTTGTACTTGTCGTTGTACGTTCCTTTACTTTGTGTTTGTGTTATTTGCGGTCAAAGCATGTCTATAACAAGTACCAACTACGCAAACTATCAGTACTGTTACAGGATAGACTGGTGCGAGCTGATATGTATGGCTAGCCCTGTTCGCTCACTTTAATCATCATCATCATCATTATCAACATCCGCCTGACTATGTCCACTGCAAGATAAAGGCCTTTCCCATGTTTCGCCAGTCAAGTTGGTTCTTTGCTAGCTGCTGCCAATTTATACCAGCAAACACCTTAGTCTCAACTGCCCACCTAACCTTCTGTCTCCCCCTAACCCGCTTGCCTTCTAAGGGAATAGAGTTAGTTGCTTTTAATGACCAGCGGTTATCTTGTCTACGCGCCATGTGCTAGACCCATGTTTATTTCCTCTTCTTGATTTCAACTTGGTTTCCTTAATGCCGGTTTGTTCCGTAAGCCTGTAAGCTCTCTTCTTGTCTCTTAAGGTTACACCAACCATTTTCTTTTCCATTGCTTACTGCGTCGTCCTCAATTTAGGCTGAAGCCTTTCCGTAAGTTTCCAGGTTTGTTGCTCCGTAGCTAAGTACCGGCAAGATGCAGCATGTTATATAGCTTTCTCTTGAGGAATAGTGGCAATCTACCTGTCTTAATTTGAGAATGCTTGCCAAAATGCTTCACCCCATCCTTATTTTTCTAGTTACTTCATTCTCGTGGTTTGACTCCCCAGTTATAACCTGTCCTAAGTACACATATTCTTTTACAACTTGAACAGCACTATTACCTATCTCGAAGCGCTGCTCTCTTCCGAGGTTGTTGTCTATTACTTTCGTTTTCTGTAGAATAATCTTAAGACTTACCTTTCTCCGTAACCATGAGCTTTAATTCGTCCCCCTGAGTTACTCAGCTATGCTATATCATTCGCGAAACACAGGTCACTAAGGTACTCTCTATTAACTCTTCTCCCTAACCATTTCCATTTAGGGCCTCAGAAAACCTCTTGTAGCCCCGCCGTGGTGGTCTAGTGGCTAAGGTACTCGGCTGCTAACCCGCAGGACGCGGGATCGAATACAATGGAGGTGGATGGAGGCAGGAACATTTCCGGTAGAGGCAGAAATGATGTAGGCCTGTGTGCTCACATTTGGGTGCATGTTAAATAACCTCAGGTGGTCGAAATTTTCAGAGCCCTTGAGTCGTCTCTCGAAATCATATGGTGGCTTCGTGACGTTAAACCACCCATATCAATCAATCGGAAAACCTCATATCGGTAAATAGCATTTGAGAGATGGTGCCCCCTGCTTTACACCCTTGTTCATTGTTCTTTTGTCATTTCCTTTATGAAACACTAGGTAGCAGTTGGTCCCCTGCGTTTTCTTCCAGGATGAATATGTATGCTTCGTCAATGCCACAATTCCACCTTGTCTGTATGACTGCTGATATTTCTACTGAATCAAACGCCTCCTCGTAATTTATGAAGACTAGGTATAGTGGTAGGCTATATTGTGATCATTTCTCTATTACCTGATTTATATTAGGATTGTGGTCGACTGTTGAGTAGCCTGTTAAAATTCCTGTTGTTTTTGGTTGATTGAATTCTAATGTTGTCCTCATTCTGTTAGCAATTAGCTTTCGAAATCGCTTGTATACAACGGAGAGCAAGCTGACCGGCTTGTAATTCTTCAAGTCTTTGTAATCTCTTTTCCTATGTATAAAGATGATGTTAGCATTCTTTCAAGATTCTGGTACTGTTCCTGTCAGAAGACACCTCGTTAACAGGGTAGCTCGTTTTTCTATTGCAATCTGTCCTTCATCTTCCAGCAGATCTGATGTTACCTAATCCTGACCAGCTGTTTTGCCTCTTTGCATGCTCTCCAAGGCTTTTCTGATTTTTTCTATCTTTACTGGCGCGTTGTAATCTCAGTTACTACTAGTTCTTATGACTAGGCCGTGGTTGTCCTGTCTAGTGTACAGATCTATGTAAACTCCTCCGTTATTTTAACAATTGTATTCATACTGGTAGTTATAGTGCCTTCCTTGTCCCTTGTGCATACATCTGATTTCTGCCTATCCCAATTTTCCTCTTCACTGTTTGACGCTTCCTCCGTTCTTCAGAGCGTATGCGATTCTCTTCATGTTTTACATTCTTACATTGGATACCTTACGCCTATTATTCAACTTCAAAAGCTCTACCAAGTCTATATTGTATGTTGTACTTGAGGCTTTCATGCTTTGACGCTTCCTAATGAGATCCTTCGTTGACTGGGACGGCTTGCCAGTGTCCTGCCTAACTACCGTACCCCCAACTTTCACTGCACATTCCGTAATAATACTCGTGAAATTATCAATCATGGTGTCAATGCTAGCGCTGGTTTTCTCGATAAGAGCTGAGTACCTCATCTGACGGGAGACTCTGAATTTCTGTACTTTCCCTCTCAGTTATTTGATTCGTTTTTTTGCGTATGAGTTTCTGTCGTTCCTTCAACAAGTCTGGGTAAATTTGATACCATAACATTGTATGGTCACTACATTGTGCCTCGCCAAGCACTTCCAAATCCTGCTCAATGCCTGAATGTGAACTCAATATAAATTCTATTTCGTTCCTATTTTCGCCAATTGGGCTTCTCCAAGTCCACTGTCGATTTCCTCGTTTTCGGTAGAAGGTATTCAAAATCCGTAAATTATTGCGTTCTGCGAATTCCACTAGTAGCTGCTCTCTGGCATTTCTAGCACCGATACGATAATGTCCTACTGCCTGGCTTCTAAGCTGTAGGAGGCAGTAGGAGCTGCTTGAGCTATAATTGTGTGTGCCCACTAGAATTTTACAGCGAAAGCTTTTACGAGATCCCAACTTTAGTCACGCACAGTTGTGCGCTGCCGCCGCATCTGGTGTCCGTAACAACATCACGCGAAATTAAAAAATGAAACCTAGCACCAAAGACACAGTGGGGCTCGAGCCCGGGTCCGCTGGGTGCCAGCATAGTATTTCACCACTGAGCTACGCTGGTGCTTTTGACATGGCAAACTTGCCTTAGGCAGGCTTGATGTCGCGAATTCAATCTCGTGAGTACGACTTATAAAGCGTTTTAAAACAGTGTAAGACAACCAGTCGTTGCACGATGCGAATAGCGTTACAAGTGGGCCGTCCAACGCTCCAACCCATTACAAAAGCTTGTTCTTGTTCCCCTAGTGAATGTGGCGCATATCTTCTTCAGCCACAATTTCTTATCGTCGTCAAACACTGCATGGGCATTTGGCGCAAAATTCCTTGGAGGTGTTTAGCGGACACCAGGCTTAGAAGAATGACGAAAAGTAACAAAAGTAAATGTCGGCCTACTACCCCAAAAATGATTAATAATGCCATAGTGGGTATCAAGCAAGTGTGCTTGCCGTAGTTACCCGATCAGTGTTTAGAAAAGGCTCTGAAAAGCCGCTCTTCTAGCGTTCGCCATGACTGCTGTGCCTACCACGTGGGTCCAGCGGTTTTTTTGAGAGCACGTTTTGGTTAAAGCTTTCGTGAGGTCGCCTTTTTAGGGTGGCCAGCGATTAGCAGCGACAGTCTTTTACGACGTTCCACGGGTTAGAGTTACGGCAATATCGTAATACAACGTTGCGGTTACCCGCTGTCCACCACCAAACAAACGGCCACATGGAACGCTTTAAGCGTACTTTCACAAACATGCTCGCTACGTACGTGTCGCCAGACCACCAAGACTGGGACCTTGCATTACCCTACGCAACTTTTACGTATAAGTCATCCCGTCATGACACAGCGGTCTCTTCGACGTTCTACGTATTGTACGGAATAGAACTGACTTTACCACTGGATATAGTCATCTGAGCTCTTATATCGTTCACCAGCGAGTATGCCCACGGCGTAATTGAGCGAGCTGATCATGCCCGTCAGCTTGCCCACGCTCGGCTGATGGCATTACAGAGCAACCGATGGCGTCGGTACGATGCGGCGCATGGAGGCGTGCATTTCGCTCTCAGTACCCTGGTTTTACTCTGGTCTCTTCATTGTCGGGTGGATTGTCCACGTCTGACGGATCAACTCCTACAAGGGTTCGTCAGATAACGACCTCTAAAGCACCGGGACGGCACCTCCACTGCCGGGGGTTATGCTTTGTACGAGTGGCATGAAGACGAAGAGGACAAAGGAGATAGACTGGCGCGAGGTAATCTGTACGGCTGGTGGCAGTGATGATGAAAACCATTTACTAACAAAGGAGACGTGTAGGACTAGGTGGAGTATCTATTCCGGGACCACATTTGTTAAAGCCGCCATTCTGGCTCTTTGGACCAAGGCCTGCTGCTCTAAAAAAAGGGGGAGTGAGAATGGAGAAACAGCCCCCGCTCCTCCTTCGGCGCCGCGACTTCCTCCCTTTCGAGTGCTTTAGTCGTCACGCCCTTTCAAGGCAAGGAACAAAAGAGCAACCTTCCTCCTTCAGCGTTCAAGTTTCTCCTCGCTCACGGGGGTCTTGCGCGCGCGCATGCGCACGCCAAGCGTAGCCAGCTGCGGCCAGTCTCAAGCGATTGCTTTTACCTAAGATTGATGTAAGTAATTTAGGAGCGACGTTTTTTTGTTTTTTTGGTGTAGAGTAAAAGCCTCTTTTTTATCGCCAGGCACTCACACGAGGCTCCGAACACTTCCGCGTGTGTCTCGTGTTGTTTCATACTCGTTTTTCTCGTGTTGTTTTACGAATACAAGGAGCTCTGCTTCCCCAGCAGTCTTGCTTCGTCGATTACCTTAGAGTGTAGAAAAATAATGATTTTTTCGGTGTCGAAATACTTGGTAAGCCCACGCATTCTTAGTTTCGCACGGCACAACAGCACTCATGAATTCAACGAGCCGCATAAAAAGCATCACACTTTATTTTTCAACATTCTAGGAAACCTGATGCCACTACACTCCATGCCTGAAATCACGGTCATATACAATTGACATAGTTATACGTGCCACTACCGCCATATAGATGTTCTTTGCAGTTTACCCCCATTCCAATACGCCCGCCATGGCCGGAAGTCGAACGTGCGTCCTCCAGCATAGTCACACGACACCCAATAAGGCTATGCTACCACGGCAGGTGAAAGCACGATGGGAAACAGGCTGCGAAGTTTCACCGAGTGTTTATTCGCCAGACTATGTTACAACCATCAGAAACGTTTTAAACATCATCGTAACTACACTTTTGTGAAAAGTAAACCAGTGACTTTTGTATGTTAAACGAAATTCTCAATCGCATGTGTTTTGAATTGCCCATGTCAGCACTGAGAGGTAAGACGAAATCAGGCACGTGCGCAGTATGCACTTCTAGTAACAGCTGTGCACAGCAGGTAAGTACTGACACTCACTCACCTTTGTGAAAAGGGTATTCCAAATCTGGAGTAATAACCATCACAGCCACACCGCTAACAACAAAATGGTGGTACGCACTATGATTGCAAGCTGACACGCAAGGCGAATCGTGAGAGGCATCTGAAGCAGAAAAGTATGTGGGTACAACATGCTATAACGTTATAGTAAATTTGTGCACTGCAGCGATAGTTCTCCCACTCAAGTAATAGAGCTGCTGCGACGCTAACAGCCACTGCCATAGCTCATGAAAAAATATCGTCGGATGCGAGGTCCTCGCTTATTTCTCTCGCAAGATCCGCGTTGTAGCGTACGTATACACTGCTAGGACGGTCACTACCGCATCAAAAACATTGCCATTGAAGGGCTAGCGGTGTACTGTATCTATGGCTAACGGTCACACTTGTGGTAAGCACGTAAAAAGAGTATAAGCAAACGTTAACACGAAACAACTAAAAGAGGTCGACGTGACCACAGAACACCTATTACGACGGAGACTATGTGTGGTCTGCATGCTGCGCCCTCTCCGAGTAACAAGTAAAAGAATAAAAAAAGACGTTACTTCCGAAATGGCTAGCGCGCGGCAAGCGTTTGCGTTCTGGGAGGCTTCAAGAAAAACAATAACTGTGGCAGTGGTCGAGAGATGGCGCAGCGTTTGAAATGCCATGGGCATTCTCATTGATCGATATGTGAGGTTTAACGTCCCAAATCCACCATATGATTATGAGAGACGCCGTAGTGGAAGGCTCCGGATATTTAGATCACCTGGGCTTCTTTAACGTGCACCCAAATCTGAGCACGCGGGCCTACAACATTTTCGCCTCCATCGGAAATGCAGGCGCCGCAGCCGGGAGCCTTGGGCATTCTATGCATGGCTTGGGGGGTATTTGCTTTCGTGAAAACCAGATAAGCTCTAGTAATTATTCCGTTCATTATTGTGCAACCGTTGACAAACTTCTGTTTGTCTAAGCATCAGATACAATATATTTACGGGTGCGCATGTTGTGGTATTCCCACAAAACGCAAAAAAGTGTAAGAAAACCTTGTTGTAACTTGTGCCACTATGGTCACTCTAAATTTATCGCTATATAAGCTTGTGCGTTTTTGTAGTAGGGTGTGAGTAAACACGTCGAAGTGTGTGCCGCTGTTGTGAACGGTATATTGAGCTCTTGTTCATTGAAATCACGCTATATGCGGGCTATGTGTAGTGTGTGTCTTTGCGTGCATGTGTAGCTATATGTATTGAATCAGCACATGTTAGGCGTCCGGTGTGAGTGAGTAATCCTGAATGGGATGAGGCGTAAACTATCCGCGAGGGAGCTGTGATAGCGGGTGTGACAACGTACGTCGCGACCTTTTTTTTCAGTATCGCCCAGTTTCTCCAGATGGCGTCAGCTACCATTACTTCACGGCTATGACGCTTTCACACCTCCAGCTACTGATATAACGTTGAACATCTATCTATCAAAGCTACACTACTGAGTCGGAATGGTTTCGCTGCGATCGAGTCTACGGTTTGGAGGCACATCTCGTGACCTGCGGCCCCGTAAACACATGGATAACGTCGCTACTCTATGTGAATCTGCGAGAAATAAATAGAGCAATCCTAGCATGCACTCTTCTGGTGAGGACTCTGCAGTATCCGTGTCTTTCGGGGTGAACGTGGCCTCGCTGACAGAACGAAACCTGCTTGCTCCGTCGTTCTCTTTCTCGATGTTTTCACCGCCACAGGTTTCTGCTTGTTTTTATAATCATTTCGTTCGATATGAAGCTTAGCGGGACTGTTTTTTTGGAAGTTTCAGTACCGTGTACTCCTTATCAGTCGAGAATCGTTGCAGTTGCTAAGCCTACTCGCTTCGCCTGGGGGCAGCCATGTTGAATTTCATAGAGAGGAACATGTTTCCCCGTGGCAAAGCGAGCAACGTTTCTCTATTTAAAGACAAACATTTGGAACATCGCCGTTCCTCCCTAAATGGAGAGAACGTCACCCCAATTTTTTAAGAGTGTGGACCTGAGCAGCTGAGCAGGACTGCCTCCCAGTCCTCTTGTATAGAGTTTGCGTTAGGAATAATGGCTGCGTAGTCTTGGCAGGCCCACACCGTGTGGTAGGCGTATACCACCTCCCCAGATTGCTGGTACTGTCCTGTGACCGTAGGGTTGAAATGTTTCACTGTGGCAGGACGTAGCAATGTTTTAGTCTGGAGGCGAAGTAAAATGTCCTCCTCTGCTTTCTTAAACTCTATTTTGGGGGAGGGTAGTGGTGATGACTTTCAGATAATAATGAAAAATTTTCTTTTATCCGAGGAGAGGGTAACCCTCGTCATCGGTTTCCATCGGCATTGACTAACGTAGCCTTGAAATGAATGCTCGGGTAACCGCACCTACAGCCTCATTTCCCCGCTATCTTTGATGGCTTGGTGTCCGTGTAATTCGTTTCGGATGAGGGTCCGTGTCTTTTATGCAGTTGCACAGTATTGTCTCGGCTAACGTTGATATGTACTCAGCTATATAATTACGATGGCGTAGTGGTTAGAGCATCCGCCTCGCATGCAAGAGGTCCGTGGTTCAAATCCCGGTACCGCGCAGTTCCCAACCGGATTAAAAAAAAACCGCGTGTTGATGGAACTGCATTAAAAGGCCTGGTGTGCGGCCTCACCGGCAAACACCGCCGAGAACGCACTCCCTCACCAGAGAAGGATTGGCCACCCTGGTGCAGTATCTGGCCACTACCTCCCACATGCTTACGTCAAATAACTCACGGCCCTCAGTCCCCAGCAGCTGCGAAGCAACTGACCACGGCGGCGGTCAGATCTGCAACGCAGCAGAGGGTGCTAAGAATCTCTGGATCCGGACAGGCCGCCATTGGAACCTGAACTTGGCAACGTTTAACGCTAGAACCTTATCTAGTGAGGGAAGTCTAGCTGTACTATTCGAGGAGCTAGAGGGTGTTAAATGGGATATAATAGGGCTCAGTGAGGTTAGGAGGACAGATGAGGCCTATACGGTGCTACAAAATGGGCACGTTCTTTGCTACAGGGGCTTGGCAGACAGAAGAGAACTGGGAGTGGGGTTCCTAATTCACAGAAACATAGCTGGCAACATAGAGGAATACTATAGCATTAATGAAAGGGTGGTAGGTATTGTAATTAAACTGAATAAAAGATACAAGATGAAGGTAGTACAGGCTTACGCGCCTACATCCAGCCATGATGACGCTTCAGTTGGAAGCTTCTATGAAGACGTGGAATCGGCAATGAGTAAGGTAAAAACACAGTATACTATAGTGATGGGCGACTTTAATGCAAAGGTAGGGAAGAAGCAGGCTGGAGACCAGGCAGTAGGAGATTATGGCATCAGTACTAGAAACGCCAGAGGAGAGCTACTAGTAGAATTCGCAGAACGCAATAATTTACGGATTTTGAATACCTTCTACCGAAAACGAGAAAACCGCAAGTGGACATGGAGGAGCCCTAATGGCGAAAGTAAGAACGAAATAGACTTTATAATGAGTGCACACCCTGGAATCGTGCAGGATGTGGAAGTGATTGGCAAGGTACGATGCAGTGACCATAGAATGGTACGGTCTCGAATTCGCCTAGACTTGAAGAAGGAACGACAGAAACTAATACGCAAGAAGCCAATCAATCAGCTAGCACTGAGAGGGAAAGTACAGGAATTCAGAGTGTCGCTGCAGAACAGGTACTCGGCTCTTAGTGAGGAAACCAACCTTAGCGTAGATACAATGAATCATAATCTGACGAGTATCATTACGGAGTGTGCAGTGGAAGTTGGAGGCAGGGTAGTTAGACAGGACACTGGCAAGCTTTCCCAGGAAACGAAGAACCTAATTAAGAAGCGTCAAATCATGAAAGTGTCAAGTACAACAGACAAAATCGAACTGGCAGAGCTTTCGAAGTTGATTAATAGACGTAAGGTATGCGATGTAAGAAGGTATAACATGGAGAGAATTGAATACGCTCTTAAAAACGGAGGAAGTGTCAAAGCATTGAAGAGGAATCTTGGGATAGGCAAAAGTCAGATGTATGCACTAAGGGACAAAGAAGGCAAAATAACTACCAATATGGATAGGATAGTTAAAATAGCGGAGGAGTTTTACAGAGATCTGTACAGTAGCCGAGACAACCACGACCTTAATACTATAAGAACTAGCAGTAACCCAGATTACACCCCACGAGTAATGATAGAAGAAGTCAGAAAAGCTTTGGAGAGCATGCAAAGGGGCAAAGCTCCTGGTGAGGATCAGGTAACATCAGATCTGCTGAAAGATGGAGGACAGATTGTGTTAGAAAAACTAGCCACCCTGTTTACGAGGTGTCTCCTGACGGGAAGAGTACCAGAGTCTTGGAAGAACGCTAACATCATCTTAATACATAAGAAAGGAGATGACAAGGACTTGAAGAATTACAGGCCGATCAGCTTGCTCTCTGTAGTATACAAGCTATTTACAAAGGTAATTGCTAACAGAGTAAAGAAAACATTAGAATTCAATCAACCAAAGGAACAAGCAGGATTTCGAACAGGCTACTCAACAATCGACCACATTCATACTATCAATCAGGTAATAGAGAAATGCTCAGAGTATAACCAACCACTATACATAGCCTTCATAGATTACGAGAAGGCGTTTGATTCAGTAGAAATATCAGCCGTCATGCAAACACTGCGGAATCAGGGCGTAGATGAAGTATATATAAACATTCTGGAAGAAATCTACAGGGGATCAACTGCTACCATAGTGCTTCATAAAGAAGGCAACAGAATACCAATCAAGAAGGGTGTAAGGCAGGGGGACACAATTTCCCCAATGCTATTTACCGCGTGCTTACAGGAGGTTTTCAGAAGCCTAGAATGGGAACAGTTAGGGATAAGAGTCAATGGAGAATACCTTAGTAACCTGCGCTTCGCCGATGACATTGCATTGCTGAGTAACTCGGGGAACGAATTGCAACTAATGATTACGGAGTTAGATAGGGAGAGCAGAAAGGTGGGTCTTAAAATTAATCTGCAGAAAACGAAAGTAATGTACAACAACCTCGCCAAGGAGCAGCGCTTCGAGATAGGTAATAGTGCACTTGAAGTTGTAAAAGACTATGTCTACTTAGGGCAGGTAATAACCGCAGAGCCGAACCACGAGATTGAAGTAACTAGAAGAATAAGAATGGGGTGGAGCACATTCGGCAAGCACTCTAAAATTATGACAGGTAGACTGCCACTACCCCTCAAGAGGAAGGTATATAACAGCTGTATCTTGCCGGTACTTAGCTACGGAGCAGAAACCTGGAGACTTACAAAGAGGGTTCAGCTTAAATTGAGGACGACGCAGCGAGCAATGGAAAGAAAAATGGTAGGTGTAACCTTAAGAGACAAGAAGAGAGCAGAGTGGATTAGGGAACAAACGAGGGTTAAGGATATCATAGCTGAAATCAAGAAGAAGAAATGGACATGGGCAGGGCATGTAGCGCGTAGACAGGATAACCGCTGGTCATTAAGGGTAACTGACTGGATTCCCAGAGAAGGGAAGCGGGTTAGGGGGAGACAGAAGGTTAGGTGGGCAGATGAGATTAAGAAGTTTGCGGGTATAAATTGGCAGCAGCAAGCACAGGACCGGGTTAACTGGCGGAACATGGGAGAGGCCTTTGTCTTGCAGTGGACGTAGTCAGGCTGATGATGATGATGATATAATTACGACACGCTTTGTGCGAATCCGTGATAATATAACGCGAATTACTGTGAGAGGCCGCAAGGGCAACGGTGGTCTCCTGAGCCCGAGTTACAGAATACACCCTAAAGGTTAACCTATCTATCTGTGTGCTTTCGTGAATAGCAGCCGCTGTGTACCACCCATTGGAGGTGCGGTCAGGAACATTTTCGTGTTACACACCTCGCTTTTGTCGCTGCTCGCTTCACCGGCTGTAAAGATATCTGCATCTACTCTTTCGATTCAATCTTGTTTTCGTAGTAATATTTTACCATCAAGTTTGTTTTGCGCCGAAGCTCTGTGTAACTTTAACGGGACTAGGCTTCCTTCATTTAAATGTTTTTACTACCTGTTAGTGTTTTACTACCTGTTTGCCGTACTGCCTATTCGTCAGCATTACTATCATAAAATTCATGGCAATCTCACATCAAGCAGTCTTCTACGTTGGGTTTGATTAACATGGCTGATCCGTCCTCCATAAAAATCGGCATAACTCTAAAGTAAGACATGTCTTCACAGAGGTAGTTTAAGGTTTACTGTACATCTATATAAGACAGGTTATACACTATATGTGGGTATTTGACAGCTGAACCACAATTTACCATAAATGCGTTCATGCTGACGCTTACGAATACATCTTAATTCTGGCAACTAAAGTTTATGATTATTAACCAATAATAATTGATTGACATGAGGAGTTTAACATCTTAAAACAAAAATATCATTATCACAGACACCACTGTGGGGGACTCCGGTAATTCAGACCACCTGGGTTTTTTTTACCGTGCGCCCAAACTTGAGCACACGGGCCTGCAGCATTTTCGCCTCTATCGAAAATGCAGCTGCCGCAGCCGGGATGCGATCGCGTGATTTGCGGGTGAGTGCCGGGTACCTTAGCCCTAGACATCCACGGCGGGGCTAAATATTATTGGTAAATCATGCCCTTAGGGTCATGCATGCCTATTGTAGTTCTAGTGGCTAACAGTGAGAGCGGTACAAAAAGAAAGTCGGTGTGATCGCCAAAAGCTCATGGCTGATTGTACGACTATGGCCAATTAATAAAAAGAGGTGCAGCCTGCCGAATGAGTGCGTTTTAAATAGGGTATAGCGTAATATGCTAAGTATTAGACGCTAACATAGCAGCACTGCAGAACAGCAAACCAATTAAACCGTAAGGGAGCCAACATGACTGGGCGTTCGGTCATGTTGACTGCTTAGTTAACCCCGATCGTGAGTCTGCTACCGCTGGGGGCGTTCGCTAGGTGGAGAGCAATGATAGACTCTGGCTAGAAATGAGCCGCCGCCATGCCGAGGAGGTAGGAAATTTGGGGGGTTTTTCACTCTAGCAGTGAGTGCTTAGGGTGGTCGGACAATTTACGATAACGGTGGTGCCCAAGACCTGTTGTGTGCTGTGGTGCAGATCAATAACTGCTAAAAGCTGGCGTATTTGTTTGTATGAACCCAGCACAAAGCAACAACGACGGGATGCCTGGACACGTATCGTTCGAGAAGGTGACCACAAAGCGGCAGGAAGTGCGTACTGAACAATAGGGCAGTCATCTTTTCAGTGGACTTCAAGCAGGACTCCACGAGGCTGAAGTTGAAGCGCAAGATGCTGAGACCAAGAGTTGGACTCACCATATATCCGTGTTTTCCAGTATTCAAGGAACCCACCACCTCGTCAAAACGTAGATACAACATTTTTAATATGAAAGCGTTCAAGCTAGCCTTAAGCTGATGAAGCCAGAGATTAAATTAGGGAAAGACGTTGAAGTCAGCGTTAAGCTGATGAAAGCGTCAAACCGAACAAATGTAATTAATAAATGACAGGATCCCAGCAGCAACCAAACCTCAGCATTCTGCTATTGTATGCCAAAGCCATGCCAGGTCTCACACTGCTGTTTAGGTGGACGATAATGTTCGCAGAACGTCAATAGTGGTTGCGGTGCTGGCTACCGAATGTGATAATTAGGATAGATTTACCAGTGCAAAAAAGACAGAACATTCAGAAAGGACACATACACAGCACTGAACTCACAACCCATTAGGTATTTAGAACGCAGGACGTTTTTTTTTCACTAACATCGAGACAACAGAAACTTAACATGAAAAACGAAGCGATGAAAACCACGTGAACACTGCTTACCAAAAAAGACACTCAACTGAAGGTAAGCGCGCAGTCTTAAATTTTTCCTGCACCAAACACCATGACTTCATATACTTTGAAGGCGCCTAGTGGATCTTACGCAGCATATTATTCAGAATGCCACAGATCTGGCGTGCGAAGTTTCAAATCATTTCGTCGAACAAATGTCGCCAAAATATTAAAAATACTTTTTTTGAAATTTGAACGTAGCAAGCGTACAATTTGGGCGAAAGTTATTATAAAACTTCAACTATGATTCTCTCAGCTCCTAGCAAACTTATGGGAGTGAAACTTATGACGTTAGAGTGCTCACAAAGCATTTTGTCAATCTAAGCCAAGTTATAGCTTCTCTTTAGTGTCCCTTTAAGGACTATAATTTTGCGAAGCACTCATTCACAAGAGAAATTTTTAACTTGTGCGTATACACTTTAACGTTACCGTGTTACCGGAATACAGGATTGTGCTTACTTACGGAAACACACGTTTTAGGAATGTTGTATCTGTCATTCATCAAAGTGCTTTAACGGATACCTTAATGTTTGTAGAAACCACTTAATGCCGATTAGTGCAAATAAACTATATTAACACAAAAGTGTTTTATGGCAGGTTCCACCACGGCTCCACTCTCGTAATTCCGTCATGGATGTAACGTTGAAAACTTTTTGTTAAATATATATTAAAAGATTGGAAATAAGAAAACGAGAAAGAAACACTTTGTCGCGCGGCCCCGAATCAGCAATCACTCAATTCACAGAGAGAAGTGATAACCAGTATGATACAAAACGTTTGTATTCGAAGGCTCGGCTGCTGACCCGCAGGTCACGGGTTCAAATCCCGGCTGCGGCGGCTGCATTGTTGTAGGCCTGTGTGCTCAAATTCGGGTATACGTTAAAGAACCCGAGGTGGTCAAAATTTCCGGAGCCCTCCACTACGACGTCTCTCATAATCTTATAGTGGTTTTGGGACGTTAAACACCACATATCAATCAATGTTCTCGAGGGCGCAAACGGCAATATACTTCATACACCGTTTGGCGGTCCTCAGAGCTCCGAAACTTTGGCCCGTTTTCATTATCAGTAGCGAGATGGGGCTATGGTTTGGCGTAATGCACGCTATAAAGGTCACCGCCTTTAGAGTGCATAGATTCTCCGGCGCGTTCGCTTATCAGATTCGCAATTAGGGAAAGGACGAAGGTCGCTTTTCTCGCGGCTGCGGCCGCCTTTTCAAAAGGAGCATCCTGCTGACACACGACGAAACTCGCAATATCGACGGCCTATATTTGCGCGCCATGTTGGCTGCTGGGGGATGATCAACCCGTGAACTTGCATTGGAAAAGATAGGCCGCACGTACGTACTCCCCGAACCGCATTCACTGGATAAACTTTGATTATCAAATGAATGTATATCGGACCAAAGTGCATTCCCTAATATTATAAACTGCTGAATGTTCGCTAACTCTTTTCTTGCCACAGTGCGAAAGGTAGTGACGTCAGCTGATGGACCGTGTATAAACGATGCTATGCGTAATTTTGTGCGTGCTACAGAAAACTGCGCGAACTATAATTCATGTGTGAACTGAACGGCACTCCGAGATGCTTTTTTCCGAGCAGATTTTCCGCATTAGTAGGTCACTAGTGAGTAACGCGCCATTATGGCTGCACAGGACCGATTGTTTTACGTAGCGATGGTTTGCAAACGTATTACTCCGTCGTCATTACTTGCGCTTCAAGCATCATGCAGCTGCTGCTTAAACGAAACACGAGTGTTTACTACTCTTTATGTACCTCTTTTGTCAAAGCAATGATCAGACTTCAACAGTGCGTTATTAACTGCACTCGGAAGTTGTATTTTCCGTAAAAGCGAAGGAAATCAAGATATCTAAACGAACACACGCGTACGCTTTCCGCAACGTCAAAATTGTGAAAATTCGTCGAACAACAACAACGCTGTTCGGATCGCATCAGTGTTGTGCAAGAGAAGTTAGCGTGGACTGCAGCGTAACTGCATTTGTTATTGCCCTAACAATGTAGCTTCGCTGGTGGAGCTGGAGCGTGTAGGCGGCATGCGGCGCTTTCTATTATCCACTTTGATTGGGCTACATGCAATCACGAGAAAAACTACGGTTTTATTTTGAGCTCACGGAAAGATATCATACTATAAATACAATCAAAGGGACTTAAGAGCATGAAAAAAAGAACATATAACGCATGACGGGACGTGAAGTGCAACTCGCTGCTCGTGAGCTAGCAGCTGATGGTTCATTGTCGCTGCCACACAGCGTGTTGAGAACCATCTACGTCCAGTGAAACATCTTCGACGTCAAGATGGTTTCTTTGAGTATCAATGCTGAAAGTAATCTGAGGAATGCCGTCCACCGAACGACTTCGATAGCACCCACAACGCGTCATTCACCACGTTTATCTGGAGGTGCGGAGAAAATTTTGCTCCAATACCAGACAAAAAACTAATACCTTGCAGTGAGCTGCCATCTATAGACGAACGTGTAAAAGATGTGACACAACGTAGGCCAAGGTTCGAATACGCGAACCGTGAGCCTGCGCTCCTTTTCACATACAAAGAATGTTATGGGATTCATGTACTATCAAAGCACTGACAAATGCTCTACACTCATGAAACAAGGTGAGTTTCAACTGCAAAGGTCAGGCAATAACATTTAACTATTCAACTTGGCGAAGCTGATATGCGTATTCGGCGGGCTTTATTTGAAAGCGCGAGTTGCCACGTATTTTCGCGAAAACGTCGCGTCTTGGAAGAACGAATCCAATTTATCGTGCCACGAAAGGACCAGTATATTCACGGATGTGCGAAGTATACAAAGTGATTTTTGTGTTTTTTTTCGCTAATGCGTTAACACTGAGGCTAGTGCACCGTCGAACAAGGATGCGTTGGAAACGCCTGCCTACTGATCATCCTCGAGAGGGCGCTCCAGCATTCCTTTGGGAGGCGTGACAGTGTATGAACAATGCGAATAAGAATGCTCACGCTTGTCCTGTATATACATGCTCAGTAGTTTGGCGTGTCTTTCTTTTTGTTTGAACAGCGCACTTAAGGTGCCGAGCAGTGAGACTTGTTATTCCGCGCTAATCCTGTGTATGCTAATTTCGTTCGTCTTTTCTCTTTGAGGTATGCGCTGCAAGTTTCGAGCTGTTAGCCGATGTTCACGTTACTTTACACTTTGTTCCCGTTGCTAAAACAATGCACGATTATCAGTCAACTGCTTAGGTGAAGATACATTTTAATTCCGTGTTATACCGATTCCTAGATAAGGGGACCTGCGACGTTATTTTTAAGTTTAGTTAAGGTTGATTCATTACTGCAGCAACATCGTAAAATACGTTGTTTAGTTTAGAGTGTATTTAAATTCACACCGAAAAGTGCGGAAATACCGGATTACTGCAGGATGGTGTCAACATCTTGTGACAATTTGTACAACCACAGTATTGGACAAGTCCTTGAAGGAAAAAAATCGCTGCATATCCACGAAGTGGATGCTGATTGCTGAACTAAGCAGAGAGATTGTTCAGTGTTACCTTGTATGAGCTGTTGACCACTTACGCATGTAAACAAGTGGCAAATGTTGCGTAAATATATACAATATATATTGGTCATAATTGTTGTGTTGTGTTGAGTTGTGAATTTCGTTTTGCCTTCATTATCATTGCTCTGTGTAATCAAATATAGCCTAAAGTTGGCAAAGACGAGATATGTGCACGTTACCCTGGTGGCTGCTAGTTGTTTCAAGTCGAACGAAATGCCTCGCTGACGACATGGAGACGTCACATACTGCACAAGCTAGTCGCTGATGACGATAATAATATTAATAATAATAATAATAATAATAATAATAATAACAATAATAATAATGATGATGATGATGATGTATTCACAGCCAAGGCCGATACCCACTAAGGGGGATAGGTCGAGAATTGATTACTTATTTTAGTGAGACTCCTTTCAGTATTCAATTTCGACCCCCCCCCCCCCGGAAAAAAACCCTAATAGATCGGAAGGAGTTCAATAGTTGTTTTTCACTCCTTCAGATCAGACAATGCATTTTTTATCTTGGGCAGAAAGTAGCGCTTTAAACATAACTCCTGTTTATGTTGAATTATTCCTACATGAACATAGTTCACGCAAATAAAAGCTTAATTTTTGAGTCTCATTAGCGCAATTACAAACTGCATCAAAAATTTTTTTGTGGTTGTAGCTTACATCCGAAGCACCGAAAGAAAGTATATTCTCTATTGTGAGGTTCAGTCCCAGGCTAGCCATTGGAAGGACTAAAAGTCTTTTCTTAGCAATCTGTATCGATGTCATGACCAAAAATAGTTGTCCATTGTTTCTCATTCTAAACAAAACATTCATAGCGGTGATATCGCCAGACCAGCCTTATGTCAATTTAAATTTAACAAGGAGACTCGACGTCGATATCTGGTGGTTATGATATCCAACTACCTTGTAAAAAACCAATGTTTTCTAAGAAAATCTTAAGTGAGTAAATTCTGTCGATGACGGTATTGTTTCTGTAGCGTCTGCACGAAGCGAACGTTTTCTCTTTCTTGTCGCAGTTTTATTGACTACTTCGGGAAGGACCGATAGTACTGGACAATAGAATGCTGCTCGTGCTTGAGAGTCAGCGATTTTATTTACTTCTAATTTGCCACGGCCAGGTTCCGATACTAATTTCAGTACCTGCAGCTGAAGAGGAACTGGCAAAAGGAGCGTTTTTAAGGCCATAGATTTTGTTGACGCAGTAATCCACGTACGTACTAACATGGAATCAGTAGTTATCTTCGCGTTAATGGCAATCAAATGTAGTTTTTGCAGCAAACAAACTATTGCCAACAGTTGGACTTCAAAACAGGGTGAAATCCGGTAGTTCCCATGAAAAAGACCAGTGAAATGAACTGGAGTATATACTTACACCTAGGTCTTTTTATGCATTACTGAAGCATCTGTGGCTATAATATTATTCGTTTATGTGTGCGCAAAATAATCCTGCAGCCGGGTATTTAGGACCTTATATAAGTGCGATTCAGATTTACAGTGAAAAATCTTATGGAATTCTATCTAAAGATTCTGATTTAAAACCTGTGCTGCAAGCAAACCTCTAATTTTCCCATTTATTCTATCTAGTTGTTCTTGAATAATCTGAGCTGTTCGAAATTGTGCCCAATGATCAGAAAAAATTGTGTCTGGATTATTTATAAACGCCTACTTAGATCGTCTTAGTGCGTAGCTATAAAATTTCCAAAATGCTGGAATCATTATGATACAGAAACGACAAGGCAATGTAAACAATCGCGCAATTCTTGATACAAAACATTGCTTGATACAAACCTACGAAGCCCTAAACACAATAATACGGCTTCTCGTTCCAGCATAACCGGAGGCTTCATTTTGTAAGTAGGACCACGTGAGAACGATACACACTCAAATTCCAATATCGGTCGCATATACATTTAGTATGTCATCACCATTGTGCTTCTGCATATAACATATAGATGGCTGCTCAGGCTTGGAAAATTTCCTAGGGTACGTTGTGGTTTAGATGTTACGCTTTTTATGTGTGTGTGTGTGTGTTTGGGAAGGGGGGCGGGGAGTGGAGTTAAGGTTGATTTATAAATTACTCCCAAATATTTAGGAGATTCTACCTGTGGAATTGGTTCTATTTTATAACATGTTCAGATGGAATCTGCTAACAGGAATATTATCGATTCACTCTTATTTACATATAAGGTCATGCAGATTCTCTCTAGCCTTATCTTCAGCATATTCACATATCTCGTTAGGTTTTGATATAAACAATATATGTCATTATGTGCCGTGAAAAATCTAATATTATCAGCATATACAAACACCTCAACGTCCTGGCAATTTGGTATAGAGCTCATTATTACGTTAAATAGAACTGACGCAACAATACAGCGCCCTGGGGAAGACCTCAAGTTTGTTTGCACTTTGACGATGCGCAACCATCCTTAAAACAATAAAGCTCTCTTCCTCTAGAAAATTCTTTCAGGCACGCAAATATATATTTTCGGAAATTGTGGCTCTCTAATATTTCCAATATTACTGAATGTTCCACACTATCACATGCTTTGACCATGTATAATGTTACCAGACCAGCATGTTATCTTCTTTTGCGAGCAAGTTGAGTACGGCCTCCTAAGGGGGCGCATGCACACGATAATTGAAAAAATTACTCTGAAGCTCATTCGATTCACTTTTATATTAAATTTTTCTCCATCCAGATTGTATTTCTCTTATGGAGCACCCTGCCGATGAGCTTCACCATAATAGATGTAAGAGAAATAGGTCAAACGTTCTCATGGGCATATTCGAATCCTCGTGATTGTACATAGGCACTTTTTTTGCTAATTTTCACTCATATGCAATCCACGGATATTTTAACAAATAAATACAGCGGTGACTAGGTAACAAGGCGATGATTTCAATAATTATTTCATCATAGCAGCTGTTTTTCCATCCGTATTAGTAGTTTCTGAGGGCAAATCTTGAATCAATTGCGCTAACTCTTCCTCTGTAACTTTAGCAAATTTCATCATTACCACTGGTTTTTGTAGATCGTAAGGCTTAGTTGATGTAAATCTACACCCCAGACTTTTAGCTATGGTTTCTAAAGATTTCCTTGTTTTTTCCGAAGACGTAATCTCCCAGTCGATAATATTTAGAGACAACAACGTTTTACGTGATCTCATGAACCTAAACAGCTCCTTTTTGCTGCTACGATTTTAAAGGTAATCATAGTGTTTTCTATCATATTTTTCTTTAGCTAAAAGAACTGTGCGTTTAAAATTTGTTGAAACTTGTATTCAGACCAGTTTTGGGGGCACTCGTTATACATAAGTTTTTTCCAAGCTGCCTTTTTTCTTCGGGAGTTCCGTGCACAGTCTGAGTTCCACAACAGACTATGGGTTGTGCTTTTTGCAGGTTCAACAAAAAATTCTACTTTTATATGTTTTTGATCAGTGCAAGTAGTCTTATGACTTACGTATCTTTTTGCTCTTCAGAATGAGTAGTGAAAGCAGATTTTAAATCTTTTATAATTATGTTTTAATTACGAATACTCGAGTCTGAGAGCATGCATTCGAATCCGGCAAGCAATCTCAACTATTATAGGCAAGGTATCGTTCTTGGTACACAATCCAACGCACTCTACGACAAACTGGTGAGTTATGAGCTCACAAAACCTAAATGTAAGGCTGAACGAGACCTGTCACTAATATAAAAAGGCAACTTGGAATTCAGGCAACACAAGTTGTTTGCTGCCCATTCTTACAATATTGTACTGCATCAATCAGTTTGAAAACCCCAACACGTATGAAGAGAGTTGAACTCGTGGACTAGAATTTTATTTTTATAACGAGATGTCACTGCAGCGTGTGGACGTCGAGTATCTATTACACCTTTGGGAAAATATGCATTGGCCACCAAATAAGCCAAGCAGCCTGGTAAGGTTCGTTCAAGGCGAGAATTGCACTTTCGGGTGACATGAGGTTCAATAGCACTGACAGTTGGGCGAGTCGGTGTTGGTTCATAGTTAAGGACGGTGCAAAAAACACACAAAACACGCATGAAGAAGACCACAAAAACATGGTCTCCGGACTTGCAACTAAGTTTTATTCACGTCGACTCCCACATATATACAGGCACGTGGTCCAAACAACTGGTGAAACAGCACGAAAGGTTTCTCATAAAGTCCAATTCAAATGAGATATCTCCTTTCATTGCAAGACGATGGATGAAACGCTAATACACGAGGTATGGCTCGAAATGTGCAAAGACTTTATTATTTCCCGACTTGTCTGATCGTTACTCCTGGCGATGATGCTTGTTTTTTTCAAGTTGAGCGATGCACCCACACTACCTGCAGGGCGCGGTAGGTATGTCAGTCTGAGCTTTAGGCAACACGAGGCCAATGTTCGCACCGATGCCCTATCACATGAAATCCGCCCACTGCAGGGAGTGTGGGTGCGTCCCTCAATTCGAAAAAAAACTAGCATCATCGCCCTAGGAGTAACGATCAGACAACTCGGAAAATAATTGAGGCTTTGCACATTTCTACCACTAACTCACGTATCCCCGTTTCATCTATCACCTTGCAACAAAAGTAGATATCGTAATTGAATAGGAATTTATGACAAACCTTTCATTTTACGTAATTTTTGCACCGTTCATAACCATGTATATGAGCATATAAGAAATTTTCGCCTTGCGACTTATTCTTTTATTAATTAAATATGCCAAACCTCCACCATTTCATGGATGGTCTAAATGTAAAGATCGGAATCTAATTATTTGAAAAGAATCGTGCATTGAAAGTCGAGATTCATGTAGTGCAATATTATCTGGATAACATTTTGATACCAAGTTTATGAGATCAGTTGCTGCAGAGTGAATTGATCCGCAATTCCAATAAAGGACTTTATTTACCATATTGTTTCTCTAGAATAGCCTCAGTAACCGCGTTTCTAAGATAGTATTCTTTAAGAAAATCAACTTCAGACAGAATGTTCTTCAGGTACATTTCGTTTTTAAATTGGCAGCTGAGGCGCCTTTTTGTACAAAAGAGATCTTGATCACTTTAGCCATCGGAGATCTGTCTCCACCTCATCTGAGTCCTGCACACCAATCTTTGTAACCTCGCATTAAGAGATGCTACCTTTATCTACTGCATCTGCATATTGTGTACCCTTCTCTGTCGTATCTGAGCCATACTCCTTTGAAATCTCAGAAGAGTCGCCGTAGAGAGGTGATAGACTGAGATGAGTTTCCGCTTTACCAAGCATTCCAGCCATCTGGTTCAGGAGAATTTAGGCCGAAGAATCGCAAATGTTCCCAGCGATGCGCTCCGTTTCCTTCGTCATCTGAATTGCTTCCACAAGAGGAACAGATAAAGCTTTGATTGTTGGTATATTACGAGCTGTAACACTAGTGTAGCCTTGTGTTGGTGCTTATATTTCAAGTGCTGCTTCCTGTATTGAACTACGTTTTCGTTCTACTATCTCTATAATTTGCCGTTCACGTGTCTTTGACGAAGAACTCTAACTATCGGCAGCATGAGCCGCATTACATAAACAACATTTTTCTTCATTACTCTGGCACTCGCTAGAATTCAGACCTTTGCCACATACCCTACACCTGCCCCCAGAACTACATCTTTTCATAGTATATACATAACGCCAGCACTATATGCATTGGTGCAGATGAGGCGAGATGGGTCCTACTGTGTATATTAAAGGCCAAGCCTTAATTTTTATAGGTTCGGAGTGATCCCGCAATGGTCACTGTTACAGACTCAGATGGTATTTTGTTCTTATCAACCATTCGTCAACAACAATAGACGGAAATAGCAACTGCTGCCAATAACAATTCTACTACTTTGGAGGGCGGCATGTTGGCGTTAAAGCCACGTAATAGGCCTCTGGTGCATGCTAAATATAAAGGTATGAACGCGCTCATCGAATGGGGTGCGAACATCTACCACTTCAAAAGATGTTGGACACAGAAATGGTCTGGCAAAATACACAGCATGCCCCCTCTGGCAATGTGGTGAACCTCAGTTGTAGACTGCGAATGGGCCGTCACCAACCGTAATTCTTCCTGAATAGTTTTCGGGTTTTCGTCCGTATGATGCCGGCATTGGTCGGAACTAGAGCCACTGGAACAGGTGATATGCAGTTGCACAAGAAAGTATCCACTGGCACCTCCTTCGAATCAGCGGAAGCAGACCAAAAGAAAGTCCCTGGCCCAGGCAAAAAAAGGGCAACTTGTCAGGTCTGATCTGCACAAAAAACAACTATCAAACAACTATTGCACTATGATAAACGATGATAGACCAACTGAACCAACAACTCCTACTTAATCCTTAGCCGAAATTCCGCGAACAAGCGAGCAGCAAGCCTGAATGGAGAACCAGCTTTCACCACCGCTTCCACCGTGGGACAAGACGTAGACGTATAGATGTAGATGTAGATGTAGATCCTGAACTGGTAGCTTACACTCACCATGAGAGATGGGCCAATAATTGGGGTGCTTAACAAAGAGGAATATATACATTTAAATACAAACCAAAATAATATTAACAAAAATATTATATTTTTGTGAATTATTCCTGACAAACGTTTAGATGAATTAGCTCCTACTGGGGCAATAATAAATTATATATCAAAGAACATTTTTCAATAGTCTACATTAGTTAACTGAAACACGATCAGCTAGATGGGCTTCCTTCTTCTTCTTTGCAGTCACGTTCCGTGATCTATGTCATCTTCATTGTCATCAGAGTCATCGTCATGGCGGACCTTGCATGTGCTGTGTCCTGACGGCATAAGAAAATGACAGAAGGAGAATGGAGGGCACTTGTTCTTCTTCACCATCATCAGCGTCATCGTTAACGGCGGCTATGGCGCCACCAGTGAGAGACCCCGTTCGCAAGCTGCTTCGTATATAACTTGATAAAAAAGGCAACTCATTTGCAATTATGCAAGGCAACTCATTCATTATTATGCAGCTGCAATTTATGTACATCTGAAGTAGAGCGCACGAAGTTTCTGCAGTAACAATGTTTCTGGTTCACCTCCACTACATAACGTCACTTATCCCGCCTGTGATGGGGACTTTTACATTAACGGCGTTGGCATGCTAGCTCACTCGACCTTGAGAAATCACCTTTCGCACTTGCGGCTTACAGTGACTCACCGGCACGAGTATCCACAAGCGGTTATAGTGAGTAGTCATAAACAAATGTGGATTTTTGAGATAGCGGAGGAAACATAAATCCTATCCACTGACGTTCTTGCGTTCTGTAAATGTGGGTGTTCCATAAGAGCCAGCGCACGCGCAGACTCCTTCCGAAGCCGTGTAATGCGGTAATTTAAAGAAGTATACTTACAAGCTAAAAGCCGCTAACAGCAATCGCAGCATCAGCGCTTATGTGCAGCTGTGCGTATTGCCTTACTGATCTAGTGGGTGAAATCGCAAAAAAAATATGCCGAGTTGGGCGCCACGCAAGTGTACTGGTAGTAGGCATTTATTGACAGTATTCAAAAGCTTATATAGAGGTGCACAGATATTTTTACAGCGAAAGCTGTTATGATACCAGAATGCAAGTCGCGTGCAGCGCCGTAGTTGTCCGCCACCGCTGGTGTCCCAAACTACTATCGCACTAAATAAGAATATACTAAGCAAATAAAAAAAAAATAGCAGTGCGATTCCTACCCGCCTTTTAAAAGCGTCATGCCTATGCTAATCACGAAGCACTGTCACAGCGAAAGCGAGATGAGCGGCCTTTAGGAGCCTTTTTCAACGATCTAACAAGGCCCTCAAGCACCCTCAAATTTTCATATAACTTGCACTCGATGCATTATTTTGCGAGGACATTGCCGTCACTCATCGTATATGTATACGTATCTATAAATACGTAAACGCAAGAAAGAAAAAGATTCGAGAAAAAGACTCCGACGCGCGGAATCGAACGTAGGACCTCCAAGTCGTGAATGCAAAAAGTTAACCACTTGCTCACAGAGGAGCATCTCCTTCAATGTTCAAACGGCAAGCTATTTGTATCAATCACTTACAGTGGTTGACGGGCATCTCGGGTGGGGGGGACTATCTTGTTTTCAGCACCATCAGCAAGATGGCGCAATGAATTACGCGTGCTCTCATCTACCATGCGGAGATGAGGAGAGTGTACTCTCTCGCGCGTGCCTTTATCTCGCGTTAGGGAGGGCCGTACGTGTTGGCTGGAGTTAGGATTTCACTGAAACAATTTCGTTGTATTTACAAGACGCACAAAGGTAACTACAATCATTGCACAGCCTCTGTTTGCGAAAATGGCGTGCTTCTCAGATACAGTGAAGTAACAACTGAGACGCTTATTCGTATTCGTCTGTACCTGTGATTATGTTTTGTGCGTCGTTTGTGCGCGAGAAACTCAGAGAACGTTTTTATGTGCTCGCCATTCTGCGCATGACCTTCCAATTTGTTGCTATTGTGTTTATTGAGGCAAAGCTGGAACTTTTTGTAAGTACTACTGGTGTGTGTATTTTCACAGAATAAACTAGTACCGAAAGCTAGCAGAGTAATATCCCATAATTTATCTTACACAACTAACCCACTTAGTGCATCTTTCACACTGAAATATATTGAATATTATGGCCTCGCTGCTGTAAAGCATTTGTTCATGACTGGAAATGATTTGTACTCGTAATAAACAAGGAATAAACTATATTTGTTTTCCAAATACTACGCAGCTCCTGTGCACAGCCTTGGGAGTCTTCGCGCAAGGTGACAACAACTACCTCCAGCCAGATTACGAGCAGGGTCGCTACGATGGTGTGGGTTATGGCGAGTCATCAGAGTCTGTTTATGTGAGTAGATCAATGCCTTCACTTAAGACAACAGAAGCGTTTATAATCACATATAATAACTGATCAACACGCTGCTTTTATCTTAAGTTGGCAAAATGTACAAGGAACCTTACAAAATCGGTTGAAATCAGTCTTGTGACGCTTAACGTCATTTATAAATCTGTCGTGTCAGTAACAAATTTGTTCCAATCTCGTATACCATAAGTGGCATGTATGATCACGTGAGCGTTGTTTTTTAAGTGACGAATATCACTGTCCAAAACGGTGCCCCAAATTATGAGTAGGTCTCTTACACATCAAAGAAGGTTTATCAGACTAAATAATTATTTCAAAAATTGGTCCCGTTCTGCACTTTTCACTGCAAATGTCGTCGAAAGATGATAGATAGTCTTGCGTGTGGACCGAGCAAGAAAAAACGTTTATTTAAAGTTCTGCGCGAGCAAATTGGTGAATTATATTCTGAAAGCGCTGCGTTACAGAGTCTCAATCCAAGCAGCGAAGGCGAACGAGTGCATCGGGGCACGTTAGACACGAGTGTCGTCTGGGAGTTATCTTCAAAAAACAAAGGAAGGCGTGAGCGCCAACGGAGAAAGATTCGCGCCTGTCTCGGGGTCGATAAGGAGTAGAGCACAAAGCGACGGGCAGGCGCCACCACCGTGTCATCTTAGCGAAGCGTTGGAAACACTCGCCTTTTTGAGCATCGCGTTGCACTGCCAGAACAGCGTGGTAAACGCTATAATTTTTAGAATTACACTTGTGTACCTTATGAAGTATAAAGGCACACATAAAAAATATTGAGGTGTTGTTATGGTGCCTCAGTTATGCGCAATAATTGATTTTCAATTGAGAATTGCACAAGTATGAACGCTGAAACTTGAGCAATATAGGTGAGCGCTGCGGATGAGGTTGGCCGTGTAAAGTGTCGCCACAGAGAAACATACTATATGGTGTCATTTGGTGCCTTTGAAGAATCCCTACCGCAGACACACAGACAAACGTACATACAGACAGACAGACAGACAGACAGACAAAGATTTTGGCGTCGAAGGTCCCCAAGACACTCTATCGTTTTTAAAAATTGAAAGTTTCGTCACTAGGATGAAGCAAGGAATGCTATATAAGGCAATAGAAATGTGACACGAAAGTGGATGAGCAGCTCGATATATTCAGTTTCCTACAGTAGCGGACAGGAAGACATTCGAAAACGGCGTGCACATGCGCTGGACAAGCGTGAACTGAGACTCATCATAGTTGTAACGCTTTCCTGTTTGTGCTACGCGCCGCAGCACTGAAGATGACATTGTTCTCGTTCACCTATTAACTGCGGGTCATACCTAGAAAATAATGGAGCCAGATCTACTGTATATATTATTTTAAACAAGATAAAATAATCTGTTTTTAAAAAAGAGCTTGTAAAATGAAGCACTTGTCATGGGGCCGTGACATGGACGAAGATAACACACTCAATGTTTGAATAAAAACTCATTCGGCTAAACTTGTGGCCAGAAAACTGAAGATAAGATTACAGCAACGCACGGGTGCTGATAGCGTCCAACACAGCGTTGCCGGCGATCAACTGAGAAGCGGTGAAGCGCGTAGGCATTTATGGACCTGGCGTCGAAGATTCTAGCATTACTCGTAGCGGCCGCGTGGGTTCCATAAAAAACTGTAAAATCCACGAAGTAGGCGTATCGTCAAAAAACAACGATCTACTATAATCGTGAACCTTCTAGAACAATGAGGTGCAGCTCACGATGAGCATTCATAAAAATAGGTCATGAATGTCATGATATACAATTCATGGTCATAATGCTCTTGCGGTGGTTTCGTTCACATGACATATTGCAAAACTACTGTGGTATGACATGACTTCAGGGCGAACGCAAGTAAGAGATAACCTGTAAATTAGGACGTGCTGTCATGCAAGTCATAACTACACGCCATGTTTACGGTGCGCTCGCGGTAGTTTTTCTAGCTTCACATGTACCGAACATGGTAATATTGGACGTGAATGGGTCACAAAATATGTGGCTGGTGCAAACTTGATAGTCATGTGTTTCGTGTCAATTAAGAACGTGACTACATTCTACGCTCATGATGTGCTCACGGCCGTTTTGCAAGCTTCACATATACCAAATTTGGTATTGCGTGACGTGAGCAAACAGCGAAGGTTAATCACAAGTAAAACTATGATAATCGCCATATGCGTGTTATGTAAACATGACTACATGCTACGCTCATCGCGCGCTCACGGCCATTTCGCTAGCTCCAGATATACCAAATTTTGCTATCACGTGACGTGAATAGACGACGAAAGTAAGTGCCACGTTTAAACATGATATTCATGAAATCATGGAAGTCATGTACGGTATAATATATGTCTGCCTCGTAACGTTGCGCTGATTTCAAAGTGACATATCAACCTTCCTCATTTGTGCTTCTCATATCATCAATTCCTGCTTTATGTGGGATTTTTTTTTTCGTTTTACATGAAGAGCGGAAAAGGGAGCCCATGTTTGTGGCTGTCTCAAGGGCAGTTTTCACAGTCAAAGAAAACTGTAGGATTGTTGCGTGGTAGAAAACAGGTTCGAGCCCGCAAGGAATTCGCATAGCACCAGTAACAAATGGTGTTTATAAAGAGATGACCATTATTACACGGGAACATGCATGGCATGTGAATCAGTAGTCTATTAACAGAGTTCTCAATACATTCACTGGCAAGAACCTTCGGAGAGAGGTTGATATAGGGAGTGGAGCAACAGCTAGGGGCGCGCTCGCCCATGGCGGAGCACTTGAGTGGCCGCAGCGCTGCATTTTTACGGCACGCGACGGAGCTATGAAACGTTATTAAGTGCAGCCGAGAAGGTCGAATAGCTTTCGTGAGTGGTGTTAGCTTTAAAAAAACGGGAAAGCTCTAATATAGAAACTTTCAGTGTCGGATGAAGCCGTGGAGCTAGAAACTTGACGGCATGCTGATTCTACTGTTATATGCTTTCGGTCTAAAAGCATACTTTTTTTCTTAAGCATTTCGTGAACATTTCTGAACATTTCAGAGTTCTTTAACAGCTCTGGTGGTTCTTAGGGTGTCCCGGAACTACAGTGGTTGCCACTTTTGACAGCACGAATTCAACCTTTGACGCTATCTATACAATCGCTGTTTCTATACAGATGTTTATTTTAAAATTACATTGTAATCACTAAACAAA
Organism: Rhipicephalus annulatus; assembly: GCA_013436015.1. Lineage (NCBI taxonomy): Eukaryota > Metazoa > Arthropoda > Arachnida > Ixodida > Ixodidae > Rhipicephalus > Rhipicephalus annulatus. The sequence continues at coordinate 221,753 of WOVY01010725.1, forward strand.
CAGCCACTTTCAATCAATCAGTGTTTTGAATTTAGCAAGCAATGAAGGTCTAGCAATACTTCATAAGACGTGTGCCTCGTTTCCGTGTTCGTTTTGCATTGATTCATTACTACGGTGCCGTAGAGCATTCAAAGTTCCGTTGGCCACGCAGTGTACCTTCTCAGTCCTTAACTCTACTGTGTAACTTACTAATGCTGTGTTTTTTTTATCCTTTTTAATGTTATTGCTTTAGAGGTGAGAGCCTTATTGCCTCCTCAAACGTAATAAATGAATGACTGCGTTTCACGCCGAGGGAATCAACATGTCACGCAAATTGTTGTCATCTGTTTCTCAATACACATTTCTATTCTTTTTATTTCAAAATGCCCCTAAATGCCTTCGACGAGGGTATTGCATGAGGGGACATATAAAAATAGATTTGAAAATATCGAAGTGAGAGTAATGGTATAAAAGTGCAATCCTGGCAATTCACTGGTATAAAGTCAGTGAGAAAACAGCAACAACAACGGCAAAAAAATAAAGGCAAACTACAACTTACTTTGAAATTATGCACTTTAGTGACCACGCACAAGTGGTAAAATTCTATTAGTGCAAGCATAGAAGGCAATTACAGAGTGCCCTCTCAAACTGGGTGCATGAAGTACACGAAATATACAAGGAACTACACAGACACTAACAAAAGAGAAATGCAGTTTTAAAAAAATCTCGTGCAACACCACATTTAAGTAATACGCTCAGTGCATAGAAGATCTTGAAATTAGTTTTTTAGGTAGCTACGTGAGATCGTAAATCGTTCCATTCAATAATAGTACGTGTTATGAAAGAGTTAGAGAAACGTGGAGTGTGACGTATGACTCGTTTGACTTTGCACTGGTGATCACGGCGAGGAAAAATGACAGCAGAGGGTGCAAAAAATGTCAGAAAGAATTGAATGATGAAACAGTTTATGGAAATATGAAAGGTGAGCTGTTTGGTGACTATAGGTTCATGGTTGAAGTTCGGCGCGATCTTAGTGAAGTGATGATGGATTGACCTGAAAAGATGACCGAAAAAAAAAATAAAACGCACAGCATGGTTCTGCAAAGGTTCCATATTTTGGATAAGAAAGGCTTGAACTGGGCCCCAAATATCTGAAGCGCATTCGGTTTTAGGTCAATTGAAAATGAACTCTTGATGCTTTTACAGCTCGCGCAAGTTTTGTAAAGCGTTTTGGTGCCCAGTTTCTTGCGCCGTCACTCTAGCAAACTTCTTTTGTTACCACTATAATCCCTGCTCGATCCAACGGACGCGTGCTTTGAATTTTTCAAGCTGTGAGGAGCTGCATTCAGCTCCGTCTGTTTGGAATATCACCTCTACGCTTTTGGTAATCCCAGTGCCTGTATAAACTAAACAGTGAGCATTTGACTCGTCGGGATTCTGTATTACCTACTGGCATAGATTGAGGAAGAGGCGGCTGTTATGCTCACTTTGATTGATTTGATTAATATGTGGGGTTTAATGTCCCAAAACCACCATATGACTAAGAGAGACGTCGTAGTGGAAGGCTTCGGAAATTTCGACCACCTGGTGTTCATTAACGTGCGCCCAAATCTCAGCCCACAGGCGTACAGCATTTTCGCCTCCATCGGAGACGCAGCCGCCGCAGCCGGGATTCGTTCCCTTGACCTGTGGGTCAGCAGCCGAGTATCTTAGCCACTAGACCACCGCGGCAGGGCTTATGCTCACTTTCAATAAATGCGTTGTTATCCATTGCAGCTATGTCTAAAGGGCTCATGCACAGTGTCGATGCAGCCACAGTATATCGAGCTCAGTTGATGGTTCCCGTCGACACTTGTCGGCGGGTGAGCTCCACAACTTTTTGCACCGTACAAATATGCCATTACGCCAAGGAAAATTTTCAGCCTAGTGTCGTCAAAAAGTTTAGGAACGTCACAGGATGACTTCACAACAAGACCTCCATTTAGCTACTGGCCGCGTGAACCACGTCACTCTCATCAAAGTGCTTTTGTCACACGTACACATTCAGAGAAATAAATGTGAGACCAACAGTTTAATCTCGCAGCATTGCGCGCTTGCACTTTTCGGGCCGATCAGTGTAGGAAGCGAGAACTCGGAGACTATTTTGTCATTTATTTTGTAAATTGAGAACCATGTACACAGCGAGTATATGGCATTCTTTCCGATCTCTAGACACGGCACACTGGACGCAATAGTAATCCTACGGTGAACACTGCTAGGTGACACGCCACAAAAATATGCATTGACCCTATAGGGTACCAGCAGCCAGCTTTCCTCCGGTCAGGCCGATGCCCTGTGTGGTAAGGCATCGCCACCCCGCGGCCCCCACTCACAATGCACATACCCCTCTCTTAGAGTTACAGCAATGCTTCACGAGCAGTAAAACTACTAAATGCCTCTGCTATGAGGTTCTCCCGTTGTCAAGAACAGTAGGTCTTGTGTTGTGTTGATTTGTATGTTCAGTGTATTCTGTAAACTAACCTCTCGGTATAAAATTGATGGCCAAAACAACCAGGTGTTGCGCTTGGAAATAATCTTGGCGAATCCGCAAGGAGTTAAGTGAAGAGTCATGCACTAAATGCATGGATCGTGAGGTCATTGAGAAGCGTGCGTCGTGCGCCGTTAGACAAGCCTTCGTGAAGTTACCTAGCGAAGGTCACTAGTGAGGTCCACAAAAAGTGTTGGTCACGCTACATCTATTAAGCGAAATGCACTTCTTCAGCAAGCAGAGGAATTGCAGTGACGAACTAATTATTGCATGATCTATTTGTAGAAAAGTACTGTGTACGATAAACTATTTGTCTCTCTGACACATATTTCTAATTTCCTCTTTCATCTTATTCAAAAAACGCGTACGTTCTAGTTGAAGCCAATGCAGCTTACGTGAACAGTAGTTCATTTAAAGGGCTTAGTAGCAAAGCGCCTTCAGTATACCCCTAATCTGTTCGTTGAATATAAATACATGTAGGATGTGACACTACTTAGTCACATCATTGACCCAACATTTCCATACCAAGGGGTTGACTAAGATACTTCGAAATGGTATTCTGGTATGATACAATCAACCCTGGAGAAATTACTTCACATACGACGCAAGCCAAAATACAGAAACAGCATGGGTACAGAATTTTGTTTAGTGAGCGCTCTGTCCTCTTCAGATACAGACACTACCACAAAATACAAAAATTAACAAGAGATCGAACACACTTGAGCAGCAGAATACTTCGTACCAAGTAGTTATTCTTATACGTTGCGTGGGCACAGTAATGCAGTTAACCGAAACGTTAACTTTCTTGTAACACTCCGAGCCCGGCAAAAATATTTCGACAAGGCGGTGAAAGTGTCCTGTTTTTACTTACTGTAATGTTTTCCGATTTCAAGGCCGAATTTAACGTGAGCCATAAATGTTGTGTTGAAACCTTTTGCTGCAAATTTTAATACCTCAGCATGAAATCCTTGTATGGTTTCTTATGCAGTTCTCAGAAAAAAAAGATAAAACTTGGCAGATTCCACGCACCTGCGAATCAACGTTATGCGAAGCATTCGGAAAGACGTTGACCGTGTGGCAATTTTTGTATCTAGTGACACGTCATGAATGGTCGCTACATATGTGAACAAACGTTTTACGCACAGACATATGTTGAAGAGTCACCGATGTTTAAATAACCAGCCATTTGCACTTGTGCAACGATGCCAACTAGAACATACGTATTAGCAACACCATAAGCTGATATGAAGCGCTGATGCTCGCGAAGCTGCTGGCCCTTGACATTGCTACATAAATCAAGTTCAGCGCATGACAACTGGTCACAATTGACGTTAACCCGACGTGACGGCTGTATCAGAGGAGTACATAAGTAATGTTTAAAAATTGGGGCGGGGGGCGTGGGTAGCCAGCACCGCAACCACTATTGACATTTCACTAAGATTAGCGTCTATTTGAAAAGTAGTTTCGAGACCTGGCGTACACTCTACGGCAAAAAGGTGTTAAAAGGGTTTGTGGTTCGTCGTTTCGGGACTAATGGGGCTGCTATAACCAATTATATCTCTAAGAACTAACGGCAACGGGTCTAACAGTTAGTCCCCTCGAGGACTAACATTTACTCCCCACATTTACACCTCACCGGGCAACCGTTAGTCCTCACAGTTGCACTTTGCCGGACGAACGGTTGATCGACTCAAGTACTCCAATCGGGTGGACTTTTTGTTCCAGTTGAAACATCATTTTTTGTTTATTTTCCGCGTGGCTTAATACTACTTTCGCCTATTTTTCTGCGCTGTTGGCAACAAATTGCGCAGAAAAGAACACGCTAAAAAGTAGTTAGCCGCATATGTGTAACTGCTTTCACAGTCATGGTAACAACGAAAGACAAAAGTGAGACATTGAAATCTTTTATTTTTCTACATACACATGAAGTTTCCCCATTCTTTTAAGTATATTTATGGAGAAGTGTACAAGTACAGCCTCTTTGCCAAATCTTGTTCACTCCTTGGGGAGCTCCTTCGACAAAAGCGATAGATGACAGGCATTGCAAACGCCAGCGCACGTAGCCTGTTCTCTTTTCACGGCTGCACGTACAATATTATAGTAAAAATAGTTAGGCACATGGCACAGAAGATGATGATGCACGCATATGACAAGTACGTGCACGTTAATATAAAAGCAAGCGTTCAAATATGACAGACAAATAACTTTACCTTCACATCTCGCACAGTCCTTCTGAAGCAGCTCTGACGAAAGAGATAGATGACGATCATCGCAGACGCCAGCGCACAGTTTTCAGCATGGTGTATGCCCGAGGCTGCACAATAAGTACGTAAAATAGTGAGTCACACGTGACAGAGGATGAATACAAACGCATATGAGAAATACGTGCAAGTCAAATGAAAACATATGGGAGATGTGACATGACGATGTGTGACATGCTGTGACATGTCACACATCGTCAAAGACTCATTTCGATCCCCGTAGCGCCACAGCTTAGGAGCGGTGGCCGCAGTCACAACTCCGCGAACCACCGTGTCGCTAACAAGTCGACAAATCTTAAGCGAGCGACGTCGTTCAGCTCGAGCAAGCGAACGCGAGACCAAACGCGGCACTGAACGCAGAGTGTCTGCCGCCAGCGAATTCAAACAGGAAAGCGAGCGTACGCTTGGCCGCCGCCATGAACAGCGCCGAGCTGGTTTGGAGCTAGCGCCGAAGAAATCGACGGTAATGCGGCCCTTTTCCACAAACTCGAGGGAGTGCAGCGCGCGAACGCGAGTCCACCGCCGCGGCCAACGAGCTGCGCTGAGCTGCTTGCGACCGACTGACGGGGAAGCGAACTATAATGGCGACCAATTTGCAGTGAGTTCTGGCGCTAGCGAAAGCCTCGCTAGCCCGTACTAGTACACTTACAGCGCGAGACATACTACAGCCAAGCTCTTTACGGAAACCCGCAACGTGTTTTCGACGACTCCTAACACAGCGACAAGGTCTCAACCCAATATCGTCAGCACGGAGTTCATTACGGCGGCGAAGACAGGCGAGCACTCAATGAGCGAGCGTACAGGAGGCCGACGGCAATGGCTGCCAATTTCTAGGCGGTCAAAGCACAGGCGAACTGCAGACGCCGAAGCTGACCTTCGCGATGCATTTCGTGCGTGCGATATACAACACGACCGAGCCTGTTGCGGGATGCACGATCCGCATCGCACACGCGACAAGTAGAGTAGAATAAAGAATGATAACCTACTTGCCTTAGAATTCAGCGCTGTTTCCTGCCCTGAGTCGGTCTGAAGAATATATCCGATATGCCTGTTTTTCTCGGCCGCCATATAGGCCTTCCCAACTGTTGCTGTCGTGTGTTGGTCATGACTATCTTGAAGCCAGAGATATACAGCGCGGTGTGGTGACCTGTCAAGGCTTGCCCAAGACTTCATGGGTGCAGCAAAACGCTAAAGCAGCAGCGCACGCTCATCCAGGCGTACACACAGTGTTATGTCTGCGAGTCCACAGCGAACGTCCATGCCTCTGAAAAAGGCAATCTGTGTCAAGGCCAGCACGCGAGCCCGCCTGACACGATGAACAACTCAACGGCGTCATCACGCGATGGTGCCTCTCTGCCGCGCACGTGCAGTGAGTCCCCTCAGCCAGCGAGCCAGCGCCTTCCTGTCTGGCAAGTCTGACGCAATGCGTGGCGACGTCACTCGTCCTTGGGTGCAGCCCCGTGCGGCGCCGCGGCAGATTCGATGACGCGGCCCAGCGGCGACCCCATTGGAGGATTCTGACCTCACGACCAGCGGCGCTTCTGATTGGACATTTGGTTACTCAAAGAATCCATCCGGTGCATATAAATGAAACCCAGCGGCGCGGCGCGAGCAGTTGAGCTATGTGTTAGCAGTAGACCTATGTGTTAGAGAGGAGAGCTCGGCTCTTCGGGTCTCTAAGCTGTCGGCCCCAGTGCCGAATTCGTAACGCCTCTGTATATATGCTGTACATAAACCTTGTTTAACTCACCGTCGTTTCATCCGCTCGTCTATCAGCTCTGCGCAAAAGCAGTCGCGAGCTGAGAAACCTACGCTACCAAACGGCTGGTGACCTTCCCGGCGGAGTTCAAAGCAGTGGCGCCTTCGGGACCGTGTTGGCGTCGCCGTATTTCGTAACAGTGAGAGCAGCGGTGAGATTTTGTGGCGACCTTCGTAACGTCGTTGGAGGCGCGCTTCGTAACAACAGGCACCACGTCGTAATACTTAGATCGTAGAATCCAGGCGGCTGTGGTCGAGCATCCCGAGCCCGACGCTACGCAACCACCGCCGGCAAAATACGGGTAAAGACTGAGCAAGCAGAGGAAGAGAAGGACATGTGTTCTGTGGAGAAGGAGGTGTCGTTTCCTTGGCATCGGTTTTCGCGCTGCCTGCAATGCCCGGGCGGTTCATCTCTAGGGGAGAGTAAATGGTTTCGCGCCGCGCGCTTCCATCTGTGGTTGCTACTCAATGGTCTATTCGTTCATCGCGCGCGCCTATTGGGCTCCGTTTCTCACTTTTCGGGTGATTTTTTTCTCGGAGTGTAGCTCTGTGGTAAAATGATGCATTGCCACCCAGAAGGCTTGCGTTTGATTCCAGCTGGAAACCGGACATTTATTCGTTGCATTCGTCGGGTTGATGCTACCGACTTCTGGTAATTAACGCTCGCGCATTAAAATTGACCATGTGCGTTCTCATCGTTCCTGCGTTAAGTGTCTATCACCTGTGGCCCATACCCACATACCAGCGGCCCATACTCGCTTGGGGGTATGTGCCACTGTCTGGCGAAAAGTGTTTGATGACGTACGAGACGGGATTGTAAAGTTATTCATGCCTTGACAAGTGCGTCATTTTCGTCAAACCGTCTTACCCTCCTGTAGGGTCTGGCGACGCAGGCCACGGGAGCGAGTCTTCTCGGTCTCAAAAGGGCCCGCTTCCCAAAAAAGCTTATTCTCGGGAGACGATAATGTCGGCGTAAGCGCGCCCCTTTTGGCAAGAATACCGCAGTCAGTCGCCGCTTCTAGCAACCAGCTAAATGGTCCCCGGACTGCGAATTGCCGGCGGGTGACGGGAGGACTGTGCATAGCCACCCATCCGTCGGGAGTAGAGTCCGCGGGACAGCTGTCATGCTGGACAGCGTAGTCATCTCGCGGTAATGCAGGAGGCCCGCAGCAGAACGGCGCCACCATTGTGTGCGTTCGCACACTTCGCGGAACGTTGGGTGCAGGCCGGTGCTTTCGTCTCTCTCTTTTCGACCGAGCAGTCGAGGTCGGGAAGAAGAGAGCGAGAGGAGGGGACGGCAACAAGTGTGTTGTCTGTCCAATAAACAGACTAAATTGCTTTGGTTGGCCGTGAGGAGAATCGGGAGGGGCAACCGAGGTATTAAAACCTGGCTTCCGAGTCCTCGCAGGAGAGTCTGGTCGCAACAAACAGTATTCTGCACTATCGGCTCTGCCGAAGCAACATGCGACGGTTCCGACGGTGAAGTCTTGTAAATATGTACATAAGTTTCTGTATGTAAGGTCGAGTTGTTGTAACGTTTGAAATGTGCTGGCTTCCATCTCCGAACAAGCAGCAGCAGCCACGGCAACACAAGACGGACACCGAGAAGCAACCAACCTTCCACTCTCTTCTTTAGCAACAGCCGTTACGCAGCTGGGAGAGCTCTGCTCAAGGGAACAGAGGGAGTGGGTAGAAGGTTGAGCAAGACGGGTTTGTCCGCAGAAGCACGCATCCGTACAGGGTACCCAAAAGCTTGCAGTCCGAGGTGGGGAGGCAGGTAGACGAGCTGCTCGAATTGGGGTTGATCTTTTCGTGCGAGAGCCCGTATGCCTATCCGCTGGTATGCGTTCCGAAGAAAGACGGCAGCATGCGACTCTGTGTCGATTTTTGGGCATTAAACGCGGGGACGGTGGGGGACGCATACCCAATGGCTCTTCAGCAAGAACTCATAATGACCGTAGGAGAAGCGAAGTACATAACGCTGCTCGACCTGCGAAGAGGTTATTGGCAGGTACCACTCGAGTCTGCTTCGCGCCTGCTGCCAGCATTTGCGTGTCATCGCGGACAGTTTGCCTGGACGGTAACACCCTCCGGGTTTAAAAACGCTGCTCAGACATTCCAGACGGCAATGAACGAACTGCGAAGGTTACACAGCAGATACTGCTGTGCATACCTAAATGATATAGCCATTTTTAGCGAAATGCTCGAACAGCGCGCGGAACACCTGGGGCAGGTGTTTGAGACCCTAAAGTGGGTTAACCTGAAGGTCAAGAGGGACAAGTGCCAGATAGCTCGTCCATCGATCCGGTATTTGGGACATGTGGTAGGCTCGGGACGGCATGCACCTGACCCTGAGAAGCTTGCAGCGATCAAAGGTTTAAAGACGCCGGAGACTAAAAGAGAACTACGCAGCGTACTGGGCCTGTGTGGCTACTACCGAAGCTATGTGAAACATTACGCAGAGGTAGCGAGGCCCCTGACAGAGCTAACGGGGAAGTGAATCCCGAACCAAATTCCGCGGTCCGCGGAAGCTGAAAGGGCGTTTCAGCGGCCTAAGATCGCACTGTGTGAGGCAGCAGCATTATCGACCCCAGATCCCGAGAGGCCGTATTGGCTGTTCACAGACGCGTCCGCGGTCGCGGCTGGAGTCTGCCTGTCGCAACGTGCGGACGATGGTACCGAGATGCCGATCGCATTTGCGAGCCGCAAGTTCTCGCCAACTCAAACGCGCTGGTCGACTGTTGAGCGAGAGGCCTTTGCAGTCATCTGGGGCTGAAAAGGTTTGATTTCTGGCTCTTCGGCGCACAGGTTACCGTGGTGTCAGACCACAACCCACTAGCTTTTCTCACCCAGGGCACTCTTCCTGGGGCTAAGCTTACCCGTTGGGCCTTGGCGCTTCAGCGGCATCATGTCGTGGTACAGCAGAGGAAAGGCGTCGAGCATGGCGACGCAGATGCGCTTTCGAGGGTGCCTAATGAGAGCTGGATAATCGGCAGCGGTGCTCCGGGGGTCGAGACACTAGAGGACTAGGCGCATGCTGTACACTCAAGAGTGACGTGCGCGAACCTGTGGACAATTGAACAGCACCACGCGTGGAAAGGTCTATGTGTCTCAGTGAAGTGTATTGTTTCTCTTGTGCGTGTGTGTGGCATGCAGGAGTTGGTATTTTGGTTAAATTTGAACGGCACCATGTGCCGAAGGGTGTGTGTGTTTCAGTGAAGTATTTTTTGTGTATATGTACGACTGCAAGCATGTAGAAGTTTCTTGTTGTTTTACTTGCCTGCTTTATAGATTGTACTTGTGTGCACATTGACCTCGTGTCGGTTTTTTTTGCTATGTGGTGGCGTCCGTTTGGTGGGACCCCAAGGGTTAAGCAGAGAAAGTATCGCACGCGTTGCAGAAACGCCTCTGACGTTCAAAGAACTGCGAAGTATGGCCACAGGGTTGGGGACGTGCGGTGCCGTACCTTTATGTTGTTATTCGCGCAGCTGCATTTGAGCGCTTGCGCGAATCTTGGAAAACGCGTCTAAGGTCTCGCGTAGCAGGCCACGGGAGCGAGTCTTCTCAGTCTCAAAAGGGCGCGCTTCCCAAAGAGCCTATTCTCTGGAGACTATAATCTTGGCGTAAGCTCGCCCCTTCTGGCAAGAATACCACGGTCAGTCGCCGCTTCTAGCAACCAGCTAATGGTCCCCGGACTGCGAATTGCCGGCGGGTGACGGGAGGACAGTGCATAGCCACTCATACGTCGGGAGTAGAGTCCGCGGGACGGCTGTCATGCTGGACAGCATAGTCATCTCGCGGTAATGCAGGAGGCCCGCAGCCGAACGGCGCCACCAATGTGTGCGTTCGCACAGTTCGCGGAACGTTGGGTGCAGGCCGGTCTTTTTGTCTCTCTCTTTCCGACCGAGCAGTCGAGTGCGGGAAGAAGAGAGCGAAAGGAGGGGACGGCAACAAGTGTGTTGTCTGTCCAATAAACAGACGAAATTGCTTTGGTTGGCCGTGAGGAGAATCGGGAGGGGCAACCGAGGTACTAAAACCTGGTTTCCGAGTCCTCACTGGAGAGTCTGGTCGCAGCAAAGAGTGCTCGTGCACTATCGGCTCTGCCGAAGCAACATGCGACGGTTCCGACGGTGAAGTCTTGTAAATATGTACATAAGTTTCTGTATATAAAGTTGACTTGTTGTAACGTTTGAAATGTGCTGGCTGCCATCCCCGAACAAGAAGCAGCAGCCACGACAACACGAGACGGACACCGAGAAGCAACCAACCTTCCACTCCCTTCTGTAGCAACAGCCGTTACGCAGCTGCGAGAGCTCTGCTCAAGGGAACAGAGAGAGTGGGTAGAAGGTTGAGTTTTACTCCTCCTATGCTAACTTTCGTTAACGCCAAGTTAAGGGGGTGACCACGAGAGCACCCTAAGGTAAGCAGCGCGATAGATGCGCTCAAAGTCGCCGAAGTTCGCTCAAAAGTGCGTCTGAATAAAAAATAAGCTAACTATGCTGCAAATAAAACTTGTTCGTTCTAAAAACTGTAGAGAGTGTCGGAGAACTAAAAAGGCAAAGTTAATCATCAGACTCTTTTTCTGCTCTTGCAGAGCATCAGCTAGCGTGAAAATTAGTTTCACAATGCCCGAAAGGAGAGAGTAAAACTGCTTTCCACTCTACCTCTTTCAGAGAGAGTGGAAGGCCTGTCTTCTCTTTGTGCATGAGACTGTGAAAGTTATTATACTACTGCTTCTGATTGATAGGTCGATTTCGCCAGCACACCGTAGCACTACTTAATAACCACGAATATGTGCAGCAGAAAAGTAGTGATTGTTTTGGCGTGGCATTAGAGATAATAAAAAATACATTAGCCTTACCGGTGAGTGCCAGTGAACTCATGATTAACTCCCTAATTACGCTGGAACGCATTTGAAGCGCTTTATGTTCTCGCTTTTAGCTTCGGATCTGCGTAGTGAAGTAAGGGAATATGACCTCAATGAATGTTTTTATGATTGAATTGAAGTTGAAGTTTCTATTGGCTTATGCTTATATTATTGCTTTTTCGCTCATAAACGCCACGCACAGGGAACGCTGCACTGAGCCCAACGTATGGCAAAAGTTAGGTTTCGGAATTTTAGTCTTGGAAAGTGAACAAGGATGGTTAAAGATATAACCAAGAGGGTAAACGAAAGTGAAATGTTCAGTGTAAATTTTATAAGTGCGAAGTGTCGTATGCAGAAGTGACTAACCACTCAGGGAGTATGTGCAAAGGCCGTTCATATCATCATTTGCACTATTAATTTTTTCTACGAAAAAGCACAGCAACTGAACTTTCTGATCTCCTAAACCACAAAACAAACCCATTGAACACATGATATACAGTCCAGTTGCGTGTAACAAACGCGGATAAACCTAAATATGCGTTTCGAGAAGGAAATGCAGGCAGATCATGCAAAAACATCGCATATAACATCAACAAATAAACGCTCATGTGCCGTCCTTCCATCTCACTTTTTATTAGAATGTTTGCTCACCTAAAGTACACTTATGATGAAAGGCGTTCAGACTGGACTGCTGCGCATGTTGGTGAGGTGCTTGGTTTCGCTACCTTTTGTCTATGACGCGATTTGAAGAAATCTCGCTGCTCTAACCAAATTCGTTATTCGTCGCGTAACGCTAGAGCACTTATTGTCTCTTTTTGATTGTACTTATTTTTCACACTATTAGTGCCGTTTTACGTTCATTCTAACAGACATCGTAATAAATATCATGAAAAACAAAAAAAACATTTAGTGTGTTGTAGTGTTTAGCATGTCGGAAGCGCCATCTTGTGTTCGTCTAGAGGCCAAAGGTTCAAGTATCACTTGAACAACTTTCTTTCACCCCCCTCCCCATTTAATGCCTAGTGATCCTACTTACCTATCCTGACAGTCTGCGCGCGAGGAAAGCGGTCAGAAACTAATAAAAAGCGCAATTTATGCCCGAGCGATGCAATTTTTTTCTTTCATGAAGTGTCCTACTACATAATTCGGTGGGATCATGCTACTGTGCTTCAGGCAGCGTTTTGTTACTCTGTAGTGGTGGAATACTTCCACTTTTTTGATAGAATTACTGTACACTGCCTCAAAAACAATTTCTTTACTTTGGAAAAGAGATTAAAATATGGGACACGCAAGTACTCTCCAGAAGACCGTTCCCTAGCACTGTCGTAATTGTTAGAGATTTTGTGAAGTTTCATGTGCGTTGGCACGTTTGTTGTTTCGCACAGAAAAGTAAAGCGCCAAATAGAAGTAAAGTGCCAAATAGAAAACAAAGCCCTTTCAACATTTTCGAAATAAATACTTCCCTTACATACGACGCAAATGAAGAAATACAAAAAATTGCTCGATCACACAGACAGTGGGAATCAAAGATATGCGAAGCACATACGAGGAAAGTTGCATTCTCACATTAAGATCATCTCAATATATTGAGGCCGTTGTAAATTATGCCGTAGATGACTTCCATATCATGTATATCATGTTCGCACCTGGAATTAGTTCTAAGTCGTCCATTTACGCCACGTAATACCAAATAATATGCTATATGTGAAGCTAGCGAAACGGCTGGAAGAGCACTGCGAGCGTTGCTTGTAGCGATGTTTTACATTGCGCGCATTTCATGATTATCATGTTTGAGCGAGTCATTTATATTCGTCGTTGGTTCACATCACGTAATACCAATTTTTGTATATGTGAAGCTAGCAAAACGACAGAGAGCGCATCATGAGCATGGCATGTAGTCAGGTTTTTACATGACACGCAAGTCATGAATATCATGTTCTCGCCAGTCACATACCTCGTTGATCTCCTCACGTCACGTAATACCGAATTTGGTTAATGGAAGCTAGCGAAATTGCCGCGAGTGCAATATGAGCGAAGCATGTAGTCATGATTTCAAGACACGCATGTCATGATTATTAAGTTTCAACTAGTCGTTTACATTCGTTGTCCGTTCGTGTCACCTGATACCAAATTTAGTATTAAAGCTAGAGAAACGGCTGCGAGCGCATTACGGGCATTGCGTGTAGTCATGTTCCTACATGAGACAAATGTCATGATTTACTTGATTGGGCATGTCAGTTACCTTCGTTGTCTGTTCGCGTCACGTTATACCAAATTCAGTGCATGTTAAGCTAGCGGAACGGCCGTGAGTGCACCATGAGCGTTGCATGTAGTCATGTTCTTACATGGCACACATGCGATGTTTTTCGTGTTTGCACTAGTTATATACTTCCTTCGTCCATTAACGTAGCGCAATACTAAAATTGGTATATGTGAAGCTAGCGGAACAACCGCGAGCGCATCTTGAGCGTATGGCATGCAGTCATGACACACATGACATGTATGTCGTGATTTCTACGTTAGGCTATGCTACTTATGTTGGCCATGCAGTAATGTCGCACCATGGCAGTTTTGCAATATTTTCTGAAAACGAAACCACCGCGAGAGCAGCAAAATCATAACATGTGAATTGTGATATGCATAAACATAAATGCCAAGATTTTGACTAGTGACTTATGACTAGTGACTTATGATCGTCATAAAATGATGTTATGTCATGGTAATTTTGCTATAGGTCTCATTATTAAAACGGCCAGGAGAGCCACAAGTCGCAGGTGGCTAGATAGATAGATAGATAGATATATAGATAAATAAATAGATAGATAGATAGATAGATAGATAGATTGATAGATAGATAGATAGATAGATAGATAGATACGGTTGAATTCACCGAAGTTCGCACAAAAACGTTTCGCATTTAAAAGAAAATTTGTTTCAAGACAGAAAATTTTAAGAAAATATAGAAATAACTCCGCTCTGAATTGCGACTAAAACTTTTCCTCAAAGAGAGAGTAGGCCCCATGACAACGTGTGTTGAGTATTAATATTCCAATGTGCAGTGTTCACAATATATAACATGCCAAAGGGGCTTGCGCTGTGTTGGTTTCCTTGAGTGCTGATGATAGTTATCAGCTTGCGGTAGGGGTAACACTACAGCTTCAATTATATTGTATCATCATAACTTGGTACAGGTGGCTTTCCTTCAAGAAAATATATTCTGCGTACGCTGGCCTTCAATTAGTTGCCAACCTCTTTGGTGCTAACGCGTACACAGTTTTCAGCCTTGACTTTACTCTCAACTATCGCCAGTTAGGAGCTTTTGAGACCCTCAGCATATACTCTGAGTGAGTTTGCCAAACCACGGCCCAACCAACAAAGCATCTCTACGTGGCTGCATGCCAGCTCAGCCCATAATTGATTTGCACAGTCAGCGCGCTGATATAAGGCTGCTTTCTCACGGCCTGTTTCTCTTATATTAACTATAATAAATACTCTAATCATTTCTCTCATCCGACGCACTCTGCGCGTAAAAAAATTCGTAGTCATAGCGCCTACATTTCCTTGGCGTTTATTTCACTTTTAACTATCCCGTGTTTGCAGTGTCACAGATAATGTTTTTCGGTGTCACTTGAATCTTCGCCTCTCTGTTTTAGCAACCAGAAGGCGCGCAGTACGGCATGGGTGGTGCGAATTAATATAACAGTATTGTAATCATACGCGTTTGAGCGCAGACATCACTCATGTACTCTTGATGCATCAATGAAAGCATAGTTCTGTGCAGATCAAGTTTTCGTTTCCTAAACGCCAACAGCAGCACCTTCAAAGCATGGAACAGCAGAAGCTTCCAACGCGTTGCCAAAATTTAGTTTACGGCATTGGCTAATGGCCACTAAAGGAAGGCAGACACTGGACAAAAAAGTACCTTATGAGAAAAAAGGCTCCATCTAGCAAAACTTCAACTAGCTGCCGCCCTGATAGCAAGTGACTACTTTAGCACAACTGCACATCTCCTGTTTTCACATTATTACCTATTGTTAGACTAGTACATTTAACAACAAGCATTTGATACAGTAACAAAGCCAGCTGGCTCAGTCCTACTGTACAGACAATAAGTTTAAAATTCTCTGAGTGCTGTCACGTGTTCTATAGACGACAACCAATATGGTACTAACGTTTGAGCTTTTTGCAGTTCAATAAGCTTAAAAATATACTACAAGGATTAAATATAAATCATTTTCCAGCGACCTTCGAAGTCTATTTCAAAATTATACGCCTTCTCAGCAATGTATCAAAATGTGGTCTATAGCTTCCATTTTTTTTAATTAACGCACTTAGTTAGCCAAGGTTAAAAAAGCATGCTCTGCTTGAAATGTCTTGAGAGATAATGTTCCCGTGGGAAGCCCGAAATAGAAGAAACTCGTGGCAGGAGCCACCTGAATTCCGTTTACCCGCTTTAGCCCATCTTGCTCTCGCACTTCAGTTTACGTGGTACAGTAGAGTTTCAGAGAGAGCAGCATCACGCACATCTTGATACAGCTTCTTATGATAGACTGAGAACAGATATTCAATAAAAATTTAACAGATAGAAACCTACACTTAAGTTAACCTGTTTAAGGTATACCCGCAGCCCCGCCGCGGTGGTCTAGTGGCTAAGGTACTCGGCTGCTGACCCGCAGGTCGCGGGTTCGATTCCCGGCTGCGGCGGCTGCATTTCCGATGCAGGCGGAAATGTTGTAGGCCCGTGTACTCATATTTGTGTGCACGTTAAAGAACCCCAGGTGGTCAAAATTTCCGGAGCCCTCCACTACGGCGTCTATCATAATCAAATGGTGGTTTGGGAACGTTAAACCCCACAAATCAATCAAGGTATACCCGCAGACTAAATTAATCATGTCACTCGTAATAATAACATGTCCAAGTATAGCCCACATACGTTTCAGTTGGCACACCAAATTCAGAAAACGATCACTTGTGTTGTGGAAAAAAGAGGGCCCTGCTTACCACTTGGTGCACGAAAATATGTGGTAAACCCAACCTCCGTCTTTCACTCTTCTAAACAGATAGGTTCTACTGCAACCCTCCCAGCTCGTGACCCTGTCACAAGTCCCGTTAATTAGGGAGGCAATTGCCGGGCTAATTCTAAGGGGCGAAGTATCGGCCCCCGAACCGCACCACGTAAGCGTGGACAATTTAGAAGTGGTACTTTTCGGCGCGCCAGCGGACGCCGGCGGTGGCCCAAAGAACAAGTCAGAGCCGAGAGTTGATAAACAAACAAAATTATATTCTCAATAATGGCAGATCCAAAACAATACACAAGTATGCACACTCCACAATAGTTGAGTACAATATGTCACCAATCAAACAACGTACTACACAGTACAATCAGCCACACTCGAAACAACGGACACACACAACAATACGCACTACAGTGCAGTCACATGCATTGAACAACCAAGACACTTAAAGACTAAAGAAACCTATTCAGTCCAAAGTCCTCGGAACAAAAGTCTGGATGATACTCTTTCGAGAATCACTCACTCAAAGTCCAGCGTTGTTATCGTTCCGCTGCAGCCGAAGTTTCTCTTCCAGGAAACCTCGCCGAAGTTTCTCTTCCAGGAAACCTCGCGTCTATAAATGGCCACTCTCCAAGCTTCAAACTTCTTCGCCGGAAACACGTCGGCTTCACGCACGCATCTGTTGCCACGCGTTTTCGCTCGATAGCGGTAAACACACTCTCTTGCCTGTAGCTCGAGTCGTCACCCCTAAGTGGAAATCATCTCCTTCTCCTGCTTTGTCTCTACGGACAAAACCTTCGCCGACTACACGGCGGAATCCCTACGCGCTCTGGCGCTAACTTCCGTCTTCTCCTGATCTCTCATCTCCGCTGCTCGGTTAAATACCTTCCGCGCGACATTCCAGAAAGTTCTGATCATTTCGTCGGCGCGATGCGCAGCGGAGGCTGGGGGAAGGCGCGAGACTGTACGAGGGCCGTTCCCGACAGATGACTCAACCCGGCATAACACGCCCCTTTCCATCTAGAAGTTTTGAGTGCTTGCTCGGCCACCGATGTGGGTTGAGGAGGTTTGTCGGCGAAGCCACGCTTCCGAGGGGAGAAGCGTGCGCCCGGGGGGGGGGAGTCTTTAGATGTTTGTTTCTTTTTTTTATCATCGACCTCGCGGCGTCACTCCGGTGGTTCGTCGCGAGAATTTGGCGGCGCGCCCTTGTTAAGCGCTCGTTCTGTGACACTGCCCCCCACTTTAACAATATTATCTCATAATATTCAAAACCACACAAACGAGCGCGAACAGTCCCCACACACTTAAAGACTGGAACATAGTTCGTTGCTCATGACACGTCACATTCACAATAGATCACTCAATACAATTGTACATTGTAATTCAATTACACAACACATGAAATATAACCACAGGCACATGAGTACAACACACCACCACACATTCCCAACAATACAAATGTACAAAGTTCTCTCATTACAACGATTGTATAATACTATACATCACATCACAGCACAAACACTTCGACACTTGTGACACAGGATATCACAACATTAACACAACATATGACACTCAGCACTGCCCAACAGATTATGATTCGACCTCAGCACTTATCCTGGGTACTTTGAGCGGCGCTTGCGCCCTTTTTTGTGGTGCTCGCTCGAACTCTTCTTGTTGTTTTTGCTCGTTTTGTTCCGGCGAGCCCCTTCCAACGACGGTATCTGAGGCGGCGTCTCAGCCATCGTTGTCACTTCAGACACTGCTAGCGGGTCATGACGCTCAACGGGTCCGGTCTGTTTATTTACCCGCTTGTTCATGTCACGACATTGGGCCTGGCTGGCCGACTCCGTCATCTTTACACTGTCGGTCGGTTGAGGTCGTGCCGAAGTAAGTCCAGCTGCCCAGCACGTGAACTCATTCAACACGATAATCTTCTCATTCACTGTCTCTTGCACCGCGGCTTCACCTTGGGCTCGAGTGAGATCCGTCACGGGATGCTCCTCCACTGTATCTCGTGGTCTCTGGGTTGGCGAGAGATCTATCTTAGGGTCTTTTCCCAAACGTTCTGGATCATTCGGCCCTCGCACCCCATCGATGTTTCCGATGACGAGGTCGTACAGGGGGGTCGTGATGCATAAAGCGGTGACCTTCCCGCTGAAGTAAGGGGTTTCAACCTCAATCTCTGCTTCGGGAAGCATCCGAAACGTACTGTCAATTAGGCAAACCGGTTTCGTTTTGCCTGTCAACTCACTTTCCCGTACCAAATTTCTCCACACGATAACCGTGGAGCTACCGGTGTCCCTTAACACCGTAACCTTCTTGCCCGCAACTTTTCCAGGCAGCGTTGGCATTTCCTTCGTAACACAAGTTGGCTGTTTTGTCAATACAGCACCCACAATAGGAATTTTCTCCCCATTTTTCAACTCTACGAATCCGTCGGTGACGGCATTATCATCGGATTTTGGTGCTGCTAGCCCATAGGATACCTGGTGAGTTTGACACGCTCCGTTACGACATGCGTCTGCTTTGTGCCCAGTCTGACCACACTTGAAACATTTTATGACCGTGGGACTCGTAAAGTCAGTTCGACAGTTGCTAGCGCGATGACCCACTCGGTTACACAGAAAACATCGCGGAACACTCTCCGGTGCACGCTTCTTTTGTTCGGGTGCCGAATTCTTCGAATCTTCAGGAAACTCCTTCTTGACCTTGGACAAATTAGTGCCACCTTGCGCTTCAAAGAATTGATCAGCCAATTCAAGCATTCCTTCAAGTGACTCAGCCTTCCTCTCTTTCAAGTACAGCGACAGACTTGTGTTGCAACTAGTAAGAAATTGTTTTCTAATTAGGAGCTCTCTAAGCTCATCGTACTCTTGCGCTGTCCCTGAAAGTTCAATCCATTTGTCGAAATAATGGCTAAGTCGGGTGGCATACTGCGTAGCCGTCTAACCATCAGCTGGCTTTCCTGTCCGAAATCTGTCCCGGAATCCTTCCACAGTAAATCTAAATCGCTTCAGCAAAGCAGCTTTCACCTTTGCATAGTTGGCTGCATCGGTCGGCGTCAGCCTACCGTACACACTGAGCACTTCACCACTCAAGCAGGTACTCAAAGCAGTTGCCCATTGATGTTCCGGCCAATTTTGGCTTCTCGCAATCGTCTCAAATCAGTGAAAATACGCGTCAAGGTCGTCCTTCCTTTCATCAAACGCTACAAGCAGCTTGCTTGGGTTCAAGCGGAAGCCGTGGTCCTCCCGTTCGCTGCTTTCAACTCTAGCTTGGACCGGAGTTTCACTTCGCTGTTGCAAACGGAGCCGCTCGAGTTCTTTCTCGTGCTGTCGCTGCCGTTCCCTTTCCTCTCTTTCTTTTTTCAGCTGTCGCTCCTTTGCCTCTCTTTCTTCTCTCGCCCTTTCGGCGGCCAGTTTTTCTCTCTCCAGCTCCAACTTCAACTGTTGCTCTCTTTCTTCTTTCAGCTGTCGCTCCTTTACCTCTCTTTCTCCTTTCGCCATTTCAGCGGCCAGCCTTTCTCTCTCCAACTCAGCTGCTTTTCTTCCTTGGCCCTCTCAGCTGCCAACATCTCTCTCTCCACCGCCTCTTTCTCCTTCTGGCTTACCCACTTCCGTAGTTCGGCGCCAGAAAGACCCATCTTCTCACCAAGAGATACTAACTTTTCAAGATCCATGGTGTCTCGCAGATAAAGTCTGGCCGTGTGCAAAACGTATCTGCCTAAATCAGCCTATCGGAACACTCTCCTGCACTCGTTAACGAGAACACTGAGCAACACACAAATTCGTTCCGATAGCACTATCAACAACTCGAGGCTCTTTCTCACTACTTTGGACACACTGTGCACCAAGAGGTCCTGTCGCGGACGCCAGATTAATTATCACAAGTCCTGTTAATTAGGGAGGCAATTGCCGGGCTAATTCCAAGGAGCGAAGTATCGGCCCCCGAACCGCACCACGACAGCGTGGACAATTTAGAAGTGGTCCTTTTTGGCGCGCCAGCGGACGCCAGCAGTGGCCCAAAGAACAAGTCAGAGCCGAGAGTTGATAAACAAACAAAATTATATTCTCAATAATGCAGATCGAAAACAATACACAAGTATGCACACTCCACAATAGTTGAGTACAATATGTCACCAATCAAACAACGTACAACACAGTACAATCAGCCACACTCGAAACAACGGACACAGACAACAATACGCACTACAATGCAGTTGCATGCATTGAACAACCAAGACACTTAAAGACTAAAGAGATAGAAAACCTACTCAGTCCAAAGTCCTCAGAACAAAAGTCTGGATGATACTCTTCCGAGAATCACTCACTCAAAGTCCAGCGTTGTTGTCGTTGCGCTGCCGCCGAAGTTTCTCTTCCAGAAAACCTCGCCGAAGTTTCTCTTCCAGGAAACCTCGCGTCTTCAAATGGCCACTCTCCAAGCTTCAAACATTTTCGCCGGAAACACGTCGGCTTCACACACGCAGCTGTTGTCACGCGTCTTCGCTCGATAGCGGTAAACACACTCTCTTGCCTGTAGCTCGAGTCGTCACCCCTCATGTGGAAATCATCTCCGTCTCCTGCTTTGTCTCTACGAACAAAACCTTCGCCGACTACACGGCGGAATCCCTACGCGCTCTGGCACTAACTTCCGTCTTCTCCTGATCTCTCATCTCCGCTGCTCGGTTAAATACCTTCCGCGCGACATTCCAGAAAGTTCTCATCATTTCGTGGGCACGATGCGCAGCGGAGGCTGGGGGAAGGCACGAGACTGTACGAGGGCCGTCCCCGACAGATGACTCAACCCGGCATAACACGCCCCTTTCCATCTAGAAATTTCGAGTGCTTGCTCGGCCGCGGCTCTGGGGTGAGGAGGTTCGTCGTGAAGTCACGCTTCCGAGGGGAGAAGCGTGCGCCCGGGACGGGGGAGTCTTTAGATGTTTGTTTCTTTTTTTATCGTCGACCTCGCGGCGTCACTCCGGCGGTTCGTCGCGAGAAATTGGCGGCGCGCCCTTGTTGAGAGCTCGTTCTGTGACAGACCCACACCAACACTACGACGACCCGATGGAGCTCCGGTATATGTTTGGCTTTCAACGATGAAATACTTGCTCAACATACCAAAGTTTTGAGGCAAAGAAAATATTCTGAACCGTTGACCTTGAAAACACTGACCGACTTTTATCGCTTCGTCTATTCGCTTTCAGCAAGATTTCTTTCGCTGTTCTTCCTAGTAGTTCTCATTACCTTTATAATACTGCAGTTGTACAACAATATATTTACCACTTGTGGTCAATCACTTAACATTAGCAAAATTATCTGGCGTTGATGACCACTTTACCAGACAAAAGCACATGTATTATCCACCGTTTACTGGACTGGCAGTTACAATGCCGCACCTTTTCTATACAGTGATAGTAGGGGTACCATTGCCTTGAACGGTACAACAAACAGCCACATCGTGCGCATAAGCCAGCACTTTAACTTCCGATTCTTGTAATCTAAAGCTACGAGTGCTGCTGTTTTGAACTAATGCTCATAGCAACAATTTTATATAGAGTGAAAAGTGCGGGACTTACCAGGCAGCCTTTATGGACAGAACTCTTCATGTTAATTGTAGCTCCTAGTGAATCGTAATTAGCAGACATGTCCTGCAATTCCAGTATAGATCCGCTATCTGTGAATATTGATCCATTGCTAACATAGTCAAAATGGCAAGTAGCGACATGTGAAACACAATCAAACGCTTTCTCAGATACAACCATAAAATCGCTATGCCTCCTTGATTTGTATCAGAACAATATAGAGCGCATCGCATCTTGGTATATTAGTGAGATAGAAGTGTCCCATAATTTCACATGTTTGGTTAGGCCCTACTAACTTTTTGATTACTCCATGATGTTCGTACTAGAAAAATTATCAAACTTGTATTCACCATAAAAAACGTTTTGGAAGGAGAAACTAATTTCAACTTCTCGGACTGTTCCTTCTTACGTATCAAAACTGTATGTGCTTCACTAACGTAGCTAGGCAGGCCATCAAATTCGTATGACTCATAAAGATATTTGCGGGCACTTTAATAGTCCATTTTTAAACGCCTTAGCTTGCCAGGTCCAGGATATTTACCAAGATTGATGCTGTTTATAGACCTCTCTACCCCCGGTTTATGACATCGGCAGTTCCAATGCTGCTGTGGTGCCAAAAGACAAATGACTCTTTATTAAAACATTCTTGGTAATATTAGTAGCATGTGCGTGTGCTAGCCGTCAATTAACTAGCATAAGATTGAGGTCAAATACTTCAACAGTACTGTTTCACGCAGACCCTCCTCGCCCCATGTCCCAGATAGGCAGGTTCCAATATTTCGCGGATGTTTGCCGATAAGTCCTCGTGTGTTTTTCTCTTTTCCGCCGTTGTGCACACCTTCTATTGTTAGTAGGCACTTTTGGTGTCCTAACTTCAGTCTTGAGCACGTGCCATGTCGTTGTATAACGAATACGTATCAAATATCTCAGCTATCTGTTAATCTAATAATGAAGAGGTGGAAATTCATTCTGCATTGTTTCAAAGAAAAACTCTTCCTCTCTTTTTGGCGCTATATTACGTGTTGCTAGGCACAAAAGGATACACTGACAACGTTATAGCACTGTTCTGCTCTATCCATCATTTGGTAGAGTTGGTCTAAAGTGGGCATTACGTGTGCCCTGCATGTGGGTGTACTTCACATCACAGAAGCCATCCAGCATTCTGCTACATATACCGGCTCTTAATCAGTAATCGGCCGTGCCAGAACATCAATTATATTTTTTAAGGGTAACATAGGGTAAATCGTATATGTCAGTAAAGCGCAATATATTAGAAAGGGCTCGAAGTATTGCAATGAAGTCTTACGTTCTCGTGAAGAAGGCCACTGGGTATGCTGTGGCACCCTTTTTTATGCCTAGGACTTATATCTTTCCAATGACCCACTCTCAAAATTTAAAGGAGCTTCGCTCATTCAATACTTCTCTTTGTAACTACCAAAAGATATGTGACTATATTGAGCCATGTTGTTGCAGAGACACATAGGTTAAATCTGAGATAAAAAAAACTACTACATTTTTTGAAGATTTTGTAAAAAATAAAACTATAGCTTCACCATTATGAATTCATCAATTTCTTTAGTTCAAATTGTTTTGATTTGTTGTAGCTCACGCATACAAAATTTCATCGAAATAGATACAATACTTCTTTAGAAAAGGTACCCTAAAGTGGAAAAAATTACAGAAAATGTCATTTGAGAAAATCAAGTTTTACGTGCG
This sequence comes from Rhipicephalus annulatus, assembly GCA_013436015.1. Taxonomy (NCBI): domain Eukaryota; kingdom Metazoa; phylum Arthropoda; class Arachnida; order Ixodida; family Ixodidae; genus Rhipicephalus; species Rhipicephalus annulatus. Next base: position 245,457 of record WOVY01010725.1, read on the forward strand.
CATAATGCTTCACCAGTGGGCACGCGGCACAAGTCGGCGCACGTTTAAACCACTTGGAGCGGCCGCTCGACGTCAGGCTTCCACAGCTTTGTTCTTCAGAGTATAGTTCATTTATTGGTGTCTAAAGTGCAAATTTATTTTTTGGGTTGTTTACCCTACCATCCCCCTTAACGTTGCCATGGCTTGATCTACACTTTCATCAGTATACAAGTGAAATCGCGCCCAAATAAGAGCTTCCTACCTGTACACATATGCTGTTGTAAATTGAAAGAAAAATGCCCCCTTTTTTATGAACTATAGTTAGAACAATAAATGATGTCCTTAGTGATGTCCTGGCTAACTTCAATACTGAGTACGAGCTATGCGTCCTTTAATCTCTTGGTAATAAATATCACACCATACCAATCAATGCTGATGAACACAAAAGTACATTACAATGTAGGCGAATGTTCTGCACACCCATGTGCCCAGATTATAGCACACGGTAAAGAAACCCAAGTGGTCGAAATTTCTGAAGCCCTCCCACCGTCCCGAAAGCTCAAAGTATCCAGATGATATCTACAAGCAGGGCTGGACTCGTTACACTAAAAAAGTAATGAATTACGTTACAGAACAAAAAAGAGAACGCGTACCATTACGTCAAAAATGTAACGAACGTTTCTTGTGCCGTTACACCGCAGTAAGTCTTAATGAATGCATTTTTGTTGCAGAAACCAAAGATAGGATTATTTAAAACTAAAATGTATTTTTCACATAAATTTTCCTTCACATAGAATATCTAACCCAAACAAGCAGTATAAAAACGTTTACAATTGATACTTATTCATGAAAATTTTATTTGCCGGAGCTTATCAAAGTTATACATGCCTTTCGAGGTACATGTGATGGCCTCTGATTGTGTACACCATGGTCAAGCTATATCTCACAGTGTCACACTTAACAGGATGTCACACTTAACAGGAAAAGTTTCCTCGAACTCTCAAGAAATTTTCAGGGATCGACTTTTTCCGGCGGCCAACAGCACCTTCAGTGGAGATCCTCGAAATAAATTTGGTGGTCAATCACCTCCAAAATTGACCGCCGCGTACCAGTAGGCAGTAGCGGGGAACTGTATGATGCCTTCTTTTTTTGGGTGGGGGGATATTTGCATGTTTGTGACACAGATGTTCATTGGTATGCACCAGGTGTCACGTTTTGACCACCTCAAATCATGCGTATGCACACAGTACCTTCACGAAAAAGGCAATCCTTGGACGGTGATCTCTTTCTAAAAAATAGATGTACGAATATGTAGTAGTCAAGAAAAACTTTACTGCCTACTCACGGAAAGAATTACTTCAGCATATACGTTATTCTTAACAATAACCTGTACAACTACCGTAAAATTTTGAGAGCTTTTGATGTCTGGGTGTTTAAAGTCAGCCACGCTCGCACAAGAGTTGAATGTACACAAACGTAGCTGCCATTGCAGAAAGAAATAAGCAATATTTGTTGTTCAAACAGTGTTGATGAGTTTTATCAACCCGGCAGACACAATTGAGCAGCAACTATCATAAAATATCGCAATTTTCTTGCTTTCACAAGTAATTCTCTTTACTCACCAAGTTTGAAGCAATGTTAGTATACTTTTTTCTCGTAATCATTTCGTACCCGAAATATTTTGCAACGGCGATATGTATGTGTTATATCGTCCTGAGCTTGCGAGAACGATGGGGAATAGAATTGGTCTATTCATGTTGTATATGTTCAATATTTTTCATCTCCTAAATTAGGCGCGATTAAAACTAAGTTCGTTTTCCGGCTACTGGGTTGGTATGTGCCTAAATTTGAAAATACTGAATGAAATTTTGTTATTTTGGTCCAGATCCGAGGCAATTTAGAATGAAATCACTCTCTTGCTATAACCACGGCTAGGAGGCTAACAGCAGTCATGTATGCCATGTAGCTATCTGGAGCCACCATGATAGCTATACTAGTTCTGAGAAAGCGATACCAATAAAGTTCTTTCTCGCTACCAACAAAGTAGTGAGTAAAAAATATGCTATGCAAGAACAAAACTCTGCGTTTCGTGTTTCATTTGCATTTCTTGAAGGATCTTTTCTCTTCCGTGCGTAACATCTACTTTTCTTTATGTTCGAAATTCTTTTGAGGCAGGCTATCGATCGGCAGTACACCAGTAGACTGATATAAGCTACAGTTTTGTTCTGGATGAGCCTAAATTCCATAAAAACCACTTTTAGTAATTGATATCAAGTTTCAGACGCAGAACATGTCAAGTTCGATGCGGTGGTCATGCCCCACAATGTGGTCCGCAGGTGCGCTCTTTTTTCACCTCTAGAAAAAAATCTTGCTTCCCCACACCCCCACTTCCTCTGAACGAAGTGTCCCAAAGAACACGTGGTATGAAGTAGACCGGTCACTCCGTTTTCCTTTAGGACCGCCTGTCTTCTGGACACAGAAAAGCCAGCTACCAACAATCTATCTGCTACAATACACTTCCACGAAATGCATGTCCGTACCATTTCTCTTTGTGGATTTCGCGGCTTTCCTAAACCTTTGTGGGGCCATGGCTCAACCTTTGCCACCGTAATTTGGCATGCTTTTAAAATTTTTGCCCATCGTTTCAATACCCAAAACCATTTCCACCTGTACACCCAGCATTATTTGTCTACACTAGGCCGGCTAAGAGCTGTCCGATACTGCGTCGAAAGAATTGGCCGGACCAACCTCTGAAAAAGTTGCACCCAGTGGATTGAAAAGTAATGAGTAACGTGACACCACACGTTACCAAAAAATAGTGTGGAAAGTACGTCACCCGTTACAGTAACTAAAGTTTAACGAGTGAGTTACTAAACTGCCGAAAAAAATTACGCGTTAATGGTAACGGCGTGACTTGTAACGCGCCATGGCAAAAATTTGTTTTCAAATACCATGCAAACGGCGCGTCCAACATTCAACATAGGTTGCGACGCTTCCAACATAGGTTAGACTGAAAATTGCTAAAAATCCAGCAGAACAAGAATGATGTCAAGAGAGGCAATTCAAGCCCGACTGCCTTTGTGGATCATCATCTTAAGAGTGACCAGATCAAAGACAGATATTCTGCGAGCAAAATTGCGACGGAGAAGTGCCTATTGATATGGCTACGTATAAAATCACTGCGCATTAAAACGACCACAAATACAACTAACCGAACGCAGGATCATCTCCCATACACAAAAAAATATGCGCACTTTGCGCCTTCCTTCCCATACGTTGCCATATCCTTTTGAATTCTCTTCATTGGAAACAAGGAATCCGTAGCGATCACAAAACATCAATAGATGTTTTCTTTTTCTGCAGACGAGGCTAGTACTTATTTCATTTTTTTGTTGCAATGAATGTCTCTACCCAGACGAGGTTTTATCGAGCCTTGAACTATGAAGTGTTCTTTTTTTTGAAAGATTGATCTGTTGTGTTTTAGGTCCCAAAACCAGCATATGATTAAGAGAGATGCCGTAGTGAAGGGCGTAGCCACATGTACGATTTTTGCCCCGTTTGTGTCAAACGTTCTTGCAAGTGTCTTACTGATGCCTCACGCGTAGGGAACAGCAGCAAGTTTTAGCCCATCAGCTTCACGGAGCTCTTCAGGCCAAGCAACCGAGACCGCAGTTGTTGAGTCTTCAGGAGTCGTCAGGCGTAGCTATCGCTGCAAAGGTCCTTGTTTCCCATACCTAACTCTTGCTTGCGCATACCAGGCTCCGAGCAGAAGCGCGTTATGTTATAGAAAAGAGCCGCGGAAACGGGCTTTTTAACTGCTATGCTTTTCTTGGCGATCTTCAGTGACTATCTAGCTGCCTACGACTTTTAGCACTTCTGGCCGTTTCAACAATGGCATTGATGCCAATATTATATGGCTTAACATGACTGTATTACCAGCATAAGTGGATCGTCATTACGTTAGGATTACGATATGAACGCCATGAATGTCACGATTTACATTTTATGATCTTGCTGCTTTTGCGATGGTTTTGTTCACATGGCGCGTTGAAAAACCGGTATGGTGATATTACTGCATGGAGAACGTAAGTTACAAACCTTAACGTGGCAATTATGACATGCATGTCATGTAAATCACTACTAAAAGCCATGCTCTTGGTTTGCTCGTGATCGTTTCGCTAGCTTCACGCTAACATTGGTATTACGGGACGTGAATGGACGACGAAGGGATATGACCAGTGCGAGCATGATAATATTGAGAAGTGTGTCGTTTAAGAACATCACTACAAGATCCGCTCATTATGCGCTCATGGCCGTTTCGCTAGCTTGACTTATAGCGAGTTTGATATTGCGTGATGCGAATAGACGACAAAGATAAAGAACACACCTGGACATGAAAATGGAAAACTTGAGTTCATGCTACGCTCATAACGTGCTCGTGGCCGTTTCGCTGGCATCACATATACCAAACTGGGTAATACGTGTCGTGAAAGGACGACAATTGTAACTAACACGTCTAACCATGATAATCATATTATGTGTGTCATGTAAAGCATCACTACGTGCTATGCTAATAGCGTGCTAGTGGCTGTTTTGCTACCACCACATATACCAAACTTAGTATCACGTGGCGTAAATGGACCACAAAGATAAATCAGAGGTCCACACATGACAATCGTGATATTGGTGTCATGTGCGGCAGTATTTACGTCCGCCTTCTGATATTGTGCTGATTTTTTAGTGACATATAAACCTTCCTCATTCATACTTTGCATATCATTGATTCCTACTGCACGTGGGATCAGCCAACCTTTTTTTCTCCCGAGATCGGCGTCGCCAGTGATTAGCGGTAGCTATAAATAGCTTGTTGTTTCAACGTTGAAGGGGGTGTTCACTCGTAGTTCAGTGGCGAACGCCACGCGCGTGAAGGCGGACGTTCAATCCCACGTTTTATTCCTGACACCGGAATCTTTTTCTGGATTACATTTCTTTCTTGCGTTACTACACTCACGCACGCACACACACACACACACATTTATATATATATATATATATATATATATATATAATTCAAATAAGAAATTCTGTGGGTCTGGTGCAAATTTGATTAGGAATAAAGGAGCACACTTACGACGAAGTTTTGATAGTTGTTTACTCTACGTTTCGGTCGTGGCACGGCCTTTGTCAGGACATATATATATATATATATATATATATATATATATATATATATATATATATATATATATTTTTTTTTTTCACGGGGTCGTGACGTGGCTGAAGACAGGAGACTTTGTGTTGGAATTTAACTGTTTATTTGGGCGAACCTGTGCCCGGTAAACTGAAAGTCCAATTACAGCAGCAGTCTCGCACAGATAGCAGTCTCGGACTGATAGTGGCGAACTGAGCGTCGGCCTTCGATCAACAACTGACAAGCGGCGAAGCGCGTCGGCATTTATACTCTTGCCGTCGAATGTTCTAGCGTTATCGCAGGCGGCGGTGTAGGTTCCCGAACAATCTGTACCGTTCGCACAGTGGCCGTGATCTTATCGAAATGATCTACTACAGTCCGGAACCTTCTAGAAAACTGCAGGCGCGGTTTGCGCTGAGAATCGTGCGGTGTTTTCGGACGATAACAAAAACTTAGGAAATGGAACGTGGCATTGCCCCCCTCTGAAAAAAGGCATCGTCCCGATGCTTTAACTAAAGATGAAAGTACAATAATAATGCAAGAAAGTACAATGAATAAATTACCATACAACAATAATACAAAAACACACTAGTTCAGTTTGTTAACGCGCATGAAACGGCTTGAGGCGCGCGACATGGACGACTTCAGGTCGCGATCGGCGTCGTTGAGAGTTCGTGATGCCGTCGGGGACAACCTCGTAATCAAGTGGGCCGAGCCGTCGAACCACCCTGTACGGTCCGAAGAACCGTCAGAGAAGCTTTTCACTTAGGCCACGTCGGCGTATCGGCGTCCACACCCAAACACGTTCACCGGGCTGGTATTCCACGAAGCGTCGTCGAAGGTTGTAACGGTGGCTGTCGGTCGTCTGTTGATTCTTGATACGGAGACGCGCAAGTTGTCGGGCTTCTTCGGCGCGTTGAAGGTACTCGCTCACATCGAGGTTTTCTTCGTCGGTGACGTTGGGTAACATGGCATCGAGCGTCGTTGCCGGGCTCCTTCCGTAGACCAATTTGTATGGAGATATCTGCGTCGTCTCCTGCACCGCCGTGTTGTATGCGAAGGTCACATACGGAAGAATGGCGTCCCACGTCTTGTGTTCAGCATCAACGTACATTGACAGCATGTCGGCGATCGTCTTGTTAAGCCGCTCGGTGAGGCCGTTGGTCTGTGGGTGGTACGCTGTCGTCCGGCGGTGGTTTGTTTGGCTGTATGCCAAGATCGCTTGAATTAAGTCGGCAGTGAATGCCGTTCCTCTGTCGGTGATAAGGACCTCCGGGGCGCCGTGACGTAGGACGATATTTTCGACGAAGAACTTAGCTACCTCGGATGCACTGCCTTTTGGCAGGGCTTTTGTTTCGGCGTAGCGGGTGAGGTAGTCGGTAGCTACCACGATTCACTTGTTTCCGAAAGCCGACGTCGGGAACGGCCCCAGTAGGTCCATACAAATCTGCTGGAAAGGTCGGCAAGGCGAACGGAGCGTCGGCCTTCGATCAACAACTGACAAGCGGCGAAGCGCATCGGCATTTATACTCTTGCCGTCGAATGTTCTAGCGTTATCGCTGACGGCGGTGTAGGTTCCAGAACAATCTGTACCGTTCGCACAGTGGGCGTGATCTTATCGAAATGATCTACTACAGTCCGGAACCTTCTAAAAAACTGCAGGCGCGGTTTGCGCTGAGAATCGTGCGGTGTTTTCGGACGATAACAAAAACTTGGGAAATGGAACGTGGCAATATATACGCTACATATATATGCGCTACACATATATATATATAAATATATATATATTTATATATATATATATATATATATATACGCGTAATTCGAAGGTCGTAGGTTCGTTTCCTGCTCACAAATGGTAATTTCTTCATCAACTTTTCTTTCTTCTTATTTACATTCCATTCGTTCTAATAACTTCCCCTGTACATTCCTTGGCATTACTGTCTGTTATATCTCATTAATATTGTGTTAAAACACGGAAAAACGAGCCCTTAGGTATACACCTCTTTCCCTTATATATATATATATAATATATATATATATGTATATATATATATATATATATAGTTTGAAAGTGCTCCTGGATTCGGGTCGAGTTATATGTCACCAGATGAAGCGAACGTGCAAACGAAAAATGATGCTTTATTGCCAACGTTACGGCCACGGACCGGCCTTCGTCAAGGCATACCAGGTATGCCCTGACGAAGTCTGGTCCTTTCGCTTCATCTGGTGACTTATATATATATATATATATATATATATATATATATATATATATATGCAGAAGAATAACTGTGGGCTCCGCAAGGTTATAACTATAAAAGTAGACGCGCTTTTCCCATAACGACTTGTTTATTTAGCCGACGTTTAGACGGAAGTCCCGTCTTTTTCAAGGCATGATATTATTTATATATTTTCGTATATTTTTATAGCTTCTCGAGACGCGAGAAAAGTGGGCAGAAGAAAAATAGTAATAACAACAAAAAAAAGAATAAAACGAGGAGGAAACGTCAGAAAGAAGCAAGAGCGACACTGTAGGATTAGGAAGGGAAAGGAGCTCAACAGAGTAAGGTGACCGCAAATGAGCAGTGCCACCTTTGTCAACAATACTCCCAAGAATCCACCCGTTACCTCGAGTGGACATTGTGCCCACCGTTTCTGTATTTGACAAACGAATACGGCATGAACTTCACGTGCGTAGTCTCGAAGAATATGTACTGGCGGGTACGGCTTTGAAGAGGTTGCGCTTGTCGCTAACACAAACGACGTATAATTTTCACAAAGGGGAAATGAAACAGTGGAAGAAAACTCTCGATCACGCCACACAGGAGCTAACTATTGTCACCATTGAACACTGTAGAAAGACTCTGAACGCACTGAAAGAGTAGGAGTGGTATATAAGAAATAACATTCCTCTTTCGAAGTAGGAGGCTAAAGAGCTCGCCGCATATGAGCACAAAAAACAGAGAACATTAAAAAAAGAACTTAAGAAAAAGAAATTCGCGCGGGACAATGTCTCACCATGAGCTATACCCACTGCTGCTTACATGAAAAATACCAAGCCACTTCACGTTCAGAAAAATTTGCCACCACACCCCAAAGAACCGAAAGTTTTCATTTTTTCTGATAAAGAACTTAGCAACGAAGAACTGAGTGTACTTTCACGCGGACTTACAATCTGCCCTGGCCATGGAAAGTACGATGAATTCACGCTTCTGAAGGAACCGAGGTGACTTCACATGAAACTTACGATTGGAGGAATATTTCTTCGATAAACCCCTTCAAAAAAAACAACCCACTATTTCGTGGGGTAATTGGAGGACAATAGACACCAGACGCCAACAGAGATCGACATCTGGATTTATATATAGACGTGGTTCGGAAAGATGTCATACATGCGTACAAGGTGCATATACCAATTATGAATAACATATCAAGGAAAGAAAGAGGGGCACTACTCGTGTTGAGCAACCACGAAGTTCTCGTCATTAAACCAGCAAACAAAGGAGGCGCGATAATTGTTTTGAATAGATCGGACTATATAGCGGAAGGAAAGCGACAACTAAATGACAAACAATTCTACAAACACCTCGACTCGGACCCTACACACTAAACGAAAATGACCTGAAATAACCTCAAAAACTGCGTAAACCGTTTTTCCTCTAGCGCACTACCTCTACTGGTTTTTTTTTACCACCTACTATTGAGGTAAAAATTTACTCTCGTGCTAACTGAGTTTTTCAACGTAGGGAGAGTAGTAAATGTTTACCCCAGTGAGGTTTTGAGCGAGTATAGAGAGAGTAAATTTTTACTGTCTTCACAAGGTTTTTGAGGTGATTTCTGGGAGTTATTTCTGGTGGTAAAATATCAAAATTTACGGGTGCATTCGCCCAGATTCGACTAATTTATTAAAACGCAGAATTGAATGAATTTATTAAACGGCAGAATTGGTGACACATAGATTAACATACGAACACGCACACACAAAAAATGCAGAATAATACACCACTCGAACAGACTGCACGCGTTGCTCAACTACACTTTGACAATCCGGTATATATAGGCACGACTTTTTGACCGGCTCTGTAGGACCGGTAGGAGAGCTCTTTTTTTGCATTGATTAACAACAACGGTTGAAGCTGCAAGCGTAAACTTAAGGTGGGCTGCAGGGAACTAAATGTCACACCGACCTTTTATTATAAATCTACCCAATCTTACATTTTCGAGTATCCAATAATTACTTGGCATACCGGGCTCATGGCCCCACGCGTGTTAGCACTGTCGATCCACAAGTCCATAAAATATACTTACGTACGCACAAACCACGCTGGCTCAATGATTTTCATTAAGCGACGGTGCACAAACACAGTAGCAGCACGTATTTATCACAACGGGCGTACAGGAGCGGTGCACGCCTGCACACAAGCTTCTTATCGACGGCGTACTAGGCCTTTTCGAGGAGCACGGCTATACGGTGAAACACAGCTGGCCATCACAGAACACATATCCTTTGTGAATTTTGTCGTCAATTCAGACACAAATGAACACGTGACCGCTATCTTACGGGGACGGGGCGGTGTATGCATACCTCCAACGAAAGACCACCATGCGGGTTTTCTTCGTGCTCACCGGCAGCCGCTTGTTGGTTCCGTCTGCCTCGTATCGGCTTCGCGCTACATATTTGAGAACAGTTGGTGCATGAGGTGGGCAATTCGGGCAGCACATTACTCACGCAGACATCACCTACTGTGGAACAAAATATATGCGATGCTTCTTTCACCTGCCCCGGCGACACACTCCCACTGGTCACTGACGGCCGCGGCTCGGTGCCGACGTCAGAGTGAAGCAATTCGCTTATTGCTTCTCCAGTAGGCAAGCACGGACGATGACACCAGATTTATTTTGTTACCACTGGCAGATATTCGTGATTAGGCTCGGAAGCGAGATATCCGCGACGTGCAGGTTCGGAGGCACTCGGAAGCGCACTGTCGTTTGACGATGTAGGAAACACGTGAGATCCATCAGCCTAACCAGACACACAGATACCGAGCTTCTTGCACCGTCTGTCTCCAAGGCACCACCGCCCAGCAAAAGCAAACAATTTGCGAAAATATGCAGGAGAACTTTCCACAGCAACGTTTCTTTCTTTTTTTCTTCTTTTGAGATCCCCCTGTCCTTTTTTGTCTTTTTCGTTCATAGAATGCTGTTCTTGCTTGTTGTGCTTATGCTGCTCCCAGTTCCAGTGAAAGTGCGCTGACTCGAGGTCAGTCCTGAGGCACGTCGACGCCAAGAAAATTGCCCGCAGCTTCCCTCGGGGGAACACTGAGGAGGATGCGGAAGCATGTAATTGGTTAACGGGTGTTAAATTGCGACTTACTTGGGTCGATGGCTAAATTGGTTAACGTGGTTGTGAAATGGGGTGTTAAATGAGTGAACACGTACGGCACGTATGCGAAAGGGCGGTGTTTTATTTATTGCGACGAACTTTGAGGACGATGGCTTTGTGGTCGGTAAAGTAAAGAGTGAGTGGATCGGGTTGCATCGGTCGTAGGTCGAAATTTGCAAAGACGTGGTCGATGCAGGTTCCGCGAATGGTGGTCGGCTGGTGGTGTTTGCAGTCGTCGTGCGTTGCGCGTTTCAGCGAGTGTCGCGACGCCATGTATTCGACTATCCAATCGTCCTTGATGACGTCGACGTTGAAGTCGCCAACTAGCATGAACGGTCGATTGCGGTTCCGCCAACAGTTTGGCCGGCGCTGGTCGAAGGGACGTCGATCATTCTGTTTGTGGATTCGTTGGCATTCATTTCACGGCGACTTCGAACGTCGACGCGCCGTACAAACCAACGGACTAGCGGCAACTGAGCGAGCGAGCGCCGACCTTGAGTATATATACAGCGCGACGGCGCATGCGCTGTCAGCTGTCGAATGTTCTCGAAGGAGAAGCGCGCGCGCGGCACAGATGGCGACGGCGCGACGGCGCATGCGCTGTCAGCTGTCGAATGTTCTCGAAGGAGAAGCGCGCGCGGCACAGATGGTGGGCGACGGCGCGACGGCGCATGCGCGCGCGTCAGCTGTCGAATGTTCGAGAAGCGGTGCGGACGGCGCGGACGGCGCACTACAAGGCGCGAGTATAAGATGCTTCCGCATCTAAAAAAAAGAGCTGTGGTGCTCGCGTACCTTCAGGATTCACTGAGAGCGTCACGATGGGGGTATGGGGCAAAAGCCACCGAAGCAGCTGCACCTTGCAGTCACGTGGTAATAAACTCTGAAACGCAGGTTAAAAATCACGTGATAGAAAACTCCCTACGTGGTAAAACTGAATTATGACATCCTTTTACTACTTGCCTGAGAGGTGGTGGTAAAACTATGTCATGTACCATCTTTTACTCCTACACGAGGTAGGAATTTTAAACGCAAGAGAGTTTTCAGGGGTCATGAGCTGCAAAAACCCCAAACTCGGATAGTTTTTGCTTACAGTGTACCACTGAGCACAAAAGGATCACTTAATAACCCTAGATGATCGCACACGTGAAGGCGCCATTGATTCAAAGCTTCAAAAGGCACTTACTACGTTACATTGGACCCCCGGTGGTTTTCACATGATGCCGAAGATTCATGAGGAGAAAAACCCTGGCAGAACCATTATATCCGGTACAGGAACGTGGACAGAACTTATTTACAGTTATATTGACTCTTTATTCAAAGACATACATTCATTCATTCATTTTAATACCTCAAAGGTCCCGTTGGGATATTACATGAGGGAGTGGGTATTACAAAGGCTAACAATATAATGGTAGTTATGATGGGATAGTTTCAATGAGCCGTTTTATTGCTTGGGTGTCGATGATGGTGGTGACTTTGGTGGGCAGGTCATTCTAGTCTTGGGCTGTGCGCAGGAAAAACGATTGATGAAGGTCACAGTATGGGCTTGGGGGGGATATACTGCGTTACAGTGACTGTTGCGGGAAATGCGGTGGGCTCTTCTGATTTACGGGTTTGATGATGTATGGTATGAATGTGATGATGTATGGGAATGGGATGTATGGGTGGGGGCACTTCTGATGTATAGTGGCCACACATGAGTCCTTCTTGCGTGACACAAACCATTTAATTCGGGATATAGCGGACGTGAAAATTCCAGTAGGTGCCTTTCTCGTAACATTTGATGTTAATTCACTCTACACAAATATCCCTCATGACGATGGTATAAGGGCAGTTGTTGAATCGTATGGCACCCACAACCCCATCGCATATCCAAGCAATAAAGTGATTAAAATTTTAACGAGACTTGTCTTCGAATTGAACAGCTGTGAATTTAATAACGTGTACAACCTTCCTATCAACGGCACCACAATGGATACAAGAATGACCCGAAACTACGCTAACATATTCATGCACCATCTATAGTCAAATTTTCGTTCACCTTGTGATATCAAACCTTTAATCTACAAACGGTACCTAGACGATGTAGTCATGATTTGGACACATTCGGAAAACGAGCCACTCAAATTCATACAGGCGTTTAACCAAGTTCACCGCAGCATTTATTTTACACACTCCTACTCTAACAAATAATTAGGCTTCCTTGATGTACTTAATCAAAAGAACGATGGTGCGTTAGTATTTGGCTTATACAGAAAACCTACGGACAGGCAACAATGCCTGCACTTCCAAAGCTGCCACCCGCGACCCTGCAAGACCAGCATTCCCAACTCCCAAGCACACAGATTCCGACGAATCTGCTCCCGAGGACTTCCACAAAAACAGCACACATATGCGCGAAGTACACCGTCATCGAGAATGCCCCCAGCTATCAATGAGGACGTCATCAAAAAGAGAAATCTGGACCGCCGGACTCTTCTGCACCACCGAAAAAATACCGACCTGAACCGTAACAAAAATTCGCTATTATATTTCACGAGAAACCCACTGAACATTAAGAAAGTCCTAAGAAAACACTTTAACATATTGAAACAGAGCGGGACTCTATCCAAAATTTTCACTTCTCTTCCTTGTGTTGTATACAGGTGGCCGAAAAGTGTAAAGGATCATTTGATAAATTCAAAAGTAGGCGTGAAACGTCAAACAGGGTGTCGTACTTGCGGAAAAAGCAGATGCAAGTTATGCAAACACATGCAGACAACGACAGTGGCGGAAAACACCCACTCAAATTTTCAGCACAGGATAAGCGGTGCACTGAACTGTTACTCGGATAACGTCATATACCTTCTGGGATGTGTTACATGTGACATGCAAAACGTGGGATAGACAGACACTTGAAAACACAGTACATAAAACACCACAGCTTTGATGACATAAGGGTTACACTATGGGAAAGCAATTTTCGAACAATCAGAGAATGGCAACAACGGCAATCTGACTCAATCTGCAAATTCAAAACGATAAAGAACGGAATAAATGAACACCCACACTATTGCAAAAACAGCGTGACGCCAGTACCTTTTTTAACACGCTAGAGGCGCTGGTACACGCTTGTAATCACTGGCACTTCGCTGGGCGCACTGGCAAAAAGCTGTGTCGCACTGGTTGGGACGCTGGCTCCCCCGCTATGATGCTGGTGCGCGCTTCCAAGCGCTGGAAGAGTTGGAACTTTCATTGGCAAGAGCTGGTGAATACTGGAGCATGCACTGTTTCGACCAGCGCAGCTGCAGCGGGCATGTTATTGTAGCATGTGCCGTGGTTTCTTTCGGTGTCGTTGAATATAAAACGCTTGATTCGACGGCTGGGAGAGATGCTATCCTAACAGATACCAAGATACGTAATTTTTTAACACATACCAAGTATACGTAAGCGGTCTTACCCAGGGCCCGGCCCAGCGAGCATTAAACCTCTCGTGCCAGCCGCTTTGGCATATACGTGACCGGCGCTTTTTGCTTCGTGTACACACAACTTTAAAGTGTGAGAATAACTGTAAAGTACAGTTTAGACATACATGAACCTAAATTCACTATTTTGTCTTGTGTCGATGTTCGCACAAGGAGCGCTCACGATCGCACGTCGCATTTTTAGTTACGCAGCCTGTCACCGAAAGCTGCCGGCCGAACTTAGCCGGTACTTCTCCGACTGATATGTAACGGCAAGCAATTTTAAGTTAGTAATTTAATACGCCTTCATGAACTGACTCCCTGGCATTCATTTTCAGCGGATTGCATTGGTATTTCTATGGGTGTTTTTTAATTGTTGGTATTGAAATAACTGCATATATCTGTACACTGGCACGCCTGCTGTTTAGTGCAAGCGGAGGCCAAAAAAACGGCTGCCGGTTACCATCTCCAGTTCGTAAATGCATATCTTGCATTTATTGACCTTCCACTTACTTCAGGCACAGTTTAGGTAACAGTTAAAAATAGTGCGAAGCATAAATGCAGGAACTTCAAGCATCGCAACTCAGCTGCTTCGAAAGCAGCCTTACCCAGTGTCCCGTCCCAGCGAAGCCTATCGTGCCGCCCGTGTCGGTATACCTGCTGCCGGCGCTTTTTACTTCAAGTAGGCAATTTTCTAAAATGTAACAATGACTGTAAAGTTTAGACATCCCTAAGCCTAAATTGACCATTTATCTGCGTGTGTAGTGTCCGCACAAGGAGCGGCGATGATCAATGTGTTGTGCTTTCAGCAACGTAGGCTATCACCAAAAGCTTTCTTCTGAGCGCAGGAGCTGGTACTTCTCTGACTCATACGTAAGAACACGCAATTTCGAGTTGGCAATTTGGTACGTGTTAGTGAACTAACATACTGATATACTTTTTCAGCGGATTGCATTAGTCATTTCTTCGGTGGTTCATTAGTTGCAGGTATCAATACGACTGCAAATATGTAATCTGCAACGCCGGATCTGTACTGCTACATCGTCGCTTGCGCAAAAAAAATACTCAAAATTCACTCGTGTGCGTGAATATCTACGAAACAAGACATGTAAATTACCTGTACGTGTTGACCAGGCGCAAGAGCTAGGAACGACTTTCACAGAAAACAAAAGACTATCGGCAGCAACAGCTGACAATCCGTGGCTGCTCCTCCAGTCAATTTGACATTTTTCAGAGTTAACATGTAGGTGCTTCAAGAAACTTTGCGCTCTTGCTAATATCTGAACGTCATTCGGTACCCGGAAGCCCTTCGTCACTGTCGAATCAAGACACAATTGTTATTTGGAAAGGATTGTCGTGTCAGTCTTGACTATGCGACTTGTAAACATGAAGTTGAACGGAACGTTTTTCGGATGAATAGTCGTTTTAGAACCTCAGTAGCACGTTCTGGCGTGGCATAGTGGGTAGCGTACTCAGTTAGAGATCAGGAGGTTGCGAGTTTAAATCCTGTCAAAAGATGTTTTTTCAATTTTTATTTTTTATTGTGATTGCACGTAATTTTACTTATACATTTATTTAATTACGGCGAATTGACGCCCCCGTTTAATATCTGGGAAGCCATTCTGCGCAGAGTACTGGGACGCTGCCACTCCAGCATCACAGTACCTGCGCTCGGAGGCCCTGGTACCAGCACCATACTGGGCTCATAATCAAGCATGGCGCTGTACGCTGGTACCCAGTGGCGCTGGTTTTGGCAATAGGGCAGGCAGTCTGTGAGCGTTACAATCCATAAAAGTGGCAAACGCTCCTCTCTATTTAGTAAACTGCCCCTACACTCTAAGGCAAAAGGGTGGTAAAAGGGTGTGTGGTTCGTCCTTTTGGGTTTGATTGATTGATATGTGGGGTTTAACGTCCCAAAACCACTATATGATTATGAGAGACGCCGTAGTGGAGGGCTCCGGAAATTTAGACCACCTGGGGTTCTTTAACGTGCACCCAAATCTGAGCACACGGGCCTACAACATTTCCGCCTCCATCGGAAATGCAGCCGCCGCAGCCGGGATACGAACCCGCGCCCTGCGGGTCAGCAGCCGAGTACCTTAGCCACTAGACCACCGCGGCGGGGCCGTCCTTTTGGGTACTAACGGGGCTGCCACAACCATTAATCCCTTTAGGACTAATGGCACCTGGTTTAACAGTTAATTCCCATAGACAAGCTCAAGAGACTAACATTTAGTCCTCCCATATACACCTTATCGAGTAAGCGTTAGTCCCACAATTCGCCTCAAAGAACTAACATTTAGTCTTCACATTTGTGCCTTTAGGGCAACTGTTAATCCCTTTATCTACACTCTTCCAGGCAACCATTAGTCCTTACAGTTGCACCTTAGCGGACGAACGGTTGATCCACTCAGATACTCCGAACAAATGCACTTTTTGTTCCCAGTTCAACTATTGTTTTTTTTTAATTTCAACCAGGCCTAGTACTTTTTTCGCCTGTTTATTTAGTGCAGTGAGCAACAAAGTGCGCAGAAAAGAACACGCAAAAAAGTAGTTAGCCACCTATGTGTAACTGCTTTCGCAGTCACGGCATCAACGAAAAACATAAGTGAGACATCGAAATCTTTTATTTTTCTACATACACAAGGAGTTTCTCCATTCTTTTCAGTGAATTCATGGTGAAGTGTACATGTTCAGTCTCGTTGTCAAATCTTGTTCACTCCTTGTGGAGCTCCTTCGACGGAAGCGATAGATGATAGGCATTGCAGACCCCAGCACACGCAGCCTTCTACCTGTTGTGTTCTCACGGCTGCACGTACAATAATATAGTCAAAATAGTAAACACACGTGACAGAAGATAAAGATGCACAAACATGACTAGTACGTGCACGCTAATATAAAAACAAGCGTTAAAATATGACACACCAATAACTTTCCCTTCACATCTCGCACAGTCTTTCTGAAGATGCTCTGACGAAAGAGATAGAGGACAGGCATCGCAGACGCCAGCGCACAGTCTTCAGCGTGGTGTGTACCCGGGGCAGCTCAATAAGTATGTAAAATAGTGTGTCACTCATGACAGAGGATGAATACAAATGCATATGAGAAATACGTGCAAGGTGCAATGACAACATATGTGAGATATGACATGCTAATAATTTCACCATGATGTCACACATCGTCAAAGACTCATTTCGATCCCCGTAGCATAACATCTTAGGAGCGGCCGCCGCTGCAACAACTCCGCGACCCACCATGTCGCTTACAAGTTGGCGAGTCCTAACCGAGCGACGTCGTTCAGCTCGAGCAAGCGAACGCGAGACCAAGCACGGTGCTGCACGCGGAGTGCCTGCCGCCAGCGAACTCTGAACAGGACTGCGAGCGTACGCTTGCCTGCCGCCACGAACAGCGCCGAGCTGATTTGGAGCTAGCGTCGAAGAAGGTATTGCGGCCCTATTCCACAAACTCGAGCGAGTGCAGCACACAAACGCCAGTCCGCCGCCCCGGTGAACGGACGGCGGCGAGCTGCCTGCGACCGACTGACGGAAAAGCCAACTGAATTGGCGACCAATTTTCTGTGAGTTCCGACGCTAGCGAGAACCCCGCCAGCCCGTGCTGGTGCACTTACAGCACGCGACCTCCTACAACGAAGCTTGTTACGAGAACCCACAACGTGTTTTCGACGACTCCCAACACAGCGACAAAGTCTCAGCCCAATATATTGCGCCGGGAGCTCATAGCCGCGGCGAAGACACCCGAGCACTCGTTGAGCGAGCGTACGAGAGGCCGATGGCAATGGCGGCCGATTTCCAGGCGTTCGCAAAGCAGAGGCGAACTGCAGACGCCGAAGCTGACCTTTGCGATGCATTTCGTGCGTGCTATATCTAACAAGGCCGAGTCCGTTGCCGGCAAGCACGATCCGTATCGCACACGCGACAAGTAGAGTATAATAATAAATAAAACCTACTTGCCTTAGAATTCATGACTGTTTTCTGCCCTGAGTCGGACTGAAGTATATATCCAATAGGCCTGTTGTCTTCTCGGCCGCCACATTAGCCTTCGCAACTGTTGTTGCCGTGTGTTGGTCGTGACTATCTTGAAGCCAGAGATATACAGCACGGTGTGGTGACGTGTCGAGACTTTCTTCAGACTTTACGGGTGCAGCGAAACGCAAAATCAGTAGCCCACGCTCATCCAAACGCACACACAAGCACCACATCGTAATTCTTAGATCGTCGAATCCAGGTGGCTGTGGTCGAGCCCTCCGAGCGTGACGCAACGCGAACCATCGCCGGCAAAATACGGGGAAAGACTGAGCCAGCAAAAGAGCAGAAAGAGGTCTGGTCACCTTAGCAACGCTCTTTGGCTGCCTGCAATTCCCGGGCGCTTCGTTACTTTGGAGTGTGTTTGGAGACTAATGTTTCGCGCGCGGCACGTTTCCTCTGTTGTTGCTCCTCAACGGCTTATTCGTTCATCGCGCGCACTATTGGGCTCTGGTAGTTCATTTTCGGTAACTTTCAATTAGAGTTTAGCCTCCCATTACAACAATAATGTTAGCGCCTAACAAAGCCTTTAGCGTTTACATCTATAGAGAAATCGTTTGCCACTTCAAGCACAACCAGAACGCACAGATTAGTGTTTCCGGATGTCGTACAGTTACCCCCCCTCCTTTACCTCTCTTTTTTTCTCTCAGTTTCTCTTTTTTTCTTTTTTTTCCTTCACTGAGAGAAGGTAATGCTTTTAATGATTATTGATGACTGCGCCACAATTTCCTGCTCTTTTATATGTTCCGACGTTACCAACATGAACTTGAAGAGCTTTTTTTAGCCTGTTTGGCGTCACGTAGCACGTGAACTTGTTACGAGTGGGTAGCTTACCAATAGTCCCTCGTATACAACCTAAATGCACTAACCCTGCCAGTATGAGACCCTCGTTAATGAATAAGGAAAAAAGTGTATACCTAAGGACTCGTTTTTTCGCGTTTTTACACATTAATAATGAGATCTAACAGACAATAATGCCAAAGAAAGTATAGGGGACGATATTAGACCAAATTGTTATGTAAATATGAAGAAAAGTGGCTGAAAAGATAACTGCACTTGAAGAGCTTAAGCTCTCCCCTACCAATTTCTCGTAAACTTCAAAGGAGGGAAAGCCACCAGCGGATTGCACTGAATGGTGAAATACAGAGTTGGTAGGCACAATGTCCACTCGGCGGAAGGGTGGTTTCTTTGGTGGTATTGCTGACAAAGATGGCACTGCTCCTTTACCGTCACATTACTCTGTTGAGCTCCTTTCTCTTCCTAATCCTGCTGTGTCGCTCTTGCTTCTGTCTAACGTTTCCTCCTCCTTTTCTTCTTTTTTGTTGTTGTTGGTAATATTTTTCTTCTTTCACCTTCCCTCCTGTCTTGAGAAGCTATTAGAAGACACAAAAATGTGTAAATATTGTTACGGGTAACTTATTTAAAAATTAAATACGATGAACCGTGCTCGGCGAACAAGATGGCAACAGTTCATCAACAACCAGCCACCAAAGTCGTCTTTCTCTTTCTTGCAGCCAGGCTATGCCGGCTGTAGTGTATCATAACCCCCCGGTGGTAGAAGCACCGTTTCGGTGCTTGAGCAACTCGGATGCGGCAGAAGGGGGGTGATAAGGCTTGAGTCGAGCTATGTGCACGATGTGACGATGTGAAGTGGACGATTATGACGTTGAATCGGCTGGAACGATCTCGTATGTAACGTCAGTCACCTGGCGAACGACGCAGTATTGTCTAGTGTACAATGACATCAGTTTTTCAGAAAGCCTCACACGCCGAGTGGGGGACCAGAGGAGGACAAGGGAACCCGGTGAAAAGTGCACGTTTCGATGATGGGAATCGTAGAGCTATCTTTGTTGCTCCTGTAAGGCCTGCAGGCGGCTGCGGGCGAGTTGGCGTGCGTGGTCGGCTCGCGCGATGACTTCGCCGGCATACTCAGTGACCAAGGGCAGCATGGTGTCAAATGGTAGGGCGTATAGAAGATAGAATGGTGAATCGCCGGCAGTGTCGTGACGTGACGAATTATATGCGAACGTCACAAATGGCACTGGAACGTCCCAGTCCTGGTGGTCGGCCACTACGTATTTTGAAAGCATGTCCGTTATGGTGCGGTTGAGGTGCTCCGTAAGACCGTTCGTTTGCGGATGGTACGAAGTGGCAAAATTGAGCTTGGTAGAGCTAGATCGCAAAATTTCATCAACGACAGCTGATAGGAAGGTCCGGACCCGGTCAGTGGAAGTTGGCGTGGAGCTCCGTGTACTAAAGTTATATCATATATCAGAAAGTCCGCCACATCAGTTGCGCAACTCGTCGGAAGTACTCGTGTGATAGCGCACCGTCTCGCATAGTCAGCGGCGACAGCGATCTATTTGTTGCCTGAGCTGGAGATCGGGAATGGGCCAAGCAAGTCGAGGCGAACTCAAAAAAAAAGGTTCAATAGGAATCTCAATCGGCTGAAGGAATCCAGCTGGTAGGGAAGATGGCTTTTTGCGGCGCTGGCAGGGCTCACAAGCAGCGACGTAGCGTCGAACAGAGCGGGCAAGACCAGGCCAAAAGAAACGACAACGTACACGGTCGTATGTGTGAGAGACACCCAAGTGGCCCGCCAAAGCAGCGTCATTAGGTTGGTTGAGAACAGTCGCAGGAAGATGTGCTGGTATGACGGGGAGCAAGTCATGGCCATATGGATCAAGGTTACGGCATTACAGGATGCCGTCTTTTACAAGGAACACTCGTGGAGATGCGTTGCGAGGTATTGACTCAAGCTTGTCAATGATGGTTCGCAGGGAAGCATCCCGGCGTCGTTCGTGGCCGAGGTTGAGTAGCTGCGTCACAGACAGAAGATCTGGAAAGGTGTCAGTATGGGCAGCCTCTACAACAGGGTAGCGTGATAAACAATCCGCATCTTGATGCGACCGCCCTGTTTTGTACGATACAGTGAACGTGTATTCTTGTAATCGTAGGGACCAATGAGCGAGGCGTCCTGTGAAATCCTTGTGTGAGGCCAGCCAGCAGAGCGCGTGGTGGTCGGTGACTACCCGGAATGGACGCCCGTATAAGTACGGGCGAAACTTGACGATTGCCCACACAAGAGTGAGACACTCACGCTCCGTGATTGAATAGTTGCGCTCGGCTGTAGATAGCAGTCGGCTTGCATATGCTATAACACGGTCATGTCCCCGTTGGTTTTGCATTAGCATTGCCCCGATGCCATGCCCACTAGTGTCTGTTCGAACCACGGTTGGAGCTGATGGATCGAAATGATCTCAATTCGGCGGTGTTTTAAGGAGCGTCGTGAGCTGGGAAAAAGATGAGGCTTGATCAGCGCCCCAGAAAAACGGGGTGTCCTTCTTCAGGAGGTTTGTGAGTGACTGTGCACTGATGGCGAAGTCCTTAACGAACCGTCGAAAATAGGAGCACGAGCCCACAAAAGTGCGAACGTCCTTTGTTGAATTTGGAACAGGAAAGTCTGTGATGGCGTGAATTTTCTCGGGATCCGGGCGGCCTGCGGCATCGACGATGAGCCAAGCACGGTTATTTGATTGATTGATTGATATGATTGATATGTGGGGTTTAACGTCCCAAAATCACTCTATGATTATGAGAGACGCCGTAGTGGAGGGCTCCGGAAATTTAGACCACCTGGGGTTCTTTAACGTGCACCCAAATCTGAGCACACGGGCCTACAACATTTCCGCCTCCATCGGAAATGCAGCCGCCGCAGCCGGGATTCGAACCCGCGCCCTGCGGGTCAGCAGCCGAGTGCCTTAGCCACTAGACCACCGCGGCGGGGCAGAAGCACGGTTATTTGATGACGAGCAAAGTGGCATTTTGACGAGTTCAGTTGAAGTCCGGCTCGGCGAAAAACTTCAAGAATCACCGATAAACGCTTGAGATGGGAGTCGAATGTGGGCGAGAAAACGATAACGTCGTCTAAATAAGATAGGCAGGTTGACCATTTAAACCCTTGGAGCAATGAGTCCATCATTTTTTCGAATGTGGCTGGCGCATAAAGCCCGTCAGGAATGACGAATGCGGTCTTCTCACGGTCAATCTCGTCCACAGCGATCTGCCAATAGCCAGATCGAAGGTAGATAGTGGAAAAATACGTAACACCGTAAAGGCAGTCTAAGGCATCGCCGATTCTAGACAACGGGTAAACATCTTTCTTCATAATTTTGTTGAGGTGCCTATAATCTACACAAAAGCGCCTTGTTCCACCCTTCTTTCTGATCAGGACGACAGGAGAAGCCCAAGGGCTACGAGAGGGCTCGATTGTCTTTTGCAAGCATCTTTTCGACTTCTTGTTGTATGACTGTGCGCTCGGACGCAGAAACACGGTATAGACGTCGGTGAATGGGACTCGCATCACCAGTATTGATGCGATGAGTAACAACACTCGTTCGGCTTAAAGCCGTGCTGGCGAAGTCGAAAGTGTCACTATAGGACTCCAGGACGTGATGAAGGGCTTCCGCTTGATCAGGAGCGAGGTCTGATGGTACCATGTTATCAACGTCAATGCCCAATGAACCTGATGGAGTTGATACATGGTCTTAGGTGCAGCAATCATCCACTCTGAATGGTTAAACTGTATGGTCTTGTAGAGCAATAATTTCAGCCAGGGAGATACCTTGTGGAAGAATTTAGGCAGTGAGGGCGAAATTGACAATTCGAAGGCATGTGCGGTTTTCAACGATTGTCAAAATGGTGTGCGGAACAGCGACGCTATGCGAAAGCATCACGGCATGAATTGGGACCACCATGTAATCGCCGTGAGGTACAGGTAATGTAGAGAAGAGGTCGATATGTGTGACACGGTTAGGCGGAAGGCATGCGAAATCAATGCAACAAAGGCGACTTTGGGTTGTGTTGGTCAGATAAGAAAGTAGAGGCATTTCAAGGTCAAGACAGCTGTCTTAACAATCTATAAGGGCCGAGTGAGCGGTTAAAAAATCCATGCCTAGAATCCTTTCATGAGGGCAATTTTCTATAACGGTGAAAAGAAGAGCAGTGCTTCTATCGGCGATAGTCACACGGGCAGAGCACAAGCTAATAATCGCGGCAGTTTCCCCGTTGGCGACTCAAACGGCTCGGTTCAAGGCGGGTGTGATAACTTTCGTTAGGCAGCGACGAAGAGCAGCACTCATTGTGGGCACATGCGCGCCGGTATTGATCAACGCACGCACAGGTACATTGCCTAAAGTAACGTTCAACAGATTCCGGGTGGTCGGTAATGTTACACGAGGATTTTTTGCAGAGGTCGTCATCAATGCAGCTTCACCTCCAGAAGCTGCAATTCCTAGTTTTCCGGTCAGGGGCGCTGCAAATAGGTCGTAGAGGCAGGACGGCGTTGTGGGGGCAAACGAGATTGACGGCGAGCAGGGGATGGTGAGCGGGCGTAGCAGGGTCTCGTCAGAGGTGCGGCAGAATCAGAGGATGTGGTCGGCATAAGGGAATCAAAATCAAATGTCGATGACGACTGGTGGACAGAAGTGGCCTGGGTAAGAGGCCCATAGTGTGCCGGCGGAGCCCAGTGATTGCGGCAGTGGCGAGCAATATGACCGACAAGTCGGCAGTTGAAGCATAAGGGCTTGTAATTCAGTGTACGCCATTCGGACAAATTGCGCTGTCGAGAGTAGTTGGAACCCAATCGAGGAGCGGAGGAACGAAGATAAAAAGGCTCGGCAGAGTAGACTGGCTGAATGGGGTGTAGGCCGACGTTTGATAATTCTTGACGAACAACGGCTTGTATCAGTGAGATAGTGGTCGGTGAAGGACCAGGCGTTGGAAATTGAGTAGGTACTGGTTGGGCTGCTTCGACCTCGTGACGAATGATGCGGGTGAGGTTGTCACGTCGGGGAACTGGGCGGACAGCGTCATCACAAGAGGAAGTAGCAGCTGTGTTTCGCAGGCACGTGATGCCGTGGGTGACGCGGCGGGGTTTAGCCTGTTCTAGGCGGCGGCATTTTGTCAGGATCGTGTCGATGCTCGTGACAATAATAAAAACCAGCAGGTTGAAGGCATCATCAGCAATCCCTTTGAGGACGTGATTACCTTTTTCTTCTTCTGACATGCGCGGGTCGACCTTGCTACAAAGCGCCAAGATGTCAAGAATGTATGAGACGTACGATTCAGTAGACGTCTGGGCGTGAGTGGCAAAAGTCCTCTTGGCAGCGAGCTGACGACCAGATGAATCACCGAAAAGAGCACATATCTTCAATTTGAAAAGATCCCAGGTTGTGATTTCGGCTCCGTTGGTTTCAAATCACATTCGCGGCGTGCCGTCGAGGTAGAACACAACATTGGTGAGCATGAGCATGGGATCCCAGCGGTGGGTAGCACTGACTCGCTCGTACCGGTGCAGCCATGAGTCAACGTCGATGGTACCACCAGCGGTAAAGTTGCAGGATCCCGAAGGGGTGTCAGGGTGACGTAGGTTGTCGACTCGGATGGAGAGAAAGGTGGAGATGAGGCCCTGGCAGTCGAAGTAGCTGAAGAGTCCCTGGTGTTGCGACCGCTGCGCGTCTCCATCGAGGTACGGGAGTCGTCCACCTCCACCAATAACGTTACGGATAAGTTATTTAATAAATTCAATACGATGCACCGTGCTCGGTGAACAAGATGGCGACAGTTCACCAACAACCAGCCACCAACGTTGTCTTTCTCTTTCTTGCAGCCAGGTTGTGCTGGCTGTTGTGTATCAATATTAGCATGCCTTGAAAAAGACACGGCTTCCGTTTTGTTATGTGAAAGAGCATCTACTTTTTATACTTATATATATATAAATTGTAGTGAAATTGTAGTATAAATTGTAGTGAAGAGGAATGCCCACTACTAAAGCGACATCGGCACGTTGGCGCGAGGCACGAGGAAGACTGCGTGGTTGCTGCTGCGACACTGCCTGTACACCCGGCTCTCTTTTGCTGTTCTGCACCGACGCTGCTACCGCTGTCGAGCTTGCATTTACATTATATTTTGGTGCAGAGTGCTGCGGTCTTCTCCAGTCCTGTAACTGCGTAACCGAAAGCTGCCATCCGTCATGCCTGACGACACTGTCTTCACACCCCCACCGGCATCGCCACGCAGGCGTTGTCCCGGTGCCCAGCTCTTGCGAGAACCCGACATCTTCAGCGGCACCGACGAGAAAGACGTTGAGGATTGGCTGGAATCTTATGCACGAGCCAGCGATACTAACAAATGGGACGATCCTACAAAGCTTGGTACCGTGATGTTTTATTTCACGGATGTTGCCAAGCTGTGGTACAGAAACCACGAGGCGGATATCCCCACTTGGACGACCCTCAAAACCTGCATCGCAGATGTTTTTGGACGCCCTGGTGTGCGCAAACTTCGCGCAGAACAACGCCTACGAGGCCGGTCCCAACAAACCGGTGAGACATTCACCAGCTACATAGACGACATCCTCGACCTCTGCCGGCGTGTCGACCCGTCGATGGCAGAAACTGACAAGGTGCGACATATCATGAAAGGCATTTTTGACGACGCCTTTCAAATGCTGTTCTCGAAGAACCCTGTAACTGTCTCTGAGATCATCGAGTTGTGTCAGAGTTACGATGAGCTGTGACGACAGCGTCTTCTCATGCGACGCCCTAACGTTCCGGAGGACACCCTCTCAAGCCTGACCACCACATTCGACCTTCAGTCACTGCTATCGCAAATAAAGGAGTTTGTTAGTGCTGAGGTCGCTCGTCAGCTATCGCTGCTATCAACAGCCGCCCAACCACCGTCACCGCTGCCAGCAAACATTCGCCAGGCATTCCAGGAGCAAGTTTGCGCGGCTCTGCCATCTGCCCGTGACACTTCACTATTGCCGAGCCCTGTTGCCTGTGCCGAGGTAAATGCACCTCTAAGCTATGCTGAAGTGGCGGCTCGACCACCTCTTCAGACTTTTACGTCACTAGCATCAGCCGTGCCGCTGCGACCCACTCCTCGGTTCGCTCAGCCAAGGTCCGTCCAGAGTAGTGCACAATGGCGTACACTCGACAATCGCCCATTATGCTTTGCCTGTTGGCTACCTGGCCATGTAGCGCAATACTGCCGTCAGCGTGTCCCTGTTTACCGCCAGAGCTACGACCAGACCTTCGAACCTGCCATTTATGTGCCAGCACGCCCTTCGTTCACAGGCTCTCAGCCCCCCGACCAGACGTCATCGTACGCCAACCACCGCCCTCCTCTTAACCGCCGCTCGCCATCACCTCGACGCCGCTCGCCATCGCCGATGCGTGGTCGTCCTTCATCGCCGGAGCGAGAAAACTAATTGCCACAGTTCCAGAGGCAGGAACTGCATCGCCAGCGAAAAGACCAAGGCCTCTCACTTCACCAAGGAATGCTTTGGACGTACATGTGGACGGCGTCGCTACACTCGCTCTTGTAGACACTGGTTCCGCAGTTTCAGTGATAAGTGCTAGACTCTGCCGCTTGCTCAAAGAAGTTGTGACGCCACTAGCAAGTATATCACATCGTACAGCCATTGCAGATCGCGTCACACCGGCCTCTGAGATCGCCCGTGTGTGTCATCAACGTATCGGACGAACAATTTTAGAGCCGCCTTTTAGGAGCTAAGCGCAGACTTCTCAAGCGCTTCACAATTTTTGCCCGAGCTGCAGGCACAGAAGCTCCCAAACTTGTTTGAAACTGCTGCTTGTAAAATTGTCCATTAATTATAAAATACGTATTTTCATGTGGCATTCCTGCAGCTGGCATAAGTCTTCTTTCTCGGAAGGTGTACGTAAAGACAAAGATGCACCTTTCTTTAGCAGGTTTTTGAAACACCGAACTGCGTGATTGACGGGTACGCAGTGAACAATGACTTAACGTCAAAGGAGACCACTACCTCGTCGTCATCGATCGTGGCACCTCCAAAAAGTTCAAGTAAATGTGCGGAATACCTCTCATATGTGTGTGTTTTCTACCATAGGCCACAGGACGCATCGAAGATAACAGATTATTAGTACAACGTAGAGGGCGTGAAGTCAACTATATGTCCGAGCTCTGACCTCTTCGTTGGGTCCCGGCTCACCGTAGCATAGGTTGTTTCATCTTGAAGCAACGAAGCCATCATGGTGACGTAGTCGAAGCGGTCAAGAATAGCAGCAGCATTGCTTTTATTTGCAGGTAGGATAACTATGCCCTGGTTCTGCTGAAGTTCTCGCAACGCTGTTTTCTCAGCACTGAGTAGCGCGTCAGCTTTACAGCTTGACAGCTTAAAGAAGTCTGTTTTGTCAATTCCAAGCACGGGGGCAGAAAGCTATACAAAGAAACGTATCAAAGGGATACCTTTCAATCATTTCATTTGATCTACCCTTAGTTGAGAGCACGCAGACGAGATCACCCATACGTAGGCAGCTAAATAGATAGATCATAGACGTGCTCACAAAATTACCTAGAGGGAAATGTGGCGCTAGTGAGCTGCCTATTGCGAAAGAATGCTGGGATATGGGAGTTTGGAACTTTACTCGGATTTGTGTACCTCTGAGGCGCATCTCGGTCCCCGTTAGCATAGTTGATTTCCTACTAAAAGAGCGTGTATTGAGCTACTTAGGCTTCACCATTGCACGGAAACGTGTTTTTTTTATCACTCAAAACTTCTGCGTCTAAGTTCAATTTTACGAAGCGTAAAAAGGAACCAACGGCCATGAAATTTGGCAGGCAGACGACAAAGCCACCATTCCCTGTGCCATTTATGTCGTCTGTTTTTTCTTCCACCACTTGATCTGGTGTCAAATTGAGTGGACTTTTATTTTAGAATATAGTACGTGTGAACAAGATCGCCCTTTAAAAGTTTTTTTAGAGGAGCTTTATTTGCGCAGCTGTATCCGCTTTTAAGCGAAAGCCTCGCTCAACACCAGCCAACACAAGCCTCACAGACACATATACAGTCATTCCCCGTGCTTTAACAAGGTGCCTAAGATATTTGCATAAAGAATGGCGCAGGATTTTTTTCTGGGTAATTTTGTGAGAAACTCTATAAGATCAGTACACAAGAAAATGCTGTGCATTTAAAAGACATGGTATGCCAAGATACATTCTGCCTGCTAAATAGTTGTTCTTTGGCTGCTACACCGAAGAATACCTTTAAGTTTATCCCTTCCGGTGTTTTCAATGTCCTTGGAGAAACTCTAAAGGCTTTCAACGCAGTAATGTTTGCGGGTCCGTATGAGATTTTCTAAGGGAAACAAGCAGAATAGAGTGTTGAACTTAAGCATAAATTCTCTTTGCTTTCAATCTTGTTATTTAGTGGGTTTTTCTTTTTTTGTTGTTTTTACTCTATATTGTTTCACGTGTTACCAATGCATTAATTTTTAATACATCCATATCTGTACGTATTAAGCTGCAAAAAAGTTTTGTCTTCTAAAAAAGATACCATTCATTTCATGGCCGTTCCCGTGGTGGGCTTCGCGAAGATTTTAAGGAAATATCAAAGAACCAATTTAAAAAAAATTGGCAGATCCCACGTACATTGGGAATCGATGATATGCAAAGCACGAATGAGAAATGTTGATACGTCTCTTTAAAATCAGCACAGCGTTACGAAGTGGGGGTAAATGATGCTGTACATGACTTCCGTGTCATGATTATTATGTTCGAATGTGTCGTTTACCTTCTTCATCTATTCACGTCCCTGGATACCGAAATTAGTATACGTAGAGCTAGCGAAACGGCCTGCAGCTTGGTATGTTGTGATGTTCTTACATGGCATGCGTGTCAGGATTATTATATTCGCACCAGTCGTATACTTCGTCATTCGTTTACTTCACGTAACACCAAATTTGGTATCTGTGAAGATATATATAGCAAAACGGCCAGGAGCCCATCATGAAGGACCTAATATACTCTACAGTAGCGTTGACCCGCGCGCACGCTGGGCACAGCGACGCTACGGTATCAAAACGCGAGCACTGTATAGTCTGACGCAAGGCGCGGCCCGGCGGCAACCGGCGCGAAATGCGACATTCATTTCGCGCAGATGCGTTGCCAAGCAACAATGCGTCTCCCTCTCTTCGTGATTGAGGAATGCTGGACGCACTGAAACGTGCATGCGTCAACGCAACGACGCGCAGGGCGCGCCTGTAAGTATAAGGCAGTACTGGCGCCTGGCATGGAAACGTCGGCTTGACACGACAAAATGAACGCTGGCGAGCAGGCACACCGCGTCACGTCGAAATGCATTGGTGCCTTGACTATCGTATGTAGTCATGTTCTCACACGACACGCATCTTATGATTATCATGTTTGCAGTAGTTACATACCTTCGTCATCTTGACGTCACGTATTACCAAATTTGGCATATGCGAAGCTAGCAAAACGGCCGCGAGCGCATTATCAGTGTGGCATGTAGTCATGTTGTTACATGACACGCATGTCATGATTATCATGTTTGAATATGTCATTTACCTATGTCGTTCGTTCGCGTTGCGTATTTTCGAGTTTGGTACATGTCAAGCTAGCGAAACGGCCACGAGCGCGTCATGAGCGTAGCATGCAGTCAAGTTGTTACATGGCACGCATTTCATGTGTATCATGTTTGCACCAGTATATTACCTTCGGCCTCTGTTCACGTCCCGTAATACCAAATATGGCATAAGTGAAGCAAGCGAAACGGCAGCCAGCGCATCATGAGCATGGCATGTAGTCATGTTGTTACGTGACAAGCATTTCATGCATAAATGTTTACACCAGTCACATACCTTCGTCATCCATTCAAGTACCGTAATACCAAATTTGGTATCTGTGACACTAGAGAAACGGGCGCGAGCGTGGCATGTAGTCATGTTGCTACATGACACGCATGTCATGATTTTCATGTTAGGGTCTGTCGCTTGTGTGCGCCATGCAATCCTGCCATACCATACCAGTTTTGAAATATGCCATGTGAACGAAACCTACGCAAAAGCTGCAGGACCATGAAGTGTAAAGAGTAACATTCATGACATACATGTCATGATTTGCATGTTATGACTAGTAAAATATGTTCTTCATGCAGTCATGTTATGCCATACAAAGTTGGTATCAATACCATAATCGAAATGGCCAGGAGAGGTCGTAGGTGGCTAGATAGATAGATAGATAGATAGATAGATAGATAGATAGATAGATAGATAGATACGCTCAAAGTCACCGAAGCTCGCTAAAAATTTTTCGCATTAAAAAGGTGAAAAAGGTGCGATAGTTAGAGTTTTCTCTGAATGTAAGTTATTACCACTGTTGGTGGTAATGTGCTATAAGAAACACCATTGCCTCGTAACGCGTAATTTTTCTCGGTAACATAGTTACGTGCTGTTTACAATTTCAGAACTCTAATGGCAGCGTACCAACGTTGACATTTTCTGGTTACGTGTGATGCCATGTTACTCGTTGCTTCTTGATCATGTTCGTGACGTTTTTCGCCGAGCTCACCTTGATAAATTTAACTGTCACAGTCGGGAGCTGCTGCCGGTCCTCGAGGCACGGATCAAGAGAGCACCTGTGGAATCAGCTTTGGGCGTGGAAATTGCGGGTACAAATTCCTAGA
Source organism: Rhipicephalus annulatus (assembly GCA_013436015.1). Taxonomy (NCBI): domain Eukaryota; kingdom Metazoa; phylum Arthropoda; class Arachnida; order Ixodida; family Ixodidae; genus Rhipicephalus; species Rhipicephalus annulatus. The sequence goes on from WOVY01010725.1 coordinate 276,025, forward strand.
GCGCAATTACTATATGTGAATCATCGCCACTAAAAACTTCACAAAAGTCGAAAATTCTGGCATGATAAATTGTACGTACATGATTTTCGTTGAAGTGGACTGTAGCAGGTGTATTGCTCGCACATTTGTGAGCTAAAAGGCTTGCTCCCAAAGTTAAAGTGGAAGTGCTGGTTTATTCATACATCCATACTGACTTTAACGCTTCGTTCGTGAGAAAAGCAAAGAAGTTCCCCGAGCGAACAGTGTGGTGAATGACCGCCGCATCAAGTTTCGCAAGTGTGGCGTCATAAAATTAGAGGCCAATTATAATTACTGAAGCGACTTATCTGTGGAGTCCTGGCCTATCTAGCAGACAGGTGATAACTTCAACCAGTCTACAGGTGTGGTACCGATCGAAAGCCTAGCTGAATGAGTTTCTGCATATCAAGAACAATGATGGCAACATGGTAGCAACGGAGCTCTCAGAAAGAATGCGAGCCAGGTGTGAAGCATTGAATTTATGTAGAGCAAACAACCGCACCTACTAGTTCTACATTCGCTTCGCCCTTTTGTGATTTGTACGTGGGTGATTACACCAAACACAGGCACAATTGAGAAAAACAATATTTACAATTTGATGGAGAAGTTTTATGTTTTATGCTTATAGCACACAGTATACCCCAAGAAACAACTTCGTTCTCAATTGAATTGCGTAATTTATAAGGAAAGAACTACCTAACAACATGGAAGGACTATTTTTATCACCTGCCGTTCTAAAAAGTTCATAATTGTATACACCTGTTGCCGTTACAAAAAAGACATGTTGTGCACAAAATATGTGCACAACAATAGTCAAGAAACGTTTGAAACACGTAGAGTGAAGGAAACTCTCAAAGATGTCAAAATATGCGAAATTTTGCAATAACTGCTACATATTACATGCTACAATGTTGATAAAAATTACGAACTTTGTTTCCGGAAAAACTGTTCCTCGTTTTTTTACGAAACGGCAGATACGTTGTTGGTTATTGGTCTTTCGAGTAAGAAAAGCTGAAGCTCAACAGCCTCAAATAAACGCTCGTACATATTTGTGGCAATAGTAGAGGTTAATGTAAACGAATGATGTTGATGCACGCATATATTTTCCCGTGACTTGGCCTTAAAGAATTTCTTTACTACTACAAAATTTGCGCGTGGATTTCACTAGTACAAGCATGCCGTCAGACTACTTTGTCCGCGCGTAGGTATGTAGTGTTCGCATGGACGCTGGCGTCTACAAGGCACGCACCATATTTTTTGTTGTCCCAAACGCAGTGATAGGAGCGGACTAAAGGACTTGTAGTGTCCGAACTTTGCAATGATTCAAACAACCAAACCTAAACCAAGCGCAGTGCCGTTCCCTGCCCAGGCGGACACAGGCGAAATCTTGGGTAGCTCGGGTGGGTTTTGCATTCTTGCTTTTGCATTTGGCCGCACGAATTTGCAGTTATGGACGCCACTGCTTCGTCATCTCGAAAAACAGGCACGCAATACTGCTGCACTGTGACCTGAAGACTGCGGGTAAAATTGCATCGTTTTTAATGACACCATTGCAAGGGAAGCAGAGCCTCGCAAAAGCAGAAACGATGCTTTAATGATCTTGTCACTATGAAGAAGTTTTTTTTCATACATAAGTAGTATAACTAATTACCAACGGGGAGGAACGCGATACACTGCAGATTTTATGTCATTTCGGTGAGCGCTACAAGTGTTTTCTTCAGCTGATGGCTGTACAATAACGATCACCACTTAATATAAACACAGTTAGGCTTCGCCTTTAACTTGAGCAAATGTAGTAGCCTTGCATGCAACATATGGAGACTACAAAGAAGGCTGAGGTGTTTCGCTGCTGGCGTCATTTGTTTGATTCGTACCTACGGCAGGTGAATTTAAATTGGAACAAAATGCAGTATCAACTTCCTTCTTAGATTTATACGCACATCCAACGAAAAGAAAGAAAAAACAGGTGGCAGAAATTATTTCATAGTCTCGGATCATAGTGTGCTTCATAAGATATCGTAGCTTTGGCTCTTATTATATTGTTGCGTGAGGGCACACAGGAAAACAATCTGTGTTTACGACCAAAGAGAGCTGAAGCGTAGGGGCTAGACGATGGAGAAGAGCACGCGCCGCACACCAAAATTATGTTACATTGCTTGTCGTCTACCTGGCTGCTTTAGTTTACCATTGTCCTATAACAGAACCCCCTCGTGCTGAAGCACCATCTCGGTGCTTTCTATGATGTCGCAGAGTGGTAAAGCTTAAGGCGGGATAAATGAACAATGTCTGAAAAAGTAAAGTGGAGGTTGAGGAAGGCTCGGAAGGGGCTCTCTAGTCGATCATGTTTGTCATCTGGGCCAGTACGCTGTAATGCTCCGATTATTCAAAAAGCAGTTTTTCAAAGTCCAGCGCTGCCAGTAGGATTCCAGAATAGCACAAGAAAAATTGGAGTAAAGAAAACGTGGTGATGGTGTGCATTGCAACACTCCCTATAGCGGTCTTGCGATGCTAAAAGGTGCTGATGAGCACCATCTCGTGCTTTGTGAGCTCTTGCGTTGCGATCACGGGCGCATTCAGTTGGCGAATTTAAGCCTGCCAGAAAGATGGTGTCAGACGGTAAAGCTGAGTCATGGCAAACACAACACAAAAAGGCAAAAAATATGGGCCATCTCCGCGAACAGAATCACGACGAAATGCGAAGCAGCAGCGCTGCGCACGCAATTGTCCCGGCTGAAATGGGCGTCGACGCAGGTGCTGCAAAAGCTTTTCAAAGGGAAACTGTGTGCAGCCTTTACTCGAGTAAACGTTTCTTGGAAACGCAAAGACAGAAAGGCGGGTTGGGTTCCGTGGAAGTCTCATCGCAGATAAACGAGCCGAAAGTGTGTTTCCACTCGACGTGTGGTTGAGCGTAGTGGGTGGTGCTGAGGGTTAAGCGAGAGAGATATGTGTTGCGAGCGGGTGAAGGTGCAACACCACCTTGGTGTGTTGGGAAAAACCGGCACCTGCTGCGACTGAAGGAGAGAGCGATGTCAACGTGCAGCTGTGGCTTGACCTACTTGTCATCGTTCGAACAGCTGCGGCGAGGGGAACGCGGTGCGGCGAGTTGGCATGGAGACACGGACGGCCAGCGTTACACAGGCTAGTCAAAGAGCTGCTTCGCATCTAAACCTAGCTGTCTTATGGCGTGAGGAATTTTAGGAAAACGTAACAAGTGGCAATGCAGCTTCCCAGTCTTGGTGGTCAGATGAGACGTACATAGAGAGCATATCAGTTAAGCTCTGGTTGAATCGTCTAATCAGTCCCTTATTTTACGTGTGGTCATTTGTCAAAAATTTCTTTTGTCTCGTAAGAGTGAGTCACGTCATCAGCAATTTCGGAAAATAGCACACACAATCTCTAACGAGTTGGCGTGGGGCACCATGATCAATATTAACGTCCTGCGAGAAAAAAAATTGGCAACATCCGTGGCACAACTGGTTGGTAGAGACTGCGTACTAGCGTGCCAGGTTGTGGGATCCATCGTGACAGTCATTCACTTGTTCCCAGGAGTAGACGCAGGGTGGGGCCCAGGAGGACAAGACCATCTAGGAGTAAGTGTTCAAAAAAGCATCAAGTGATAAGATGAGGCCAGTAGGGCTCTCAGGAAGTTTCCTATGGTGTTGAAAGTAGTCGCTTATGGTAATCTAGTGGTTGACGGAGCGATTAAGGCTGGGTCCCAAAACAGACTATGCACACGGTGAAGCGTGCGAAAGAGTCGAAGGTGACCGGCGAGCGCCATCGAGCTGGGCGATAACACTCGCACGTAAGTGCGAAGGTGCCACAAAGAACAGTTGATGTCCATCTCTGCAGATGTGATGGTGCAGCGTGCCTTCTTTAAGCACAAAACATCGAGTAGATGGGACGGGCATCATATAACCAAGGTTCTCAATCATGGCACGTAAACAGGATGTCGGCGCTGTTTTTTGTGGATGTTCGTCAAAGGGATGTGCGCTTAGCGCCACACATGGTGGCGGTTCATCAAAAGTCTTAGGTGTGTTCAGTGAATTCTGGGAAGCTGTCATCGTCGTGGTAAAAGCGGCCAGATATGAACGACAATGAGAAGATATATTTAGGGCAGCAGTGTCTATTGAACAAGACACCCAGTATGGTGTTGAAGGAGGAGAGGCAGCAGAGTGCATTGTGATCGGTTGTGAACGCGAAGTGTTGACCATACAAATAGCCTAAATTTGTAACCAGGCAAACGATAGCAAGGCGTGTACTTTCAACAATTGAGTATCTCTGTTTAGCTGTAGAGGAAAGATGGCTGGCGTAGGCGATAACGCGGGTGCACTCGCTTCGGTTCAGGACCAAAACAGCACCGATTCCTTCACTTCTGGCAAGAGTACTTGCTTCTGTAGGGGCGGCAATGCCGAAACGAGCTACAAGAAATCGTTGTGTTAGCAATGTGATGAGTTCACAGAACGCTGCATTCTGTGAGGAGTTCAAGAAAATTTATCTTATTCTCTGTAAGTCTGTAAAAGGACGCAACACTTGAGCGAAGTTGTTGACAAAACATCAAAAATACGAACATAGACCGAGTTATTTGCGGACTTCCTTAGTGCAGGTCCGAACGGATAAATTTCTGTACGGTTGGAATGTTATCGGGGTCATGGCGTACTCCAGAGGAGCTGATAGGGTGGCCTAACATGTTTAGTTGCCGGCGCCCGGAGTGACATTTAGTTCAGTTGGAGATCGGCACCACAAGAAACAGAGAAGATGAAGGAAAGGAGGTCGAGCTGGGTTTCAAAGGTCAGAAAGTTGACGATAACGTCGTCAAGGTAACACAATGAAATTAAACGTTCGAACCCGCGCAAGAGAGTGACCATCATCGACTCGAAGGCGTTGATGGCACTGCATAAACTGAAAGTAGTAAAAGCCACCTGTGGCCGAAAAAGTGGTCTCGGCTAAAAGGGTGGTTCTTGGCCAGAAGGTTGAGCTTTGATTGAAGTAGTGGAAACTTCAATCAAAGCTTGTGGAAGCTTTGGACTTTGCATATCACACAAGCTTGGGCTTGTCTGATATGCAAAGCTCCATCTGCTTCGGCAACGACGCAAAACATGTCCCGCTCGTTGGCATTGAAAGCAAAGTGGCCTTTCGTGAGCTGTCCTCCTGGCATTTTGGTCACAATTTTGTGGAGCGAGACGGCAGTAAGGCTGAAGGGGGTTGAAGGTAGGTGAACTGACATTGTCCAGACGATGAACAAAACAGATTGTCTGAAGTCCTGCGTTGCCCACTTTTTGGCGCACATCAGTTTGTATAAGCGACACCGTCTACTGAGGATCACTCGGCACCAGTGCTTTAAAGGGTGCGGGTGATATGGGTTCAGTTTTCTGGCATACGATTCTCGTGATGTCATCGGATTGAAGATTGTTCTGGGTCTCTATACGGAGGTCCTCACATGTTGGCGTCGGAGCAGTCTTGGGAAGATGGGTGAAGTGGTGAAAAATGCGATGGCTCTTAGCCTTTTGAAAGCGGTGGAACTCTGAAATAGCATCCTCAATCGTGAAGCGGCCTTTGAAAACGAGGAGGTTAAATACATTATCTGCAGAGCCCTTGAACAGTGCACTGCCTTTTCAGCTTTGGCCATAATTGTGTCAACTTTGCGGTAAATTGTAAGAGCATATTGAATTTCCGCCACGTACGACTCCGTGAATATATGAACACGTATGTCAAGTTCTTTCCTAATAGCCTGCTTGTAGTCGACAGACTGGCTATACAATTCTCGTAACTTGGTCTTACATATGCTAGAGCTGGTGATCTGTTCCACATTGTTCTTAAACTACGCCTTGGCCGTTCCATTTACTTAAAAGATAAGTTTTACCAGCATGAAGGTTGGGTCCCACCTTTGAGTTCATGTTCGCGAGCTCGTAAAGCATAAGCCGCTCATTTACGTCCTTTCCGTCAGCTCTCGAAAAATTGCCAGGATCACGGTGTGGAGCAGCTACCATGACTGAAGGGGTTCGACGTCAATGATGCGTAGGATGCGGCTGTTGACTAAACAAGGGTGCCGGTAGACATGTTTGAAGCAGGGACTGGGCGCGCGCTGCGAAGCTCCGTCGACCCAGTACCTTGCACTAATATGTTGCTTAACGGCACACAGACAGACAAAATGTATATACAATATGTCTACACAGCGTCGAAGCGTAATCCAAGACGGAGGACAAGAGCACGCGCCACGCACACAATCACTACCTCCTGCGTCTCTCTCGCTGCTTCAGTGTGACGTTGTCTTATAACAAAATTGTATATACTAGGATAAAATCTGAAATCGCTTCGCAAATTTAGACGCAACTATCAAGGACAAATGTTGGCGCAACAACGAACATGCGTGATTGCAGTGGATAATGTATAGCATGAATATTACCAGTGGAGATGTAAAAACAATCAACACGACTTCCAAATCAGCACTATGTCCGAACACCACGTGTGATCTGGCATGGAAAATATCCGAAATAACCTTCGCCGCTGCAGGAAACATGCATGCTCGGAGTGGGCATAAACATTTTTGTGAGTTTGATCATGTTCTGAAAGGTGGCTGTAAAATTTCCTAAGCAGCAAAAAACTTCTACAAACCGTGTAGCTAAGCGCTTGTACGCGTTTGAACTTTCTGTGTTCTTGTTTTTATTTGCGCTCACTGGCTGAATTTGACGCACTAAATATATGCAATACTATGTTGTTATCACGCGGTGCAAACATCTGCAAAAGCGAAACTCCCCAAAAAACGAACACTTCACATTGCCGTTCTGACAGTGAATCAACAAGAAAAACCTCAATTTATACTTTATTCCGCAGCTAGTGGAATCGAATCTCGTGCACGGAGCCCGAATGTTTCACGGAGCCAAAAAAACTTGAAATTGCGGAGCCTTTTACTACGGAGGCTCTCATAAGCACATATTTTGGGGCGTTATACACTTACAATTAATACTAAATTGTCACAAGACCGGGACGTGAATGAAAGGAACATACTGTAGGTCCAAGATGAAAACGCTTATTTTGCCGAGCTTGCAGCTTGTGAACGGAAAGTCAGATTACAGCGAAACACACTTGTACTGATATCGGCGAACTGAGCGTTGGCCTTCAATCAACTGAACTAAGGCGAAGGGTGTCGGAAATTAAACATGTCCTGTCGTATATTCCAGCCTTTTCACTGGTCATCGCACAAGCTCTGGAATATTCTCGAGCGTCCACGTCTTGCGCGTAAATCCTATTAGTGCGATTCACAATAATCAAGAACCTTCTCGATGAGACGCAGTGCGCACTGAACATTTCTGACAAACTTTGTGGGTGAAAACCGAATGAAACAAAAGTGAAAATTAGAAACGCTCGTGGCAATACCAAGTTTATGCGCTTCATATTGAAACCCTAAAAAACTTGACGACTCCCGGCAAACTACCTTTATCAAATATTGAAAGCAGAGAACGCGAATGAATGGCGGTTCTCTTCCCAAGCAGTCCTAAACTTTTTCGACTTCACGGTGAACGACCCACTGATAACCGTATAGTCGGTCCCAGAGTCGACGAGAGCGGCGAAATTGTGGCCGGAGGTTAGAACGTGCTTCAGAAATTTCAAGCGATTGCCGATCTTCCTCGAGGACAATGTCGGCAATCTAATGCCCTCGGGGCTTAAGGGATTGATTGATTGATTGATATGTGGAGTTTAACGTCCCAAAACCACTATATGATTATGAGAGACGCCGTAGTGGAGGGCTCCGGAAATTTAGACCACCTGGGGTTCTTTAACGTGCACCCAAATCTGAGCACACGGGCCTACAACATTTCCGCCTCCATCGGAAATGCAGCCGCCGCAGCCGGGATACGAACCCGCGCCCTGCGGGTCAGCAGCCGAGTACCTCAGCCACTAGACCTCCGTGGCGGGGCTCGGGGCTTAATGGAAGGCAACTAACTGCTTCTGTAGTTCTTCCCGCACGATCTCTCAGATGGTCTCACAGAGGCTGTCAGTGGCCAGTGAGGGCACGATGGAATAGGCTACAGGGAGCGAATCACGGTTGTACTGTTTCATCAGCACTTGAGGTGCCTTTTCTGCAGACTTGGCCTCACTAAGCAGTACGGGGACGATCGTGGGAAGGGGGGAGGGGTGCGTACAAGTCCTGCGAATATTTCTCGATTTACAGCCGGCATGATTAGGCAAACTTTTTTGTATTTCGTCAATGCAGCATCGCCAAGGCGAAATAGTCAAGTCGTCTTTTGGGGGAAGTTTTTATTTGGTAGCTGCGCCCTGGTCTTCAGCAAAGGAGCAGCTGTTTTCTTGCGGATGAGGACATGCTCATGAATATTCTGCGAAAACTATCCCAGGTTGGGAGTGCAGTGTCTCGATTTCCAATGCAAGTTCTTCCATTGTCTTCCTGGTAAAATTTCACGTGGCGCAACTTGTCCTCGGTGCCCCATTCTCTAAAGGTGTCCTCAAACACTTCTTTAAGTAACCATGAAATAAATTCACTGGAACAACTTAATGCCTCACGAATCCAATGCAACAAATCATTTAAGAAACCGTTCAGTACGAATGCACTTACAAAGATTTGTCGCATGTTGAAATCGCATTGTTTCTTCTCTCGCCCTGATGAGAGCGCTGGAAGCTAAACAGAGACGTATGGCAGAGGCAATTGAAATAGACTACCCTTGCCTCGTGACCGTGAGCACTTTTTATTTTTTTTCGAATGCGTGGCTGTTTCAGTGTGATAGCGCGCGCACGCGCTGACAAGTCGCGCCCTCCGCGTCATTCTCTTTCACGACCGACCGCTGCATAATGAAATCCGCCAATGACTGATGAATGGACTTTCGACGAGTGAATTTTGAGTGTCTTCCGATCAATTGCAGAGAGAAGAGAAATGCATTTCCAGCAGAATTCGATTGTTCATTTTGAATTCCAGGCCACGTGCTGCGCTACATGATTAGGCTCGCGTGTTGTCGGGAGCCTCTACTACCGATTGGCAACGTTTTCTGACCACTCAAAAAGTGTTGTAGGGCCTCTTATAGGTGGTCACATGGTCGTGTGTCTCGATCCAGATTTCCGGGTCTTCAAGTGTTGAACCCCTGGAAGCTGGTGGTTCTTTAGGTTGACGAAACATAGTCGGTGCAGGCGGCACGGAGACTGTCAATGTCGCTATGGTTGAGGTAAGGGTCTTTGTTTGTCAGGTCTCTTCAGGTAGAGGCCCGTGTTCTGGTGTCAGCCACTGCCTGTGGCTTGCTCGCGGGTAGAGGTTGGAGTGGTTGTTTTTTTTCGCAGTTAGGACTTGGGTCACAGCTAGAAGGGGGTGGTGGGTACATTGACGGGAAGCACCTCGACCAGATACACATGTCACGTAGTCGCCCCGCCGCGGTGGTCTAGTGGCTAAGGTACTCGGCTGCTCGCCCGCAGGTCGCGAGATCGAATTCCGGCTGCGGCTACTGCATTTTCGATGGAGGCGGAAATGTTGTAGGCCCATGTACTCAGATAGGGGTGCAAGCTAGAGAGCCCCAGGTGGTCGAAATTTCCGGAGCCATCCGCTACGGCGTCTCTCATAAACATATAGTGGTTTTGGGAGGTTAAACTCCACATATCAATCAGATGTCACGTAGTCGTGAGGTTGATTGATAGAGTGATCAGTATGTCTAAGATTAAACTGTTTATTTGGCCAAACCAGTGGTCGGAAAACGAGAAATCCTATTGGAGCAACACACATCGGCACTGATAGCGGCGAATGGTGTGTTGGTCGTTATCGGCCACCGGGCACTCGGCCGTCAGCCAACTGGTAATCGCGATAGATACGCCGACCTTTAGCGACCTCTAGGTGTGACGCGTCCAACGTTTCATTCTGATCACTGATGGTCGCGCATGCTCTGAAATAAATTTGAGTGCTAGCCTGGTGTGAGCAATCCTAACAAAATGATCTACTACAAGCGAGAAGCTTCTTGAACACTGAGGCGCAATTTACACTGAGTGTTGCTATACTCGGGGATAGCTTTCTGTTGCACATAAGGGAAGGCTATGAAGCCAAAGTGGGCGCGTGCCACCGCTGTAGAATATAGTGCCACAAATACGCCCATGTTTTTTGCATGAAGATATTAAAATGAACATTATTTTCTAATAATTGCTGTTTATACAGACACGCTGCACGCGCCGAAGAGATATTGATATCTCTTTTTGCTTTCTCAAGTGTCTCTTGGCGTTTTGACGGGTCTGAAAACACGCACGTTTTACGTGCAACTTACAATGAAAATGGCGTCTTCATCTTTAGGCAAGCAGACGTCGTCCTCCAGCTATTTCGATGACTCGCTCAAGGAGCTTTTGTCAAATTTCACTCGCAAATAGGTACGCAAGCAGATGTATCAAATTTTGTGCAGTGGGATCACTTGAACACGGCCGTCATTTGAAACGCAAGCGGAACCAGAATACTTCACAGAAGAGTACAGCAGCAGTAGCTCCGCCCCCTTACCTTTTCCCTAATTGCCGCAGAAAGTCGGGCCCGAGTATAAGAATGTTTGTTTGTTTTAACCGAGCAAATCAAATTGGTAAGCGTTGAAGTATGTTTTAAATAACCCGTTGCGTGCAGGTGTGTAACATTTCTGCTTACCGTCAGCGGTAAGCAAAATTGCAGTACCTGTGCTTGCGAGGAAGCTAACCCTGGATAGTGCTACCTAGAGAATTTGCTGTTGATGGTGCTTAACTACATTTGACACCAACCCGACGAGATACCTCTATCATAGGGGAAGATATGCGATAATTATAATATTAGATGGACATCACTGCAGCCCCAATTATCCTCGTACCAACATTTTGCTCTTTATAGGGTTCTTTTCCAAAGAAATATGGAGACCTGTCGTGCCTGTTTCGTAGAATACCTGACTTCCCTGCTGAATGTTTGGGTTCGACTCCTACTGGAACGATACACTTGATTCTTTGCATTCACTCGGTACAGCGCTGCCGATGTCGAGTTTTCTTAACGCACTCGCATTCATATTAACTAAGTCTGTTCTGGCCATTACTTCATAGATATAAATTGTTCAACACCTAGGCCGCATACCGCGGTGCGTGGAATAGGGGTATGTACTGAACGTGTCTAGATGAAAAGGTTTGTCATCCTATGCGACGGTAGTCCAGCATCATTCACGGCATCCCCAGATGGTCATGTTCGTTGGACCTTTTTACAGTCTCGTACTCATTTTGGTCTTTTTCACTTCAAGAGGTGATCACCAGAACCCCCCGACGTAGGTGGTTAGACAAGGGGATAGATAAATAGATAGGATAGATAGATAGATAGATAGATAGATAGATAGATAGAAATTTGTTGCTGGGTAGGTGCTTGATCATTCCCGGTTAACTGGTGCACGCGAATACAGTTAACGACAAAGAAAAGAAGAAACAAGGACCAGCTAAATCTTTCAACTGAATTTAATTATTCGTGATCCTTCAAATATATACTCACGAAAGAACATAGTCATGTGGTCACAAGGTCAGAAAACCAAAGAGCTTACAGCAGGCCGCGCGAAAAATCACGCTCTCTATCAAATAAGGATACTGACTAACACATGCATTGCCTCTTGTTGAAATATAAAAAGCTTCCGTCAGTTCACGGGCAGTGGTATCAGTGCTCCGACCGAAAATTCTTATCTCTGAGAAAATTGGTGAGCACATACAAGCTTTGCAATGCACAGGCAAATGAGTGATCGTATTTATTCTAAGTTAAAGCTCATCTTCTCTTGCGAGGTCGTTCACGCAAAGCGCCATATGATTGATTGATATGTGGGGTTTAACGTTCCAAAACCACCATATGATTATGAGTGGAGGGCTCCGGAAATTTTGACCACCTGGGGTTTTTTAACCTGCACCCAAATCTGAGCACACGGGCCTACAGCCTTTTCGCCTCCATTGAAAATACCGCCGCTACAGCTGAAATTTAATCTCGTGACCTTCGGGTCAGCAGCCGAGTAGCTTAGCCAATAGACCACCGAGATGGGGTTACATTCGGTATGACCTACGTAAGCGTTCCCACAAGACAGCGGCATTTCGTAGATGACACCAGTCGCACACCTTACATACAAAAACGCGTGATTCTTTCCACAACACTCTCTTCTCACCAGAAAACATTGTGGGACGAATCTCAGACAACTTACGTGGGGCGGAAAACACTATCGGCAAATCCCGCCTACTCGCTATCTCTTTCAGGTGGTGGGAATTGCGATACATACAAGACACCACCTCTGGAAGCTACCTGCGATGCAGGCCAGGGTCCATGCTAGAATGGGCTGCCTTAAAATCACGCAGAATAACCACTGCGATCAACTTCCCTGCCGTTCAAGGATACCCGGCAGCAATTAAACGCTGCACATGATAATCGATTGATTTGTGGGGTTTAACGTCCCAAAACCACCATTTGATTATGAGAGACGCCGTAGTGAAGGGCTCCGGAAATTTCGACCACCTGGGGTTCTTTAACGTGCACCCAAATCTGAGCTCACGGGCCTCCAACAATTCCGCCTCCGTCGGTAATGCAGCCGCCGCAGCCGGTAATCGAACCCACGTCCTGCGGGTCAGCAGCCGAGTACCTTAGCCACTAGACCACCGCGGCGGAGCCGCTGCACCTGATCATTAAAGCTATCTTGCAGCGCATGTGTGAATGATTTCCAGAGAGCGGAACGTAGACACGATTTCGCCAATTCCGCTCTTACAAGCTTCGAATTCGCAGAATCATAGGGCAAGAGAGCCTTTTGCGCATGGGGACTATACCACCAACACCGGTGGTAAGCTAAAACGAGACGTAGATCTAAAAACTGCAGCGAGTTATCAGTGGGAAATTCATAGGTGAAGGTCAAGCCCTTTACGCCCTGTTTGAAAACATTAAGAATAGCATCAGCAGAGTTGTCTAAAAAAGTAAAATGGGGCTCTTTAAAAATTATTACTCGTTCAAATACGTAAACACCTTAACAACACATCTTTCGTCAAGAGTGTTATCTACACACTTATCAACATCCGCGGAGAAAACGTTGCAGAAAACAGGCGCCACACACGATCCAATACAAATACCTTGTCGCTGCAGATAAAAAAGCATCTTCAAACGAAACAAAAGTAGAAAGAAGATAAAACTCCTGTAACGACATGAAATTATCGACCGAGAAGCTGGCAGCATTCTGAAAAGCTTTGTGTCCATTAGTTTTCTTACAGTCATGAACAGAGGCAAACAACTGTTCATGAGTCACAGAATAAATTAGATATTCTACATCTACAGAAATAATAAACTCTGTAGAACTTTCCACCTGCAAAAACTGCACAACATCCTCCGAAATTTACGTGGCAAAGGGATCCAACACAGTCAGCCCGTTGAGTTGTTTGAGCAAAAACTGGCGAACCTAATGCTGCCTGGAACCTTGCTCATTAACTGTTGTTCACAAAGGAACTTCAAGTTTCTGCGTCTATGCAGTGAAAAAAACTTTGAATGCATTACCTTCTCGTGTACCAATTTCTCTTGCCAAACGAACAAGTTCAACATCCTTGCACATGTTAACTGCTTTAATTTTAACATGAATAGCACTGCTTTTAGGATAACAAAATTCTTAAAAATGGCCGTCTTAGCCTTCTCAGCATACACACAGAATCTATAACAACAAAAACGCCCTTTAATCTGCTTGAAGAAGGCAAAGGTCTTTTTTCTGATATATTTCACTACCTGTTCTGTGGGACCCTAGCGCTGATGGAGTCTGCCCTGTGCACAGTCTTTGACAATACGTAAACGCGCTGAAGCAAACAACGCGCATACTGGTCTTGTGGCTCTGTAGTTGCAACACGTCTGTTAAAAGCAAGCAATTCCTGTGGCGGTACAACCGGTTCCTAGCCAAATTTGGGACCCATCTTGAGTGTGCGGTCGACGTGTTCTGGGATTTTCGCATCATCTCTTGAAATGGGAACACGCGACTCACCTCTTTGTTTCTCGTCTTGCTTGCGAATTTGGTGAAGCACAGTACTCAGGGAGGAAGCCCAGCGAATTTAAATCATGCGAGCAGTGAAAACCCTCAAGGAACGTAACTCCACTTCTGCCTTCCAGGGAGGGTCACTGGCGTAGCACAAGACGCGTAGATAATCCTGAAGAAGCCGGGCTTTCCTCCAAATTTCCGAGCGTATTCTACGACACAGGCATTTGGCATGTCCTAAAGTTGGTAACGCTGTACCAAACAGCCTCCAATCTTCTGCCGGTACCAGTCCCTTCCTTTAACAGAACGATAGATATCAAGATGCGCAAGTAGTTGTGATTATGTGGCTCACCAAGAGATTGAAGGTTGACTCGCGCGAAATCTGTCCATGTATTGTACATTGCTAACTACGATTCGCATTATGTAAAATAAGTGTTATTCAATCAGAAGCTTTATTTTCTATCTGTATTGATTTTATCTACGCATTCATAAACATACTCCTGTTATCTGTGTTTGATTGAGACTTCATGTACATTTGTCGCGTTTATTGCAGCCTCCAACACCATACAGCTTTGGCTATGACACCGAGGACGAATATGGCAACAAGCAATTTCACAAAGAAGAGGGAGACTCGCACAATATCAAGACCGGCTCATACGGCTACACTGATGCTAATGGTCTGTTCCGGCGCGTGAACTATGTGGCCGATGGCACTGGTTTCCACGTCACCATTACCACCAATGAGCCAGGCACGGCACCCGGGCGCAGTGCTGACGCAATGTACAACGCTGACCCTGTGGTGGTACCGCCAGTGGTAGGCCACGCTTCGGCATCAGGTCACGTGCTCGCCTACGCCGTGGCGCCATCGTACCTTGTAAAAGCCACCCCTTACGAATCTCTTGCACTCGCGGATCTCGGATATCCTGCCTATATTCATGGAGAGTATGGGCGGAGGAAGCGAAACGCTGTATATTGGCAATGAGAAATGAAGAGGAGTGAATGAGCTTTAAGGCTGCAAGCGTGCCTTTTTTTGTGAGGCGCTAAACAAAAAAAGAGAAATAGTAAGTGATTTGTTTCCCAGCGAATGCTGTCGGGAATTTTATAGGGTAATTCGGGTGTGTTTGGTAACGCTTATCCAAAGTCACGACAGTCGTATTGCGAAGGCCCTGAATGCCGTTTTGATAACAGCAGGACCTAGCAAGAGCAATCTGTTTGCTTACATAATGTATCGTCCTGAAACAGTGTAGTAGGATAGACGGTGATTGTAGCTATGGCAACTAAAGGTTCTGCATTGTAGTGGGGGCCTTTTTTACAGATGCCATGGTTCCCATGAAAAATATGGTCGAGTGCTTTAGCGCTGTGTTATCAACTGAGAACCCCTTTGCCCACCAGTTCATTTCGCAAGTATGAATCACACTGTAGAGAATCTGCTGTGATCGCCACACTCTGGGCTCACCAAAACGAAGTAAACAATAAAGACTGCAGTTAATATTACATCCTAGTAGATGTGGTAAGGGTACCCTAACTTACTGAATACAAATGCACACATATGAAGCCTGACCTAAATCCCCGTAAGCATTAAAAACAATTTTGGCTGTAAAATATATGTATCAAGCAATTTGGCTTCCAAACGACTGCTTTTGATCTCCCTTCGCCTTATATTTTATCAAATGAACAGGTAGACATACTGACAAATTTTGCGGAGGTAGGTTTCAATATACTCGCGCTTCAAGATACACTCAGCCAAATCATAATAATAATAAACAGAACTTTACCATCCGGAAAAGACAGGTCAGCCTCCATGAATTGTATCTTTCATGTGTATACCGAAAGTGCACTATTTCTCGAGGTCTCATATGTCGTAGTCCCACATATTACAGAGTGTCATATTTTTGGACTTTCATTTGCAGTTTTTACACTATGGGAGCTTTTTTTGAAACAATATGTGTATATTCTGTATATGTTTTGAATGCTGAATAAACTTCAGACCTCTAACTTCAAGATATATATGTTATAACTCTCAAATGCACTTGTAATGTAAGATGCAAAATAAAATGCCCACATTTTCTTCATGTATGATGCACACTGCATTCACCGTTTTTAAATAAGTTGGCTAACTCCTGCACATCGCCCTGCAGGGTCGTCTGCGTAAGCATCGTGCTGTGAGTGGCTTCACCTGAGCCAACGGGGTTGTAAAGTTCAGCCTCCTACAACGCCAAGCCACGCGTGGCTGAGCCTTGTCCGGGAAAAAGGGGATCATGGGACATAGCGAACACCGGCTGATTGGGCCCAACGTTACTAGAATAAACTTAGTTTCACAGCTCCACCGGAAAGACGGGCGGGGAAGTGTTCGTGAGAACTAGTGGCGCTACACTCGGATTTTGTTCCCGCGGCCCGAAGCGCACGTGTTGTAATCGGCGGCGGCGAAGTGTAAGTGGTTACCGCGTATTGTGCGCTGTGTTTCCACGCCATTCTCTAACTGTTTTTGGCACGTATGAAAATGCTGTTACGTTTATAAATGGGTTGTTTGTCAAAAACGTTTGTCATGTACGAAGTGTAGTTGTGAAGTACGCCGAATGGCTTTGTGCAGGGCTCTAACAGCTCCGGACGCAATAACGAATCTTATTACGCAACTTCTTCGTATATTTGTTTACTCACTTGTTTATTTTTTGTAAACATTGTTACACAGTGGCAGGGCTAAAGATAAAAGCTGCTATAGGAAGCAAAGAACCTTATATATGTAGCCTCCAGTCTCTTTCGCCCTGCGATGAGAGAATAGCAAACCGGTGATAGTAAGGAAACTTTTGTCTAGCCTTTGCACTTAACGCGACAGTTCATAAAGTCGTGCAAATACAAATGATCATTTCATGGCATATTGAATGATATTATGAATATTATATCATGCTGCAGCGATTGGCGGATATGGCAGAGGTGACGTCATTGAATATTGTGTATATTTTGTAAGAACAATTAAACAATTATTGGTTAGAAACACAAGAATTACAAAAGTTGGACGACACTAGGGCTTCGCCTTCAAATGTAAACCACGATAGGCTGATCAGGCCCTGTGTGAATCACCCCCTCAATTAATTACTCGCCTAGCTTCAGTCCAGGTGTATGCTTAAATCGGGCCGTGAAGGAATGAACGGCTGTGCGTGCAACGCTGGTCGCGGTAGAACGTCCAAGCTCTGTTTAAACAGCTCCCGAAAGGTCTGGTGAAGATCAGTCTAGAAGCTATTTCCAGCAACATCAGCAAATGGAGTTGGGAGCTGCGACTGACGCCCGACTATCTGTGGAGGAAACAAAAACCTATAGTGAAAAACCAATTTTAATTCAATGTCGAAGCAATTACTACATTACAGAAATGGCATTTATTTCCCCAAACAATATTAGGTAGGTGTTAAGAGCGAAGAATTTATGGCCAATTTTATTATTATGAAAATTGTTTTATGAGTCTTCTGGCCATGTAGCGACATTGTTCACCTGTTTTCCAAAACAGTGACACACGTTGATCTCTTATGTCACCAGCTGTGCCCGACGGCGACTATCACGCTACGCCTCTCACCGACGTAGTACTTAAGCATAATGCTACTGTGTCCTACAAGGTGCTCAGTATCACAGCTAACAGAATTTTCCTACCACTTGTAAATTTCGGCTTCATGGATCAAATGCTTCCACAAGGCGATTTCGTAGTCCGTTTTTGTTCGTTGCTCGATATACAAATTAAAGTTCTCGCCGTAGGCACACTCGTTTCACGCAGCGCAAAGCATGCACTTTTAGCACATTCGGGCAGCCGTTGAATCGTAGAAATGATCGCCACTGATCTTCCGCTTGAGCAACTTCAAGCCGTGCAGCACCTTCTCGAAGCCTAGCAGAAAGTTTTCAAGTTCTCTGACAAACCTTCATGGCAGACGTCCTTTGCCCAGCATCGCAAACACACATGCGAGGCCAGCACTGTTCCCAACCTTAGAGAGTGTCTGCTTCTAAGAGAAGCGTCATTCTAAAGAAAGTAAACACGATGGTATCAAAGGACATAAGAAAACCATACTCCAGTCCCCAGGCATCCCCGGTTGTTTTGTTAAAAAGGAGGGTGGACTGTGGTGGTTTTCTGTAGACTATACATCGCCACCGAAACAACTTCACGAAGAAAAACGCCTACCCTCTGCCGTGAATGGACGATGCCCTTGATTGCCTGCACAGTACCACCTACTTTTCTCCCATCGACTTTCGTTCTGAATATTAGCGGACTGCTGTTGACCCGATGAACCGAGAGAAGACGGCTTTACTAACACCTGATGGCCTCTGCCAATTCAAGGCCATGCCTTTCGGAATATGTATAGCTCTCGGCACATTAGAAAAAAATTATTGACTTCCTGCTCTACGGATTCAAGCGGTGACGTGTTCGTGTCATTTGAGTGATGTAATGGTGTTCGCTCCCTTTTTTCAAGCGCACTTTTAGAGACTGTCGAAAATTCTTGATGTATTCTGGCTCACATGGCTTCAACTGAATTCATCAAAGTGCCGGTTCAGCCATCACTGCATTACAATACTTTGGAATATTGTTGACGAAAACGGCGTACAGCTTGCCCCAGGAAAAGCTCGAGCTGTGAAGGACTTTCATGTGCGGAAAACCCGCAATGATGTCCGCAGTTTTATGACACTCTGCTCCTACCTTCGGCAGTTCTTCAAGTTCTATGTGGACATTGCTCGGCCCCTAACATATTCGTTGAAACAAGATGCGACCTTTAACTGGGGTCCCTCACAAGTAGCAGCTTTCTCTGATCTTGCCACTTTGCTCACTTTTCTTGTTATGGCCCAGTTTGACTCTACTGCACTGACCAATATCCGCACCGATGTGAGAGCAGACATGAGCGAATGTGAGTGCGGAAACCGAACGAAAGGAGGGAGAGAAAGTTTTCCTTTATAACCAAGGCATTGTGAACGGTATTACACCTAAACATTTTCTAATCATCAGTGTGTATTACATTATCTGGCGTTCACTTGAAGCGCATTCGTGGAGGACTCCCTAGCGATTGCCTTAGCAATAGAGCCTATGAAAAGTTAGTTGAGATCGCCACAAGTTGTTTGGATAAGATTTTATCTTTTAAGCCAACGTCGATAGGTATGTTCTTCTTGCTATTCCTAATTCTTGTTAGAATCCTTTCGTTGATGATGTGAGCTTCTCGTATACGTCTTGGTTTGGTGCTTTTTGAGTGATTCATATACTATGGTCTTCCTTCTTATTGACAAACACAGTTCCCTATTTATCCTGCGTTTATACTTTCTACTTCTTGATGATAACCTTCTCGAGAGAATGTGTTTTGTGATGAAAGAGCGGTGCTTGTCGCAGAACATGACTCATAGACTTTCTGTACTGCAATTGTTGTTGCATTCCACTAGTACTGGCAGGAATAAGGCCAACTCTTCATCGATGGCATCGTAATCACCCTGTTCATACATAACAATTTTTTCGGACAATTTTTACTAATCTGTATTTAACTACACACCATCACAGCGTGTACAACTTCATGATCGCTTATCCCAGGTACAACCGATATTGTTTCAACCAAGTCATCGTTGCTGCTAAATAGCAAATCTAATGTACTCTCTCGGACTGAGTCATAATGCGTCGGGGAATGAAGCAATTGAGTGCATTCATAGCTCCGTGTTAGTTCAACGAACGTCGAGTGAAAAACTGAGCTACTCGATACTACAGAATGTCTAATACACAAAGTAACCTCAGGCATAGTAAAATCGCCATCAAGCACAATAGTCTCTGATGATAAAAGCGACAGTGACGGTGCGAAGCCACGAGATGGTTCTATGCTTTTTGAAGAAGCTGACCGATAAAATGATCCTATCATTACGCTTTTACCCCGAGAAAGCAATATTCTACACTAAACGCACTCTGAAGAAGCATCATCTCGGGGTAAGGGCATGCTTTTGATTTTGTCATGTACAAGGATGAAGACTTCACCCCCTTCCCGTCTCCCAGCTGCTTTATCTCGGTGACGAGCAGCTTCGCGATCTGGATCTAAGCCGCTTAATACAACGGCTTGAATCTTCACCGCATGACACTTCTGTTCGCGTGTTTACCTTGAAGGACCAGAGCTTATACCGGCGTAAATTGTTGCCCGCCGGTCACGAGCTACTTCCTGTCATACCAAAGCACCTGCACTCCACAGTCCTCCGCAAGCTCCATGACACGCCAACAGCGGGTCACCATGGCGTATCTCGCCCATATGACCGTGTGCGCCACCACCGCTTCTACTGGCCTGGCATTTCGCGTTCTGTACGTTGTTATGTCAACGCCTGCGAAATTGGCCAACGCCGCAAGAAGTGGTTAGGACTCCGAGAGCTGCCGGGTACCTTCACGCCATCAAAATCCCATCGGAGCCCTTCTTCTGTGTCGGTTTGTACCTTCTCGGTTCCTTCCCAACATCCACCTCTGGAAACAAGTAGATTACGGTTGCTGAAAATTACGTGACCAGCTATGAAGTTGCACGAGCCAGGCCGACAAGCTGTGCTACAGAAGTTGCAAGTTTTATACAATGCGGTCTTATTATAATACCGGACCCCCGCATCAACTCCACACAGATTGAGAGCACAAGTTCCTTGACAAAGATGATGACGATATCCAGCATTCCTGCTCCACCCAACATAAGCTCACAACATCGTACTATCTCCAGATAAACGGGCTTAAAGATTGCTCAAACCACCATCTGATGGATATGCAATCGAAATACGTCTCGTCCAAATTATCGCACCTGGGACGGTGCGCTACCATACATGACGCTCGCGTACAATTCCTCCCGGCATGACAATGCTGGGTACTAAATATTTTACGTTTTGTTTAGACGAGGACCAACGTTGCCGTTGGATACGTTCCTGCCGACCGGTTCGCAGTCTTTCTTTCAATACCCTACGCGACGCTATTGCCCGCGCTGAGCTCGCCTGACAGCTTGCCCGCTGCAGAATAAAAACTTCCTTAGAATTGCAGAAGCATCGTTACGACGAGCGAAATAGCGAGGAACAATTTTCTACTGGTTCCTTCGCTCATTTTGGTCCCCTAGGCTACATGCAAACTTTTCCAAATAGCTCCTTTCTTGTTTAACGGGCCCATACTACGTGATTCGACCAGTGACAGACGTTATATGCGAATTTTTTTCCTGATCATCGCTCAACCTCTTTTGCTCTGTTATACCGGGATGTCGTCCACGTATGAAGGCTCAAGCGTTACTACACTCTTCCTGCTGTGGCCCCGTAGGCGCACCGGGCTGGTGCTTTCGCCGCCGGGGGTTTTGTTACGTGGTTTGAGCTGACAGTAAACAGCCGCAATGGGACGAACTCTGAAATGAGGCTCACATTTGTAGAGAAGAGGTTGAAATTTGTGTGATCTGTCTTGTGGTTACAGACTGTCTGCCGTTTTTTTTCACGTAACACTACTATTACTTAGAGCAAACCTTGCATTGCATGGAAAGGCACGTTCGTAAAATTTGTCTTTGATCACATACCCCACCAAGAGTTTTAGGGTTCTGCACTTCCTTGCAATCTCTCCTGTGCAAGAAGTTGAGGTGCGTTTTAAGGCTGGTGAAAGTCTTGAGTGAAGTGCCCAATGGGTAGGGGAACGATGCCGATTCCACTTAACAATAGGTGCTTTCTTCGGTACACATCAGAAACGATGTGTTATGCGAGGATGCAGTAGCATCAAGCGTGTGCCTGTCGACACAATTTTTATCGATAAGAAACAAAGGCAATAGTTCGTAATACAGTGCTCGCCTGACTTTCATCTGTTTTCTTTTCTACAGCCCAGTTTCCTTTTTGAGCATACAGTGCCTACTAATATTCGCGTTATCGGTGACGAGATCGTTAAGTAATTACTAATGCTACAATTCACATGACTTCATTCAAACACCTAGCGGTAATTTCCCTGAGAATATTGTAAAAAACGTATGGTACGTAGTGTGCGTAGAGTTTTTAGGGCTCATTTTCATTGTGTGCAGTGCAATAAATTTGAGTGATTGTTACACTTGAATGAAACTAAAAGGTCACAAATCTGGCGTAACTAGGCGTCATTTCTTTCTGTGAAAACCGAAAAACACAAGCACTGTGCGTTCTAAAGAATATGTGATGCAAATAAACAACGCTGCAGATGTGACAGCTATACGCTGTTGGTTGCTTTGAAGATACACTAAAGGCAACTATTAGGTCGACGTTGATTGTTGAAATAGTAGTCCAGAAACCTTGTAGTGTTACTTTTTTGCTAGGGATGAGCTTATTTTGAAATAAAATCACGTTTTAGGGGCGCGAACTTCAGGTTGGTGAATTTCAGCTTACCCGCCTCAAAAGGCAAACTAACTCACGTCACTGTTGTCGTGCACAACGTTGCCCAACTCAACTGCACAGTCACTGACACTAGCAGACAGTACGAAAGCCAAGGGATGTCACAGCAACAAGGGCCATTGATCAATTTACTGTCATTGCATCCTTAATGACAGACGTGGATTGGTTCAACTGAGTCCGGCCAGATTCCGCCACCTGTCCAGTTGAACCACGCGAGATTTGAATTTTCGAACCACTCGTGCCATTTCGCATAATAACACTTGGTGGTTATTTTTTTCATTATTCAAGCAGAAACAAACAAACACCATCTTATTGCGTCTGTTTATGAACGGACGGTTTTCTATTTAGTGCAGCTGGATTGTTTGCTAGTGATTTATTGTAGGTGGTTCATCTGACGTCCCGCATGAAAATAGTGATGTCCTGGCAATGTACTGTCTGTTTCCTACTAATGTCCTACACGACCTTTATGGTTCCTCATCCTATATGGTGCCTGCAGGACACTACTTTATGTTTACGAAATCCTTCCTCTTCCTGTGGAAGAATTCCTTCTTGTTACCTCTGGGCTGTGTCCTTTATGTTTACTGCAGGATGTCACCTGGCAGTGTCACCTGGCAGGATGTCACCTGGCAGGTAACTATTCGTTACCTGCAAGTGCACCTTAGTTCACATCTTGGTAACAAGTGGTAGTACAGTAACAGTTCCTATCAGTGCCGTGGCCAGAGGGGTTAGTGACTGTGCTAAATCCCCCCCCCCACTTTCCCAGTATGACACGCACGCCGCACACACAAACAACCATGTATATGTGACGCTATGAAAAATGGGAGACGTGGCCTAGCTCATACGCAATGTTTATCCCGTTCTGACTTCTTCCTCCTCTGCTTCTACCAACCATCGCTTCATACCTCACATGATTCCTCCTCCCCCCGAAAGATGGCATCGTTTATAACCTACAAAAAATTGAAGAAGTCAATAAACAGACAATGTCCAAATTCGCAGTATCACGTCCCGACAAAGTTCCACAGTCTCTTTAAATCTTCAAGCCCGAGGGAGCAGTCCGGTGAACTCTATAACAACTCTGGTGGGCGAGGCTGACTATTGCGTTCCGGAAAGAGCGGGATACACGTGGATACTGATAGTACTGCTAGAACTGTTGTTCGAGCTGACCAATGTTGGAACGCCTTGTTGCATCGGCAGCTCGGATGTCGTCGGGGTTGCATTTTTAGCCGTGAATGGTGCGATCCTGATGCTTCTTGCTTGCGTGCTTCTCCACAGACTGTGTTGGAGCGCCTGAGTGCTTGCGGTTTGCAAGCAGTGCTTCCGCGTCTTTTTCAGCGCTTTCTGTGGTGTTGCAGTCGGCGGAATAGCAGGCGCTGGGGGCATTTCTGGCATTTTTTTTTGTCCGAAAGTGTCTGACGTCTTGTTGGTTCGGAGATCCTATTTTTCGATGTTCTTCAACTAGTGAACGCGCTTCCATTGAATTTGGCGTTCGCCGATACCCTCGTTGCAGTCTCTCTCGTTGTTTTCTGAGTTTGTGAACTTCATTTTGCTTGCTTTGCGGGTGCTGCTCAGGAGATAGCTGTTGTGGGGCCCCTTCTGGAATTGGGCATTCATTTCCTTCGAGGTTTGACGCGTCCTGTAGACAGCTGATGCAAGGTGAGCAGGTGTCTTGCTTATCGGGCATAGTTGGTTATGTGCCATCATTATGCTCTTCAAAGACTTCTGTAAGGTGTTTCAGTATAGATGCTTCGAACAGACAGCTGCGTGCAAGGTTTGGTGTATGTATTACTTCCGCATTTTTTCGGTTCTTGAAGCTGTAACTGCTGTATGGGGATACCACAGGTGATGTGGCATTACTAGGTTTTAACTGCAGATTTTGGCAAGTCTGTGTTGCCGCAGAAACGACACGAAGCTCTTCAGGGGCTTCTTCGCAGTTCACTGTGAGTGATTCTTGCGCCTGGTAGCTTGCGACGTTCGATGCGTCTGAGCCTTCTGCTTTGCTTCGACTGTCCAGTGTGTGTGCACCACACGGTGATGAATGAACATGTCCGGAAAGAGCATGGCTTGACAGGGTATTTTCGTGAAGCGTTAGGTCGTCTACCAAGGTCGCGGCGTCCTTATGAGGCGAATGGTGAGCGATAGGAGCGCTTGAAAAACCGCGTGACGAAAACCCAGGTGGTGGACTACGTATGCGAGACGAAGAGTGAAGGGCATCAGGTGGTTGAGCAACGTCTCGGGTCATATGCTGAAGCGATGACTTCAGAAAAGCTCACTTTCGCGCAGAAGGGAGGCGCGCTTGACTGTTAGGTTTTTCCCAATGTACGCATTGCCTTCTGTAAGTAAACTCATGTGCCACTTCGTCTTGAGGCAGTTGTCGATTCGCGCTGGGCTTTCGAGTGGTTGAGGACTGCTTAAGGAATTGAAGATATTGCGCGGTTGTCTCTAGATGGTTGGCATTGAACAGGTCTTGGTCATAGTCAATAAAACGGGTAAACATCTTCTCTTTGATTTTTCGCCATGACTCGCCCTTCTCGAATATGTGGGTGAGGTAAAATTTGAATGCCTAACCTGAGATGTAGTCAGTGAAGTTGATGATCATCTCCCGTTCCGACCAAGATGAAGCGGCAGCGTGGAGCTCGAATAGGTTAAACCAGTCCTGTACGGCTCCGTCGTCCGCTGATCCGGTGTACTTGGGGATGTCAAGGTCGTCTGATGGCGCTGTCATGATGCTGCTCTTGGTGTAGAGTTGGGATGTACTTTTGTGGTCCACGTTCGGTCACTGCGTCTTGCTGAGACGTTCGAAGATGGTGGCCGGTTGATGAAGTGGCCGCCAGGTCTTCATCCTGTCGACTCGTGTGACGCTATGAAGAATGGGAGACGTAGCCTGGCTCATACGTTATGTTTCTCCCGCTCTGACTTCTTTGTCCTCTGCTTCTACCAACCATCGCTCCATACCTCATATATATATATATATATATATATATATATATATATATATATATATATATCATGCAAACACTGCGGAATCAGGGCGTAGATGAAGTATATATAAACATTCTGGAAGAAATATACAGGGGATCAACTGCTACCATAGTTCTTCATAAATAAAGCAACAGAATACCAATCAAGAAGGGTGCAAGGCAGGGGGACACAATTTCCCCAATGCTATTTACCGCGTGCTTACAGGAGGTTTTCAGAAGCCTACAATGGGAAAAATTAGGGATAAGAGTCAATGGAGAATACCTTAGTAACCTGCGCTTCGCCGATGACATTGCATTGCTGAGTAACTCGGGGGACGAATTGCAACTCATGATTACGGAGTTAGACAAGGAGAGCAGAGAGGTGGGTCTTAAAATTAATCTGCAGAAAACGAAAGTAATGTACAACAACCTCGGCAAGGAGCAGCGCTTCGAGATAGGTAATAGTGCACTTGAAGTTGTAAAAGACTATGTCTGCTTAGGGCAGGTAATAACCGCAGAGCCGAACCACGAGACTGAAGTAACTAGAAGAATAAGAATGGGGTGGAGCACATTCAGCAAGCACTCTCAAGTTATGACAGGTAGATTACCACTATCCCTCAAGAGGAAGGTATATAACAGCTGTATCTTGCCGGTACTTAGCTATGGAGCAGAAACCTGGAGACTTACAAAGAGGGTTCAGCTTAAATTGAGGACGACGCAGCGAGCAATGGAAAGAAAAATGGTAGGTGTAACCTTAAGAGACAAGAAGAGAGCAGAGTGGATTAGGGAACAAAGGGGGGTTAAGGATATCATAACTGAAATGAAGAAGAAGAAATTCACATGGGCAGGGCATGTAGTGCGTAGACAGGATAACCGCTGGTCATTAAGGGTAACTGACTGGATTCCCAAAGAAGGGAAGTGGGTTAGGGGGAGACACAAGGTTAGGTGGGCCAGATGAGATTAAGAAGTTTGCGGGTGTAAATTGGCAGCAGCAAGCACAGGACCGGGTTAACTGGCGGAACATGAGAGAGGCCTTTGTCCTGCAGTGGAAGTAGCCACGTTGATGATGATATATATATATATATATATATATATATATATAGATATATGTACATTGTGATGAAACGTGGCAGACACGTGCGCGTCCCACGGCGTAAAATTTGTATTTGCTGTCTATTTAGTTTGACATATCTTTGGGCGGAGGCGAAGTCAATAAATAAGGTGATTTCTCCCCTCCCGCCTCGGGTCGCTGTGCCCCGGCTCTCCTTATTTCTCTATGTGTAGGCTGACTTTGCGCCTTCCTCTTCAGTGACAAAGGAGAAAGCGGCCACCATCCCCCCTCTATGCAGAAGGGCCTATGCATAAGGGCCATCAATCATTGCAATAAAATCTCGCTTGTACATGTCTGCATCAACAATTATATATTTTTTATTAAAAAGACATAAGTGTTTTGTGGTGATGATGACCACTGCTGTTCTTTTTGTTCTTTTTGTGTTCACCATTTTTGCGTTCACTTTTGCGTTCACCTGCGAACGTTTTAAATTTCGCGAGCTTGCCTTTTTACTTTTTTTTCCTGAAACAGAAGAAAATATTTTGCGCTCAAAGTATTTGCGTGACATATATTTACGCATGTTCTTTATATTTAAATGCAATAATAAAGTTTTTTAGTGTTTTCTTGAGCATTGACTCTATTTCTCGGTAAGTAGGTACTGTTGTTGATAATATTGTCATTTCAGATGTTGTCATAGATTGAGCTTTCAGTCTGTCGTAAATTGCTATTTTACTTTAGTGTTCCTTTAATACATCTGCAGAAGATGCGACGAATGCCGCATGAACGTTAGGAAAATAAGTTTCGTTGTATAGCCGAGGCAAAGTGAAGTGTAGTACACTTAAACAGTATCTAGTCACCAGTCTCTATTACATTATCTGGCGTTGACTTGAAGCACACTCGTGGACAACTCGCTAGCGATCTGTTGTAGGCCCGTGTACTCAGATTTGGGTGCACGTTAAAGAACCCCAGGTGGTCAAAATTTCCGCAGCCCTCAACTACGGTGTCTCTCATAATCAGAAGTGGTTTTGGGACGTTAAACCCCACAAATCAATCAATCAATCAACTCGCTAGCGATCGCTTTAGCGTGAGTCCTTAGCAATAGAACAATGAAAAGTAATTTGAGATCAAATTGCGCGGTAGTGCACACAAAATGACGTAACTTGTTTACCAGCTATTCCGTCACATTCGCTTAAGTTTTTCTTCCGCTAGAAATGGTCCCTCCTCACAGAGATGTAGCTAAGCCCCATGAGCGGCTAATCAGCTGCCACTTTCTAAACGTAAAGTCTTCGATAAAGCCCTCTCTACCAGTCATATCTACCTTGAAATATCTACTTCAAGCACGATTATGAAGTGCGAACTCCACCTTAATGTTTTCTACTGGTAATCGGCGAGTGGGCTTCTATGCGTGCCCAAGGCAACACACGAGGATATATTTGAGTGTTTTGTAATCGGTGGCCTTTTCAATCAGCTACTCGAAGGCATTTCACGTGTTCTGACGCCTGGTGTGATTCTGCGGTTCTACCACTAGGTAATGCATTTTTTGAAAAGATTCCTTCTTCTACACGAACAAAAGTCGTGTACACGTGAGGTCTCAGTTTTTTGGTTAGACGCAATATAAAGTACATTTTTTTCTGACACTTATGTTGTTTTATTTCCGAATCAGTTTCTACAATTGACGTGCCTCTTTGTTAAAACGCCTGATTGCAAAGCAGACAGCCTTGTTTCGATTCTCACTCTTGCTGAATTTTTTATTATTTATTTTATTGACAGGTTTTTGATATTCTATCACGGACAAGATGGCGTTCTCTCACTTGTAACCGGAGACGCCGACACCGGAACTTCTTTGAAACGAGCTCGCCATTGGTATCACGCTCCAGTTATTTACAGCTGATAAATACTATAAATGTTAGCACAGGTGAACAGGCAGCCGTTCATCCGACTACAAAATTTGAGAGCATGGTCAAGGCATACTTCAAGAGGTACTTCTAACATCCAACAAAATAACTCAGGAGAGGGACCGGACAATCCAAACAAGTTGAGGCCTTTTACTATAGCAGAATTTTTAAATCTGGCACAGTGAAGTGAATCGTTTGCATGTCAATATTGTTCCTAATTAGAGTGAAAACCATTTAGTGTTGACCATGACATCGTTTCGAAGAAATCGGGCGAAATTTCATTAGTGGATGCAAACTTTGCATCATTAAGTGTAAAGCTCCCCGCCAAACGCGAGGTCTATAACATTCAATTTGGGAATGACGTCATTGAAGCGCACTATTGTCATGTTTTGCTGAAGAAGTTTTGAAATCACGGGTAAAGTAGTAGCTTGTGCCCGGCACCCTTTCTCGCTTGTTGCCAGCACTTCCAACTCATACATTGGATCCGAAACGTTCATAAACGATGCGCTGATCCCCTACGACACGCATGGCACCCATGGAATGTCCAGTGCTAAGTTTGGACGAGCCGCAAGAAATAGAACAGCAAGACGAAACGCACGTTACGAACAATGCTGTCGATATTGATAGGAAGTCACACCACCATGATAAACGATCATTTCCACCCATCACACTGCCTTAAATAGGTGGATATTTTTGCATTATTATATATTTTTCTTATCAACCAAGACAATTGTATTTAAGTGGTCATCATTTACAGGTGAACACGTTTAAGTTTCTATTCAGTCCTAATACAGAAATAAATATTTTTCCTAATCACAGCGTTTCCGCGTTTGAACCTTAGAGCAGGGAATGGTGTTTTGCACATGTCGGTGTGCCAAACCAACATGTTCATGCCGGTGCACTGAAGTGCACCAGGAAGTAACACAACGCGCCCGTACTACTTCTTTAGGTACGTTAGCAGATAAATTGAATAAGTGATAACGTAAAGAATGCCTCAAGCATCCCTCACATGTACCCCTTGGGAACCCTACTGAAAAATCCTATACAGATAGGACCCGTATCATACGATGTTATTGGATACAGATGATACAAGGATTACGGGCCATATGGGGGATACAGGGATTACGGGCCATATGGGGGATACAGGGCTTATGGGGCATATGGGGTATATGGGCCATTCAGGAGTTATAGGGTTTGTGGGTAGTGTAGGTGATAGGGGTCGATGAATTCTCTGGTTCCTGCTGAAAATCATAATATACTGCAAAAAAGAGAGAACGGTCATACAAAACCACACACCATATAATTTTAAGCAAGCATAAACTAGCCCGAAAACAAGTCCTTCTGCAAAACAACCGCGGTTACTTTGGGCAAGTAGTAAGGGTCATAAGTAATGTTTGCCTAAGCATGGTAATAAGGCTATGCCAGTTTATAAAGTGTAAAAAATTATGAATATGCCACAATGGGCAATAAATTGGTGCTTCGAAAGTGCAGTAGACTAAACGAGTGGAAGTGTTAGATGTAGTGTAGTGTCGGGACATTTGCGAAAAACAAGACAAGTATTTTTGCATCCTCGAATTTATTTATATGATTAAACCTTTTGCAAGGAAGTATGTATATCTATCTCAGCCTGCTAGGTGCATGCATATCTGCTGGCTAATTCACAAATTTAGCAAAACTATTCGCACAGTAATGGGCAAATACATGTAGCACTTACAAAATACTTTACTTATTTGTTTAACTGTAAGTTAAAACATAAAGCAAAATACCATAAAGAGTACCGACACAAAATTTTGTGGCTAATACAGCCTGCGACATTGATTCCTTTGAAAATGCGTATATCTAGAAATTGGATGACCAATTATAGCTCAGACGGCCAATTACATGAATATTAAAGTTCGCGTGCCTGATCCAGTGCTATATCTCGCATCTCGCATCATTGAATCACTGAAAGTGACCTGAAGCTGAGTCCCAACTTCCAGGTGCCACCATTGTTGCGAGCTCAGGGTTGGCACAGCTACATTATTGACATCATAGTCATTGTTGCCTATTGGCCATACTTTTGCTAGCAGGCTACTATTCAGTGACTGATGTATCCATGCGTAGTGTAAACATGTAGAACGTGAGGATGCCTCAAGAAAATCTTTGCCAGCGAACGAGAAATCAACTTGACGACAACGACATTGTGCTGCTTATGCAGCAGCAAAAGAATGTGAGCACATAACGCAGGCAGCGCGGAAGTGCGTCAGTGTTCTGTGTGTAAGGAGGAAGAAGAACAATACGCCATGGTGGGCCATCTCTTAAGCCAGAAGCGCCGAGCGGGAGCTGTTTGCCCCAGCACCTTGATTACTGCGTCGGTTGTCACCGCCCACTTTCACTATTGATAGACCTGCTGTGCAAGTGCTACTTACACCTGGAAGTCCCGTTTTATGTGTACCCTTAAAAGGATCCCATATCGTTATATGGGATCCTTTTACGTTGACTAATAAAAAGAAGATTGAAAAAATACAAAGAAAGGCAGCCCGTTTTATATACAACAGTTATGGTCGCACATCTGTTAGTGCACTGCTAGCGAGAGCTAATCTTCCACCAATAACTGAAAGAAACCGAATTTCTCGTCTCAAATTTTTATATCAACTAATTAAGAAGCACTATAAGATAGACACTAGCAAATTATTGTCTTTCTCCTCTGGGTATCCGACAAGGCATCGCCATAACCTCTCCATTACGCCCTTTCAAACACGCAATAACTGCTTCACGTATTCTTTTTTCCCGAGAACAGTCGGGGAATGGAACAACCTAACTAATGACGTTGTTTTACAGCCATCACTTGAAAAGTTTGCCTTGTGTTTAACTGCATAATATATATGTGTGCATATGTGTGTATGTATATGTATGTATATATGTGTATATATTTGAAATTGTGTAGAATTAACACCCGTGTTTTTTTTCCAATCCTTGCGTATGTGACTCTGTTTCTGGAATATTTATTATCCTGTACATTTTGAATTGTATTTTGTCGCCATGGTTGATCATGTATTCGTGAATTTTGTATATCAGTTTTTCCTTTTTTTTGTAATTCCGAGAACTGTACTTTGCTTCCGTATTTTTGTTCTTGTTCACCTAGGAATATTTATGATTGTACTTCCCACCCTGCTATAATCCCTCATGTGGGATTGCAGTATCTACAAATAAATTTAGCACACTAGCTGGCATTTGTTGCATTCTGTGGCTCGTGTTCTTAGAGCTGTGCCAAGATAAAACTAGTCTGTAATAAACAGACAGCAATTGTCCATCTGTCCCATTCTGCAGGAAGCAATCCGCCACATTGTGACTAATAGGCTGTCAACGATGTTATTATTGCAAGACGAAAATTTGCGTCAGTACCTCTTTAAGCAATAATCGCTAGCCACAACCTCGAATTTCTCGCACCTCTTTGTCCTCTTCATGCACAAATACTCCAACGCGGGGCTACTATGAGGCTCTTGTTCTGAAGCTGAAGGACACTCCACAGGAGCTTTGTGGCCTCCTTGCATCACGACCGCAGCCAAGCCCACTGCTCCTTCTTCTGCCTCTCAAATGAACGTGCAGGAGAAAAATGTCTCTGTGATCCTTTTTTCTTGTGTGTGGGAGCTAACATCGTTACACTCACTCTAAAATTGTTGCTTTAACACTTAAAACTTACTAGCATAACTACTTCAAAGAATAAAGTTTCAATAGGAAAATTGATCCAAGAGGTTCCACAATTTGAGTTCAAACAGGTAAATAGAAGGTCTCACAGAAGAATATGGCTGGAGCTCTAGGCACGTGCATGAGTTTTGATCTGTGGCCTTAGCACAGCATTTAGAAGGGCACATTTCCTTTTAACAGTGGACCCCTCTGCACATATACTGCGGGGGTTGCGCATGGTCCTTTTGATACTTATGTCGTTACATACAGAAGCAACCCCGAAAACTATCTTTTACTACTTCCTGGCTAATGTTACACAAAGCCCTTTTTCATGTCTTGCAGTGAGCGAAAAAATGGTGATCCAATGGGCAAGAACGGCGGAAGAAATTGGCCAGCCCAAACATTACAACCCTTATGCGTCGCTAAACAGGTGTATCAGTTGCTACTTTCTTTTTCTTTCTCGCATACAAACTTAAAACCTTCAAGAATATGAATGGAGAACAGGGTGACATCGATCATGTTGTGGTGCAAGCGTGGTGAGCCAACAAAGGGAAAAATGAGGTCAAGCAGCGCAACATTGATTTTTAGAAGGTGGTCTCACACTTACATCTACAAATGCAGTGCTCAGATATAGTGAAACGTATGAGAGCCAATTCTTTCAGCTATAAAACGAGTTTCGCTCGCACCGCAAATAATTTGTAAAACAGATGCAAAGTGCACCCGCGTAACTTCGAACAACGAACTTAATAATAACATATTCACGCAGATTTTTAATCTAAAAAGTGGGTATTTATTTGATGTGCCTTAAGCAGTATTCAATTCAGTGTGAAAAGTTAATAATATTCGCGCACTCCTACATAATAAACATCAGAGTACAGATGGTCGGGAAAGTTAAAAGGTCTTATCAAGCGCGACAAGTGCCTGTTACTGTCTACACAAGTGGTAAATAAAATCATTTGTTACATCATAGATCACCAAAATTTTTGAAATCATGAAGTCTTCAAGTGACATCGCCGCTTGGTCTAAATTGGGCAGATTCCCGAGAAACGTACAAACCGCATGAAGTGCAGAAAGCTTTTGGCGAGGGAATACAGTCGACCTAGAAGCAGAAAAGGGCGGCTGCTTCGGCAAACCTTCCAAGACAAACGCGTATGAAATCTTGGGAGTCTTTTTGGGACAGAAACTTCACACCCCACCTGCGCACTTACTGGGCTTTACGAATGCGATGGTAGGCCTGTCAAATTCTGATCAGTTTGTGCACATGGTATTGCAAATACTTTCATTTTAGTTTTAGAACGGCAGCGCAGTGGTGTGGTAAACGAAGTGATCACACGAAACGATTGCTTTATTAGTGCTCACCTATGTGAGTACTCATAGCACTAGCATGTGATATAGTTGTCGCCAAAACTCATGCACAGCCTTTTTTTGTCCAGGTTCTGATTATATTGTTTCAAACTTGGAACTGCCTCCTCCTCTCTTACATCTTTTATGCTTTTGCCATCCGGAGTGTCTGGGCAGCACGATAGCTGACTGGGACCCTTGGCTTTGCGAGTGGAAGCTGCAAAACTATGCAGGAAAAATTGCGCTAAAATAGAAAAGACACCACAAAGAAGGAACACTTAAACAGATCGAGCGCAAACAGATCGAGTGCAAAACTAGTCCGGGTATTGAATTTGTCATTTGGGAGGTGCAGAGGAATTGGCGGCTCACACTTTTGTGGCTCCACCCAGGGAGCGCTCGAAGAAGTTCATTGGAGAAAAACGCATGAGTGCGTTTAGGTTTCCTGCGAACGTCTCATTTTCTAGGTGTCTATGGCGGCCATTGCTGAGAGTAAATGCGTTATCTCTCGCTATGATCACTGAAAGCTAGGTGCCTAGAAAGTAAGATATATCATGACCTACAAGAGCGAACAGAATATTTGCCAAATTTAAGCTTTTGTAGAGGTAAATAGTGACCATCTTGTCTATTTCGTGAAGTTCAAGCTTTATTCCTGCTACCTCTCTGCTAGACGAGTCTGTTTCCACTACAACAAGCAAATGGCATCACATCAATGATCTTCGAGGACACAGTGATCATTTGCAATACATGTGTTACCGTAACTTGAGAGTAAGTATCACCCCAGCAAACACAATTTTATATAGAAGTTGGCATACTGAAAGTATTGTTTTCAAACTTCAAAAGGCGTCATGACACTTGACGTTTGTTTTGCTGCGTGTGGCTGGGAACAATATTGAGCTCCACAGCCATCCACCCTTTTTGCTGCAGTCAGGGAAATATTGCTCATTAACTCGCAGTTTATAATATAGTTACAGCGCATATGCCAGTTTCTTTTCCACCAACTTGCCTGCAAACTATCTACAAACTTCTCAGTGAACCTTTTTCAAGTCTGAAAAGCGCCTTTTTGAAGGTCACCGAAATCGAAACTGGTGGTTGGTGGCCTCTGAAGTTATCCGCCACGCACTGGTAAAAAATTACGGGGGCTTAGTGTTTTTCAGGAATGATTTGCAGACAAATCAAGCTACCTCTCAGTTAGCAGCTGTCGCCGCTCTGTGCAAAGTTTATAGAGGCTGCTTGGCCTTGTGACCTCCCATCCTCTACGAAGAAAAAAATGTGACGCGCGTCATGTCGCCACCCCTTCAAATGTGCAGACTAGTCTCTCGAAAAAGGTCCGATGTTAGACTACCCTTCAACCAGTGTCACGTGGAACACACACTGCCAAACCTTCCTCACCTCCCCACAAAGTGAATACCATCAGGTAATGTCCTACGAGTCTCAAAAATAGAAGGCAAGGTCAAGTTCTTTGTGCACTTCAGAAACGCTTCTGCAATCCCCTGGCTACAAAGGCGAGCAGCCAAGCAGGTCCTGGAATCCTCGGCACAATTGCCAAACCACTTGGTGAGGAATGTGACGTGCTTTGTTTCCTTCTTTCTTTCTGTCACTCCGTCTCTTTTTTCTTTTTTTTCAGCAGCCTCTTGGGGTTACATTGTGTATTGGGGACGTAGCGACAAAATTTACCCACTGGGCTAGACACTGAAGTATGAAATTTGGAGAAATAACTCTTACGTGTTTCGGCGGCATAGTTAAGATCAGCGGCATCTATTTTGACAAACGTCAAAACTGGTTCATTTCACAGATGATGCCAAGAGCAAAAATAATATTTGCAATTATTATTATTTGTTGAAAATCTTTTGAGTTAAGCGCTGCTAAGCATAGTAAGTGAGCATGGTAATTACAAACGACGACATAGTCCTGCTAATGTGCGATAATTATAAAGTAGCATTAAAAGAAAAAAAGTAAATTTGCACAAACCTGGCAAGCAGAAAAATGAGCTAAATTCACTCTGTCTTAAATTTGTCTAAATAACCTATAACAAATTTTTCTGCATAGAAAGGCTTGCTGCTTCAATATTGAAAGTTTCAGATTTTCATCTTGGAGAATTTTTTCCCCTCTTGGCAATGCCTGAACAAGTGGGTCCATATATTTGTGAATTCAAGCAGTTTTAATTCGTGAGCCATTCCTCCAAACGCAAAACAACTTTGTATAGACATTAGGCACACTGTAGCCTGGAAACCCATTCAATATTGCTGTTCTACACTAAAAAGGAAAACAATTTTACTCATAAACCTATATTGTTCTGCTCATTTTGTGTGAAGCCGGCATGGCTTTTTGATTGCTTTACTGGATATATTTTCTCATAAAAACCTTGAATATTGCTTTATGAAGAGGCTCAGAAAATTTCATTTGGTTAAATGGAACAGTTTTGCCACACTTCCAGTGCAACCGACGCTTGTACAGCAAAAGCGCTAGTCTTGCTCGCACTGTTTTGTGTGCTATGCAAAACGGCTTCAGACTAGGTGACAATACTCGCTGTCATTAGAAAGTGGAGTTTTTTAATACATGTTTTCTATTACAATACAATTCACATCAATAGGCGGAGCATAGAACGTCAGCAAACAGTGAATAAAATTCAGAGTGGGTGCTGGCGGAGTGAGACTGCCACATTAATAAATCATTTTGTTGGGATAGTTGGTACACGATTAACTAATATAAAAAGATGTATACCATCGGGGAAGAAAATTGAGGACAGAACAGAAAAGGCGTCACTCGAAACTAACTTTATTCTCAGAAAATCAGCGCAGTATATAAGCGTAGCAACCCTGCGCACGCACATTGCCTCACATGCTAGTCAAAAAACACGCGATAAAATTTACAACAGAAGAATTATCTCAAAAATTCTACTAAACGAAAAAAGATTCCGAAGATTGAAATTCACCACAAGGCAGAAACACAGACATAATACTAACAAGCATATCTCTCTTTTTTTAATGTAGTATGCTTCCATAATTTTGCGTGCTAAGGTGTCATTACTGTTTCCAAGAAAGTATACACTGAAAAACCTAGCCTCACACTTGCAGGAACCACAATGGGCAGGCTTATGTGCTGGTGCATAAAGAAAGGAATTAGGAAGCAAGAACTTCCAGTGAAAAAAAAACCTTCGGCATATTTGCAGCACATTGTGGTTTCTGCAATTGTGTGGCTATGTTTTCCAGTGTATCCGTTTTTGGAAAGAGTAACGATACCTTGGCACGTGAAAATATGAACGCACTCTACAATAAAAGGGACATACGAATGTTAAAGTTACATATGTTGCTCAGCATGGTGGTTAATATTTGTTTATTAGATTCGTTTTTTGTTTAGTGCCTTTTTTTCATCATTCTCTTGTTGTATACCTTGTGGCATGTTTTTTGACTAGCATTGAAGGCAATGTGCACGCGCATGGTTGCTACGCTTATATATTTTGCGAATTTTCCAAGAATAAAGTTAGTTGCGAGTGACGCGTTTTCTGTTCTGTCCTCTATTTTGCTCGCCAATTTTTCTGTTCACTGTTCATCTAGTTACGGCAAGGGTAAGCTGTATACAGAAAAAATACAAGAAATAAAAGCATTAAACCATGCACCAGAATGAAAATATCAGGATATGCGAAACGAAAAATACGCAGCCTGACTGCTTGTATCTCTAAATCCGACCAAAAAAGAATGCTCTTTCTCTCAAAGGTGCCACGATAGCATGCGCACACATGCGTCAGTTTGCCTTACAATTTCCTCCACCTCTACTATCTCCCTGATCCTTTGAACTGGACTAAGTGCATAAGCACACTGCCTTCCAAAATAGGTCTAACTCATCAAACCACGCAAGCATTCTGAGAAACCTTTAAACTGCTGCTTGTACACTGAAATGGTGCTCACAGTGTGTACTATTTTGTAAGGCTCCTCTCTGAGCCACTCACCCTCCTGCACATCAAAGAAAAAAAGCAGAATTTAAGGGCTCAATTATCTTTCAAGGACACAGCCTGAACACTCACACAAAATATCTCCATAGCGTGTCTTCTGTTGCAATAAGTAGTTAATGACACACTCATTGTGGGTGGAACAGTTAGTTACCTAGAAAAAGTTTTTACAGTGCTCAGTCACGATTTCGTTTTCAGAGGGCGCTAAGCAAGTGAGGTGGGACATAACGTGGTTTTCATGCGAACATATCTGGCTACATGAACACAGAACCGCATGGACGTGGTCAACGCACAGACAACTTTCTTCAATGAAGGCTTTCTGGGTGCAGCGATAATTGCCTCTGAGATGTTAATATGCATGACCCATAAAAATGCGCAGCCAAAGCAAGGACATCATCCCTTGTGCTCCCCTGCAAGTCTGCCCCATCTCCATTTGAAGAAGTCTGCTAGGAGAGCACTTGCAAGGGTTGTGAAAGCCAACACCAACTTATGACGTAGAAGACAGTGGGTTGTTTAGGCAGAAACCAAAGGGTAGTTGTGCAAGTAATGCTATGACAAGCACTGCAAAGTTCATTTTAAGTGTGTTCCAGCATAGATCAGTTGTTGATATTTTGTAGACAACAACAGTGCCCCGCATATCTATCCCACAAGTCAACTCGCCTGCAAAGGCTGCTCTGAGCAAATGCATTTGGAGGGTCAAAAAATACAAAGATGCAGCACCATCTTCCAACTGAAATTTATTACAAAGCAGCGAAGATGTATGTACAGTTCTTCAATAAGAACAGACAATCAGCCCAATAAAAACAGAAAAGACCTAATTAGTGGCTTTTTGACTATAGTACAGCAATTACGATAAAAATGTTCAGAAATTAAGGTGGGCAAATACGCAACTTTCCACCGGTAAAGACTGAATCTGCAACCTTCTGATAATGCATTCGATGCTCTTATAAATTAGCTAAAGCGGTGGCTGTCCTCTTGTCGACATTATTGATTGTTTCGAAGCACGTAAACCTGGGAGTGTTAGTGGGCACGATTTGTAGCACGCGATCTTTTTACGTGTTAGTAACTTACAATAAGCCCTGCTACACTAACTAAAGGCGTTAAGTCTACAGGAACAAGACTCTCACCATGAGTGAACAAAAGAAAATTTTCGGGGCTCATTTATTTGTTAAATGAAGTGTGTTCACCATGTTTTTGAAACATGTTACACACTTCTGCCTGTGATCGGAGCTGCAGCCTTTTTAATTCGTTAAAGTACACTGCCTGTGCTTCAACACTTTCTCCCTACCTCCTTGAATTTGCGAGAGACACTGTACATGCGAAGTACACAGTTGCATTAAACCTTTTTGGGGCTTTTGATGTGGCCTGTCACTCCTCTTCACGCCTGGGATCCATCACATACGTAAGCAAACTTACAGCTACCAACAAGAACGCATCTTGAGTGTAACCCGCAATCTTAAAATGGGATGTTTACTCGGAGACTGCATCATCCACCTTGTTTGAGATGAGTCGATTGACACAGAGCATTCTTGAAAATGCAAGTGCACGTTTCACCTTTTAGCCGCTTTCCAATACCGTGACACAAAAGTAGCAATGGCTTCCAAGCACAAATTTCATACCACCAATATGAGTGTTATTCTCTAAGAAACCACCTTAAGTTCAAGAATGTAATAATGCCTCATTCAAGAAGCAGCTACGCTATATAAAGAAGTTGGAGCACATCCTAAAAAAGCTTCAAAGTGGGCACGACGTTCTACTTCCAGTCTGTTAATTTTGCCTAGTGAAACACCAAAAAATCAACCACAAAGCAGGAGGATCTTACAGCACTAGAAGCCATCAACCTTTTATTAACATTTTTTCTTTCAGCACAAGCCAAGTACAAGTGAATAAATATCAGTGCAATGATTAACTAAATATAAACAGCCTGCCAGCGCAAACGATCTACTGCAGTGCGTCAAGGATGCTATCGAATTTTTTTAAGCAGTATCCTTGCCCGCAAAGTGTTCAATGTCACAAAAAGGTTTTTGGAATTGTTTCTCACGCTGTTATTCGAGTCTACCTTTCTTGGCTAGGTCATAGAGGTGTATTTGTGACGGCAGGGTATTAGTATTGAAGCAAGCACTGCATCAATTCTTAGATACCTGCATTTGACCAGTATTTAAAGGAACAATAATAACAGATTGCTAGGTTTCAGTGCTGTACAATCTCTTGCTATGTGGATAATATTTTGCTGTTTAATTTGGTATAATCTGTATATTGCAAGTAGGTTGTCAAGTCCAGTATGAAGGTTTTGAAGCACTATCTCCAGCATCTTGTGGCAACACATGAGATTCCCGATTGTTTCACGATCGAATCCCTGCAGTTAATACAGTTTTTTACAAAATGGTGCACAAGTTGGCGGTATAAGTCTTGTCGATGGAAGCCACTGCTGCCTTTATCGATGGGGCCCACAGAAAAGGCCAAGAGGGTGGCCATGCACAGGGCCTTGCATAGTGCTCCATGTGGATCACTTTAACACAAGAGTGTAGACGCAATTTCTAAGTAGTTGTCTAGACTTCATAATGCAGGTTCAACTCAATACGAGTTGCATCTAGCTGAGGATTCACTTAGAAATGCGAAGTATCCTAGGCGTAGAAAGGAGGTACGGACCATCTGAGAGGTTGCAAGAAAAGAAGACGGCTGTCGCTTTTAGCATTCACTGTATTTCTGACAAACTCTATTAGAAAATAGGAACAAAGTGCTGTAGTTGAAGTTGTGTTTATGGTCCCCGAAATTTTGTGCCAACGCAGATCAATTGATCGGATGAAAGAAAGAAAATACTGCCGCACTCATCGCAGGTAGAATTATGTAACTATGTGTGTTAAATGCTTGATGTACACAAGCACTGACATGCGGCAGGGGCTACATGAGTCAGATGGGAGGCTGTCTCTAGGATAGACTCCATGAAACATTTATAGCATACAAACAACAGTGAACAAGTATTTCCGAATCCATATGTGGGATTGTAGGTGTCCTTGAAGCCAGCGTAGTCTTTATCAGGGGGTTATTTCGCTTTGTTCATTTTTAAGCAATATGTCATTTAGGGTATCGTCAACATTTGAACAGTTAGCATCCGAGTGTCGAGATTGGTTACAGAATTTTTAACAAAGTTGTATTCATTTATTCATTTTTGAATTATTTGCAAATGGTTAAATAAATGAATAGTTGTGCCGCACGTCACCACGTCGATAGAGATACGCTTTACAGGCTGCGGTTGTTTCAACTGCCATAATAGAATCATACTGGTTCTCCTCGCAGACTAATAGGAGTAAAATAAATTAATGGTTTAAAACGAAGAAACGTGTACAAATATAATAACGTTGACTTGAGCCAAACGCAGAAGGCCATGATAACAGACGCGACAGAAGAGGTTAAGGCAAAACTAGTGGCCCGGGAAAACAAGGTGAAACCGTTGTTTAAACGAACAAGGGGCTGCCACTCAATCGAAGGGCCAATTTTTGTAGACAAAATCACACAGAGCAACCTAACAATGATTAGTAACAAAGAATAGAATAGTTGATTTTATTTTTACTTTCTTTAGTGTATACATTGCATACACTACATGAATCAAGATATTGAAAGTGAATGTACGCAATAATGGCAGATTTATGATTTTTGGTTGCATACAGTAGATTGCATCGGTGTCACACGAGTACTTTTACGTGTCAAAAGGGTTGACTTGGAGGTGTGGCAGTTTGAGCTAGTTGGTATGACATGACGATAGTTATAGCACGAGAACACAACGACGACAGGTCTGATTTCTTCATCGCGATCAACATTGATCGTTGCTAAGCGGTGCAAACTAATCTGGATAGAGTTTGCCTAAAACGAAAGTCAAACCGCGATTCGGGAGCCAAAGCACAATCAAAAGAGCCCGTGCGACACCAGCAGTGAACATGACTTACGTCAAAATTAGTGCGACAAAACTTGCGATGGCGAAAAGGGCTACAAAAGAGAAGACTGCAAAGCCCGCTACCTACCCGATCAAGCAGCGTGAGGAGCGGTCAGGTGGAAGCCGTGGCCACCGCTGAACGCCTTGCTTAGTTCTGCACGGACAGGTTGGGGCACCGCAGAACACAAAGCCGAAAAATGATGCAGCCACCCAGACTCTATATAAACTAAAAATTTACAATGTTAACTTCTGATGTAGGGGTCCCGGCGAAACCTACATTATTATGAGCGCGAAACTATCACGTTACTATAGCAGCCCATGATGCAAGGCGCGGCTGAAAGTTGATAATGAATAGTTTCCGAGTCAAAGAAAGCCAGTGCGAATCATAAAGGTTATTGCCTGTTTTATAACTAAGTAGTTTTAGATACTTTTCGTGGAAATCGTAATATTATTTTTAATTATGACCTCTTTTTTGTTGGCCTCGCAGCGCCGACGCCAAGAGACGCATTCGACTATTTGAACGCGTAAGCGTGAGCGTACGCGTGCCAGTAAGTAGCCCCTAATAATTTCTCCACATTTAAAAGAACAGTTCTGCACCGAAGAGCAATACTGAGGCGTCAATTGCACATCTATTACTAAGAAAGCTTCCAAAACCACACGAGCACACGTGCTTTCGCTAGCCTCGGTTTCTTAGTCTGCTGAAATTGTGCTACTCAGCCACAGGCTGCGCATTTAGCTCTCAAGTTAGTGATGTTACTACTTTTGATCGACCATTGGTGTTTACGCAGTGGCGTATTTGACTCATGAAAGCTTTGCCACAGGAAAGCGGAATCTCATACACCACTGCCACATCGCAATGCACCACCAGGTTGGCGTGCATTTCTACACACAGGCCAGTGCGGTATTCGCCACTCGGAATTTGTGAGCACAACTTTCAAAGCTTCTTAAGCGGAGAAAAATACTATGCCAACTTCTTTGCTGTAGAGAAGCGTGTTCAGGTTGTGTGCAAGCCGGTGTAAATAGGTTCGCACTATCGTCTTTTCATGCCAAATAGACGAGTGTTTCAGCCGCGGCTTCTTTGACTGCCTTTCTATCTTCTTCGTGAGGGTTTCATACACCGCCACCAGCACAGAGTGCGAGAACCCAGCTGTCTTTATTTGTCCAATGAGAGCATGGAAGCTGACCAGCCTCTCATACGAGAAAGATCTCATCAGCGCAGACTCTAAACACAGTGACGTGATTGTCCTCATTACTGCTTTAAAATGTAATGATGTGTTTTGAAAAGGCTTCTTTCTTGCGAACACACAGTACGCGTAACACGTATGCTGATACATAAAAATTAGCTCAACATATAACAACTGGAGCGCTCCTTTTTTTGGTAGCTCGTAAGTAAAAGACCTCTCTCATATATAATACCTCATACACTTCATAATCCACACACTATACTTTGTCCTCCATACTTCATACTCCATTCTGCTAAACTTCATCTAAACGTTGTCCGAGTTATCGCTGAGCCTGTTTATTTATTAAAAATAACCAGGAATTTGTCTACATACTTCAATATCCTGAACATTGCGTTGTTTTCAAACACCTCCAACAGATCAAGGTCAATGTAGACTACAAGATGTTGCACAGAACAGGGGCAACACATGATCTATTACAAGTGCGTTGTCTTTGCAGGTACAAACGCTTGTCACAACCTATGAAAGTGTGCTTCGGATAAACTCCCAAGGCGGAATAAAACTATCAACACTAAGATTCGTTGAATTTTGAAAATAAATAGAAGAATTTTCTAAAATCTAGTTCATAACACACTTGTAGAGCTCAATGCGGGAGACAGAATAAAATTTATCTTGTACATTCACCGAGAATGTCAACCCAGGGTAGACTTCTCTTTCATGCCATTATGCCCTTCTGACTTTGCAATGTCCCAGCTACAGAACGGATAATGGACACCGTCCTTCGCGCCTAGAAGTGGACCACCTGCCTTTGCCACCTTGATGACATTGTCGTTTTTTCTTGCAGATTTCCGCTGATCATGCTGATCTTCGTGGTATT
The DNA here is from genome assembly GCA_013436015.1 of Rhipicephalus annulatus. Taxonomy (NCBI): domain Eukaryota; kingdom Metazoa; phylum Arthropoda; class Arachnida; order Ixodida; family Ixodidae; genus Rhipicephalus; species Rhipicephalus annulatus. The sequence continues at coordinate 319,171 of WOVY01010725.1, forward strand.
CTCACGTGCCTCACCTTCTGCTGGGCTTCAACTTAGCATCCAGAAATGCCATGTTGCCAGACGCCAGTTCACTATGCAGGGTCACAAAGTCTGCAGGGAAGGTGTACTTTCAGACCCCGCAAAACTTCGCGCCGTGGCTGACTAACCAAAGATCAATTGTACGAAGACGCTTTGAAGCTTTATCGAACACCCTTCATGCTTTTGTCGACTTGTGCGTGACTTCGCTTCCGTCATCGTGCCTCTTATATATCTGCTTACAATCACCAAAGTAATTTCTGCTTGGTCACATTAGTGCGACGAATTAGTTAACACGCTTTGGTGCTTAATAATATCGCATCCGATACTACGTTGTTTTGACACTGCAGCACCTTCGGATATCCACAGTGACGCCAGCAGTGTCGGTCTTGGGCCACTACTAGCTCAACAAAACCAGGATACCGAGAATACATAGTCGCTTACGCTAATGGAGCCTTTAAGGAAACCTAGTGTAATATTCATTCTCTGAGGAAGAGTACCTCACCATTGTCTAGGCTTTGGACAACTTCTACCCACAGAGTTATGGCTATTTTTTCGAGGTCGTCATGAACGCTCCACATTTGTTTATATCGCTGAAAAATCAATCAGCACACCTCGGTCGTTCGTTTTGTCGCTTATAGGCTTACGACACCCTGGCTGTATACCGATCCGGCCACAAGTACTTTGATGCCGACGCGTTATGCTACTCACCGCTAGTGGCTGACCCAACTGCCATGCCACCTTCTTCAGCTGTCTTGACACCAATTGACATCACAGATATATATTCAGAGCAACGCAGAGATATGTAGAGTTTTGAACTCCTCGACTTTCTGATTGATCTGCAAGCTCATCCGGTCTCAAGAACTATCCGCCGTCAAGCCACGCCTTTAGCTAAGTGCGACGTTTTCCTCTAGCAGCGTATCACATGTGCAAAGGCCGGTGGTGGCTGCTTGTGATACTCAACCACTTGCGTCAACAAATCTGTATTGTTTTCTACAACGACCCGCAATGCACTCGCGCCGACGCTCTCTGAATGTACAGTAGTCTGAGTCAGTGGCACTACTAGTGCACATGTGCACATTTATTTGCAAGTACGTACGTGCTCGTACTGCATGTCAGCGACGCAATGCTCCACCTCAATGCCCGGCCGGTAAACTTAAACTTCTGCTTTGTCAGCGCGCCCATTTGACCGCGTTAACATCGACTTATACGGACCGCTCCTCTTGTCGTTTTTTTTAAATTAGGTGAATAATTGTTGGCGTGGGCCACCTCTCACACAACGTGTAGACGGCTTGATTGATTGAATAATTGATTGATTGGTTGATTGATTGATATGTGAGGTTTAACGCCACAAAACCACCATATGATAGACGCCGTAGTGCAGGGCTCTGGAAATTTCGACCACCCAGGGTTATTTAACGTGCACCCATATTAGAGCAAACAGGCCTACAGCATTTTTGCCTTCATCAAAAATGCAACCGCCGCTGTTGGAATTTGATCCCGCGACCTGAGGGGCAGCAGTCAAGTACCTTAGCCACTAGACCACCGCAGCGGGGCACCCACAGACCGCAGCACTATCCACATCAACCATAAGAAAGATTGAGGTTTTCATCGTGCGTAACTTTATTCTTCGAAACTGTTCTCCTGGCAAACGTTTAAGCAACGCAGGGAATGTTTTACGTGCCTAAATGAAGCCTTGTTGGTTCATTGCAACATCCATTGTGGCTTAGAGCGCCAAACACCCCGACAGACTTGAGGAGTAGACACAGAACAGCACTAACTTTAAACAAAATTTTTATTTAAAAGCTTTCATTTCAGATTGTGGCTAGGGATCAATTGCGGGCTCATGCCCCAATGTTTTGAAGACGTTCGAATTACATGTTTTTGTGTTTTTGTTATTTTGGGGGGAATTATGCCCTATTAGGAGAGCTTTGATGCGCCGAGCATTATTTTCTTTGATCGAAAGGACCGGTTATGACACGTGGTGTTCTGTTCTTGAGCTTTGCATGCTCTTCTTTTCAATAAAAAATCAGTTTGTGATGAAGAGCAATAGCCAACGGGCATCTCACTTGTGAAGGAGAGGCCAACCAGTTGGTGATAAAACCATTCGTTTCATCCTACAGTTTTGTATTAACATCATGAACACGTGAGTAGATCGCATTAGTCTATTAGTAAATATAAAGAAAAGCGCAATCATTGTCTTCTCACTGTTTTTCACTACAGATTTCTGAACTTCACAGACAGGATGTTATCCCGCAGGTGGAATTGATTAAGTACTTAGTAGTGACCGAAAATCGTTATTGGTGTCCGCAAACAGAAAATATGACACCTAAAGGAGTACGCGCGGTTGGGATGCTTCGTAAACTCAATAAATGATCTGGTTTACGTTGTGATGTGCTCGTCATGATAAATTGTATTTTTATTCACCCAATATTAAATTTGGTTGTGACTTGTTTCATGAAGTACTCACCAACAAACTTTGACCACTGGTGCTTCTACAACGCGCAGCGTTACGATTTCGTCTTGGGCCCCCCTAAGGTTGTCGCAATGATTATTGCCACGTTTCTTTTCTCAAGTTTTGTAATCACCATAATACATTGCATTTAGTGCCATCCGCGCCTACGATGTTCGAAAAGCTTCGGGGCTTTACTAGATCGTTTTGCTAAGATTACGCCCACTTCGTGAACATTACACATCATTCTAGAACTTGCGGTGCTGCGAGCGATAACGCTAGAACATTCTATGGCAACTGTATGGATGCCGACGCGCTTCCCCGTTTGTCAGTTGATTAACGGCCGACGTTCTGCTCGCTGCTATCAGTGCCAGTGTCTAGCTGTAGTCTAACTTTCCTTTTACATGACGACAAGTTAGGCCCAAATCAACAGGGGCCGAATTCACAAAGCTTTCTCTTTGGCTACGCATTTTCTTAGCCAAAAATTCTCTTATCTGGAGGGATTACTATAGCGCGGGTATGACTTTAACTTATTCGGCACTTAAGAGGGCAAGGAGGACACACGATAGCCGATGAAACGACAAGGAAAGAAAGAAGTTTGTGCCGATAATATCAAGGTAGCACGCAAGGCGTCTAGCATCGAGAGTATACGATGATAGCCAATGATTTGCTGCTTCTAAGTTTCAGTTCCGCGAGCGTCTGCTACAGCGCTTACGGGATGCCGCGTACGTTGTAATAGACGTTTTGGTGGGCTGTGCAAAGCCAAGCACTCGCCTTTATTCAACGACTGTAGCTAAAAAAATAATTGCTCGATGGCCTTAAGCCACCAAGCAATCCATGCACTATCTCGCCAAGTACAAGTAAACAACACTCCAGGTGCACCACATAAATGAAACCACACTATAATCGATGCATGCAATACTTGAAAATGTGCCTCGAATGTCTTCCCCTATTTAACGCGACCAGTTACCCTACATTTTATTGAAGCTGCGCTGCTACTTAACTAATTCGGTGCAATCAAGCACGGTATAGTGGTGAACGTAAGGGTGTTTTGTACCTATAGTCAAAGGTAGCCATTGTTACAATATTCTTATTACAAGACATATGAGCGACTTTGGTGCCTGCAGACGAATTGTGCGGAAATAAATAACAGCAGTAATCAAATGAAATTGTGAGCACAATTTCGCTGGTTCCATGCACCGCAGCCTTTTTATAAAGCCGGAATGCGAGAACGTGCATACGCTTACGCTTAGGTATATGTCTACGTAAAATGAGAGAGACTCGTCGGGAGGTGTCTCAGTGCTAATGATTTTCACAAAACACGGTGCAAATATTTCGTCCAGCGTTGTTTGAGTGCGCAAACAAAGCAAGGGACGTGTATACGAGTCTTGAGGTCGAGAGACGTTATGACACGTGCGAAAAAGATGAAAAGAGAGAGAGAGACTCTCGTTTCGGCGTCGCGAAAGCTTGAAATTGATAGATAATAAAGACCATTTTCTGGCCCAGCAGACGCCAGGAAAGTCTCCGCAAAGCAGCGTCAGATGCTCGGAGAGCATAAAAAAGTGGAGTACGCGTTATATGGGAGTGACAGCCACTTAAAAAGCGAGATGAAGCGTGACTGTCCTTAGATGTGAGAATCAATGCTAATTAGAAGAGTTGAGTTAATGAGCCTAAACTTTCCTAAATACTGATAATGGAAGCAAACTGAGCATTCATCTAGTGAAAGTGACACTAGTGACAGTGAACTCATAATAGTTGATTAGCGTTGTCAAAGGCCGATATATATTTTTATTTTCCTATTTATATTCGGCAAACTATGAGAAGGTAGCCTACGTTAGAGCCGGCTATCCCAACGTCATGACAGTAATGTACAAGAATAAATAGCGCACGGTTATACAGTCACACTTAGCGATTTCTATCTTCTAGTAATCTTGGGCAAACGCATTCTAACAATTTTTTCTATTTTTAACATAGTTTCACCGGACGTTCTTGCATTTGGCTTCATTCGAAGGAATGACAATATATCAGCAATAGGGCGAATGCAAGCACTGCTGCAGTGGACTAGCGGTTACAGCGCTCAACTACAATCTAAGAGGTACTTGGTTCAATTTGCAGAATCACTGAGCGCTTTTTAAGAGGTTGCCCGGCCTGACATTATGCGTGGTGGCGGGTACTAATTTTTTGAGAAGTAGGCTTTCGCACTTGCTTCTTTCACTTCCCTTTTGAACCAAAAGCGCTGTACTGTGCTCCTTCAAAAATTAAAGAATTCAGGGTTTATAATTTTCACCTCCATTCTCTCTTATCGCAAAAGTGTCCAGTGCTGAAACACCAATATCATACCTGGTATATTACTTTTCAGGTGTTTGGATATTCGACCAGCAATCAGTCTTCACGGTGTTTTGAAGAAAACCTACACATGCAGTGAGCTAACTGCTTGCAGCCAAGTTGACTGCCTTTGTAGGGACACGCTTTCGTGCTAATTTGGTGGGCATCATTACATGCAGCAAGACCAAAGAGCACGGACAGTTAGAGCTGACGCAAACAGAGTGATTAGTTTGTGTCTTCTCTCCCGCTATTTGTCATGCTGCATGCTTCAGTGTAGTGTCGCTGTCAGTGGTTAAAATGAACTATAGCAGTTAATCGAGTTCAGCTGAGAGGGTTTCCTATTGTCCAGAATGGAACAGAACAATGGCAATTTGATTTGTGTGATAAAGAGATACCCTGCTTTTGGTTACTAAAATAAATTTCTAAACTGAAGTTTATTTTTCATTAACAACAGTTCCAGTGCAGACGAAAGGTGCATGGACGAAATTCGTGTATTCAGCTTGACTAGGTTTGTGACCTTAATTTTAATTGCAAACCGGTATCACAGTATGCATAAATATCACACACATGTACAACCACGGGTGATAGCTTGCTTATTCTGATTAAAATTGAAAGGTTAAAATTGACATATTCAACCAACGCAATGTGTACGAGATATGCCATGTAGAGTAGCTATGCTCTAAACTAATCTTCGCAGGTTCGTTCCATTTTATTCAATTTCTCGCCCATGACTGTAGGTTAGTAAATGAAACAACTTCGAACACACATATTCTGTGTAAGGTTACATTTATGTTTATGCAGTACAAAACAAATTGAATTGTATAATGGCTCAAAAGAGAAATAACTAGAAACAAATTCAGCCAAATCATTACCAAACTTACTCACCAATGATAAACGGATTCTCATTTAAAAGATAGATAGATAGATACATACATACATACATACATACATACATACATACATACATACATACATACATACATACATATACATATGTACACCCATACATACACATATACACTCAGGTGTAAATAATAAAATGAATGGCTATAAAACAACAATTCTAATACACTCATTTTGAATATACTACAGAAAGTAACCCACGAGAGAAATCCACCGGCACCGTTATGTCTGAACACGGTGTTTCTCGAACCATCTGGCAAAAGCTTGAGGCATAGTTTTCCGCTGCTGCCCAGTGACAGGCAGTTTTTATAAAAAACGCAAGAATAAAGCCCTTGACAATGTCATGCTAAAGAAAAGGGGTGTGCATCAATATTTTGTACATGTCTGCAATATCACTCTGTTTATTTACATAGCTTGGCTCATTCACAAACCACTAACAAAGCATGTTAGGACACTTGGGCTGAAAGTTGGCACAGCGCGAGTAAATACTAGACAATACACGAATAATACAATTATAAGCTACTAAGCTCCTTGGTGCAAACAGTGTTTATATTGACAGCTATAGGTGCCATTTCGTTTCTCCAAAACACTTCTCAAAAGTAGAATCCACTTTATTTAGCTAAAAGTTTCTATTCTGGTGCGTCGTGGTGGCTCAACGGTGGAAGTGACTCTTTCGGCCAAGAAAACAAAGACCAATTATTTTTCCAGTTAGTGAATTCACCCCATGCTAACATTGAGGCAGCTGGTAGGAGTGCTTTTGGAGAGACGAAACCACCACATTCCCACCAGTTGTGGCCTTGGGTAGCTACTTCACTTGGACAAAAATGATGAAAAACACTCCTCAAGAAGACTTTAAAGTTTGCACTTCAACACAGTTCCCATACAGCTGTCTATTAGTCTGCTTGAAAAATATTGAGTTTACTGGTGGGCAAAGACTGTACACTATGTGAGGTGATGCTCCAGTGCACTGCATGTATGTCTTGCTGCTGGCCTCAACTGCGATGTTGCTCAGCACATATGTGTAAAATAACAACTAATACTATGCCACTGCAAAGTAATTATGTGTCATTTGCATGAAACAGGGACCACAATAAAAGAACATAACAACATTTACCTTAACAAAGTTCAAAAAATGTAAATAAATTTCCACAGAGGTTTCACAGTTCATCTGAGGATAGTAATATTGGTTGTAAACACATTCTTACTTCCACTAACAAACTATTTTAAGATGCCAGATTCAATATTAGAGTATACCAGCACTTTTGTAGGGCTAAACAATTGTACAGGCACCTAGAAAAACACAAGTGAATGCATGCTACAGCTACATATAAAAATAAATACTTTTATTTCTAGTCTGAGTAGAGCTGCATAGATGATAAGTCACTTGCATTACATTATGAACAAACCTATCCGAGCAAAGCATGCATTTAAAAAGTTATACTTACACAGTAGATACGTAGGCTGTTGAAGGGCGGACAGGCAGTAGGATAATACCCAAGCACTAAAATCTACTGTTAAGATATACAAGGAGTAGTGATGATCCTCTTCCTTCCAAATAGGATAATCCACAAAGATTCACTTCCCAGAGCTTATACACTCATGGCATCATTGGTGCTATACAAATGAGTGTACACCGAAGGATTACGTCGACTAAGTACATGATTACTGCATCCAAGGCTTTACGTCTTGTACTACAAAGAATGCAAACACAGTTACAATTGGCGACCATGGATGCTGTGATTTCTGGCATGTAAGTGTAGAGGCACACAGGCACTTACCACACATGTTAAAAACTTCAGCTCAAAATTATTTGCCCACTAACACTACACAGCCTTTAAATTAGTGTCATGGTTTGGTGTCTTCTATGCAAAATTTAAATAATTTCGAATGCAAGCGAATGAACTGCTGAATAATGCACTGCTAAGAAGTTAAGCAGCAGCTGCTCCTGACATCACAATGTGCTATTTCTGCTGTTGTAAACTTTGAGCAGGAGAACAGTCAGTGGCAGTCCCTTTATACTTGTTGGTCTTCTGTGCTCTGTTCTTGATACACTGTACATGACCGTGGAGCACCGAACCCCTTGTTACTGCTGGAACTTAAAAAAATACAGATCTTTGTGACAACCATGCTACATGCCAGATTGTATAGTTGTCAATTATGTGCTCATAAGTACGATATTGTATTTTCAGAAGCCTATGACAAGCCTCAACACACACATACACAAACAGTGGAGACCGAAAATATATTTAATATGATACAAGAGCAAAACTACAATGTTATAGATGGAGGCATGAAACTCCTGACAAGCATAAAAAGCCAATAGAACCAATAGAGTTTCTTTGATTTCGACTTTACACTAGGTGCGAGAAGTAGATCACAAATAAGTTCACTAAGAAACACAAGTTAGACTGCATTACAACACAACAGCCAATGTTCATAACTTTAAGGCTGTCCAACATAGCCAGCTCACCATACCGCATATAGGAGCAAATGGGCAGTCTAGAAGACACAAAGAACTTGTGGATTATGAGTGTGCTTGTTGCTGACATCTATTACTCTAAATGAAGAAAACCTTTCAAAAAGGCACTTCATCAGGGGAAATAATCATACGCAACAAACACATCGATCTCCTACAGGTGCCACCAACACTCACCATTATTGTTGATACCAGTGTCTTGCCGGATGGATATGCTGCGGTCTGCACAGAACACCAAAGGAGCGCTCCATGACTTGGATTGCATGTGTGCTAGCTGCATTGATCTGCTGCTGAAATAGGCTAGCCACAGACAGAGAAATGAGAAGACATGGCTTTGAAACACACTTAACGTCACCTTTAGATATCAACAATGCTTACTTAGGTCAGGTACAATTTGTATAAAAATATATATCACTATGCAATTGTGGTGAACATGTTCGGCTGAAACACAAGCAACAGCACTGAGAGAGAAAAAGCTACACTAGGTAAAAGATGCAGTTACTGTCTCTATGTCATCTGAAGCTTCTTCAATAGGTCTATCTCCTTGCAAGTTGTGAACAGCCAGGTGATTTTCATCCACTTGCTACTTCCTTCCAGAACACTCGATCCACAGAAAGAGTCACAAGCTCGAGAGCTCAATAAGAAATCAAAGTATTTGTGCTCGTTTCAAAGCACAAGCTTTTGAGTCTCAGATTATTGGAGTTTCATTCATAAGCTGCAGGCGTTCAGCTTTTAACATTCGCAATTATTTTGAAATTCAGTTCTATAAATGTTGAATAAGAATTATGTGTAAGAATATTACAGGTATCCACTGAAAGCAGCCATGCTTGGGTTTTCAGTTTGTGCACAGTAAGTGGTGGTCACGTAATCGTAGGTAATAAAGAAAAACTAACCTTGCAGCCAGCCGTTAGCAGTTTTGTGCCCTCGAAGCTCCCAAGCAGATCATGTAAAATTTACGTACCGCAATATATATGTCCTACTGAAGTATAGTACTACCACAGTGGTAATCGTCTACAGAACTAAGTTTCCAAAATAACAAATTTTTTAAGTGCCACCTGGCTCCTGAAAAATACATTCACAATAACTTTCCAACTATCAAACGTGGTCAATCGACAGGCCCAACCTCATAATCAAACAAGAGCTCACTTGTATCAAATCACAAAAAACTTTTTATGTATTTGCTTCATAATATATGTATGTATATAACAGTAGTAGTAAATTTTTCATGCTTCAACTTATCATAGAGAAACATTACATCTGATGGGCTTAAAAACTTGCACACGGTATAGAACTGCGTGAGTTATAGTACCGGTGAAATTTAGTTCTGCAAGGTGAACTCTCCGATGGCAGCATTTAGTAGCCGACGGTGTCATGAAGAACCAAGTACGGCCAACAGGGAAAGGGCATCTGCAGACTGGAAGCTGCCAATGACAGCAATGAAGGGCTGGCCAGGCGTGCACGTTCATTGATAAAGTGTAAGAACTGGCCATGACCGGCTGTTGTCAAGGCTCTAGTGCCGTGCAAAACGATGGCCAGACGAACTAGGAAACCTGTAGTTAGGCGATATTGGCCTACAACTTCATCCAAAGCAAGGCATTGGTGAAATCTTTGCTTTTTCTGGGGGCCGGAGGGAAGATTGACGTTCACGGGCTCTTGCTGCCACATAGAACTCTCAAGTTGTTACCGAAGAACAGTTTAGGCGCGCTTCCAAAGTGACACGATCCACAACAGAATGTAGCATCTCGCAGCTTTGGTTGATCACATCACAACGCTAGGTCTGAGGGCTGGAAGGAAGCTTGACGTTCACAGGCTCTCGCTGCCCCTTAGAACTCTCAAGTTGTTACCGAAGAACAGTCTAGGCGCACTTCCAAAGTAACACAATCCACAACAGAATGTAGCATCTCGCAGTTTTGGTTGATAGCATCCCAGCGCTAGGACTATGATTATCACAAAAAGGAGAAGTGACGACTTAACAAACAAAAGCGCCAAGCTGCCCCACCACAACTTCGCAGGGCAAAACAGTTGTCAACGCTGTCTTTCAGTTTTCGGTCACACGAGCACAGCTTGTTCACAAGTCTTGGAACGTCAACACAGCACCACTGTTCACAACGAACATCGTTTCACTACCGAACAGTACATTGCTCTCAAGTAAATAGAAGTGTACGGACTAACTAGTGGCGAAGCAAGAACCGAGCACGTAGTTCATACGTTTCCGTACGTACTTGGGGTCACTCAAGTAACGTGTCAAAACGCTGTCAATCCGAAATGTCGCACAGCACCCAACTGAGAGACTGGAAAGTCAAGCGAACGAACTGTTACCGGCACACAAACACACATTGCAGGCTTCTCGAGTGCTGGTTGCCGTCGATACACCGACGCCGATCCCCGCTTGATAAACACACCGGCGCACGGGCTTCGCTGCGCTTCACCGTACACCATTGCACTGCCACAGCTTTCTGCACTGCTTACACGCACCGAAAGAGCTGCTGTAATCACAACACATCCGGTCAAACGCTGAAATAACTCGTGCGAGAAGCGTTTGCTGAAAGTCGCACCGACCGATATGCTCTTTACGACACCATGTTGTTTTCTACAACTGCGCAACACAGAAGAGAGCTCTGAGAAAGTACTTGCACTATTTTCACGGCGTGAGAAAAATTTCTCTTATGTGCGACGGGGTGATATGACAAACAGGACAGGCGTGCCAGATAAAGAAAGTGTTTCGGCAACATTACGGAGTGAGCTGATGTAGAGGGTATTGCTTCACAACCAATAACAAGCTGTGCCTGTCGGCCAAGCCGTTGTCTGCTCGCGTTTGTAGTCTGCTTCGATCAGAGCATACGACAGGGGATTTGCCTTCGCAACGCTATTATTCTCAGGTCAAGTGGTTCCTGCGTCGCACAAAATACTTGTCAGGGGCTCACTCTACCTTTGAATGATGTTTGTGTGCCAAGTTAAATGGCTGGTAATTGACGCAGGGATAAATTTAGCCAAGGTTTGCTCCAGAATCGTGAGGGTTTGCATATTTTCGGTGTCATACAAAGTTACTACGGTCATTTCATTCCGATTGCTTGCCATATTATCACGGTCCATATCGGTGTCTGAACAGTGAAGATGCATGATTTGTTTTTAGTTCCATAAGTAATCACGCGCACCCCTAATACGCTTTAGTTAACAAAGTACGCTTTCTTCCAGATCGTCCCAAAGTGTATCGACAGCTGTATTTCAGAGATCGCAACCATTGGACAGTTAGAGCCAATGAAAGTACACTAGAGCACAAACTTTATGAACCACACACTGAAAACTTCCTTTCATGTTTTATTTCCAATAGCGTGCAAAGAATGTGCTCCCATTAACCTCTTTTGTGGTAATTTCCACCAATGAGGCAAGGATCTCGAGTCGCACTTTTAATTGGATGAGAAGGGGCACAACACAACAACTTAACATATAAGGTTGATCCTATGCCATGCCGCGTTCGAATGCACGGACCATTCACGTATCACATTGGTTTTCATCCAACCACAAATCTTTACATGCGTAGTTTTATGCCATTGACGCCCAATAGAATTCTTCAATGACTGCGACTTCGAACTTATTGGACGATGGTGGTTGTCAACACCATCCACTTCGTACAAGGGAAACAACACGCGAATCGCAAAGCACCGAAAGAAATAAAAACGCACCAGCAGTCATCAGGCAGCCCTTAATGGGCGTGAATTAACTCAATACCAGCCAGGGCGTCAAAGTATACCGCCGCGGCAGCAGGTTCTACATTGTTCGTAAGAATGGTCCGGACCACTCTTAGGATTTTCTCTCAGCCATGCTGTTTTTACGCACAATTTCGCTTCGTGAATCCACTTACGAGCACTTTTCGGTGACGTAAGCAAATATAGCAACTGCATCACCATCGCTGACATGTTCCCGGGCAGTCACAGCGCGCTTTATTTGCAGCGGCCGTTGTGACAACGATGGCCTCTTACGACGTTTTTTCGTTTCGTGAATCGACTTACGCAACAAAATTTCTCTTGCGCAAAAATGTTTTCGTAAGTGAGTTTCGTGAATCCAGCCCCAGTTTATTATCCGACCATCCAGTCCCCTGCTTTTAGCCACGTCACAACCTCGCGACATCTGGTGGAGGTGCAGGGTAATGTCATCGCGGAGCATTTCATCGACTTCTTTTTATGGCCTCATGTTTTTGTGTCGAAACTCTGCACGGAATCTGACACAGTGGCCTGGCAATTTCTTCTATTACGATTCGACGTTTTGCGACTGGTGTCTGTCGAATTCTCGATGACGACGAGAAGCAGTTATTGTATTTTAGGAGTATGTTCTAGAGCTGCTCTTGTTGATGCGTTGGAAGTCTTGAATTGACGTCGCAAACTTGTTGAAGGGTTTCAGTCGTCGGAGTAGAATCGACAGAATCAGTGAGGGCGAAAGTGTTGCTGGCTTCTAGTATCTCTTCGGTGTGGGCAAGTGTCGTGCCTTTGCTCACATGCTTGTACTCGTTGCTAAAGTTCGTGAGCATCACCCTTGCGTTCCCTCCTCGCAGCATGGCTATTCCTTTAACGACGCCAACTTCGCGGTTGATCAGCAGGTGTTAGTCGCCTTCAACGACGCCTTGCATGTCTCTGGATTACTGAGTGCCGACGGAAATGCTGACGCTGGAGCAAGGAGGAATGGTTACTTGGTCTTCCAGCAAATTCAAGGTGTGCCTTCCTGATGACGTGCGCGTGATCAGTGTTTTTTTCTGTGGATAGTTGTGACGTGCCACTGTGGCCGTGGTAAATACTGGGTTTCAAAGCGGCCTAAGAAGGACATCCACGCTATTTCAAAATCTGGAAGGGACTGCCAGACCCTTTTTTATTTCACGTTCCTCGAGCGCCCGTGAGCCCGGCACCAATCTACTCCGTTTTTGTCGACTAAGGCGCGAAACATTCACCAAGCGTCACCTGCTATCGCTCGTCACAAGGCCGGGTTTAAAAACTGGTCGTCCCGACTTCATACACAAAACACTAAGACACACATAACTAACTTAACCAGCCCTATCTGTAAGTATTTACAAAAGTCAACAAAACATTTTCTATCCACTTTCAGGCACACAAAACTTCATACGTGCGCCAATGACTATTTGCATGGTACCCATGTACGTTTTAGTCCGAAGCATTGGGTTGCTGCATGTGAGCAATGGGGCTCCGATATGGTCTTAATTTTTTAACATGCACAATGTCACTGCCCATGTTGTCCACTGGTTTGATCTCGTAGTTCATGCGAGACAGTTTGTTCACTATCTTGTGAAATCTGGTGTACGATATAGGTGTTTTGACACCAGACGTTGCAGCCTTGAGAAGCCCCAGTTGTCCTCTTTCAAACACAACGTCCTTGTGGTGCTTGCAAAAGTACTATTTCTGTTTTTCTTGAGCTTGTCGGATGTGCATGGCTGCGATCTCCCTGGCTTTTTGTAGTCGTTCACGCACTACTGTAAATAGTTTGAACCTTCTTTGGGCTCTTCAAGTACTCGGCAGCTGTATACAACATCTAATGGTAGCAACGGATCCCCACCATAGACCAGGAAGAAGGGAGTTTGGCGAACTGCGTCTTTGTACCAGGTGTTGTGACAGAATACAATATAAGGGAGGACATCGGCCCATTTTTTTCTCCTGGCCAGCTGTTGTCATGGTGATGATCTGTTTGATTGTCTTATTGGCTCTTTCACACAAGCTGTTTGCTGCGGGGTGATATGTGGCAGTGGCAGCATGTCTGATGCCCCGATTTTTAGGTATGCTTCAGTACAGCGCGCCATCATTTGAGAACCGTTGTCTGTGATAATTACGGCTGGGCATTGCGTGTCGGTAAATGAAAAATCTTTAATGGTAATCACCGGGACAAAGCTCTTGTACGACCGCAATTTAGTGGCAGTGAAACCCATGGTAACAGCTGCATAGGAAAATACAACAAAGGTTTTGATCACGAACTGCTCTTTTCCAGCCGTCTTGCTTCCTTATCAGATTACAATTGGCCTCATTGAAGAAGCAAGCAGAATTGAGGATGTTGAACTATTTGTAAAGGACTGCCAATAGATGCTCCAAATTTAATGGCTTCCTTCGCCTGGGGACCTTGATGCGCCACCAGTGTCGTACGGCCGTCGATCCGCAGCACAGTTCAATTACAATAGGAGACGTCAGCCTTAACAATGACACAACATGATCTTCCAGTGAGCTGCAGGTCGTGAAGAATTTGTTGGTGCACCATGCACTTAGCTTTGCGCAGTCAAGAATATATGTAAGCTCCTGCACAGTTGAGTGACATAGCATTCCAACTGAAAACGCAAAGCCAATATCGCAACCTTCTCGCAGATTGTCACCAGCACAGGGTGATCTCGTCAAAAGTATGATCAAGGACCTCATTGATGCCAATATATTGCGGTCTTCTCGGAGTTGTTGGGCGTAACCCCTTGTTCTTTTAGCAAAAAAAAGACGGGACGACGCACATATGTGCGTTGATTCTCGAAGTCTCAACGTCGTCACTGAGGCATTGTGTGCCCTTTCCCGAGAATTGAAGATGCGCTGAAGGCTCTCACCGAAAGAGAGTACTTTTCTGTTATAGACTCGGTGTCTGTATTTTATCAGATCGCGATGCAGCCAGATGACAAACAGAAGACTGCCGTGTTCACGCCATGGGGTTTTTACGCAATCCCCCGAATTCCATTTGGCTTTAAAGGTGTGCCAGTCTCATGTCAGCGAGCCGTGGATACAATCATTGACGGTATTATATACGATAATGACCTTGTGTATATGGATCACTGCGTAGTCTTCAGTCGGACAATTGAAGAACACGTTTGGCACCTTCAGAACATATTTACAAGGTCAGAAATAGCGGCCTTGAAGTTCTAGCCACAGAAGTGTTTCTTTTTTCTACTGCCATCAATTACCTTGGGCACGTTGTCACAAAACACGGTGTATCTTCCGACCGATCAAAACTGGCAGCGGTTCAGGCGTTCCGGCCTCCTCGAAATGCACAAGAACTACAAACACTCCTCAGGCTCATATCGTACTTCAGGAAGTTTATTCCGAATTACAACGTCATCGCAGCACTTCATCGATCACTCCTAAAGAAAAACGCTACATTTTTCTTGAGAAGAAGATCAACAAGTGGCATTTGATACATCAAAACACGCAATGTACCAGCCGCCTGCTTTTAAGCTATTCTCCGAAAAATGAGAATTTGGTGTCCAAGTACACACAGATGCATTTCGGCTCGACTTGGGAGGTATATTGCTTCAATAGAATGAAGAGCGACGATATTGTTCAGTGCTATACTTGAGTCGATCTTTCAAAGGCGCGAGACACGCACCGAGCGTCGTCTGCTAACGCTCGTTACATGCCCGGGTTTGGAAACTAGTCGTCCCGACTTCATAAACAAAACACTAAGACACACATAACAGCTTAAACAGTCCTATATGTAAGTATTTACAAAAGTCAACAAAACACTGTCTATCCACTTTCAGGCACACAAAACTGTATGCACGCACCAATAATATTTACACTGCACGGCATCCATGTACACTAGTCCGAAGTTTTACGTTCCTCCATGGGAGCAATGGGGCTCAGATAAGGTCTTAATTTTTCAACATGCACAATGAGACTTCCCATGTTGTCCACGAGTTTGATCTCGTAGTTCACGGGAGACACTTTGTTCACTATCTTTTGAGGTCCGGTGTACGATGTAGTTGTTTTCAAACCGGACGTTGGAGCCCCCTTTCTGGCGCCAATTGCGACGTGCCATTGTGGCCGTCGGATATACTGGGTTCCGAGACGGAATATCAGAAAGGAACTGCCACATCCTTTATTTATTTCACGTTTTTCGAGCACCTGCAAGCTCGGCATCGATCTACTTCGTTTTCTTCGCGCTAAGGCGCAAGACACGCATCGAGCGTCGTCTGCTATCGCTTTTCACAATAGTGTTATCGACTTTGGTCTCAGGTCGCTGACCACACCATGGAGGCTCAAGAAGTCCCTTCCGAGAATGACATCTCTCGAGCAACGCTGCTGTAGGACGAAACTTGCTGGTTAAATGCGACTGTTGATGATCACTATAGCTGTGCAGATTCCCGCTGGTGTCAATAGGTGACCTGCAACTGTACCGATTTCAGAGCCTTCCCAAGCTTTCCTAACTTTCTTCAACTTCGAGGCAAAAGTCCCACTGGTGACGGAATAGCCGGCTTCGGTGTGGACGAGAGCTGTCACGCTGGGGCTGTCGATAAAAATGCCGAGGATGCTAGTTGGTCGCCTGGCGTTGCGATTGGGTTGCGGCGTATTATCACGGCTGCGACGGTTTGCACCACTGTTTTTTTTACGTTGCGAAATCAGGACTTCATCTGGTTGCGGAGTTTCGACGCCGGGGTTACGTTGAGGTGTCGGCGGTTTTTCGAAGTTTCATTCTGGTGGTGTCGTCGTCGGCGAAGGATCTTCGGCAGCTATATGTGCAGGCCGAAACCAATTATTCCACAACAAAAAGAAGTGCCTTTCCATCGGTTCGGCGACGTCAAGGTTTCGTCCCTACCTCTAAGGCAGGCCCTTCAATGTTGTGAGCGACCACTACGCCTTGTTTTGTCTAGCTCACTTAAAGCAACCTTCAGGTCGCCTCGCCCAATGGAGCCTGAGACTTCAAGAATACGAAATTACTGCCATCTACAAGTCCGTTAGGAAACGCTCTGGAGCCGACTACCAGTCGCGAGTCCCCGTCGACCCACCACCGCCTGAATACCTGAATGATGACTCCTTCTTGGGAACAATAACCGCCGACGACTTCGCGGAACTCCAGTGGGCTGACCCGGATCTTAGGAGGCTAATAGAATACCTCGAGGGCAGGACCTCCGTCGTTCCAAAGGTATTCAAACGGGCACTTGCGCGTTTCCGCTGTGAAACTGCCTTTTCCAGAAAAAGAACTTCTCGCCGCTTCAAGCCAAGTACCTCCTTGTGGTGCCTTCAGCTCTGCGACCGGAACTCCTTCAAGCCCTGCGCGACGATCCAGTAGCAGGACACCTTGGTGTTTCCCGCGCTCGCGAGGACACAGGAAAGGTACTACTGGCCGCGCCTTACCGCCGACGTCACTCGTTACGTGAGGACATGCTCAAACTGTTAGTGACGAAAGCCACCACCGACAAGGCCACCAGGATTTCTTCAGCCGATTGAACCACCTCGCCGACCATTCCAACAAATCGGGATTGATCTACTGGGGCTGTTTACAACGTCAAATTTGGAAAACAAATGGATCGTCGCAGCTACTGACTACCTTGACCACTACGCCGAAACAAAGGCCCTACCCAAAAGTAGTGCTGAAGAGGCGGCAAAGTTCTTGGTTGAGAACATTTTTTTTCGCAATGGCGCCCCAGAAGTAGTCATCGCCGATAGAGGTATGGTCTTTACTGTTGAATTGACTGAAGCGATTTCGACACATAGCCAGGCAAACTACTGCTGCACCACCACCTACCACCCACAGTAAAATGGTCTCTCCGAGTGGGTAAACAAGACAATCGCCAGCATGCTGGCCATGAACGTCGGCGTCGAACCCAAGACGTGGGACGCCGTCTTTCCGTACGTGACCTTCGCATACAACACGGCCGTACAGGAGACGACGTAGATGCGACCGTACAAGTTGGTCTACGGAAGGAACCCGGACGACGCTGCCCAACGTCAATGATGAAGAAAAGCTCGACGTCACCCTCTATCTTCAGCGTGCTGAAGAAGCTCGTCAACTTGCGCGACTGTGCATCACAAATCAGCAAAGACGGACCACTTCCGTTACAATCTTCGGCGATGCTTCGTGAAATATCAGCCCGGACAACGTGTTTGTGTACGAACGCCGATACGCCGACGTGGACTCAGTGAAAAAAAACCAGCGACGGTTTTTCGGGCCATACAGAGTAGTACGACATCTCGGCACATTCGACTGCGACGTTGTCCCCGACGGCATTACGAACTCTCAACGGCACCAACCACGACCGGAAGTCGTCCATATTGCGTGCCTCAAGCCATCTCATGAACGTTAGCAAACTGAAAGAGTGTATTTTGGGGTTGTTATAGTGCTGTATCGTACTTTATTGTTTCTATTTTCGTACATTACTATTGCACTTGCATCTTCTGGTAAAGCATCGGGACGATGCCTTTTTCAGAGGGTGGCAATGCCACGTTCCTTTCCTCAAGATTTGTTACTACCCCGATACACTACGTTCTCCATCGAGTCTCCTGCCATCTGCCACGTCACGACCCCGTGACAATACTGTTATAAAAAAGTGTACCTATCTTCCTGCAAGGTTTTAAATACTAGCAGTTCATATCTTCCTAAAAATAAATGCATCCACAAAGAGAAAGTCGCAGTATGTTTTCAATAGTTAGCTGACGTTTTTTTACCGACAGTGGTCAAGAATAAGGTGCCCACAAGTCATCGTTGTAAAAAAGCTCTTTGAAACAGTACATGTAATCCTTTGTGGATTACTGGTACTGAGAAGACCCATTGAAACAATTAATATACAATGTTGCAAAATATTTACCAGCAATTCCAACGATCTTTCGGTAGGTACTAAATGCCATTTCCAACGACCACCTGGCAAGATTAAAAATTGAAATTCTATTAGCAACTGATGCATCAGTTAGTGAAGAAAAGCCAGAAGTCAGAATTGCATACTTAGTGTTGCTTTGGTTTTTTTCAATTCGTTGACCTGATTTCACACTCATTTATGAGATGGAATTATTTCTGATTCTCTCATATTACGAAATTTCGCTCTATTCGTTCCCATTTGTATTAGTAGTACAAACTGCCTGCCTGTGTATACTTCATCTCCTGCACCTAATAGGTCTATTGCTGTTGAAGGGTTTTATCACCTTGCCCAAAAACGTTTAGGACTTATTCACTTGGTTGGTACCAGGGCATTATGGTTTAGCCATCAATGATTATGACGGTGCATTTGCAGGGGACTTACATATTTTCCCCATAATTTTGATATTACCGACGATAGTATTTATTGTGGCGACACGCTTCGAAGAACTTGTTACATCAGATAATTTTGAAATGTCCCGATTGGGAACATCAGGGTTTTCTCAAGTTATGTAACCTTGGAAAAATTGATGGTGCTCCTCCATAACAGCGAAGATAAGTATCACCAGACTGTGATGCCATGTCCCCCCACTGAACGTTTATCTAAACAGATCTGGTCTGGCACAGCCACCCTTGTAGCGTTCCTACTTAAAAAAATGGAACAGCAATATAGCTTCAGTATAGAGCTGATGTCCATCTTAATCTGCTTTATTATTAACTGCATCCTGAATCCATGGCCAAAAGGAAAGCTACAAGCCACTGCAGCACGTGTAGTCGTTCAATTTCTGGAGGAATCAGAAGTAGCTCAAAAGTACTAAACAAAAAAAGCAAATGTTAACCGCGCTATGTTTCAAAAAAGTATTTTCCTGCTTCACTACGCTATTTTTGGGAAAACCTTTTTGAAAACATGTCAGTATTTAAGCGACGAGATCACCTTACACGTTTTATTGAACTTTCACGTTTTTGTGTGAACACCTAAATTGGCAAGATTACTTGTGTGGATTTCTTTGTTTTGTTTTTTACAAACTCAGTGTGGTGCGGACACAGTTCTACGCAGTGTGGACTCATTTCTGTGTGGTATGGACACTCAGTGTGGAAAAACGTGAACTCAGTGTGTAACTGTTGTGGTATGTACATATGTATATCCTTGTGTTTGCTATTGAATGTGCGATGTTGAATTTCGTGCAAGGGAAGAGGAGTAGCCGGCACTACGCCTTGGCACCCACCTATCCTTATATACAATAAATAAAAAGCTGCATCCTTCTCTTCCTTCCTGCCCCGGCTCTCGTGCTTCTTCTTCTGTCCCAAGACTCATACTGCTTCACCCTTCTCGATTTCTTTTAATTACCTCTCCTGGGGTAATATTTGAAGACATTTCCCACTGAAGCACAATCAACTGATATCCGTTCACCACTGTACCAGACAGTCTTCAAAATTCCGTTCTGAGTGGCTGTCTTGGTCACAGAGTAAGGACCGTAAATTTTACCACTCTCATCTCTTATTCCTTTCTTCTTTATTACGAGGTTGGTGACTTGAATGTGTGACATGTCTCCTAGATGCCTCTTGTCGAAATTCTTCTTCATTCATTTTTGGTATCTCTTCTCCTTCAACTTTTCTTGCCTATCCTCGACGATTTTGCGATTTTGATGTTTTTTAAAAGTCCCAACTCAAGGTATGGCTGCAGAATAGCGGTTTCTCCTGATGAAGAGTACTGTGGACTGCACCCCAAGCAGTTTGTAATAGGATCGATTATGATGTTTCACGGCGGCTTCCAAAGAACATTTCCATCCGCTAGAAAAATTATCGTACATCTCGATGTACAGTTTCACGTCCCGTATGGTACGTTCAGCCAGCCCATTCGCTGCGGGATGGTATGGAGCACGGAACTTGATCAATATATTGTGATCCCCAGCCCATCTTGCTAGCTTCTCGCTCTTGAACGCAGGGCTATTATCGCATACAATCGACCGCGTAGTCTTAAACATGTCTCTTTCGAGGAGGGTTATGACACTATTTGCATCTTTTTTTTCTGCTCGTGCCGCGACTATCCTTGTGCATTTATCTATGGCCAGAAGAAAAGCTTGCGTTTCCTTGACTACTTCTCGTTTCTTATTTAGTTCGGCGAAAACTAGGTGAACTACATCAAAATGCACGATCGAGTGGCAAGGTAGTATCAAAGCATCTGTAGGCTCTTTATACTTGACTTCGTGTACTTGACACACATGGCAGGAACGAATACACTGACTGACGTATTTCTTCATGTAATGCCGTGTGAATCTCTTGAACATTTTGTTGTAGGTGTGCCAACACTCGTCGTGTCCTCCAGATTCTGGGCATCGTGGTACGACTAATAGACTCTGGAAACAAGTGTTGGAGGGACTTGATACCGACCTTTCGTAAAACCAGTTCTTCGGAGCCTTCCCTCAGCTTCACTACATTGATTTCTTCGGATTGTTCTGTGTTGCTTGGTACCGTCAACCTTGATAGAGCATCTGCATCGGTTAAAATGTGCCATATGGTAAAGGCGAATCGCTGCAAGTATTTCACCCATCTAGCAATACATCCTTTAGTTTGGTTCATATTCAAGAGATGAGTGAGGGCCTGGTGATCGGAGAATAAAGTGAAGTTCGTACCTTCCAGTTACATACAAAAGTACTCGATGGCCTTCAGAACCGCCAGGGCTTCCTTTTTCGTGTTAGTGTAGTTAATTTCAGATGGCTTCAACGTGTAACTGCAGTAACCTACTGCGTGTTGCTTTTCTCGGCTGGTTTCTTCAATACAATTTTGGTACAACACTGCACCAGTCCCCTAATGTGAGGCGTCAGTGTTTAATTCAAAGGGTAAAGTGAAGTCTGGTAGGCGTAGGACAGGTTCAGAAGAAATTCTGTGAACCAAAAAACGGTACACTCTCTCACATTCGTCACTCCAGTCAAAGGGAACGTCTTTCTGTGTTAAACGTGTGAAACAGCTAGTTTTGACAGCAAACTCCTTTATGAAAGATTGAAAATGTCCTGCCAATTCCCAAAACACACGTAGTGAATAGACGTCATAAGGTTCTTCCACTGGCAGATCTTCTCGACGGACTCTTGTTTTGTGCTCTTGGTGTTCTCATCAGACTCGTCCAAGAAACACAAACTTTAATTGAAAGAATGCACTGTTCTTAAAATTAACCTTGAGATATACCAAGCTTAAGGGGTTTAACACCTGAGACAGATGGTCCTGAAGCTCAGCCTCGGCTTTGCAAAAGGCTATTATGGCGTCTATGTACACATTATAGAAAACACCAAGGAATGGACTTTAGAACGTCGTTCATGATCTTCTGGAACCACGCTGGTGAGTTTTTCCAACCTAAAGGCAGCGGGTTGTACTCGTAGAGGTCGAATGACTTGATAAAAGCTGTGTACATTTTTGTTTCTTCGGTTAGTGGGAGATGCCAGAAGCCTTTGCACAAATCAATGCGAGAAAAATGTCGGCAATCACCAGTCTCATATATAATTGTGTCGATTTTCAGCATGGGAAATGGTACGAGTTCTGTGACGATTGAGAACCCTGTAGTCGGTGCATATTCTGAAGGTTCCGTCTTAATTCGGTGCAATCGTTATTGGAGAAGCGAAGGGTGATACCGATGATCATATGATATCAGCATCTAGCATCTCCTGCAACTGTTTGTTGAGCCAAATATTTCGCTCTCGTGACTTATTGTAAGGTGATTTTTGAATGACGGACTTGTCAGCGAGCTCGAAAAGAACCTAGTAAGAGTTCATCGCCTCAGGATAGCTTTTGCTGCGTACAAGTGCAGGGTAGGTCGTTGCGATATCATTCAAGCACTTTACAATTCGTAGGTTATCTTGTCAAGCTTGATATGTCTCTTTCCTTGCTGCGGCGTCGACTAGAATCACATCGTCCCAGTATAAGTTGATCTTTCATATTTTATATCTGGTATTGATAGCATAAAGTCGTACGTCACCCCCTCTACCACAAACAGTTCGCTCGTAATATTCTGACCCTAAAACTTGATGTTTACAAAGGTCCACTTATCATGCAACGCTACTTTTTCATCACAGTCTTGTACCCATAGGTCTCTCCCACTATGCACGCGACGTGCATCCACCACCTCGGCATTTATAACAGACAAAGGTGCACCGCTGTCTACGAGAGCCATCATCGGCTTGTTTCCTACTTTGACGGGATTGTGGAGTAGGCTAGAGAAACTTAAATAAACAGTATCATTGAAAGTCATCGGGAGAGACTGATCACCCTCATTCTTTAGTTTTTTTTTCTTTTGAATTCCTCCAGAGCTTCAGTGTCGATATTATTAACTCAATCTCTTGGAGTGCGCCAAGTCCAGTTATCTGTGCTACTTGCAAGGTGGCTCGGTTCTAGCTGATCGCGGCTTGACTGGTCTGCTTTACTTGGACTGAAACATCTGCTTTATTTAGTGATTATGCTTGTTTTCGAAATCGAAGTTATGTTCTGAAGACACTCCCGGAGCACATCTAGAGATTTTGGTGACCATATTTGCACCTGCTTCAAGACTTCAGTGTCTAATCTATGCATTATTAAGGCTACTACGGCCGTAGATGAAAGCAAAAGCTCAGCTAGCTTTCAAACACGGCGTTTCTCCAACAAGTACTCGACAAAGGAGCTTTGATTTGACTTGAAAAAAATAGCTGGACTACATCTATGTACTGGATTGTTTCCGAATGCGGTCAAAAGTTTCTTCTTCCATTGACTCCAAGAGTCGCCACTGTCTTGCTGAATGCATATTTCATACCCCTTGAGCGCAACACCTCTCAAATGAACACGCATGTTAGTGATTTTATCCTCATCAGAGAGCCACCTGTTTTTTACAGCGGTATATTCGTAGAACTGAAGCAAACTTTCTGGACTTGAAGAAATACCGTCGAAGGCATCAGGCTCTACAAATATAAGAACTGGTTTCTCAGCATTGAGAGAGCTTATAGTGGATTTCATTATTTGGTTCTGTTGCGCAATCTGTTCAAGTTGCAGCTGAAGATCTTTCAAAACGAGGCTCACCTCTTACGTCGAAGACCGTCATCCCGAGTCTCTTCGACGCGCTGATGCAAGAACTAGGTTGTAAAAGGTAGCCACATGCAAGTTCACTTGTACAGCACCTTTCCGTCGTAGTTCAATAGATTCCACGGCTGCCTTTCCCACAATCAGGTAAACGAGTTCTTCCGAGCAGAGCTCACGAGGTAGGTCCACCACTGCTTCATTTTGAACTTGGTACTTAGAAAAGATGATCTTATCTGCGGAGGTCTCGTCAACGAAGAACGTCACCCACTTGTTCGCTTCGATGACAAGCTGCGCCAAAATAATGTAGTGTTCCCACTTAAAAGAACGGAACAGCTATATAGCTTTAGTGTGGGAACTGCCGTCTATCTTAATTTGCTTTATTTTTAACTTCACCCTTCTCTTCTTTTCTGCCCCGGCTCTCGTGCTTCTTCTCCTGTCTCAAGGCTCATACCGCTTCAATTCCTATGCTACCACTGCACCGAAACTGAATCTCTGCCTTATTTCGTCTTAACGGGCAGGTTATTTACCAATAAAAAAAAGACTGTTAAAAAAACCTCTTGGTAGGTTGGCTTTAAATTTAACCATTACGGTGGTTCCTTTTTTTGGAGCACCTGAAAAAAAATTTAGCCACAGCAACGTTTCCGAGGGTGTCTGTGATTTTCGAAAGAATACAAAACGAATAGAATGATAGGATTAAGCAGGATATAATTTTATATTTAACCATAATATATCTTGTTGGGTTTAATATTTCACTTTCTTTCTTCATTCTACTTTTATTCTATGTTTGCCAATCTATCATTTGTTAAAACAACGCTACCTAAACCTATTCGTCTGGTACAGCAAGTTTATTTCAAAGATGAGGTAGCGTTAGTTTTATGCTGAATCTCACGTTAAGGGTTGCGCCAAGAGCATCAGGAACAACCAGATAACAAGCTATTTCTTTTTAGGAATCGGAGACATTCGGACGGGGCACCAACTCTCGGCAGCAGGAACAGCAGCTTTCTATAACTGAGTGAAAAATGGGCGAGAAAAAAGAACACCCGCATATTCTAACAAGGGGAGCTCGAGTAAACACATCGCAGAGTGGAAGGGGGGTTGCACGTGATTGTTGCGTAATGGGGTACGGTTTGGGAACGCCTAACAGTTATTTCAGTTTTATCGTTCCTATTTACTGCGTGGAGGAGAAGCGTTGCCTTCAACAAGTGATGAGACACTGATCTTGGGTTGCGTCGCACTGCTGGTTTAAGGTACCGTTCTTTCCATCGCTCCTCTCGGGTCAAGCAAAGCGCTAAGTCAAGCGAATGCCAAATAAGGACGCCCTTGACTGAGTTGCGAGCGCGCGATCTAGGGTTGTTATTCTTGACATCGTCAAAATCCACCATGTTGTCACAATCCTCCAATGATCGATGCTGATTGACCGAGTTGACGGCTACGACCTCTCTGATTGGCCTGAAATGACGCCATTACAAAATTTGACAATACGGTTGAATTATACAGTGTCCACATTAGTACACCTAGTGCCTATATATACAAAAAAGGCAGCGATTAGTCGTGCACCGCGAGCAGTCAGTTTTTAATGTGATAGCCTTAGAGAGCTCTTGTCGCGCAAATTCTGCCGTCGGCGTCGGCACCGTTGGATGTGAGCAAACAATTGTTCGTGAGCAAAAACACGAGAAAAAAGCAAATGAAATAAAGAATAAAGTTTTTGGTTCCTTTCAAAATTGAACCCAGGCCACTCGCGCGACAAGCAGGTGTCCTACATGAAAGCCACGATGTTACATGCAGCTGCTTCGGGAAAAAACACTACATATATGCCATGTAGTTGAAAGTCTCATTAAGGCATTTTGATAGACAAGTGTCATGACGAAAACGAGCCCATTCGGCAATTTGTAGGCGCAATAGGGAGGCCAACAAACTACGTCAAAAAAACCAGAATAGTGCAGCCATCGCCGCTAAATACAAACAGGAACTTTGAAACAGCCATAAAAATGGACAAATGTGTCCATCAAGCGGAAAACATGCCATGCCTTCCCAGAGGCGTTGATCAAGCAAACAACTAACGCTACCTATTGTGCTGCCATCGGTGAGGTATTGTGAGACTTCTTATGGCCTTGTGATGGCGAGCGTGCGGCGTGTATCTTAGAGGCCATGCGACTCTTGATTTAGATTAAAGTATGTACCATTCGCGCGCGCGCGCGCGTGTGTGTGTGTGTGTGTGATGATGTGTGTTGATTGCTTTGTGGGGTTTAACGTCCCAAAACCACCACATGATTATGATAGACGCCATGGTGGAGGGCTCCGGAAATTTCGGCCACCTGGGGATCTTTAACGTGCACCCAAATCTAAGCACACAGGCCTACAACATTTCCGCTTCGATCGGAAATGCAGCCGCCGCCACCGGGATTCGATCCCGCGACCGGCAGGTCAGCAGCCGAGTACCTTTGCCACTAGACCACCGCGGCGGGGCCGCGCTCGCGTGCGCGCGATTGTGTGTGTCTGTGCTTGTGTGTTTGTGTGCCAGCTGTGAGGCATTGTAAAAAAACCTGTCTCTACTACAGCAGAGCGCCTTTTTAGCAGAGAGAAGTGGCCACACTGCCCAGTCACTTCGTTATTATAGATACGTCACGCTTGCGCTTGCGCGCGTTTTGTCTGTGTGTGCGTGTGCGTGTGTACGAGCATGTCTGTGTGCGTGTGTGTGTGTAACAAAACATATAACGCATGCACTTAGCGATTGAAGGCCGCACTGGGGGTCAGATTTCACTATCACGTTCAATTCTTAAAGGTGAAGCTCAAGGGTCCCCCAATTTTACTAACGGACGCTGCCTTTGTTGACCTTGCGACGAGACAGGGGAGGGGGGGCGAGAGTTGGCATGAAACGCGAGCATGTGACATGAGACGTGAGTATGTGTAGGATGGGGGGGAGGGGTTGTCGACGGCACTGTCAACGTCAGATTTGATAGTAGGTGTGACTCTAAAATGCTCCACATTAAAAAATTATTATATCAGCTTTTTCACTAGCCTGTGTAATGCTGTCTCTTCATGCGTCTTTACGAACGCACTGCAACGCACTTCCCTCACCGCAGTTGTTGTAGTAATGCTAAGTAGGTCCCGCCACAGTTGGTATTCGACATCTCGCTCCCCTCTCCGTTGGGCTGACCAATTTCTTACTCGCCTGCCTCGCGTTCACCGCAGCGCCCGCAAACATCAACTAAAACGTGGTCGATGAGCTCACGTGACTCAATAACTACCACGTCCGCCGTTCATGGTTCGTGCGTACATTGATTCGTGCATACATCTGTCCGCGCATGCGTCTGTGCATACATCCGTGCGGCCGCATGTAGGTGGGTCTGTCTGTTTGACCTCACGTTACGTCCGCTACGTACAATGAAACGTCCACACCGACTCTGATTTTACGCTCGTGCTGCTAAAAGTCCGCTTGCTCGACGCTCACGTCTAGAACGTCGAAGGAGACGTCGTCCTAGCCGAGGTCGACGTGCTGTGTCTCGTAGAAAAACGTAGGGCGGCCGCCCCGAAAATCTGAAGTTTCGACGCCATAGGGCACACCGAATCAGACCTTTCTGCGGCGGGAGGAGTTACCGTTTTTGCTAGGAGGAGCGGGGTGGCTTTTCAATTACATGCGTGACGTGCACCCACTGAAGTGCGTGTCGGTGGAACGGGATTTACCCTTCAAGATAAGGGAAACGTTTATGGATCTGGTCTTTGTGAAATCCGACGTTGAATATCCTGAGGAACCTTCACCGATCGCCAGGCCTTTGTAGTCAAGGCAAAACGCGCGCTGGCTTCTTTACAGCACCCGTGTCCCCTCTGAAGAAACGAGAGCTAAGCCAGCCATTGTTTCAAACGAATCTTCTAGTGCTCACCGCGACTCCCGTGTTAGCACCGTTCAAGCCATGACGGCATCCTTTTTCAACGTACCGCTTCGCATCTCATCAAGTTTGCCCTTGGGAAGACGTTGTGAATTTTTATCGGTTTAAAAAAGGTAGTTATCAGAACGACTCCGGGTTTTATGCAGCAGAGACTCAGTTGTACAATTTGCTAAAATTGCATTGCCGCACTGCAGAGCACCGGACTTACCAAGACAAATGAACACTACCCATAGAAACACACATGATCCTATTGTTATATAAAAAGCTGTAGGAAGCCAGGTGACTTCATCGCTGCACTGTAACTCCGCGAGACTGTTCCAGTCTATCATGCATAAAACGAGGAGTCCTTTAAGGAGCGAAGCTCCTTTCAGTCTACCCTTGTCTCGCATCAGGCGTAACCAGAAGTATCCCCTGAACAGTATAATGGATAGCACTGTCTCAAAAAAGTACACACAAACTGCATTGAGTGAGAATATTATGGATGGCGCTGTACCGCTACTCTCCAATCGGCTGCTGTGTGGGCTATGTCTGCGTGCGCGGGAAACGAGTGCCTCTCTCAGTCTCCTGGATCGTCGCCGTACGTGTCGGATCGCTCGGTTAGCATGAACAAATTGGAGTGGGCGCGAAACGCCGTGCATGCTCGTGCTAATCGACAGACAGACAAACAGACAGACCCACCTACATACGGCCTCACGGATGTATGCACAGACGTATGCACGGACAAATGTATGCACGAATGAATGGACGCATAGACGCACAAACAGACGGACGCTTCGCCCCACTCTTGATCACTCACTGCGTGGATATGCTGTGATTTTTCCGATAACTTGCTTTTTTCTCTTCAGATATGATTGTTTTCGCCTATTTATCATTCAGTTATAGCAGACCGCCTCTGTGGCTCACGAGATATGGCACTGCGTGTACATGTCACCAAATCCTGATGATGGTTGCGCGCTCGTCCTGCGTGTTACTTCTCTTTGCTCGACTGCAGCATCTGATGACTAGTCTACCTACAATGCATGTGGACATTTTGTGAAGCTTCTTAGGTACTTCTAGACCTGGAACTCTAAAACAGTGCGTTTCCTCATGTGCCTGTCGTGCCTGAAAACGCTTGGCCGTGCAACCCTACTCAAGCATCGCTTTGGTCAGCTATTCAGGTAGGCTTCTCCCACACTCAGTCGGGCTGAAGATCAAGACTTCGACGATTGGTCGTCATTTTACGCCAAATATATGTGGCCAAAAGGTAGAATTAAGCAGGCTAAACTACGTCAGCTTCTACCTCTCAGGAGAGCCGAAAAAAAATAGTAAGGCGAAGAGACCCTAATACTTAGTTCCACAATCATAAATTGGGGTTTATCACGTGGGCCACCGTCAAGACTAGAATCGAAAATTTATTTGAACGCCCTGCTGTCTGCAAACTTCGCAAAAAGCAATAGCTTTATACCCTTGCTCAACAAAAAGCGAAATGTTCATAAGCTACGATGAAGATGTAGTTTACTTCTGCCGGCACAAAAACACTAACAAGACCGAAGAGGATGAGATGAAGAGCATTGTGAACGGCTTAATGATGATGCCTTCTAAATGCTCTTGGCGAACAACTTTCTCATGGTTAACGAAAAAAAGAACCTTTGCCAGAGCTACTTCCATATCCGCCGAAACTACAAGCTGTCGCTGACATCTCAGGACCTAAGACCTTTAAATGACTTTGCAGGTGTTTGGCATTGTGCTCGTACGTTCGCCGTTTTATCCACCAGACTTCTTCACTGTTCCTCTGCCCGGTGCAACCTTTCCCTCACCTAACAAATGCATTTTATTGTGTGCGAAGCGATCTTTATTGTCCTTTATGAAGACTTTCAACGTCAACCGATGGATGATCGTGGCTATCGCCCATCTAACACGTTATGCAGATGCTTCATCTTTACCGAGCGCTAGAGCATGCGATGTTGCTTTGCTCATACTGAGCTACATCCTAATGCACCACGGGGCCCCAAGCAAATCATTCAATGAGCGAGGCTGAGTGTTTTTATGTGACGTCATAGAAGGTCTCTTCGAAAATGCCGTATATAACACCGCACAAATATATGACACCCTAGACAAATGCTTCGAACGCACTCTTGGTGGGATGTTGGTCATTTATGTTGCATCTGACCACAGCAAATTAGACTGTCTGCTTTCCGTTGTAACATATACCTATAATACTGCCACGCAAGCCACCACAGAATTTTCCCTTCTTTGTGCTTTTCCGTGTAGCGCTTATGCCACAAAATCTACGCCTATGCCTGAAGCTTTTGCCCGTGCAGAGGAATGCTGAAAGCTCTCTCTTATATTGATGTCTGTGGACCAGCAACGTCAGAAACACATCTGCGATCTGAACGTAACGCCCGCATCCTATGATTTTGGTTCACTAGTGTGACATTGTGTGTCTGCCACAAGCTCTGGATTGCCATCAAAAATAATTCCTCAGTTCCAGGGCCCTTGCTGTATGGTAAAGAAAAGTCTCCTGCGATATATATTGTTGAGCCACTAGACTCATCTTTGGACAAGCACTGCTGGCTGCCCGAGATTCTGCACGTGGAAGGTTCAAAGCGTTACTACGATCTGTCTGGAATCTGCTACCCCCAGGTGCTACTACGGGGAAGATAACTGTACTTGACAGCAATGAACCATGAGGATATGGCTTTTAAAGAAGAGGTGTAAAGGTTGGTGATAGAACTAATCCCAAGTAATAAACGCGTTTCATGCACTAGTACCTGCGTATTTGAAAAAAAGCTCTATTAGTTTCAGTACGTGGGCGTAAAGGGCTGTTCCTCAAAGAAATCGCCTACTCGTAACCAAGTTGTCAGTAAGTGGACCAATTGTACAGAACTTTTAATAATATGCCTATGTGACTGCTGCTAGATTTTTCAGGCTTGCGATTACTGAAGTCTTTGAAACCGCAGCACTGACACACTACACTGTATATCGAGATTTATTACGTCTCTGGAAGAAAGCCTTTTGCCAAACTCATAAACTAGACGTAGCTATCACAAGCCTGTGCTGCCGGGTACCGAATCTGAATTTCTACAAACATATGTCTGCTCAGGCAGTTTCGCCACTGTGCGCGTTGTCTGCTTAACTGGAAAAAAAAAGATCATTACATTTTTACCTGTAGGTAGTTTAATAAATTACAAAAAAACCTATTTAGAAATAGTTCACGTGGTATTAGAATGGATTTATCGTTACCTATCATATTGTTTTTGGAGCCTCTATTTCTAGGTTCTCCAGTGCAAAGGTATGCGCGGTGGTCAGAATCATTAAATAAATTAGTGAAAGTAATCGGTTAGTTGAGTTTTCAGTAATATTGTCTTAACGAGTCTACAACAGTATATTCGTAAAAACTAAGAGTTGTACTCAAATTTAGGAGACGTTTTTTATTTTTCGTTTTTTAGAAATCAATATAGGCATTTGGTTAAACATCGCAATTATATGTAACCAGTAATTTTTAATTGTATAATCTCTAATATAGTAAGACTATATTTTAATGTTACTCAGTTCTTTACCAAGCCATACCCATTGTGGGTATGCGCCATATGCAGTAGGTGAACAAGAACAAGACCATTGTTTTGTAGTGTTCTTGTGTCTTAATTCTCGCTGCTCCCGTCTATCATCTGAGGGCAAGTCTACATAGAACGCCTCTTGACAGGTTGAAAGTCATTCATGCGCCGTGTAAGTCTATGTTCATGTGTTTCCCGCTGTGAGCTACAATGAATCTTCACCAATTAGCCCAGTGTGCACCATCGTTCAGCGGGTGACGACTGCATATCATATGTGAACCAACAGTGTCACAGAACAATTTAGTTGCTATCTTGATGATATGTTGACAATGTACAACCACTTCAACCCACACTAATTGGGACACCAGTTTTATTAGTCACGTATGCGTAAACACTGCTACGCACGTGACCACAAATTTTCTCATTTTCTTCTTCTTTTTCGGGGCACTCGCTTCCCCTACACCTAAATATCATCTGAACACACTGAAATTTGTGATCTTGCCAGGTATGCCAAATTATGCAGACAATTGAACACTTTACTGACAACCGAAGACCAAAGCCACCGGAAGCTCACGCATTAAACCGACCGACCTCTCTCTATATTTAGTTTATTTCACCAAATATTTGCTCAACTAAATTTTTCGAAGTCCTTTTAGAGATACCCCCTGCCTTTCGTTGAAAAAACTGGCCCGATACGCGGGTCCTACCATGGTGTCACCAAAAAAAATGCAAATCTCCGAACTGTCTGCGCAATCGGCAGAAAATTTGCTTTTTTCAAGTTTTTCTCAAAATTACGGAAAAAAGAACTAATTCTCTTTAGCATATTACAATACATCATTTCCACATGGTGACAGTTTATTACCAAGCGACAAAAACAACAATATTCATTTTGTAATTAAGAAAAATGAAACGCTTTAGTTTTTTTTATAAATAATTACTGTGGCCATATGACGAACTGCTATTGCGTGTTCCTTATTCCGTTTTGGCCCCCATTGGCACTCCCTGATTGGCCGTTCAACCTGTCAAGTAAGTGACGAGCCAGAAGCCCAAATTATAGTGACGTAAAAATTGAAAGCGTGTGCTCATTATGCAAAAATAAACGCTCTCTGATTGGTTGGTCAACCTGTCAATCAAGTGACAATTCGAAAGCTCAAATCGTGGTGACGTCAAAATGACAAGTATGCGCTCATTGTGGAAATATAAACACAATCGGTTCTGCACTCCGGCGCACCAGCCAGCGAGTGGGCCCGTCGCAAACGGAATACAAAAAAAAATAGCGGTGTAAGCTGAGCCAGCGACCTGCGCTGAAACGTTTGGCTACATGAACGTGGCCTACAACAAGCGCTGGAAGGATGCTGAGGTCGTATTTGGCATGCCAGACGAACAGTTTGGGCGTCACTTTCACCTGAGTAAAGCAACGGTGTTGTGATTGAGCGACAAAGTTGCCGACGGTCTCATGGGTCGCGCTCTCGGTCCTTTCAGTCGTCGGTGAGAGGCGAGGAGACCGTCGTAGTGATGCAGCCCGTGGTTAGCATCTGTGTGCGACGTATGGCTTGAGCGATCGTCCACGCCAGGACCCGCAACAGGTGGGTTCACTTCCCGAGAAGGGCGTAGGAGAAGGCAGCAGTGAAAGAGGAATTCCTTCAGTTCGGACCCCTACCCGGCGCCATCGGATGCGTTCACGGCAGCTTCGTCACATTTAGGCGTGAGCAAAAGACGCCCTTTTAGTACCGCGAAGGTTATTTCACCATCAACGTCATGTTCGTAAGTAGTGGTGTTCCCATTTCGTAGTGCGCATTTTTTGTTTGTCGCGTTTAAATGTGGCTCATATTGCTCTTAGTTTTCCCAGTATTGCATCGCGGAAATGCTGATCCTAACCGCGGACCCGCTGCGACCGAGATTTAACGACGACATCCACATCTGCGTTGGTCCGCGAATCTGACTGACGAGTACCTTCTTTATGAGAAGTAGATATAACCTGTTCATTTTACGTGTGGTGTCTCTTTTTTATACATAAAAATTTCCTCGCAGTATTTTGAAATTTTCAGCGCACTGACAAGTGGCATTATGGCGCATGCTACCGGTGCACAGGCTCTACGCCGTGGCGCAACCGCTGCAGTATTGTTAAGTGATGCGCTATGTCATGACAGTGTCACCATAGTAGCCATGTTTTGCATAAGACGGGGTAAATGTCAGGCTAATCAGGTACTAAGGATTCAGTTGTTTGTATCCTAGGGTCAACGAGGCTGAAGAGATTCCAGTCATTTTAGCAGTATTTACACCACAATTCATATTTCTGCAATTGACGATGGCTACCCCCTCGAGCCTTCCTCGTGAAAAGTCATCCTCACGTGAATAGTGCAAAAGTCAAGAACAAATCTGCACATACTTGATTGCGTTCCATAGTGGAGCATTCTATTAGGCTACTGAAGAGCCGTCTTCGCTGCATTAAGCGGCACCGCACCTCTATTACTCACCGGAACGTTCTTCCAGTATTGTGGCTGCATTTGCTGTGTTGCACAACCTTTTTTTTGAAAGTGACATATGCTTTGTCAGTCTCAGCGACAACAGTGGTGACGAGAACAGCGAGCATAGCAGCTTTCTCGATGATGACCTCCAACCTCGATTTAGACAGGGAAAGTCAGCACACTAAGGGTACTTGCATAAGCAAGGTGTCCCCAACTGTGTTATCAGTTTGTTTGGGACGGCAAACCTGCAGTATTTAAGAAGAGTTTGCAGGCGACTTCACCGCCTGTACCAGCAGCCACAGTGTTAAAATAATTGTGCTGCATTGCAAGAGCTTGATTATTCGTGATTCTTTAACATACACCTTATATGAAGGGAACCGATGTTTCTGCTGTCCTCCGTCAGGTGCTCTAGCAAACACTGATGTCAGCAGTAATAGGACACACGTCCACAAAGCTAGTGGTGTGACATCTTATGTGATCGGCTGCCACGGTGTTTCCAGAAAGTTAGCAAGGATTTATAAAGCAGCACCAGAGTCTAACCCACTCACCGGGAAAAAATCATTTTGGTAAAGAATTTGTAATTAGTAATATTGCGTGGGTTCTATGAGCTGAAACCACAATATCATTAGGAGGCATGCTTCACTTCAGGTCTTTGAGAAAATTGAACACTTGAGGTTTTTTTAATGAGCATGTAAATGCTACGCAGGCCTCTTGAATTCGGTTTCCATTGAAGTACGACCTCAGCAACTTTAATCATACCCATGCGATCCGGGTCCAAAATCAATCACTGTAACCATAGTGCACTGGTATCATTTTTGTCGCTGCTGCCATCTTGCGGTTGCCGACATTCGTTACCGTCGTCTGCAACATGCCTGTGCATTGTCTTCTTGCTTCCTCTCTACGCAACACTCACCATCTACACTCAGGGACCTTCTGTGGCACATTCACCACGCAGTTGCTTTGAAAGTGGGACAACCCATACTGAAATACATAGTTTAGAATTTTAAGTACATTTTTCTCATATGTAAATGCTGAAGTAATGTGAATAAACGAGTACGCTGTCTTTTTCCAAATCAAAACTTTGTAAAAAATTATTTTATTCATGCTCATGCTAATGCTAAGATGGCATACGCTTTTGTATATATTTGCACGTTGTGAATCACGGTGTCATATTTTTAAAAGAGATATTTATTACAATGCACATATTTCAAGAAACATCATGCTGAATGAAACACTGTGCCAAATGGGTAATTATTACTAGAACGCAATATATATATACCTAATGCCAAAACTGTCTGATAAAATGAAGCCACGTGATATCTGTTGTGTGCATCATTTCAGAAGGATTACGAGCACACCTAAAAACAATGTGTGAAGATACATCCGCATTACTGTGAAAAGTAGATAATTGAACACTGTTATGCACCACACTTTGAGAAGCTTACAAGTAAAACAACACTAAAAAAGAAATGTTAAAAGTCAAAAAATGATGATGCCCATGGCCATTACTGTGGTGCTGAAAGTAAAGGCTGAAGACTTCCAGACAGAACGACAGCCAGGGTAGCCAAACTGAAGCCCCTCACATCGTAGACATGCTCCAGATGATGTAAACAAATCTTTATTTATTTATTTATATTATTTATTTAATACTGTAAGCCTTTCTCAGGCTCATACAGGGTGGGCGAGCAAATATACACAGTCGCGTACAAACCAGGCAATATCGCACATAGCGGAAGAAACAGAATCACAAGATGATGGTGAAAATAAAACTTGTACGATGAAAGCAATTGTACAAAATCATGGACAGGTCACAAAACATCGAGGTATCAGCAGGGGGTACTGTGATCAGTGTGTTCGGAAACGCTCACAAACATAAGAAAAACAAAAGTTGCTTTTAGTCTTCATAAAACAGGCTTTCTACATTCCGAACAAATGAATCTACAGAGGAAGCGCTCACAAACATAAAAAAAGTTGCTTTTAGTCTTCATAAAACAGGCTTTCTACATTCCGAACAAATGAATCTACAGAGGAATGATTAACGCATTCACGTGGCAATTTGTTCCACTCTTCCACTGCTGACGGGAAGAATGAATATTTAAAAGTGTCACAGCGTGACATAAATGGTCTAATGCACTTATTGTGGTTGGTACGACGGGAGTGATGGTTAGGCGGCTTTATATAGTTGTCTTTATCTATGTTTAAACCGTTGTGATACAAAAGAAAAGTAAACTTTAAGGAAGAGACACGGCGACGGGCTGCAAGGGTCGGCAAGCATCTTGTGATATATTGCAGACTCTGTAATCCAAAAACGTACATAAAATGCACGTGATGCTTCAGCTGTTCGAGTCGGACGAGCAGTAAAACGTGGCATTCGTGATTAACTTGGGAAAGAAAGTGAATTATCAAGATATAAAAAACAACCTTTTTTTGCACAGTTATAACACAGCTCAGCCATACGAAGCCAAACAGGTTGGCTTCACTTGGGTTATTCCAAACCTTGGCACAAGCACCCCAATGTAACATGGTTAGGTATAACCTTGCACTTCAGCCTTATCTACAAAGTAAAAAGAATAATGCAGAACTTCTAAGGTATACAGCATGAATCCATAAGTAGGTTGTTAATCAATTTATAAGTGGCCGCAGTAAGCACAGCAAAGTTTTAAGGAGCACGTAACTTGTGTCGTCCTACTGTTGCACCAATTTCAGCACACCAATGATGTCAGCAGTCATCAGAAGAAGCCTTAAATTCCTAATGGTTGTACAGTAACCAAGCAAATGTCTTGTGTCTAGCTAATTTAGAGACACTACGTAACAGTAACATAGTCTGAAGTGCAGGCTGCAATGTGCTACATGCACTGCCATGACCACTGCTACTCTATTTTTTTGGTTCAGTGGTAACCGCATTTTTTGACGTCGAAAATATTGTCCTTTTCCTTACACAGTGAATATTTGCGTAAGAAGCTGGGGCTTTGACAATGTATAATAACATACTCTGCATAGTATAGTGCTCAACTCTGTATACTAACAGTGCTCATCCTTTGTTATCTGTCTTTACCGTGCATTATCTTGCTGTTTGCTTCTAAATTATCTTTGCATGCTAATAATGCAAGCCAGATAAGTAATCAAGCGACTTCTGAGGTACGCTAAGTAGGCACGTCATACTTGTCTTTTGGATTGACCTCCTGGATCACGAAAGTGTACCCGGAATGTACCAATTAGCTAAGTAATCTCCACTTCAAAAACACAGTGCATCGAACACAATGGCAGCTGTACGCAGTGCTGCTCTGTCAACAGCACTCGTAACTTGCCAACAAAGTCGTAGCCCTTCTTCTTGATAAGTTCAAAAACAGGCCTGCCACTGCTGAGAAATCCAACCGAGTGGCTTAGTAATTGTTTTTTTCCTTATTCTTCGCAGTTCTCGCCGCAACACGGTAAAAAACCAATGGGAAGCATATATCATACGATTCATTAGCCGGCTAAAACAGTTATGCTCATCAAATGCAATCGTTAAATTATTGAAAATGAAACACCGTGGCCTGCAGATAAACATACTAGTCTTACGCAACAACTTTCTACTGCGATAGATCAATTAAGCAAAAATGTACGTAAGATGCAATGCGTAAATGCATGAATGCGCACTTCCATTTTATGTATCGGGTGCTGTATTGGCGCTTGCCCAAGCAAGGTTATTCCTTAAATTAAAAAGTGTTCTCTGCTTGTCAATAGACGACGAAAGTGCAGGCTTCTCCGGTTCACACTGTGTTGTTGTTTACCTGTATGATCAAAAGTGAAGGAAAGATATCGCGATTGCGGTATGTTTGGCTTTGTTTACTCACGTACCGGCAATATTTTCAAGACTTCTCCTCGCTCTTTGCAGCTTACCATGTCCTTCAGCGACGAAAAAACTCTTCAGTACTTGTGATTACATTCTTTTCGCAGATTTATGTGCCACAGAACGCAAAACGTGGCTCGCAGAGATAATCAGCAGTTTTTTACACACAGCGGCCATTGTGTGACTTAGATTGGACGCAAAAGCGACTAACATGCGGCTTGAGCTATCAAAAAAAAAAGTTTATCTTTTACTTTTAGCTATATAATTTACTCATGTCAGCGCTACATGCCTTTAAACCAAATTTCTTTCAAAATACTTGGAATGGTCTTTTTGTTACCTGCTTGAGAAGAGAATAAATTGAATATACGACCATTTTGCCGCTCTCAGCAAGAAAGTTGTGAAGGTCCCTAAATTTTGCTCTTCAAACACCCAGAAAATACTAGAGATTTTTCCACTTGCCTGAAATATAAATATACGGCCCCTTTGCAGCTTTTTGCTAGAGTGTCACTAAAGTCCTTAAAGTTTCCTCCTCAACATACCCTGACTATGGATTTCTAGAGATTCCTACTATACTAAGGATTTCTCTAGACTTTTACGTAAGCTACGCCAACTGCCGCACTTGCCTCGTTTACACAATATGGGCGGCAATGAGCGCTTTTTATTGGCCAAATTCGAAAAAAACTTAGGGGCTTCTACGTGGGCGGCGCCTAGAGTATGGCGTAACAAGGAAAACGGAATACGAAATAGAAGTACGTTATACGGCCACTGTATATAGCAGATCGAAGACCAGCCAGAAGCACTACCGCGAACTCATTTAGCTCTCTGAAAATGGGTGTTGCTTAAAACTTCGACGTCAGTTAGCACAAAAAACGCAGAGATGTCTATTTTGTCGTGGCATCGACTATAGAATTATGGATCAAGATGGTAAAAATAGAAAGGTAATTCCAACTTTTTTATAAAGTCCGTATTACTGGCTTTATCTGTACCTTTCTTCATTATTTAAAAGTGTCGCAATGGGAAAGTGTAGCTGCTGTTGTAGTACCTAAAGACAGCTAGTCCACATTTCCCGCCAACAATCTCCCCGCCAACGAAGTGCATCCAAGCGTCGAAAATTGGCCCAGTCATTGCAGATTCTGCTTGCACAAAAGTTTATAGGTGGACTTGCACCACAGGTCGTAGAAGTGGATAAGGAATAGTCAAAACTGAACAAAAATGAGTGCCCAGACATCACAAAACACCCCCAACATGAACACAACCGAGCGACAAAGCTGCGCTATTCGCAGTGCCCACGGGTTATAAGTGGCGCGCCGTGTAATCTAAGATGGGTGCGGCAGGATGCGCGAACCCACGTAGGGTTAAATAGGACGCACGGATGTAGGTTCCGGGCCGCTATCACTGGATGAAGTTTCGATCATCTCGTAATATGAATGCATACCAAACAAAGTATTCCTTAAGCACTAGGAACTACTTAATGTTCGCTGCATCATTTTTTCCGCAGATTGAAAGGTGATAGCGTCAGCTGACCGAGCGTGCATCATCGCTGCCTTGCGTAATGCTGCGCATGCTACAGAAACCTGCATGAACTAGAATTTACCTATACTCTGAACGGCACAACGAGGTCATTTTTGCCATGCTTGCTTGGCGATTGTGCCTCAATAGTTGGCCGCTTACGAGTAGCACGCCATTGCGGCTGCACGGGATCCGAATGTTTAACGTGGCGTTGATTTGCAAACATAAGAGGATGTCGTCATTATTCACACTGTCAGCAACATGGGGTTGCTTCTTCAAATGAACACAAGCATTGAACTTTCCTATGAGTTCCGTTTGTGTCACAGCCATGCTTAGACTCTAAACGTGTGCAGTGCGCTGCATGCATATTTTGCGGTTCTATCTACGCGATCGAACCAAGGATCTCAGAAAAGAATACATACATATGCTTTTCGCATTGTCAAATTAGCGAAAATCTGACGAACGACAACGTCGTAGGGAAGGTACCGGAAAAGTAGAGAAGTTAGCTAATCCGCATGGATTGTAGTCATAACCGCACTTTTCATTGCTCTAAAAATTTGGCTTCGCTGGTCGAGCACGAGCATGTTGGTGCCTTGCGGCGATCAATAAGATCCACAGTAATCGAGCTACATGCATTGCACAAGAATAACATGCTCGTATTGTGACCTCGCTGAAGGATAATAATCAATAAATACAATCAAAGTGACTGGCGAAGTCAATATTGCATGAGGGGACGTGAAGTGCAACTTGCTCCTCGTCAGTTAGTAGCTAATTAATATTTCTCTCTGTCACGTTCGGTGTGTTGGCATCTTTCTACGCCCAGGAAAAAGTCCTCGTCGTCATGATGGTTTTTTTCAACATAACTACAGAAAGCAATCTGAGGAATTACCTCCACGGAGCAACTTTAACATCAACATAACTGCATCACTCACCATGGTTATTTGGGCGGAATGGTCTCTGTAGCCCTTTCACAAGCTAATTGCCTGTGGTGTGCAGCTATGAATCAAAAACGCAAAGATAAAAACTGGGCAGCATTGGCCATGTTTTAGAGAGTAAATCATGAGCCCACGTAGCTTCCCACATAGAGTGAGTGTTATGTGACTTACGGACTACGAACGCACTGGCGAACACTGTACGAACGTTACACAAGGTGAGTTTCAACTGGAAAAGAGAGATGATAGCATTTAAACAACTTTGTGGCTATACAAAAAATCTCACGAAGCTGATACGTGTACTCTGTTGGCTATATTGTAGCGGGAGTTATCAAGTTTTTACTTCACAAAAAGTTCACGGCTTGCAAAACGAATCAAGTTTATTGTCGCACAGTTGGTCCGGTTTATTCACTGACGCATGAAATATGCGAAGTGTTTAGTGTTTCTTTTACGATATTTTGTCGAAACTGAGGCTACTAGCACAGCCCAACAAGGGAGCATGTGCCTACTGACCACCCTCGTGAGGGCGTCCACTAATTCCACTTGGCGGCGCGACACTCTATGGGTATTGCGTATAGACTCAAGCTAAGCTGAAGCTTGAGCTGATTTTATGCGATCTCGCGGGCGAGTAGTCAGGCTCATTTGGTGTTTTGGTATCATGTGCGACGTTTTTCCTTCATATTCAACGCTTTGTGTTGCCTAAGCTTTATTTCTTTACGTTTATCCTCACCAAAATCTTCGCGGAGTTCTCCAACCATGCAGAAAAAAGAGAAAAATGATTTTTGCACAATATTCCTGTTTTTCTACACTTGTCATCTCTAGCGCTACCTCATTCTCGTCCGTAAGTCGCCACTCAATCATGAGTTTGAGCCTTTGACAGCGTCTGATATCTTACGTCGTCCTGGTAGAGATATTGTACGTGATCCGCCTCGAGTCCTATTATAATATCGCTGTACTGACTACGATTTAGGGTGCCAGGATGTCTACGCTCTTCACCGTGGGACAATGTAGTAAAGAATGCGAGACGACGACGAAGCAGCCAGGAAGGCAAGCCACAGCGTTGTTGATGTGGGCACAAGACCCGAGCTTGTGCTTCCTTCGATTTTGGCCTGCTTACGTTCCTTCACCTTCAAGCACGTTTGTACAAGAACAAATCACGTGACAATATGCTTAATATTGTTTCTATCATTATTAAGAAAAACAAAAGTTTGAATTTTGGAAGTAGCAAAAAAACAAAAGGGGCTGTGGTGCGGCTGTTTTAGTGCCGTGCGTCTGAAAGCGTGCGTGGATTCTCTTGCAAGGCGTAGAATGTGTCAAGCAAAGCAACAGATTTTTTTCGGTAAATAAGCGGTAATCTCAATCTTCACTTTGATTGGTTTTATCTTCAACAAAACATTCAAGTTATTTTTCGTTATATTTTGCGTGAAGTTCACGATGCCCTCCTGTCCCTTGGTTGCAGTGCCTTGACAAAAAATAGGCACTCTGAAATCAGGGATACATTTGTTGAAATTTACACGCACAAGACCACCATCGAATAATATATCTTCGACTAGTTGCCAAACCAATGAATAATTAGTTCCCGAGGCCTGTGCCCTAAAACCAAAGTGTGAAAAACGATGTTTTTGAAAGCTCCGAAACTTCAGACCGTTTCGTATTCTTTTACTAGCACATAAAAGCGTGCTTAATGTACACGGGCCTTTGGAGCTTCTGCCTCCATACAATCCAGCTACCTCTGCTGAGCAGTCGGGTGCCATTAGACTACTGTGGTGGGCGTTAGAAAACTACCAACCTACGCTCACACCATTTCCCTAGAAAGCATCGAAATTTATTATTTTCCTTTAGGTAAAATATTTTATTAAACAAATAAATCAAATAAATTTATTAAAGACACGGCGAGGTTGATTTGTGGTGCGTTTTGAACCTGACCTAGGCATCGGCGATGAGTCCTTGAGCTCGTGCTGCCTAGTGTGCCCAGTGTAGGACTCAGATTTTTCTTCTCATTACGAAGGTAGGCAATGAAAATCAATGTTACCGATAACTGCCTGCATTGCAGTGGCCTTGTATAGCACCTGCCATTGTACAGACGTCTGCATGAACTAAATACTGAGGATGCATGATTGGAACAGCAATTGTACGAACAGTCTCCATGGCTTTTTGCCGTCGTTTTCATGTTGCTTTCTAATCGATAAGATATCACAGTGCATTGTACGTTTTCCCGAATTGTGCGTGCGGGTGGGGTTGACGAACGACGCTGAGGTGGTGATCGACCTAACCAGCGCTATATTCGTCGCTCCGAGGGGCGTGCAATAAGATCCTTTCCGCTGTTAGACCAGCTGCCAAGTGCTCAAGCAGATAACGAGCATGAAAGCGAGAGGGGAAACGAATGTCCTTCGAGTAGGAACTGCGACCTTTGATTTTACAAGCGTGGTCGTAGCTGGCGCGCGCGTTTTTTCATTACCTAGACAGCCATCGGTAGGCAGCTCGAACACCCTACTACGTGTGGTGCTCTCAACGCGAAGAGGGTGTGTGAAGAATGTTCTTAGAGAAGCCGTATTATCTTAAACTAGCACGTTTTGTCAACACCACCAAGAGCTCACAAGGCCACCTCATCGCCTCCTTTCCATAGCGCCTACGCCACGGCTAGTGGATGATACTGACGCATGGGCCAAGGAAGGTCAACCGACGGCCCAGCAACAAGAGGTGAGAAGGCAGCGTGCCTTTTCATTTTCTCCTGTCTCCTTTTTTCGAAAACTCGTTGGCTTGGCTAACGGTGTATTGTATTACTCAATTTGTTGCTCTAGTTAGTCTGTGCATTTTTGCAAACAAAAATAAGCAAAACCTTTTTAATTGCTTCACTCTGCTGATTGAACGCATGCGTGTGCCATAATATTTACGAACTACGTGTTCCTTTTGTAAATCTGAAATTAGTGAATCTTTTGCTAAAAAGAAAATAGGCAAGCAAATGTTGATGCTGAGTATCTGCAGGGAAGTTTCTTAAAACACTCAAACTACAACACTTTTCTACCACAAGCTCGATATGCGAAGTATCTCTCGACCACAAATTGATCTGAACGCGTGCAGCGGACAATGAGTGCATGAAATTATTTGTTTCATAAACAAGATGAGACATTCATTTGTTGGTGTAACCTAAAAGAGGTTTCCATGTCTTTTTTTTATCGTTGAAATGCAAACCGACGCACGCAACGCGCGTATTCTATTGCGCTCTGTGGTGGTTGCGCCCTGTTTTTCTTCTAGCAATATGGCACCCGGCAGCTTCACTTGCTCCTGTTCGTGGCCGCCGGGACTTCCACTCCAGAGGTTGTACACAACCTCCTTGATTATAAGTTACTATACAACTGGCAGCATGTTTTTTGTTTAGGACTGTCAACTATCACCCAACTATGTGAGATCACCCAACTATCTGAACTGAAGCAATAAATAATAAATGCCAAATTGATGCAATTTTATTAGATATTTATTAAGCATTTATTGTCGTTCCTCGTCCAGACCTAGTTACTAATTTAAATGCCATTGGTATACACAAAAAGCAGTTTCATTGATGAACAGGCATCTGAAAAAGACGATGCAGATCACAGCGGTGAATAGTTGTGTGTCTGAATACCTTGACGTTTATCGTGTGCCGCAGGGCTCAGTGCTTGTGCCGCTACTATTT
Source organism: Rhipicephalus annulatus (assembly GCA_013436015.1). Classification (NCBI taxonomy): domain Eukaryota; kingdom Metazoa; phylum Arthropoda; class Arachnida; order Ixodida; family Ixodidae; genus Rhipicephalus; species Rhipicephalus annulatus. The sequence goes on from WOVY01010725.1 coordinate 362,806, forward strand.
CTGACCTATATCAAATATATTCCATCATGCATTTAAGTAACTGTTCAGATGCGGTTATTTGCTGATGAATGCGTAGTCTAGAGAACAAGAATTAGCAGGGACGTCCAAATAAATTTTAACAATTTTTAGTGTCTATACAAAATTGATACAACAAATAAAGAATGAAATTAAATGCAACTAAAACAGCTAGTATTTCTTTTATAATTGAAACGAAACCTCTTCAGTATCGGTACACCAATAATAACATCCCGCTGAAGAAGTGCGAGGAAGTCAAATATCTCGGTGTAACTTTTACGACGCAATTCAACTGCGAATGGCATAAAATTAACGTATATCAAAAGGCTCTAAGCAAGCTGCATTTTTTGAGAAAAAAACACACCTCTCAGTGGTACACTAAATGCGTATAAAACACTCATTAGGCCAGCTTTAGAGTATGCGGACTTGGTATCGGGTCCACACGAAAAATGTTTAGCCAATAATTTAGAACGCATACAGAACCTAGTAATGCGGTTTATGTATTCAAAATATGCATGACAGACATCCAAAACGAACGTGAAAGCCAGGTTTGATATTCAACCAATTGCATAACGCAGACAGGTTTCTGGACCAAAATCTTTATACCTCCAGTATGATGGATCTTATCGAATACCCAAGCGACATACAGTCGTACGCCGTTCAGCCATTCAACTCAGATGAAAATATTAAAAGAATATACAAACAACCCTGTCCGAATAACACTTTTAATTATTCTTTGTTTACACAAACCATTTCCCACTGGAATGCATTGCATGCTGATGTAAACTGCTCAACTGTCGATGAAGTCATTAGCAGCCTTCAGATTTTAGATTTAAAATGGTAAAACAATTGGTATCACAAGTATTTCATAAGCTACCCCTTCACTATGCATAGTTATTATAATATAGTTTGCTGTTTATATGTACCTTGTTTTCTGCATAATGTTCATATTCCTTGTCATTTATATACGCTCGTATACTTACTGCTCTGTATAGCAGTTTTTTAACCCACTCCTGCATGGACCCGGGAAAAGGCTACGGTATTGTGAATAAATAAAAAATTAATAAAAGGATTATTTGTCGGTTCTGTGCATGCCAGTAATTTTTTTCGCGTTGCATCAGTAAAGTTTCAGTTGATGCCTAGCTCCTGTTTCTTTCTGTGTATCCTTCTGTCCAGCCGCGCTTGCTAGGATGCAAAAGATCTACACCCACCAACTCGCCCTGATCCCTGTGTATGGCTCCGACAAGATCGGTAAGCGTAACAAGCAAAAACTATCGCGTCATAAAGAATATACACAAACATAACTTTTGGGAACAAATGGAATAGAACATAGCTGTATTTTACAATATTCACAGTGCTTTGTAATCACGGTGAATTCCAACTGCGCTTGACGTTACACATACGACTGGGTTGCGAAAAGTTTCTCTAACCTTTACTTGCTTTCGGGAAACTATACGCATTGTTATACCACAGAAAGTGTATGATATACTTGCATAGTGCCCTCAAAAAATTGGACACTCACACGAAGACTCGCCGGAAGGGCCGGCGCGATGGTTCGCTGGATAAATGTCCGGCTGCTGGACCAGCAGAGATCTAAGCTACGGCGGTCGGACATAGATGGAGGCAACATGCCAGCGGGCAGTGTATGTGAGACGTTTGTTACATAAATCAAGGTGGTTTTGAACGTCCGTAAATTATGGTGTCTATCATATCCATATCGCTTTCCAATGTCACAACATGTAAAGCACTAACGACAAAATATTGCATAACATGGGGCACGCATAGTGATCTATGCCAGCAATGATACTGTTAAATTTTTCATGCACCAATGGCAGTGAGACACCAACACAGAGGGTTGTGAAGAATACAGAACATATGTACTATCTTTAGCGTTTAGATATCGCACACGTCAACTGATTGATATGTGGGGTTTAACGTTCCAAAACCACCATATGATTATGAGAGACGCAGTAGTGGAGGGCTCCGGAAATTTCGACCACCTGGGGTTCTTTAACGTGCACCCAAATCTAGCACACGGGCCTACAACATTTTCGCCTCCATGAGAAATGCAGCCGCAGAAGCCGGGATTCAAACCCGCGACCTGCGGGTCAGCAGCTGAGTACCTTAGCAACTAGACCACCGCGGCGGGGCTATCGCACACGTCAAGAGTGTAAAATTTCTTTTCTCCACGTCAAGGTGGCAGAACTTGAAGTGAGAGCATCGAGTTGTATTGTTCTTTAGAGTCGTATATAAATAACATGCGCCACCACACGGGCTTTGATCTACTTCATGCCGTATTCCATGATAACAAGCAATATATGACATACGAAGAGAAACAGTGGCTGCAGGTTTTCTGTAGCAATCTGACGACGACACGCCCTCTCAACAGACACACTTCGGACAGTGGCAGGAGAGGATTTGTCGTTCCCTACACACCTGCGTTCCAGGAACAGTGCTAGCCGTCATCAATGGTATCGGAGAAGCCACCCTCGGCTAAACAATGTTGAGCTAGAGCAATGAGCTCATGTGTAAATATAGTCTCAAACACTCGATTGGGCGCCCCGGTAATGGATTATATCACAGTTATTATTTGAGGTAACGCTCACGATTAGTAACACGGACTTCCACCAATCCACTCGACATCTTTTCTCAGGTTGTCACTGCAGCAAAAGCTCGTTAATTCGAACTCGAGTGAGACTATGAATTTGCTATAATTAGGGCAGTTGGAATTGGTAGGGGCGCGCTAAATATATACATTGTGCCAGAATTCACGTGCCAAACCCAATTAGGCCCCATCCTGGGCTCATTCTCGCGAACTAGCCATTACTACATGTTTGCGGCAGGTGATTTTGTTAGGTCCATGGAAACTTTGTCAGTCCCTAGAATTAATTCACCAGTCTATGATAGGCCAGAAACAAACATCACCATGCATTCATGTCAGCAGTGAGCCTTAATGCCGAAATGGTTTATTTGCACGGTAGACTTAGGGCAACCATAATTAAAAATAACCGTAGTCTCTCTTGCTTAGTTTTTAAACCAGAAAAAAAACTAATTCTTAAACAATGAGTAATTTTCGTTTGCTTGCGTTGCTGCCATAACGACGCCGTGAGAATCGTTTGTGGCTTGCCCAAGAGCTTCAGTGGACCTTCTGAAGCGTCTGCACTTCCATTTTTTGTATCTTTAATTGTTCGCGTTTGGTTTTGCTGCATACTGTGGTCAGCCTTGTGTGACTTCGGCATAGAACGTGAAAACCGCCCCCCCCCCCTTTGAAACAAGCGCCATGGATACCGACCTGTTCCAATTATTGAGTTCCCCGTAGAAATACAGAGCACTGGGCCGGCACAGAAACGTCAGTTTGAAAAACTGAAGGTCTGAAACAATAAGCTTTGCTGTATTTTGCTCCACCCGTCATGGGACTTATGAGAATAATGGTACCCTAGGAGATTCACATTCAAGTTGGAGAGAGAAACATTGACGTATTTGTGTCTTGACAGGAATATTTCTTTTTTTACGCATAACGTCGCGACATGGTTTCGCCGGCGTTTTAAAAGTGAAGCATTTCTTAGGGAACTTGGTCGACTTCGAGTCTGTCTGTCTGTCTGTCTGTCTGTCTGTCTGTCTGTCTGTCTGTCTGTCTGTCTGTCTATCTATCTATCTATCTATCTATCTATCTATCTATCTATCTATCTATCTATCTATCTATCTATCTATCTATCTATCTATCTATCTATCTATCTATCTATCTAGACACCTACGCCTTCTGGCTCTCCTGAGCGTTTCAATGATGCGATTCATACCCGACTTGGTATGGCATAACATGACAGTATGACGACCATAATTGAGTAGTCATAACTTGAAAATCATAACATGTATGTTTATGCATGTTAGAAATTACATGTTATGGTCTTGCTGCTCTTTGCTCTTTCGGTGGTTTCGTTCCCATGAGATATTGCAGAACTGGTATGGTGTGACATGACTGCGTGGCGCACATAAGTGACAGGCCCTAACGTGAAAAGCGTGGCGTGTATGTGATGTAAGTCATGACTACATGCTAAACGCTGAAGGTGTGCTCGCAGTCGTTTCGCTATCTTCAAATATAATAAATATGGTATTACGCGATGTGAATGGACGATGAAGGTAAATAACACGCCCAAACATGATACTCATGATATACGTGTCATGTAAAACATGACTTCATGCTACGCTGATAGCGCGCTCGCTGCCGTTTTGCTGTCTTCACATATACCATATTTGATACTACGGGACGTCAACGTATGATGAAGGTACATGACTAGTGCAAACATGATAACCATGATAGGCGTGTCATGTAAACACATGACTACATGCCTCGATTATGATGCGCTAGCTGCCGTTTTGCTAATTTACATATACCAAACTTGGCATTACGTGACATGAACAGAGAACGAAGGCAATGACACGTATGAACATGATAATCAGTAGAAGCGTGTAATGTAAAATTCGACTACATGCTACGCTAATAGCGTGCTCGTGGCCATTTCTCTGGCTTCACATGTACCAAGTTTTTGTTGTTACGTGATTTGAATGTGCGATGAAGGTATATGACAGGTGCAAATAAGATAATCATGATAATTGAGTCATGTAAAAACATCAGTACATACCACCCTCATGATGCGCTAGCGGTCGTTTTGCTGGCTTAGAATATACCAAAATTGCCACTACTTGACGTAAGCAGACGAAGAACGCAAATTCCAGGCGCAAGAATGATAATCGTAACATAGAAGTTATGTACGGCAAATTTTACATGTCTTCCACTCCGGGTGCTAGTATTGCAAACGTTAGTGGTGCCGTTGTTTCGCGACTATAAACAACATACTTGCATCTGAGTTATATACCTGAGCGCGCATAACATTTCTATTTGTGTTTACTGAGCACTGCATCAGTGCGCCAATGTTTTTAAAATCGAAGCATTTTTTAGCAATTTTCGGTGAATTTGACGCCATCTATCTATCTATCTATCTATTTATTTATCTATCCATCTATCTATCTATCTATCAATTTATCTATCTGACCGCCTACGGCTTTTTAGCTCTCCTGGCTGTTTGAATAATGGGCCCATACCGAATTTGGTATGACATGTCATGACTGTATGACGAGCATAAGTGAGTAGTCATGACAAAAACATTTTGACCTGTAGGTCATATATGTAATAATTTACATCTCATGGTTTTGCTGCCAATGTGGTAGTTTCGATCACGTGACAAATCGTAAAACTGGTATAGTATCATATGACGGCATGGCGAACATAGGGGCTCGGCCCCCACGTGGAACTCATGACATGCGTGTCATGTAGGAACATGACAACAAGCCACGCTCATTATTTGCTCACGGTTGTTTTGACAGCTTCACAGACACCAAATTCATTTACGAGACGTGAATCGATGATGAAGGTATATGGCTGGTGCAATCATGATAATCATAACATGCGTGTCATGAAAAACATGACTACATGACATGCTCATGATGTGCTCCCGGCCATTTCGTTAGCTTCAGATAAGCCAAATTTGGTGTTACGTGACGTGAGTGGATGATTAAATATATTCACTGGTGCAAATAGGACGAACATGACGTGCGTGTCATGTGATAACATGACTATATACCATGCTCACTATGTGCTCGCGGTCGTTTCGCTGGCTTATATATATAAATGTCGAAGTAACGTGACATGAATGAATGACAAAGGTACATGGCTGGCGAAAACATGATACTCATGACATGCGTGTCATGTTAAAACATGACTATATGCCACGCTTGTGATGCGCTCGCGGTTCTTACAGTAGCTTCACATACACCAAATTTGGAATTACGGGGCGTGCATTGATGATAAAGTCATATTACTGGTGTGAACGTAATAATCATGACACGCGAGTCATCCAATATCCTGACTACATGCCATGCTCATGATGCGCTCGCGGCCGTATTGCCAGCATTACACATACCAAATTTTGTGATACGTGACGTCACTGGATGACGAAAATGCTTGGCTGGTGCAAACATGCTGAACATGATATGCGTCTTATGTAATAACATGACTACATACCACGGCCATGATGTGTTCACGACCGTTTTGCTAGCTTCACGTACCAACTAAGTATTACGTGATGTGAATGAACGACGAATAACAACGCCAGGCACAATCATGATTATCATGACATGAATTTCTTGTGCGGCCTAATTTACGTCCTCCCCCTAAAGGTTGCAGATATTAAAGTGACATATTAACCTTCCTCATTCGTTTTTCGCCACCATCGATTTACACTGTATGTGGGATCAGTAAATTTTCTTTTCATTTTTCTTTAATAAACCCCATTGGTCGTTTAGTAACGATGCCAATTATTTAGGGCACGTTTATATTTTCAATGTAACTGTACGCGGGCCATTCTTTCTTGGGTTCCGTTTATTTGTGCGGGGAAATATTTACTATATATTTCCTGTAAATGTTCTTTTGAAGGACGTGTATTTGCGCCTTGGGTTCTCTTTGTATTTCTGGCATTAGAGGAAGGGCACAATGTGGGAAAAACAAACAATCGGCGGTTTTCATATGCGTAAACGGTGCGTCATTTGTTTCGCGTCTGCTTCTGTTTCCACATGCCTTTTGCCTCTCGGGGTCGTCCATAACGGCAGCACATGCACGCAACGCGCGCAGTCTTGCCGTTTTTCTTCTGTTCTCGACTTTCCGGACGTGTAAAAGTGAGGAACTGTTTTGGTGCGTTAAGGCTATACAAGTGAGAACGGCTTCTTTTGCCGCTTATGATGACATCTTAGACGTTAAGTACTGAAAACACGTGGGCACAAACAAGATGATAGTTTTGCGTGCTTGGAGGGCATTCCGGAGCAAGTTCTTCTGCTTCAGTCGTTAGCACACATCGTGTATACACTGCCGATGGCTTGAGCAATACCGGCCGCAATGCCCCAAGAAAACGTTGCGCGACCCATTGTGATAAATTGCACCTCATATGAATGCCGCTTGACGTCGTAAAGAACAGAGAAAGGGCAGCTTCTACGTCATGTTCTTCCACGGTTTATAAAGCAATTCGATCAGAGTTGACGCACGCTGAGCGCACGTTTCTGAGGCTTTGTGACTGTGGAGAAGTGGCAAACCAATACAACATTCGCGCCTATTTCTACATACAGGATTACAGCTGGCTGCACTGTTCTGACGACATTCTACGAAAGATCTAAATGTAGCTAAAGTGCCCGAGTCATACATTCTTAGTGCCAAGTTTACAACTTAGTGCTATAAATGTGGCTTCTCCCTGGCTTTTTATTACTGAAGAATAATTATTGTCATTTTAACCCACAGAGGATTTGACATAAAACACAATTCTCTTGCGTCTTGCTGATTCTTCAGTTCATAAACAATTTTTAATATAGGAACCAAATAAGAAGTTCCCTGTGCCTGCATGTTAACTAGGTAGGATATATAGAGGAATTGCCAGAGACGAAACAAAATTGAAACAATCATGCTAACATCTTAGTAGGACCATTGATTGTTGAAGCAGAAGTGTGGTTCAGGGAAATTAAATTGGGTGACCGAAATAATTAGCATTTACTATAACTTCATTGCCGCTTCAAATACTGTTATCTGAATATGATGAGCCCCGCCGTGGCGGCCTAGTAGCTAAGGTACTCGTCTGCTGGGCCGCAGGTCGCGGGTTCAAATCCCAGCTGCGGTGGTTGCAATTTCGATGGAGGCGAAAGTGCTGTAAGCCCGTGTGCTCAGATTTGGGTGCACGCCAAAGAACACCAAGTGGTCGACATTTCCGAAGCCCTTCACTACGGCCTCTCACATAATCATATGGTAGTTTTGGGACGTTAAACCGCACATGTCAATTATCAATCTGAATATGACGAGTTCAACAGCATTGTCAAGCAAAATGATTATTTTTTTGTAAAGTTTGCCCCAGAGGCGTAGCCAGGTGGGTGTTACATCATGCCCATGCACCCCTCGAGTATTTCTAGCGCCGTGGCATAGCGAACAAAAAAAAATCATCGGTTCAAGTGGGTGCCACTCAATCAAACAGCTGCCCCCCCCCCCAGTTCTCCCGAAATATCATTGGATACGCTTTTGGTTTACGCAAAATTGCGCATTTTGCTCAAGCAACAAGCAATAGACACCGGTATATTGTACCAGCATCAATGGCAGTGGCATACATTTGATGGCGGGTGGCATGCAATGAGCCAAGCAGCTGTCAACGTGCGTGCGACTTCGCTAACCTAAATCGCAGATTATTAGTGATCTGATGTTTCATATTTACCCCTACAGTTATACAGTATAACTCCTCCCCCTCTCAAATAATTATTTTTGTTTAAACTCATAAAACTGCGAATTGCTTGGCCGAATCTCTACGAACATACGTCACACTGGCAAAGCAAAGAATAACTTCATTCAGTGCCTTGGAAGACCCTCCACGGCATCGTTTAAGGGCTTCTGTGGCCACTCAGCAGATGGCAAAGTGGAGTATACATGCGTATGCACCACTTCAGACATCAGAAAACCTTTCATAGAAATCTTTTAATTGAGACCTGTTATCTCTACAAGAAAAAAAAGCGAAGTAGCTACTGATTGCGAAAACTTGAAACTACAGCCTGTGGTTTCAACCTGAAATTGTCGCAACTAGGTGAGGTCAAATGTTTCAATTCACTACTTGTCATGGGTATGAAGGAACGAGAAAATGTTGCGTCGCAAAAATACAATAATACTTCGTGTAGTATCAATACGAGAGAAATAATAAGAGGATAGTGCGATCATATCAGAACATAGTGAGAAACAGTAGGAGACCTGATGAAGTCAGCAAAGGCAAAATACGAATGATTAATAACAGAGACAGCGACTTACTGTGTTGAACTGCTGTTACACTTGTTACCAGACGCCTTTATGGTAGCGTAAATGCTGACGGGCTTTTCAAGTATCGCTCAAGAGACTTCATAAGGTTTTATTTATGAGGTCTACAGATTACACTTGCGTATTTCAGTTTCGCGAACTCTAAGGCGTTTTTACAAAAGAATTTTGAGGGAGGCTCCAGTTCTAGTTCAGTTCCATCTTAAGTAATTTTGGCGCTGTTACTTGATGTGTTAATACGAAATTTCCATATAATCTTTAAAACACTGTTAATACCTGAGTACTTCTGTGATGATCACCGGCCTAGATTCAAGTCACGTAGTTTGTACTTCGCAAGCCTTTGCACTGCCAAGAAACAGGCATTACATTGCAGCTGTACCTAGAATTACGATGCGAAAATTACAGCTCGAACAATAAACCCGCTCACACAGCTGACTCTCGACATTCTTATTGTGATTGAAACAATGCGCCGCCTGCAAAATGTATTTACTCAACATAACCAGTTATTGATTGCCGGCACACGTAAGATACCTGAGATAATAAAAAAATGCTGCACATCTGTGGCATCCTTCGTTATTCGGTGCTGTGCGACAGATTACGTGAAAAGAACGTCGAATACAAATGCAGGGCGCTGTTTTGTGAGAATACAATTGAAGGAATTCAGCCCTGCGTGTTCTGCACGTATTGTCTATTACTGCGCTGTTCTTTTAAGTAGTTCAGCAAAAAACGTAACCGTGAGCAGGTTGTGTAAGCGATGCGTGCCTGCCTTCATAAGATGAACTACATATGTCTAAGTAAGTGATTTGGTTATTTTTTGGGGTTTGTTCTAGGTGAGGCTAGAAGCCTGTGTTATATTACAGCATCACCTTACAGCATAAAACTTCGCAAAGGCAGCAATGTTTTTCTTCTGTTTGAGCATGCGTCGAAAGTTTCAGCATGCGTCATGTTACTTCTTCTTTGTTGTTAAGTTTTTCTTGCTTCAAGTTTTCAAGCAAGCGATAAATTTCTTGTAGAGAATTATTTATTGCGAGTCAAGAAAGGTCAAGTGTCAAGAGGCTGTTACAAATGCGAAACGCGTTTCTACCTACGTTTCTATCTATCTATCTATCTATCTATCTATCTATCTATCTATCTATCTATCTATCTATCTTTCATTCTATCTATCTATCTATCTATCTATCTATCTACCTATATATCTATCTATCCCGCCACCTGCGTATGAGTCCTTTCTTGATAGAATCTTTATGTTGAGGGTTTGGGGTTCACCGAAATAGTACGACAGGGTAAGAGATCATGACAAATATGTCAGGCTGATCATGACCGGAAATTATTTACCATGTTTTTTTACACTGCTGGAAAATACTTGACTTTTGGTACGTATTACGAAGTAAAATTAAAAACTTTTCGTTGGACCGTCATAGAATGAGGTATTTAGCAATTGAAAATGACGATGAATTACCTTTAATTTAGTCAGATTACTGCCTTGCACAGTATATGGCGCTCTAGAATTTGGTGTTTCACTGTGATCCTGACAGGAGACCAGCAAAGAAGCATTTTGAAGAAAGCGGCTCAAGGTTTCTTGAGGTACTACGAAGAAATGACTGTGTAGCTTTATGGTTAGAAAATATAAAATCTATTCTAACCAAAAAGACATTTTTGGACGTCATGTGTTATATTAGCGCTTGACAGCCGTTGTAATTATTGTTATGTTTGTTGTATATTCAAATATATTCATCTTATATTTCACTTATATTTGCATACCACAGGCTGAAGTATACAGGTATACGCCACTCATTTATAGTTCATATGTACCCAGGAATGGCAACGACAAACATTGATAGATCAAATTGGTAGATCCCACGATAGGCAAAACACGAATGAGAAATATTCATATGTCACTTTAAAATTAGCACAACGTTACGAAGTTGAACTAAACGATGTTGTACATGACTTCCGTGTCATGATTACCATGTTTGGATGTGTCATTTACCTTCGTCATCTATTCACGTCCTGTGACACCAAATTAATTATATGTGGAGCTATTGAAACGGCCGCAAACACGCTATGAGCGTAGTATGTTTTCATGTTCTTACATAACACAGTTGTCAAAATTATCATGTTTGCACCAGTCGCATATTTCGTCATTCATTGACGTCACGTAGCACCAAATTTGGTATAGGTGGAGCTCGCAAATCGGCTGTGAGCGCATCATGAAGGGCCCAATACACCTCAATGTAGCGTTGACATGCACGCACGCTGGGCACAATGACGCTACGTTAGCAAAATGCGAGCTCTCTATAATCTTACGCCAGGCGCGACCAGCGTCCGTCGGCGCGGCCCGACGGCAACCGCTGCAAATTGTGACATACTGCATTTCGCGTCAACGCGTTACCCTGACAACACTTCGTCTCCCTCTTTTCGTGACTTAGTGACGCCAGACGTGCTAAAACGCGCATGCGTCAAATCAAAGCAGCGCGACGTGCGCCTGCGAGTATATGGCAGGACCAGCGCCTGGCGTGGCAACGCCGGCGTGACACGACGAAATGAACGCCGGCGAGCACGCGCACCGCGTCACATTGAAACGTATTGGTGTGACATGTAGTCATGTGGCATGTAGTCATGTTCTGACATGACACGCATCTCATTATTATCATGATTGCACCAGTCACATACTTTCGTCATCTATAGGCGTTACGTTATACCAAATTTGGCATATGTGGAGCTAGCGAAACGTTCGCGAGCGCATCATGAGCGTGGCAAGTGGTCATGTTGCATGACACGCATGTCATGATTTTCATGTTAGGGTCTGTCGCTTTTGTTTGCCATGCAATCATGCCATACCATACCAGTTTTTCAACACGCCATGTGAATTAACCCACCGCAAGAGCAGCTGGACAATGAAATATAAATCACAATCTTCATGACATACATGTCATAATTTTCATGTCATGACAAATTCATATGTTCTTCACACAGTCATCTTATGCCATACCAAGTTTGGTATCGACACCGTCATCGAAACGGCCAGGAGAGCTAAAAGTCGTAGGCGGATAGATAGATTGATAGATAGATAGATAGATAGATAGATAGATAGAAGATAGATAGATAGATAGATAGATAGATAGATAGATAGATAGATAGATAGATAGATAGATAGATACGCTCAAATTCGCCGAAGCTCAAGAAGAAATGCTGCGCATTTAAAATACAGGAGCATGAAGAAAAAATGGCATCATCAGAGTTGGCCCGAAGAATGCAAAGAAGACATATCAGGTCCTACTAACAGTCGAACCGAGACGTTATGCGTAGCAATCGAGTATTCTACTGCAGAGATAGGTCAGGTCACGCAGTCGTAATGTTGGTGATAGGTCAGTTGTGATTGGAGTGCTGGTTATCTAACTTTATACACTTTCATGTGTACTCCTATGATTTCAGCGTCCTATCGGCTTAAGGTCAGTCATATACTTAAGCGCCATTCAGTGAAGTTTTTCTGCGTAGCACTAGCTTGGCCAACCGTCCTCCCAAGCCGAAGTGCTACATATCAGCTTATCGCTTCTGGTTTCAGTAATACCCGTGCTGGTGTTGACATCGTTATGCAACAGCTAGAAACTGGTTATTTAAATCATATTCGACAGTTCAACCTATGCTTTTGTGCGGAAAACTTGCAAATATTCTAATTGTAGTTTAGTAAACTTTTGCTCTATAAAAAATGCACCACAGCAGCTTTACATTGTTATGCTTCATAATCTCAATTCGCGTGGTTTTTGCAGCGTGCCTAATTAAGCAACAATGTAAAGTGAAAAACTGGGTAAGTTGGAGTGGATTCATTGTCGAAAACTGTGCAAAACTACAGATGTGAACAAGAAGGGGACACGGCACAGTGCTGTCACTGTCCACTTTTCTATGTCTGAAATTGCGCGCTGTTTGCCGGTATGCAGATCACCTTATCATAACTCTCTGGATTGCAGATCGTCCTCATTTGACTTGTCGGTGGTACCTATGCTGTCAAAGGTTACGGCCGCCCGGATCTGAGCGACCTCGATGACTTTGACGGCCCTACAGCTACAGCGGTGATGGCAACTGGCACAGAATCCCCGGCCAGACTTTAAACAACGACATCAACAGCTAGACCAGCGGTGGCCGTGTCTTCTACGCGTCCTGTAGTCCCCGCCAGCACAAGTCGGCCACTTCGTCCTGTGACCCGTCTCGTAGCAATACCCTTCCTACCAAGAGTCTGCCCAGCTATGTTTGCGCCTGGAGCTGCTGGTCTCTTTCCATCTGGCTTACCGGGTGAGGTATGTATAAAAATAATGTGGTATAAATAACATGCCAACTAAAATACTGATATCTAGTGATGTGTTTAGGGTTTGTGAAAAAAAACCATATAAAGTTTCCACAAACACTGCATCGCATTTTCTGTGTTTTGTTTTGAAGCGATATATAAAGGACGAGCTCAGCCATCCCTATTTGTAGCATTTTTATAATAACATTAGCAAAATAACCAGTTTTGATGAATTTATTCGTGAAGTAGCCTTTATTGGACAAGTCATGGCTCAGCAATTTCTACAAGCTTAGAGGTTTTAAAATATATTTTCACACTTTTTATTTTGTTGTACTTAGTTTAAGCCCACGAGAACTTGAGTAATGTACGGCACAGATCGCACCTCTGTGTTGAAGAAACGTCGTGACTGTAGAAGATCGTTTTTTTTAATAATACGAGAAGGACGCGAACATCAATTCTTATTGCATAGATTATACGCGACCACCAGTGATAAGGCTGAAAAGTTTGATATGTGATGTATGAAAGGCAGTGCGATCCAGCGATGATCAGTTTATGGATGGCGGAACATCTTTTTGCCGATATCAGTGTACAGCGCAAACTATTTCCTGTAGTGTCCATTTTGGGCCAAAAGTTCAGCCAAATAAAAAGTTTTCATTCGGACATGCCATCACTGCCTTCATAAGTGTGATGACTACGTCACAACATGCTTTGTGTAGGAGACCTGAAGACAATTTCTAGCTTTGCTTAGGCGGGTCGCTTGTAAAATCCCAGATTAGCAAAATAGGCTTTTTTTACGCAAATGAGCGGCACACATTGTAACGTGACGTAAGTCAGTCTATTCGCTATATAGTCATGCCTTAAGAGAACCACTGCAAATTATTTAATTGAATGGTTTATAAGTGGTCCATTGGTATAGTCAGCCACAAAAGTTCATGGACCACGCGAGCACGTGCTAAACTGCTTGTCCGCGCTTTCTAGTATAACGTCATCTACGGTCGAACACGGTCCAGAGCCGCAATTGTGCATATTGTCGCGAGTTATAAAATACAGGGGGTTTATTTAAAAACTCGGACAGTGGGACTTGCAGAGACGCTCTCAGAGAAGGCCGCTAAGATTATCGTCTTCTTCACTCTGCTGCGCTGCGCCTCTCGAGCAAATCCGCGTTCTTCGTTGTCGTCGCTATCTCGCCGCTAAATTCAGCTATGCACGCGGCATTACCCTCCCGCCAGAGTGAGCGTCGTCCCGACGCTCAACAGGTAGAGATGCGGCCATCTACTGTTTACATCACTGAGAGTGGTAAAGTTTCATGCGGACCACGTGCACTGTCTCAGGCAGATGCTGGCGACGTTTCGAACAGGAGGAGGCGTTGGGCACGACTTCGTACGTCACGTCGCTAAGACGGCGCAGAACCTTGTAGGGTCCGAAGTATCGGCGTAGAAGTTTCTCTGAGAGGCCTCGTCGTCGTACAGGAAACCAAACCCAGACTCTATCTCCTGGTTGATAAATGACGAATCGATGGCGAAGGTTGTACCGTTGGGCGTCAAGTTGCTGCTGGTTCATTATTCTGACGCGGGCAAGCTGCCTTGCTTCTTCGGCGCACTCAGTGAAGTCTGCGGCGTCTGTCTCTGAACCATTGCAATCGTAAGGCAGCATGGCGTCAAGCATTGTCGTAACTTCTCTGCCATGCATTAGTGCGAACGGCGTCATTTTTGTTGTTTCCTGGCGCGCCGTATTATACGCGAATGTGATGTACGGCAATATTCGGTCCCAATTCTTGTGTTCTACGTCGACGTACATGCAAAGCATGTCAGCGATTGTCTTGTTAAGTCTTTCTGTAAGCCCATTCGTTTGTGGATGGTAAGCTGTCGTCTTCCTATGCGCTGTGCCACTGAGCGTAAGTACAGTGCGCAAAAGCTCGGCTGTAAACGCGGTACCTTTGTCTGTTATGACGACAGCTGGAGCACCATGTCTCAGAACAATGTTCTGCATGAAGAACTGGGCCGCTTCAGCTGCAGTGCCACTCTCGATTGCCTTGGTCTCCGCGTATCGGGTGAGGTAGTCCGTCGCCACTATAACCCATTTGTTGCCACTGTCTGATGTTGGGAATGGGCCCAGCAGATCCATTCCGATTTGAGAAAACGGGGTTTCTGGCACGGGCACAGGATGTAATAGTCCAGCGGGTTTGACAGGTGGTACCTTGCGCCGCTGACAGTCAATGCATGTTCGGACGTAATGTTTAACCTCTGCTGCGATTCTTGGCCAGTAATATTTTTCTTTGATGCGTGTCAGTGTTCTTGTGAAACCGAGGTGGCCCGCAGTGGCTTCGTCATGGCAGGCTTGTAAAATTTCGCTGCGGAGAGCTCCAGGAACTACCAGCAGATAGCTTCTACCTGTCGATGAAAAGTTCTTTTTGTACAGAATTCCGCCCCAAAAACAGAATGACGATAAGTTCTTCGAGAACACTTGGTGCATTGGCGGCTCGTCCGTTCAAGAATTCTATAAGCGAGTTGAGCTCCCGATCATCTTGTTGTTGCCGAGAAATGATAGCTGCATCAACAACTCCTAAAAAACCTAGGAAATCATCATCCTCTATAGCCGGTGATTCAATTGGTGACCTTGACAAACAGTCGGCGTCTAAGTGTTGCCTTCCGGACTTGTAAACTATCGTCATGTCGTACTCTTGGAGCCGTAAGCTCCATCGTGCTAAACGTCCAGATGGGTCTTTCATGTTGGTCAACCTCTAAGAGAGTGATGGTCGCTTACGACTTGGAAAGCGCGGCCATATAAGTACGGGCGGAACTTCGCAACTGCCCAAACAACGGCCAGACACTCCTTCTCCGTTGTTGAGTAGTTGGACTCGGCGCGTGTCAACGTTCTACTAGCGTAGGCAACCACTCTCTCCACACCATCTTGGCATTGGACAAGAACAGCACCTAGGCCCACATTGCTGGCGTCTGTATGGATGGCTGTTGGTGCATTCTCGTCGAAGTGAGCGAGGACAGGTGGAGTTTGTAGACGCTGTCGCAGCTCGTTGAATGAAGCTTCTTGCTCTTCACCCCATACAAATGCGATGTCTTCCCTTGTAAGGCGGGTGAGTGGAGAGGCGATGTGTGCAAAGTCTGCTGTAAATCGCCGGTAGTAGGCGCAGAGACCCAGAAAACGCCTGACCGCCTTCTTATCAAAAGGCCTTGCGAACTTTGCGATGGCTGCTGTTTTATCTGGGTCAGGCTTCACACCTTCGCGACTGATCACGTGTCCCAGGAACTGGAGTTCTTCGAAGCCGAAGTGGCATTTTTCCGGTTTGAGTGTGAGTCCAGCGGACAGTATGACTTGAAGGACTGACAGTAGCCGCTTTAGATGCTCTTCAAACGTGGCCGAAAAGACGATCACGTCGTCGAGGTACACAAGGAATGTTTTCCATTTCAGGCCGGACAGAATGGTATCCATAAGTCTCTGAAACGTGGCTGGGGCTGAGCATAGTCCGAAAGGGAGGACTTTGAATTCATAAAGCCCGTCTGGCGTCACGAAGGCTGTCTTTGCTCGGTCACGCTCATCTACTTCTATTTGCCAGTATCCACTTTTAAGGTCCATTGACGAGAAGTAGCGCGCATGCCGTAGCCTGTCCAAAAAGTCATCGATCCGTGGTAATAGATAAACGTCTTTTTTTGTAACATGGTTCAGCTTACAATAATCGATGCAGAAACGCAAGCTGCCGTCTTTCTTTTTCACAAGTACCACTGGCGATGCCCAAGGACTCTTTGATGGTTGGATAACGTCATCTTCTAGCATCTTCTTGACTTGCTGCTGGATCACCTCACGTTCTTTCTGAGCGACGCGATATGGGTTCTGTCGGATCGGTCTTGCTGTGTCTTCCGTAATTATGCGATGCTTAGTCAGAGGCGTTCGACCCACTCGTGATGTCGATGAGAAGCAGTCCTTGAACTGGTCGAGCAGCTCCATAAGACGGCATCTTTCAGTCGGTGTTAGACTCGGACCGATATCAACTGGTGGTGTATGTGGAGGTGATTGAGCTGTGGCTTCTCCTTGCATTAGAAGACAGTCGTGAGAGTAGTCGAGCTCTTTGAGGTACGCCACAGCCGTGCCTTTACCGATGTGCCGGCGCTCATTTGTGAAGTTGGTCAGAAGCACGTCTGCGCGCCCATTCACTAAGCTGACGATACCGCGAGCGATGGCGATGCCTTGGTGAAAAAGAAGGTCAGTGATGCGTTCGGCTATGGCGTCTTCATTACAGTGCACGGCGCAACACACGGAAACAAGACTACAAGATAGTGGTGGCATGCAGACGTCGTCGTCGACCACACGTAACACCCTGGGTTCTTGGTCTGGATCAGTGGTCACAGACTTGTCAGCGGCGAATGTGATCACACCGTCGCGTATGTTGACCACAGCACCATACTCTCTTAAGAATTCAATTCCCAGAATCATAAGTTTGCAGCACTCCGGTAGAATCAGAAATGTGGCTACAAAAGCCACATTCTCAATAGTGAGTCTTGCTGTACATTTTCCCGTGGGAGTCATTATCTGGCCTCCAGCACTTCGGATATAAGGGCCCGTCCATTCCATCCTGACTTTCTTGAGTTCGTCTGCCAATCGTTCACTCATTATGGAGAAGTCTGCACCCGTATCGACTAAGGCTGTCACTTCAACGCCGTCAATAGTCACAGCGAGGTCGGCAGTCACAGTTTTCCCGGCGAAGTCTTCATCGTCGTCTCTCACGTGTTTCGGCAGCAGTGGGGGTTTTTCGGCAATTCGACGGCTTGCAACCTTCCCCCCAGAGGTCGCTGCTTTCAGTTTCCCCGCCGTGGGCTTGGAGACCGACCTCTGACGGCGTCAGCAAAACTACGGCGGCTTGGTGAAGCAAAGCGAGCCGGTGATGGTGAGCGCGTCCGGAAGGTAGAAGAGCCTTCCCGCCTGCCAGCCTGGTCGTCGTCGATGGGGGCACGGCTTTCGTCGAACTGTCGGCGCGTAGGTGTGGGTGCACTACCGCGGTATTCAGCTCGGCGATGTGGGCAAAAACGGCAAATGTGCCCTGGCTCTCCACAGTTATAGCAGAGTGGTCGACGATCCGCAGTGCACCATATAGGGTCCGCATATAGGGTCGCCTGACAGAATCCTGCTGAGCCCAGGCTGCCACAGGATACGGTTCGAGGTACAGCGGCGCTGGCATGGGCGTGGGTCGACGAACAGCGTCTGCATAGCTGTATCCGTTCGGCTGGTACGATACTTCTGTAGCCAATGGACGACGCACAGCGTCTGCATAGGTACACGAGTTTGGACGGTGCGGTGGAGAGGAATATTGCTGAGGAGAGGCAAACGCTTGTCGAAGTTCATGGCGAACGATTTCAGCGACGGAGGCTACCGTGGACTCCTGCTGCGGGGGTGCCTGTGACTGCAACGTGTATTTTGCGATCTCCTTTGCGATCTCCTCACGCACGATCTGTCTAATCAGGTGGCGTAGTGAACACTCGTCGTTTTCGGTGTGTGCGGCGGCGCCTGCAGCTGCGCCGGTGGCCGGGCGGTCAGACTGTCGGTACCGTTGCTGTAGCGCACGCTCTATTGCGGTGGCCTCCCTGGTGAACTCGTCCACTGTTGTCGGCGGATTGCGCACAAGACCAACAAATAGCTGCTCTTTGACGCCCCTCATGAGATGGCTTAGCTTTCGAGCCTCGGGCATGTTGGGGTCCGCGCGGTGGCACAAGCGCACCATATCCTCAGCAAACATGGCGACGCTTTCATGCAGCTGTTGGGTGCGTCCTTCAAGAAGGCGTTGTGCGTTTTCGCGTCGGTCCGCGTTACCGAAGGTGTCAAGAAACCGACGACAAAACTCCTCCCATGTCGTCAAGGTTGCCTCCCGGTTTATAAACCACGTCTTCGCGCCGTCTTCAAGGGCGAAGTATACGTGGAAGAGCTTTCCATCGAGACTCCAGTAGTTCGATTTAGCTACCCGTTCGAACTGCTCAAGCCAGTCTTGCGCATCTTCGTTCGGCCGACCATGAAATGGTTCAGGAATACGCATTTTCTCGACCGTCACCTGTGCAAGACTCCTTGCCATTTCTTGAGTAGGGGTGGTTGTCGGAAGTGTTGCTCCCTTTAAAAGGCCAAATTCTGGTTCAAGACCTTGAAGGCGACGGCTTGAGCGGTGCACAGGCGTCTCCACGCGTGGCTGTCTCGTAGGGCTGGACTCGGGGCCTCTCACAGGGGTGCTGATCATGAGGTGGTAGTATGCAGCTCCTCCACCAGTGTCGCGAGTTATAAAATACACGGGGTTTATTCAAAAACTCGGACAGTGGGACTTGCAGAGACGCTCTCAGAGAAGGCCGCTAAGATTATCGTCTTCTTCACTCTGCTGCGCTGCGCCTCTCGAGCAAATCCGCGTTCTTCGTTGTCGTCGCTATCTCGGCGCTAAATTCAGCTATGCACGCGGCAATATTTACTATATTCACTGGCCTTTCAATTTTATACTGCCGCTACATCTTGTTAGTTCATAGTTCTCACGCAAAGCGTTTATTTGCAGTATGACCACTGCACTTCTGCATCAATAGTAGAATAACCAAAATAATGGTGAATAGTGTACCATTGGTGATACGTGTTACTTCGCAAGGAAGATTAGTATTGATAACACTTATCGTGACTGACTGCTTTAGAGCCAGAAGCAAGTAGTGGTGACCGCTCGGTGACAGCGGCTGACAAAGCGCTTGTCGCGTTAAGACGTGTAAGGCGTCGAGCCACACAACAGACAGGCCGTGAATTAAGCATCTGAAGAGCTGCGCTTCTTTAGATCGCCTCTGACCTGTCGTAATCGTCACGAAGAGGCTCCTGGCCCTACCTTGCGTGGTCCATAAACTGTTCTGGTTTACAGTTCACACCAACAAAGCAGCGCTTATTATCGAATATAGCAATGTGATAAGTATTCACAACGAGAATGGTTTTTAAGGAAAATTCATTCCTAAAAATGTAGAGCGAGAAAAAATACGAGACAGTAGACGAGTAAACAGGAACGAATGCCTACTACCAACTGATTTTATTGTGAAAGAATTGTGAGAATTTTGCGTACTGTACGTCAGAAACGCAGCTACGCACAAGTCGCAGAGTTGCTAATACCAACAACTAAAGCATGTGTCGACATAGCAATTGAAATTCACAATCCCGCAAACACAATGGCATCTAGTTGACGCCCTCCACCTTCAATTACCACGCAGAACGCCTCTAACAGTTCATGTGTTAGCGTTTCCTAACTGCGTCCCGGTAACGTCAATCTAGCAAACAAAGGCACACAGCCACACTCTACGGTGCGCAGAAAAAATGCTAATTTAAGTGATGGATGACGCCGTTGATCGGAACTTCAATATTTGACTTCCAAGTGTAAGAAGCATCAAGAAACGGACTAGTATCACAAAGATGAACTACTTTCTTGCCGCAGGAATGGAAGCTGTACAGCTTTGCCAATGATACCACCGATAAGTTCGCCACTCGGCTTTTCGACAATGAGCAGTCTGATAACAAGAATGCCAAAACCGGCTCCTATGGTTACCGCGACGCCAAAGGCATCTTCCGAATGGTGTCGTATGTGACAGACGCTGAAGGATTCCGGGCTACTATTGCACCAACGAGCCAGGGACAGCACAAGGAGCCAGCGCCGACGCAGTGTTCAACGCTGATCCTGTCGCCACGCCGCCAACTGTTCCTCCTCCTAGAGGCTTCACTAGGCCCAGCCAATACTGGCCCTTCATACACTCGACCTTCAAGCGTGGAATTCCTTCGCCCTTCTATAGGTTATGCAGGGGTGTACACTGGCGGCTATGGAGGTCTGTTTGGAAGTGCGTTTGGTGGTGGTTTGGGCAACCCATATCTCGGTGGCTACAGTGGTAGATATGGTGGTGGTGGCAACTTTGACCGTAGCTATCTTAAAGGGTATGCGGACTCACAACAAGGCGGGTATGCTAGCGGAAGTGGAGTTGTATACCCTGGTCGATATAGTGCAGGTTACGGCTGTGATTATAGTGGAGGATACAGAGGAGACTATAGACAAGAAAATAATGAGGCTGGCTACACCGGTGCCCACCATGGTGGCGCTGTTCGTGCTGTTAATAGATACAGTGGTACTCATCATGGAGGTTTTTTCGGGACTGACTAAGCTGGTGCGTGTTACGGGGCTTCTCTCGAGGCGGGCTTCGCTGGTGCCCATCGTGGAGGTTCTCTCGTGACTGGCTACGGTGGTGGCCATTTTGAAATTTTTCTCGGGACTTGACACAGTGGTTCCCATCATGAAGGTTCTCTCGGAATGGCGTACGCCAGTTTCCATCGTGGAGGTTTTCTCGGGACCAGCTACGGCGGTGCCCGTTAAGGAAGTTCTCTCGAGCCTCGATACGGTGATTTCCGTTACGGAGGTTCTGTAGGAGCTGGCCACGCTGATGCCCATCATGGAGGTTCTTTAGGGAGTACCTACAGTAATTCCCATTACAGAGGTCTTTTCGGGACTCGCTACGGTGTTTCCGGTTACGGAAGTTCTTAGGGCACCCCTCACGAAAGTAGTTCTCTCAGGACGGGCTACACTGGTGCCCATCCTGGAGGCTCTATCGGAAGGCGATATAAAGGTGAATACATTTCCTCAAGAGCCTTTCTAGGAGGACTAAACAGACAACAAGGTCATCATGGATTTTTAGGGCATCATAGGTATAAAGCCAGTTACAAAGCAGCATCTGCTTAGCTGGTATGAGAAGAGTGGCAGGTGCAAATCTTATTGATCAAACTGTGATGGGAAAGCAAGGCAAGGTCAACAGCAAGACTATGCATTCTTCTATTGAAATAAGGAGAATGTCAGTTCCACTACTGTTTCTCCACCACAGAGCAAGGCTTTCTACCAGAGATGTCTAATCTAGTAGTGACGGCTCTCCTCATCCTCTAACAATTAGTTTTCTGACGGTCCTTTCAAGTTTCTGGTACCGTAAAGCTATTAATTTGTAATGCGACATTAAAACGCCCCGCTTGTGATTGCAAACCACCGATTTTATATGGTAAGCACCTAAAACCTTCCTATGACGGGCTGTTCTCGGTGACTGCGCGCTTCAGTAGAACACTGGCTACGATGCTCAGCTGCTGACCCGAAGGTGGCGAGTTTTATTCCGGCCGCAGCGTTCGCATTTCGAAGAAGACGACATGCTAGCGGCCCATGTACTGTGCAATGTCAGTCCACGTTAAAGAACACCTGATGGTCGAAATTTCCGAAGCCTTCCACAACAGCTTCTCTCATAATGATATTGTACTTAATTACCGTAAAACCATAGATATTAGTATTTATACTGTTCCTCGCTGTCTCAAACAAAATTTTTGGTACCCGAAAGTGCTCTTCAAATCGAATATCCTCAAAAACCGTTTAATAAGGTGATATTCGTTATGGAGATTCTCTAGGGTTACCGTCAAAGCGCGCTACAGAGCGTATTTGAAAACATTATTTTCAGCGTTACGAATCTTTATCAACGATTTCGCATGAAAGTAACTACGTTATTTTTATAAACAAAAGAAGCTGCCTTCTATTATGGAAAAGCATGTTTCATGTGCACTTTTGAGCTTTAAACACGTAAATTCTTGTGTCTTATTACCAGCATTCTCTACATTTCGCTCTCACTAAGACAACACCTTGACTGCTTCAAATGGTTCGCAATACTTTTCTTCTAGTGCCAGCCATATAAACAATATAATGGGTTCACTGGACTCATTCATTTATAAAATCATGCGTCGGTTGACTCAATTGACTTCGGTTGACTGCAGATTTTCAGTCAGCTTACTTGTAAGGAGGTCTGCAAGCATAATAAAAAAGTCGAATTGTTTCAATGCTAACTTATTGCTTTGTAACACTGGACAGAAAAGTTTTTAAAGTCCTATTAGCTTGTAGAAATCACTGATACCATAACGGGCATTGATACTACTTTGGTAATGTTTTACTGCTTGTATAGATTTTTGTAGAAAATAGAATACTGTTGCTTTTGTCATTCCACTGCATTTAAACAAAAGGACTACGTCCACGTTTTATTGTCACAGTGTTTTAGAGAAAAAAGATATAATAAGTGGTTGGCACCATCAAATTTTGAGGTTATATTAGGCTTGTTGTGGGTATCCTCCGTATGCAAGGTCACTCCACACTCAGAGTCGCGCACAGCAAACGCTTAAAATATATATTTCAACTCCCTTCCAAAGTATGCCGAAATGCTCATTTTTCCAATGAAGACCTATCGCAAGCACACCTAATGCTGTCGTAGCTCTATAGGTAGGGTAACGAAAGCTGTAGGACGCAACACCAGATTTGTAGTGACGTGACCGGACCTCCGCATCCGACGAACATCAAAGCATCGGTTGCTACATCATTCGCGACCGCTGCAGCTAGCTATGTCATGTGGCGGCGTGTTTGCTTGCTAGTACTTGTTATGCACGTGTGTGCGAGAGCAGAGGGCGTTAGTAACAGCCTTGTTTTTCCACGTTACCAATCGATCTACCCTGCTATGTCAGTGCGCAGTTCGGTGCGTACAAACTGAAACTGAAAGTTGTTCTCATAAATAAACGATAAGAAAAACTTAACAAGAATAAATTATTTTTTGCGTGCGTCATGCTTTCTAGAGTTTTAAGAAAAGCTTGCAGTAAAAAACAACCGAGCCACAAATTTGGGAACACCACAGAAATGTGTTCAATAAAAAAACTCATTGATTCACGAACTCACTGTAACCAAACTTTTAAGAATTGTTTCAGTACGAAAGGAGTTGGAAACGTCACAGTTTCGCCGCAAGGGCGAAAAATTGAAAGCGATAGCAAAAACATTAATTGTGACGATGAGAACATCTAGCAGACCAAAACGTCAGCACGCCGTTCACACAGAAATGACGACCGAAGAAACACACACAGGACGAGAGCTAATACTTTTTACAGCACAATGCCTAACGCTCTGGTTAAACAAAAAAGACGCACGAATTGTAATCACAGGTACATATATCAGCGCGAATAACGAGTGTCCGAGTTGTTACTTCACTGTGTTTGAAAAGCGCGCTCTTTTCGCAAATGGGGGCCACCATACGGGTGGTGGTGGTAGTGGTTACAAAAAAAAGAAGGTGCCTAACTTCTACAGCCTGGTAGGGAACACGCGCAGCACCTATCACAGCGAGCGAAGTGACCTTTGTGGTCCAGGCAACTAACCCATCATTTCGGTGAAAGGCCAAACCATGCAATTCTCCTCATCAAAAGATACGCTCGCGCGAACACGTGCCTAGCTCCCCGCCCCAATTTGCGGGGCAAAAGTAAACGCCTGAAATATAAGCGAACGTTGGCGCATCGCGACGATCTGGGTGCTGAGCGCGGGTGTTTTTTTTAGTTTTCCTGTATGATGGTGCTGGCAGCGTTGACGGCCAAAACCAGCTCACAAAGTTCATATAAATACTACCGTGATAAAAGTCAAAGCTTTGCCGCAAAACTGAAGCAATGAAAGTGATAGCAACAAGTTGAAAGGTCATGCGCAAAATGGCACGCAGATCAAAACGTGCCCAGCGTTGTTCCCGCAAAAAATATGCACTAAACGTACATACAGGTAGAGATGATAGCGAATAAGCGTCTCAGTTGTTACTTTGCTGTGTCTGAAAAGCGCGTGCTTTTCGTAAACGGAGACTGCAATGATTGCAGTGACCATTGTGCACCCGGTAACCACAAGAGAATTGTTACAAGTAGAGCTCAAGCAAGCCAAGACATACGATCCTCCCCTCCTTCACACCGCGAGATAAGGGCCCGCGAGAGATGCTCCTCTTCTCTTCTTTGCGGGCCAAAGTACGCGTGAGAGAGGAGAGCCGCCGCGCACGCATAGCACCATCTTGCTGATAAATCTGAAACCATGATAGTTGACCCCCGCCCCCTGAGATGCCCGCCAACAGCGGTCAGTTGTAGATATCAATAGCCTCCCTTTGAATGTCGAAGAAGGCATTTCGCGGTGGCTCATTGGTTAACGCTTCGCATTCACGACGCGGAGGACCCACGTTTGACTCCGCGCATTAGAGTTTACTTTGTGAATTTTCTTCTTTATTGCGACTTCATACATATAAATACGTATGCATGTAGGATGGATGACATCGACGCTGACGCTGGCGGTGAGATCCAGTCGAGAGTGTCCATAAAATTGATATTGCTATATAATATTTTTTACACGCATTCTATTTTCTGTTATCCCGACGGTAGCACTGTAAGCTAAACAGCAAGATAAAGAAAAGCCTCACACACGCCTTGTGACCCTGAGCATCTTCTTACTCTCCCTCATTTCTCGCGGCCTCCCACGGCGGGCCTAGTAATGACCGAGTGCACCATGCTTAGATCAGCCGAGGGCTTGTAAATTGTTGTTGACGAGTGATTTTTGAGCTTGTTCTCTAATTTATCGAAAGAAGAGAGAGCGATTTCTAGCTGACATTGAGAATTGATTGTCAATTCTAGACCACGGGCTCCACTACAAAATATTTGGCTTGCTTCTTCTCAGGAGCATCGACTACGAATCGGCACCGTTTCTGACCATGCTCAAAAGGTGTGTCAGGGCCCCCTTAAGATGTGTTGCAGACTCACGTTTTGTGACATTTTTCGGAAATAAAGTTACTTCCCAAATGACCTGGTACTTCTTTTGTTATTGAATTCACACGTAGGTTTAGGCTGTTGTAGAAATTTAAAATAAATACACTGGCTACCTTCGTAGCACAGACTCGTAGGCTTGTTGCAAAACTGATTGCGATGCATAATGCAATACTGCCACTTCAGAAAAAAGCAATTTGCGAAGATTTTTGTTAAGAAACTGTCTACATTGATGAAAGTGAAAAGCAAGCTTATGTTGCCTTCGTTTACATTTTCTAACAGAAGAGGGTACTGCAGGGTAATTTATGAGCTTTCTCAACTAAATCATCTTCAACACGGCACTCATGAGAGCTAACAGGTACTGATGCGAAGGAAACTGCAAGAAATGACATCAGAACTTATTGTAATGCAAAAATAAAGACAGAAATATGGACGAAATGATGACTTAGCGACAGCAATTCATCTTTTTGTGTAATTTTCTTCTCAGAACTTCTTAGCAAATGAAAACCTGTAAGTGATCCTAACATTGACTTAGATGGACAAAAATTAGAACCGCACGTCGGCGTTTATGACTTACGGTACACCTGCTGTTAAAAAAGTTACCTATATACCAAGCAATGTCTCATTGTGAAACTTTGCCGCTATATACATGTAATTGAAAGGTCGCTAAGACAATGTTGTAAAGAATATCAAATGTGAGACGCATAATATGGTTGAAGGTCTGATGCTTCGAAGAAATGATCTTTTTCTTTAGGATGAACCTCCTAATGGCATGGGGAGAATACGTTGTATACCTTGATGATGCAAACAATACTTGATAGCGCTGTTATGCTATTAAACTTACGGCATTTCACGCGCTTCTCATTGAATGAATGCCATTTTTTAGATGATTTGATGTAATACGGCAGTTTACCGCAAAGAGAGATAATAAAAAGGGTTCGCTATTGCAGAAATTTTTCTTTCGCAGCTCAGATGAGGGAGACAACACTACTGCGTGGAGAGCGTGCAGGAACGTTACTAGAATTGTTGAGCGCGCCGGGCGGCGGCAGCGTGTGCTCGCAGACGGAATGCAGTCGTGCGTAAAAGAGTTGCGGTAGCGTGTCGTATGGCTGCGCGTTGGCGCCGCCAGGATCCGGCCGTACGTGAAAGAGAGGCACGGCTGCGTCGCAAAGACGATCTGCACAACGTCAGGCAACGGAAAGCGGCTTGAAAGCGTTCGTATCGGCAGACAGACCCCGATACAGTGAGAGCTCGTGAGTTGTCTGTAAAAGGCATCAAGCGACCTCAACCTGAAGGTGCCGGAGCGCGGTTACGTTTGGCCACAGTTGCAGTGTGTGCGACAGATAATGGTTTTTTTATATCGCTACGGCGTGCGGCATTAAGAACGGAGAGTCTCGGCGTGAAGCCGTTGCTGTGCTTTAACGTGAGTTTCCAACCGGCAGTGGTGAGTAGCAGGTTTGCTTAAGCCTCAAAGATTCACTAGTGTCTCAAAAGGTGCCTCCAACCAGCGTCTTCTACAGGTACACGTAACCACCAAAACCAGCTGAAGTACCTCCTGTGAACCTATAAAAAGAAAGACTGATCTTTCTTCAAATGTTGTTTATGACTATACAGCGGTTTACACACGGCCGTAAACAGTACAACATCAAGCGACAAGTGGTGAACGTTTGCATAAACATCTCCAACACGGTTCAGTGCCAACCTCGGAACATTCCGGGTGACGCTACCATCGACGTTCACCTCATGCGCCTACTCGTATGTGAACCGTCGTGTAAAAAGGTCTCGTATAGAAACGTGACGTTCATGGGTGGCTCAAACACCTAGAGCGTTCTCCGTTTTACAAGCATCTGAACATCAAAATTTATTGGAGCCGCCTGACAGACGTCGAAGACGAAGGAGACGTAGAAAACGACAAGATCACGCCGGAACCCGAAGGTGCTGATCTCGAAGACCCAACAGGGGTTGCGATTGTGCTCAATACAATGGCGCATACCATGACCATTGACGACGGAGTCTGCGCCGCTAACTGTGTCGGTTCGACGGCGCAAGTAAGCATAGTTGAGGGTACACACAGTCTCCACGTTGCATCCGGCAAACGGCACACTCCCATATCTCTGCTCTTTGACGAGCATGCCGAGAAGTTGTCTTTCCCAAAAATATATCTCGGTGTACCTCACAGTGACCGGGCCCAAGCCGACCACTTTGAAAAGGCAAGTAGCGAAATCCGTCGCACCAATCATCGCGGAATGTGCCCCGATCACATTCTGTACATGGTCATGAAAGTCATGCATCATAACGTTGCTGGCAAGACCGTGACTTTCAAAAACAACGCAATAAGCAGAGCGATTACTTGACATCAACTTGAAAGTGCGAAATTCATGAATCAAGTGGTCAACCGAGATCTCGGCTTCATGAGAAGCGTACCAAACACGATACAATACTGGCAAGACCAACAAAATGAACTCTTCGCCACGATTCGCAAGTTGGGTAAACCTCACACAAATTTCACGCTTTCTGCAGCTGAAGTGAACTGGGACAGACTCATCGAGACGTTGGAGTGCATGTGATCAGGTCCCAAAGGAACGGCACGAGCCGATAAAACATTGAATTTCATGCAACGCGTTGAACTGGTCAACAACGAACCAGTTGTGTGTGCAGTGCATACCCGTCGAATCTTCTGTGTGATTATGAACATACTCAAAGATAATAGGTGCTCCGTATTCAAGCCGTACGATGTGGCAGACTTCTTCAAGCGAGTGGAATTCTAACAACGTGGTAGCACTCACATTGACACCATTCTATAGATCAATAACACTACGCGAGAGGAAGTGTCTGATGATATGATACACACGTTGTAAATGGTCCAATTCTTACTCACACGTGACACAGATCTTCTCACGAGACCCAGCACACAGCTGCATGCAGACGCCCACACTTGCTATAGGCAGGGACGCACAAAGTGCTGTTTCGGGGCACCGTTCATGTCCAGTAATGACATTAGGATTGTAATACTCTTTCCTCCGGCCGAGGACGAGGTCGAGAAAGATCATCGTCAGAAACTTAAGCAATGGTACAAAGAGGTGCATACTGCATTTAAGAGGGGATTGTTCGTTTTGTTGGAAGAATTATCGCCACCTTTGACACGCGGAATGACGGAGAATACATGCAAATTCTAAGAGACAAACTTATGCGTCCTTGCGTTCTACATTGTCGCCACCTGGCGCAAAAATGGTCAATCCTTTCAACCCCTGAATCCACGGGTACTAGATTCCGATATCGATTTTCAATCGATACTAGACCACTACGCCTCTGCAATTTATGTCGTTCATTACGTCAACAATTCTGTGAATGGCATGTCCAACGTCCTCAAGGCCGTTATGTGAATTGTAGAAGAAAAGCAAGAAATGGCGTACTCAAAAATCGTACGCTCTATAGCAGTGATTATGCTAAAGTGTGTGAAAATTTTGTCGCAAGTGATGGCCTGGTTCCTCTTGGGTCAAGAAATCTCTGCATGGAAAAAGTCATGAGGTCGTCTACATACGCACGTGCTCCCCGGCAGAACAAATCTGCGTAAGCGAGACCAAGGAGGATTTGAAAAAAATTAGCACCTTATCCACCGAAGTCTAGAAGCTCAAAATCGTCAAGAGGCACGAGGGCGGGCCGCCCGAAATGAAAGACGTTGGCCTCGCCGACATTGGCAGCAAATACAAACGCGCATAGGGTCTTCGAAGTACCCCCTCATCGTTCGCTATCACCACTACAGTGCCACGGATCAACTCAAAGATTACACGAGAGAGCAGGCCCTTTTTTACGTATTGTTCAGGAACGAGGTTGTCGACGTTCTGAATCACCAGTACGTCGCGACGTTCCAGGCCTATCACTGTAAGCAAAAGTTAGCCGAGATGGGAGTTTCTCCAGCAGATGAGCCCACAAAACTCCGCTGCCCCAATTATTTACTTCCTGGTGGGGAGTGAACTCGGCAAATGTCATCGTAAAACGCCCCCTCCTTAATCACAGAGTTTATGAACGACATGACCTTGTTAAACTCCCCAGGGAGTTTCAGGTCACGTGGTTACAAACTCCCTATAGGAGCTTTAAAAACCCTCTTTGGGCGTGACGCGCGCGCGCGCGCGCGTGTGTGTGTGTGTGTGTCTGTGTGTGTGCGTGTGTGTGTCTATGTGTATGTGTGTACGGGCATATGTTTGCACGTCGGTGTGAAACACATCTGCTTTGTGTGGCTAACCGTGTAAGCATCTGTCAACAGGCAACAAAATTATAAGTGCAGCGAAGAATAGCAACGACCGGTTGGTACTTACTGGGAACATTTCAATATATTTCGCACCGTTAAACCACGCTGCACATCGGTCCGATTCCTCAACGAAACGTCGTGAATGCCGCGCTTCAAAGGGCCGAGTAACAAAAAACTTCGAAGAATAAATTAATGGTAGCAAAAGTAAGCTGTTACGATCGTCAGCGGCTGCTCCTGGAGTTTCACCATCAGAAACTTCGAAGTGGTCTGAAGTAGGCTTCGCTCAACTAAGGCAGGCTGGCCGGCAACCGGTCTGAGAGTTGCACCAGCGACAGCTTGCCCCGTCTCCGCCGATAGTGGCTTCTCGGAGTGTCACCGGTATTTCACCAGCTGTAACATCTAAGTGTTAAGAAGGCCTCGCTATGCCGTCGGTATCAAGCTGGCATCGTATCGAACTCGCAATGCGTGCCGGCCACCGCGGCAAGCGCTGCGAGCTAGCACCGACCACCGGCGATGCAATGAATGTGTTTCACAAAAAATGAAGGCTGCTGGGATGTATAACAGTCTTCTGCGCCTTGCGACCGCAGCTGTCAATGACTAACTACAAGGCGAGCGCCGAACGAGGCGGAGTACGATCGTCAGCGATTGCACCGTAAAACTTCGAAACGGTTCGAAGTAGGCTTCGCTCGACTACGGCAGGCTGGCCGGCAACCGGTCCGAGAGTTGCGCCGGCGACGCACTCGCCCCGTCTCCGCCGATAGTGGCTTCTCGGAGTGTCACCGGTATTTCACCGGCTGCAACATCTAAGCGGTAAAAAGGCCTCGCTATGGCGTCGGTATCAAGCCGGCATCGTATCGTGCTCGCACTGCGCACCGGCCGCCGTGGCGAGCTTTGCGAGCTATATACATGCAATGCATGCGAGCAACGGGAACAGCGACTGCGAACCGTCTCATTCGTTTAGGCCTAGCGCTCCGTAGCTTAAACTGCGTGGATAGCGGACACCTATTTCTGTGCATGAGAAAAGCGAGACGTAAACTGCGCATCAGCAAGCATTTTGTGATCGCCAGCTGTCATTCATCGAATCACCGTGCCGTACTCGTGAGTGAGGCCTAGTCGTCGAACGCGGTAGCGGTGGTCTACCTCGGTTCATCGCGGGAGCTGCTAAATGTGCCTCGTTAATGTTTTCATTCAAAGCAGCGCGCACGTTGTGTATGACTCAGTGCATTTTACGGATCCACAAACAGTACTGCTAATGCGAATTCAGCGCGTACGACAGAGCGTCAACTGATGAAACTTTTTCGCTATAGTAAAAAAAATAATAAATTATATGCAAGCTTAGGATAAAAGGCATGTGTGTTGAAGTGCTTAAATCAGACCACCGCAAGTTCATATTTACGCCGTGCGTATTTATTGCCTAATTATTAGCGAAAAAAGGCTGTCACAGGGCTACATGGGAGGTAAAAATGTGGTGCATATATATACCCGGTGACTATATGGTAGGTGTGTACTGCGTGTGGCAAGCTGTGGTGAGTGCGAGCGTTGTGATAATACGTGAACGTTGTGATAATGTTTGTGTACTGTAATCATTGTTGTGCGCATTAAATGTTATGTAATTAAAGTTACGCTTGCGCATGGTACGGCTGCTGACGTAATTTTTTTCTTTGTCGATGCAAAAAAATTTACTCCCACACTGACCTGAAGAAGCTCCCCAATGGATGTAAATAAAAACACCCTGGCACCATGCAAATACCCCCTACTGATGGGGAGTAAATTTTTTACTCCCAACGGAGGTGTTTATAAAACTCCCATCGGGGCGTACGCTAGAGGACAAAGTCATTTACTCCCATCTCGGCTTATTTCTGTTTACAGTGTACGAGTACTTGAATAATACCAGATGTCGCCACTATAACATCGGCAACAACAACGACATCATGGCTCAGCTGATTGAAGAGCACAATTAAGATACAGCAGTGGCGAGAAGAAGACGCAACAGCCGTTGATGACACGGCGTTGACGGCGCGGTGGCAATTGAAGACGCCGACATCTTGCCTAACGAAGACATGATGCGTGTCTTCAAAGGCACCAGTTCCTGTGCCGTCATGCTTAAAATATTGTCACGTTACTCACGACAAAGTTTATATAATGGGCTCGTTTAGTCGACTAGCCAAGCAGTGGCTCAGAGAGATCGTCTTTGTCCTCTCACTCTTTAATCTCACCCAAGCAAACCATGTGGCAATAGTCCCCCTCTTTGAAGGCATCGACTCGATGCTCGTAAATAAAAAAAATGAAAGTATACACACGCAGATATACAGAACCAAAAAAGGGAGAGTGCCAGTACTCGCAGCGCAAATGAGGAAGTTTTGTCAACGCTTGCGCCAAGCGCACAAAGAAAAAGGCATAAAAACACAGGAGAACACAAACAGCAGCAGCAACGCAAAGTCACGACATGTCGTAGTACGTGAAACCACAAGGGTTACTGTGTGAAGTAGGGCTTCAGCCGAACGACATGCACGGTTTTGGGCCGAAGATGTCGACGAGATGACGCTGCGCCGTCCGGAAATACCTCGTAGGTAGCATCTGTGACTCGTCTACGGTCCGAAATAACGGCTTAGGAGTTTTTCGGATAAGCCTGGTCGCCGGACAGGGATCCACACCTACACTCGGTCCCCAAGGTGATATTTAAATGGTGGAGGTTGTAACTTCGTGCGTCTGCATCTTGTTGGTTACTGCTGTTTCTGCGAGCTAGCTGACGAGCGTTTTCGGCGTATTGAGTGTATTGCTCACCGTCTTGAGCTAGTTCATTGCTTTGGTCGCACGGAAGCATAGCGTCGAGCATGGTTCGCACGTTGCTTCCGTAAACAAGTCGGAAAGGCGGAAATCGCGTTGTTTCTTGCGTTGCTGTATTGTAAGCAGGCGTGATGTATAGAAGAATGTCGTCCCAGATTTTGTGTTGTACGTCCAGGTACATTGACAGCATGTCCGCTATGGTCTTGTAAGCCTCTCTGTCAGTCCATTAGATTGCGGGTGATAAGCCGTTCTTTTTCGATGACTTGTGCAGCTCAGTTTAAAAATGTCCTCCATCATTCGTGCAGTAAACGACGTCCCTCTGTCCGTAATCACGCATGACGGGGCACCATGTCGTAGGACCATTCGGTGCACGAAGAACTGCGCGACTTCAGAGGCCGTGCCACGGAGTAACGCTTTTGTTTCAGCATAAGGAGTAACATAATCTGTCGCAACTATAATCCATTTGTTCCCAGAAGACGACAAAGGGAAGGGCCCGAGAACGTCCATTCCCACGAGGTCAAACTGTGTCCATGGTGATGCGATCGGCTGTAGCAGGCCCGCGGGTCTTACAGGCGGAGTCTGGCAGCGCTGGCACTCACGGCAGCCTTTCACATATCGATGTACACTAGTTGATAGTCGCGGCCAGTAATACTGTTGGCGTACTCTGGCGACAGTTCGCAAATAGCCCAAATGTTCTAATGTGGGCTCGTCGTGGCACGCAAGGAGGATCTCATCACGCATGTCGGTAGGAACAACGAGTAGGAATGCTTAGTCGCTACCACGGGCGTTTTTTTGTAAAGAATGCCTCTTCTTAGACAAAAAGAGGACAGTTTGCGAGCAATGTGTTGAGGGACCTGAGAGTTGCGGCCTTCCAGGGAATCAATGACTGGGCGTAATTCGTCGTTTGCCCGCTGCTTTGACGTAAATTCGGAGTCGCTAACTGCTCCGAGAAAGGCATCTTCATTTTCGGGGCCCCTGACAGCGTTCCCCACAGGTGCTCGAGAAAGCGCGTCGGCGTCTTCGTGTTTGCGATTTGACCTGTACACAATCGTACTATCGAACTCCTGCAAACGCAAACTCCACCGTGCGAGACGGCCGGATGGATCTCTGAGATTTGCCAGCCAGCAGAGCGAGTGGTGGTCAGTCACCACTTTGAAGGGACGACCGTAGAGGTAAGGCCGAAATTTGGTCGTCGCCCACACGACTGCGAGGCATTCTTTTTCTGACGTAGAATAGTTGGTCTCGGCTCGAGAAAGAGTATGACTAGCGTAAGCTATCACATGCTCAACGCCGCCGTGTCGTTGTACAAGGACAGCGCCAAGTCTGACGTTGCTGGCATCTGTATGAATTTCTGTAGCAGCGTCCTCATCAAAATGGGCAAGAACAGGGGCTGTTTGCATTCTCTGTCGTAACTCGGTGAACGTTGTATCTTGTTCTGCGCCCCAAGTAACGGGCACGTCATCTCGGGTGAGTCGCGTAAGATGTTCAGCTATCTTCGAGAAGTTGGCAATAAATCAGCGATAATACGCGCACAAGCCGAAAAAAACGGCGTACTGCTCTTTTATCTGATGGAACAGGGAAGGTGGCGACAGCAGCAGTTTTGTCTGGATCAGGTCGCACTCCTTCCGCACTAAGGACATGTCCGAGAAATTTCAGCTCTTCATAGCCAAAATGGCATTTTTGAGGTTTCAGCGTGAGTTCAGCTTTGCGAATGGCTTACAGAACCTTTCTCAGTCGCTTCAGATGCTCTTCAAAGCTCTCGGAAAAGATGACCACATCATTGAGGTAGACAAGGCAGCTTTGTCACTTTAAGCCAGCGAGAACTGTGTCCATCATCCTATGAAAAGTGGCTGGTGCAGAACCGAGGCCGAAGGGAAGAACTCGGAATTCGTAAAGTACGTATGGAGTCACAAACGCGGTTTTTTCTCGGTATCGTTTATCCACTTCAATTTGCGGAAAACCACTCTTTAGATCGATGGACAGAAAATACTTCGCGCGTCGTAACCTTTCGAGGGAGTGGTCGACCCGTGGAAGCGCGTAGACGTCCTTTTTTGTGGCGCTATTAAGCTTCCTGTAGTCAATACAGAATCGCAGCTTTCTGTCTTTTTTTACTAGAACGACTGGCGAGAACCAAGCGCTGCTGGATGGTTGAATATTCCCGTCATCGAGCATCTCTGTTACTTGTGTCTGAATAGCCTCGCGTTCTTTGTCAGAAACGTGATAAGGCTGCTGCCGGATGGGGCGGACGTCATGTACAGTAATAATTCGATGCTTCGTAAGGTGTGTATGACGGAATTTAGAAGAAGAGGCGAAGCATCTTCGAAACTCCCTTAAAAGGTCATAAAGGGGAGCCTTTCTCTCGTCTGACAGCGTCGAATTAATGTCGATGCGGTCTGTAAATTCCTCATCCTCATGCGTTTCTTTGGACGCGAAGCACTCCGTGACGTCGGCAACAGGGTCTCCTTAAGCTAGGGTGGTTCCGCGGAAAAGATGCCGGTGCTCGTAATTGAAGTTCGTAACTAGTATCGTTGACTGTCCGTCACGGACGCGCACAACACTTCGGGCGGCGCTTACACCTTGGAGCAACAGAAGTGATAGGTTGCTTTTAGCCACCACGTCGCCGTCTTGGAAGTCTTCACAAGTGACTTCGATGGGAACAGTTACTCGAGGTGGCACCGTCACACTGTCGTCAGCAACACGCAGCGCAGGTCTACTGCAGTTATCAGCGTCTCGATCTGTTGCGCCTTGAGTCGAGAAAGTCACAATGTGCTAACGGAGATTTATGATGGCACCGTATTCTCGAAGGAAGTCCATGCCGATAGTCAGCTGACGCGAACATTCGCGAAGAACGAGGCAGCTGAGCACAAACTTTGACGCACGAATTTTCACTCTTGCGGTACAGCGACCCAGCGGTGTTACAACGTGTCCTCCAGCTGTTCGAATTCACGTTCCATTCCACGGCGTGATCACTTTCCTGAGATCTTTCGCTAGCCTCCCACTGATGATCGAATAGTCTGCATCAGTGTCTACCAATGCACTGACCTAAAGACCATCAATCAGCACAGGTATGTCGAGTGACACGCGGTCACTAGGTTCAGATGTGGATGTCGGCGTTTCTTCGGTACTGCGATTATTCTCTGACGAAATGCCTTTGGCGTTGCGTGCAAGCGTCGATAAGAGGTCTTCCGCACTTTGAGTCCCAGCGACCTTCCCCCGAAGGCCGCTGCCTTTAGTTTTCCCGACGAGGGCTCGGGGAGCGTTCCGGTGCCGTTACCCCGAAACGTGGCCCAGTGGCTGCGGGTCTCCTCGGTGATGGTGACCAAGATTGCCGTCGTGGAAAAGGTGCACGCTGTTGCGCGAGATACTCTTCGATATCCCTTGGCCTTTGACCGATTCGGGGACGAGGGGAATTGACGGAAAATCCGCGCAGACCAAGTTGCCAGTATGGGCATTCGCGGTAAATGTGACCAGCCTCACCGCAATGATAGCAGAGGGGTCATCTGTCTGGCGTACGCCAGAGATCAGACTTGCGCGTCGGTGCACGGTGACTATCGATGTCCAAATCAGCGTGCGCTGACTGAATCACGACTGACGGCATCATTGTCTGGATCGGGACGTATGGCATTGTCTGGATCGGGACGTGTGGCACTGTCTGGATTGGGACGTGCGGCACTGGCTGGGTCAGGACTCCTTGACCAGAAATAGGAGTGGCAGATCGCAAGGCTTCCGCGTACGTAACGCCGACTGTCAGTAGACACAGGAGCCGTTTCCGGATCAACCGACGTGGACGGAAAACGATGGGCGTGCAGCACCTGCTGGACCTCGTCACGGATGACACTGGTGATAGAACCAACATCGATTTGCCTTGTCCCGTACATCTTTTCCATTTCTTCCCGGACGACAGATCGCGTGATCTCTCGAATCGATTCGGGGCTCTTGCTCCCAGGGGTGGCGAAAATTTCAAAAGTCGAGGCAGCATTCACTTGATGGTCAAACAGGGCAGGCCGTTGGTGCAGTACTCGCTACATTGTTAGCGCTTCTGTAAGGAACTCAGCAACACTCTTGGGGGGACTACGCACCAAACCAGTAAAAAGTTGTTCCTTCACACCACGCATGAGGTGGCGCAACTTTTCTTCTTCTGCCTTAGCAGGATCCGCTCGCTTGAAAAGCCGTGTCATGTCCTCGACATGCATCGAGACGGTCTCGTTGGGCCTCTGGATGCGTGATTGTAGTGCACGCTCCGCTTAATCGCGGCGGTCAGGACTCCTGTAGGTCTCCAGGAGGCGACGCTGGAACTCGCGCCAAGATGTCATAACATCATCCCTGTTCAAAAACCACGTCTTGGCACCGTCTTTTAGGCAAGTGTACACGTTTCGGAGCTTCGCGGCATCATTCCAGTAATTGATCGCTGCGACACGTTCGAACTCACTCAGCCAGTCGTCAATATCTTCATGCTGCTCTCGGTGAAAGGGGCTAGGAATGAGCGGGTTCTGGATGGTGCAGTAGATCGGCGTGGAAGGTGTCGGAGCTTGCACGGGACCTTGTGTCGAAGTCATAGTCGCTGCGTCAGTGGTTGGTGTCGCAGGCGGTAGGCCTCGTTGGCGGCGGCTTACTCTATGAACAGGAGTGTCCACGGGTGCAGGGCTTGTGTTGCGGCTGCTCGACAGGGTCTTGGGAATCGGGTGGATTGTGAGACATTGTACCCAGCGAATCCACCAGTCTTGTCACGTTACTCACAAAAAACTTGATATAATGGGCTCGTTGAGTCGACTAGCCAAGCAGCCGCTCAGAGAGATCGTCTTTGTCCTCTTTCACTCTTTAATCTCACCCAAGCAAACCTTGTGGCTATATGAGGCTTCATGGATAGAGATGAGTATGCCAAACTCATGCGAATTAGTACGAGCAGCTCCGAGAAATCGTCCACAGGCAACTTCCATTGCTTGTCTTCTTCACGGAACCTTCGGGATGCGACAATACATTTATCCTAAAGCTTGTCATCGACTTTTACAACCGATATAACAATAATTCAGGTTCGTTCAATGCGTTCACTGTTTGCGCGAGCACGTGAAAGGTGGCCGTGGCAGCATGCACTCTGACTTCAAGGTCACTCGGAACAAGAAGGATTTCTGATTGGGTGGCAGTGAACTCGATACCTTTCGAGCAGCTTTCCGTTATGTCAAGTGCATCACCTTTGACGAGGTTAGCATGCTGTTGTCTGATAACCTGAATGTCATAGATAATCCTCTCAAACAAATTGCACAAAAGCTAGATGAACCCTTCGCAGGTCTCGACGTCATCTTGAGCAGTGTTTTGCTCCAGTTACAACTCGCAGGGCCAACAAGGTCTACACGAGGTGCATAGAATCGAGTGGTCTCTTCAGGGCCACCATCAAGTGGCACAGCCTCAACTAGTTTCTGGTCTTTCAAGTCGTCAGACAGTTCGATGCCACCTTCCCGGCACTGCTCACAAAGATCGAAGACGGAGATGTGCTTTGGGGCAATGAGGTCCGGCTACTAGAGAGCCGCTTCATCGGCGCAGATGAAGCCTTGGCTCGTGCTGCCTCGGTGATACAAATCTTCTACTATAACCAAGAAGTCACCCATTTCAAAACTTTCTTTCACAGCTAGGAGGACAAGTCATTTCACTGCAAGCTGAAGATAGCTATTTGGCGTACGCCAACCTACACGCTCTAATAAAGTCAATCGCAAAAGTTGAAAAAATGTCACACACTTAGTTTGCAATACTGCCTCGAGAAATTTCTCATCGTTCCCGTGAAACCGCACTTGATTACCTCCAACCGCCTCGTAGACATTCTCGTCAAAAAGGCGGTTGGCATTCTCAAGGTGCGCAAAAAAGCAGTACACGACGGTGACATCCTGAAACGCACCTATTTACAATTTGACGCTGCAGTAACCACGAGTAAGCTCACTCGTCTTCGGTTTAAGCGAATGGTCAACAAGAATAGGTGGAGTGGTCCCGTCATCGAACCATTCTGGGTCCCCATCGAACCTCGAGTTCAAACCTTGATCTTAGAACGCAAGACTGGCGTGGCCAGCAAAGGATGCAGTTCCCTCTTGTTCACGCCAGTGCTATTACAGTTCACAAGTGCCAAGAGGAAACGTACACTTCAATTGTCTACCAATATAGTAAAACGCACGACCACAAGTATTTGTAGGTCGCGCTCAGTCGCTGCACGAATACAAATAATCTATTGTTAAGTAATGTTTAAGGAGACCATCGACTTTACCACAAAAACAAAAACGAGGACACCACGATGAAGATTGAGTTTCGGCGTCTAAGAGAACATCGCTTAATCAATTTTACGCAGTGGTACCTGCAATTCCTGCGAGAAGAATTTGACTCCTTGTCTGTGTAATACCATTCTTTTTCTTTTTAGATGCGGAAGCATCTTATACTCGCGCCTTGTAGTGCGCCGTCCGCGCCGTCCGCACCGCTTCTCGAACATTCGACAGCTGACGCGCGCGCATGCGCCGTCGCGCCGTCGCCCACCATCTGTGCCGCGCGCGCGCTTCTCCTTCGAGAACATTCGACAGCTGACAGCGCATGCGCCGTCGCGCTGTATATATACTCAAGGTCGGCGCTCGCTCGCTCAGTTGCCGCTCGTCCGTTGGTTTGTACGGCGCGTCGACGTCCGAAGTCGCCGTGAAATGAATGCCAACGAATCCACAAACACAATGATCGACGTCCCTTCGACCAGCGCCGCCCTTTCGCATACGTGTGTACGTGTTCACTCATTTAACACCCCCTCCTACAACCACGTTAACCAATTTAGCCATCGACCCAAGTAAGTCGCAATTTGACACCCCATTTCACAACCACGTTAACCAATTTAGCCATCGACCCAAGTAAGTCGCACTTTAACACCCCGTTAACCAATTATATGCTCCGCATCCTCCTCAGTGTTCCCCCGAGGGAAGCTGCGGGCAATTTTTTGGTTTGTAAACCTTTATTGATCTTTTATTTGAGTATTAAAGTTGAAGTGTATACTATGTTTTATACCTCTACTTCTCACTCTGCTTCGCTTGTACTATCAGTCTATATATGTACATGTGTAGATAGTTATGCATTCTTTTACAGTATTGTATACAGTTCCAGATGAGCAACATACTGCAGTGTAAATATTTTATACCATAAATTTCTCACTCAGGTCATGCCGAAGGCAGTGTTCTGCATTTTTATTTGTTTTCTTTTTCACTGCGCAATCATTTGCTGTGTATTTGTGATGAAATTTGAATTTGGTATGTTCTTGTTTTTTCACTCCGTACATTATTGTATTGCCCTCTACACTTGCCTATCTCTGCCACTTTGTACGGGATCGTGCTCAGTGTCAAGCCCGCTAAGAACCTTTTTGACCCCGGCCCTCAGCATTTGAAATGATGGAATGTTGGAAAAAAATAAATGTTTCAATAAAAGTTTACCATTGCCCTCCGCAGAGCTCGTCATCTCAACGCACATATGAACCATGTGGAGCGGGACCCCGTACAAGTTGCAGTCGACGAATTGCTCTTTACT
Organism: Rhipicephalus annulatus; assembly: GCA_013436015.1. Taxonomy (NCBI): domain Eukaryota; kingdom Metazoa; phylum Arthropoda; class Arachnida; order Ixodida; family Ixodidae; genus Rhipicephalus; species Rhipicephalus annulatus. The sequence goes on from WOVY01010725.1 coordinate 403,159, forward strand.
GAGACGTAGGACGCCAAATGACTGCTGATAAAACGATAAGTTCCCGTATACCTAATATTTGCAAATTATACCTAATATACCTAAATTATACCTAATATACCTAATATACCTAAATATACATAATATTTGCAAATTCTTTACTGTTATCCTACAGACACCACTCTCCCTTCATTTCACCAAGTATAAAGCTATCGAGATGAAGAGAAAAACTAACCATCCAAGGGGTAAGAACAAAATAAAAGTTGATTTGTCTATACAAACAGTGCTTCTATTTACTTTATGACTGGGCGAAGCTCGAAAGTATTCATTTATTTTCGCAATCCACCCAGTCTTTAAGTAAATAGAAGGGCGAACTGCGAAAATAAGTGATTACTTGTGAGATTCGCCCACTCGTCAGCGATCAGGTAGCGTTCGTGTGGTCATTTTTTAAAATCTAGAGAGTATTAGGCAACAACTGGCAGAAATCTTGGAAGAAAGCGCACTGGTTTGCTAAATACCCGCTACCCACGCTACTTGAATGACTATCATGGACGACGCCAGCATCACGAGGTGTTAGATTGCTGTTTTAATTGAGGAATAAGTTTTCATGCTTCAATTTTCTTTCCATGCTCACAATTCAATCACCTGGTGATACTCTCTCTCTTGCTCATCTGCATAAGCTCAATCAGCTATAATTCGTTCGACGTGAGAATGCAACTAGTGGCATGTCAGCGTTACGAGGTCTAGCTCCTGGATTATTATCTTCGTCCTTGGACGAGTTATTGGAACAATGCGAATGATATAGTAGATTAAACAAATGCGTATAATAATTATGGTGATAGGCTGAAATCACCTTCTATGGTGCATGAATGCCCTGACACACAATGTTGGTGAATAATCAGGCACCAATCAGAACTTATCGCTGGATCTCTTAGGGTAGCGTAATTTTAGGACAGTTAACACAGGGTCTAAATGTGATCGGCAGATAAAGTGGGAATTCTACAACAAGTAAGCAAGTATTGATTATTGTCTCATGACTGAACAAATTTACGAACGTGATGCGAATTTACGAACGTGATGCGAACGTGATGCGAAATTTACGAGTGTGATGCGAATAGGCGAGGAAGAGATCTCATGCTTGAGTAGAGACCATAAATACAAAAAATTACGAGTGTAATATGAAATTGAACTAGAGCTTTGAGAAGAAGTCTGGTTCTTCTTATTCAAACGAAAATAATAATGAACATCGGCACGAAAGTGAGAAAGAAGTAGACAAAATGTATTCTTTCCTTGGAAGCTTCCTTAACGCAACAAAAAGATTGCCGTTTTAGACAATTCTTAGTTTTTAAGTACTTGTTTATAATTCGTAGTTATTTCTATCAGTAACAAGAGATGGTTTGACCGCTTGCTCAGCCAGCATTTTATTTATTTGCAGGCTTATTGAAAAATAGTTTTTTAACTGGTGTCAGTTTTATTACTTTAGGTATTCTACTCAGGATATTTAGTATCTTGGCCCAATCCCCTTTGTGGGTGAGCGCCAGCTGGGGCGCTCCAGCTGAAAAGTCACAGCATGTGATAATCACTGGGCACTCGAATTTAAGTCGATGCACAGAAGCCATCAAAGAGAGGGTAAGAGGTGACCAGAGGGTAGCACTAGGGGCGTTCCCAGGACCCAAGCTGGAAGCAATCATGAGGCAAGCGAGAGCAAAACTCAAAATTACAGCTTATAGGCGAAACCTCGTGATCAATTTTGGTGGAATAAACGATGTATTACACGAAGAAAAGCAAGACTAGCACCCACACTGACCAAAGGCGTCGATGACATGCGCACTTCTTCTCCTCAGGTACAGGTAGTGATATGCACAATACCGGAGGTACCAGTGCGTAATAGCAACCTGCAGAGACCGATTGTCAACGCAAACCAAGAGATATGGCAGATGAGTCGAGAGAAAGGCTTGTAGGTGGTGGAAATAAGCAGAGAGGTGCATAGGTAGGGTGGTAATCAATAAGACAGAATTCACTTCGATGGCGGCTAGGTCATGAGGTGTGTTGGAGACTTGCATAACGCACAGTAGCTTTTTTAGGGGGCAAGCAGGCCCTTCGGGGTGCAGGATAGCTAGTAACTCGAAAAACAACCGGGGAGACGCTTTGACAGGTGGTATAGACAGATACAATGGCAAAGTGGCACCAGTATCTACAATAGGTAGAGTCAGGAGCAGAAATAGCCACGAGCGCAAAGCCAATTAAGACATAGGGGATATTAACAAGCAGGGTGGTAGGAACAGGCTAAAGTGGGAAGAGATAGAAGAGCAGATAAAGGAGGCGAGGCCGATGGCATACAGTTTTGTAGAAACACATCTCAAGGACATAGAACAACCTCCCAAGAATCCGGACAACGCTTGGGAATATTGTAATAGAACAGAAAGCAGCAGAAAGGAGGGGTGGTATTGAGGCATTCATTTATAAAAGTACAGACTGGCAAAGGGTGAAGCAGGAGTGGAAGGAACAATTATGGCTGAAAAGGAAAGTGTCAGGGCGAATGAAACTCCTTGGTTTTGTGTACTTGTGAACGGGAGCAAAGTCCAAAGAGGAAAACCAGGCAATGGTAGAGTGTAAATCAAATGACATTCAAGAGTTAGGAGAAGAGTGCGTGATAATGATACTAGGAGATATGAATGCGCATATAGAAGATATACAAGGGTATACTGACACGGCATGCAATATGATCATAGATATGTGTTAAAGGCTTGATTTTATCATGTGCAACAGTACCGAGAAGTGGGAAGGGCAAATAACAAGGGAGGTAAGAAGGCTGCAGTCGACAATAGATTACGCACTGGTGTCACATAGAATGTATGATAATCTCAGGGCAATGCACATGGCTGAATGTGGCTCCACAAGTCTGGGTAGTGATCACAAACGTATCAAGCTAAGTTTCGGAACAGCTTGAAAGTGGGAAGGAGACAAAATAAGCAACAACAGGAAAATTTTTATTCAGAAATGCATATTGGAATAGCCACTAAACAAATTAAGAAAGTTATTACTGAGGATAATAAAACAGTGCGGGCATACACGAACCTAATTAAACTGAGCTAGAGCCTGCTAAGGCACGTGACAAGTCACCCTGGAAAGGACGACACAAACCAAAAAGTTGGTGGGATGAGGGATTTAAGTGAGCTATAGCAAAACGTCAGGAAGCCTCTAGGAACACAGACATGCTATGCAGCGGGGTGAACCGACAGATGATGTTGAAAGAAATTTGGAAATCTTTCTAAGCTTTAGAAGGGATGCCTCCCTTCTGATCAATGAAAATATTAGTAGAAAGGGAGCTCAGTGGCTGGAAGAATTACATAAAAATGATAGAAAGACAGCTGTGAAATTTTGGAACAATCTAAACTCCCTAAGAAATGAGATGAGGCTAGAGCAGAGATTTTTAATAGAGCTCAAGGTGCAAGGCTAAAAGGGGACGAAGCTATAGAATATATAAGAACAAGAGTGACAGAAAAATTGCAACAAAGAAGTGTTTTAGGCACCACAATAGACAAGGATGAATGAAGTGGCATAATGGCTCCATTTTCACAACAAGAGTGGGAAAGGGCTGAGAAAAGGGTTACTAGTAGTACGTCAATAGGCCCAGATGGCATTCCAAATGTGATGATAAAGACATTAGGTCCGAAGGCTGAGCAAGCTTTGAGAGAGGCAGTGAGCAAAGTAATTATCTATGGTAAAGTTCCCGATGGATGGAAACTTAGCAAGATGAGCATGATCTAAAAAGGAAAGGGGGACAAAGCTGACATAAACAACTACCGTCCTGTAACAGTGACATCAAAGGCCTACAGGCTGGCGATGCGGATTATAAAGGAAAGACTGCAGGCATGGATAGAGGATGAGAGGGTGCTGGGGGAACTGCAGAATGGGTTTCGGAAACACAGGAGCTTGGAAGAATATCTGTTCTCACTGACGCAGTGATCAAAATAGCAGAAAAAGAACACAGGCCTTTGTGGCAAGCATTTTTGAATATCAAGGGAGAATATCATAGCGTGGTTCGAGAGGAATTGTGGGAAATACTGGACACACCAGGCGTGAAAGATGTCAATTATCTTTAGAGGATTACTATAAAGGTAACAAGGTATTTACAAAGTGGGAAAAACAGGTATCCAAGCCTGTAGAGGTAAGATGGGGGCTTCGGCAGGGGTGTCATCTGTCACCCTTGTTGTTCATGATGTACCTACAAGGATTGAAGGCCAAATTGGAGGGAAGTGGACTGGGATTCAACCTCTCTTTTGTCAAACAAGGAAAATTCATTGAACACGCACTATTAGCATTGATGTACGCAGATGATATAGTGCTAATGGCCGACAACAAGGAAGATTTGCAGAGATTGGTGGACATCTGCGGTAATAAGGAAGATAGGTTAGAATTCAGATTCAGTAAGAAAAAATAAGCAGTTATGATTTTTATTTGTAATGAAGGTAGTGAGCTTACAATACAGGAGGTCACGCTAGAAATAACAGATAAATAAAAATATCTGGGCGTATAGATAAGCAATAGGCCGAGTATCTAAGGGAACACGAAATATACGGGAAAACTGAAGGTAACAGGAATACAGCACTCATGAAAAACAGGGCCCTGTGGAATTACAACAGGTATGATGTTGTGAGAGGATTATGGAAAGGGGTCATGCTTCCTCGCCTGACGTTCGGCAATGCCGTCTTGTGCATGAGATCAGAAGTTCAAGCAAGATTAGAAATGAAGCAACATGGAAAAGGTAAGCTTGCCTTAGGAGCTCACGGGAATACACCAAATCAGGAAGTAAAAGGTGGTATGGGGTGGACATCATTTGAGGGCAGGGAAGCTAGCAGCAAGATTAATCTTGAGATGCGATTGAGAGAAACGGGGGAGAAGCGTTGGGCTAGGAAGTTATTCAGCTACTTGTACGTGAAGAATGTCGATACAAAATGGAGGAACGAACCAGAAAGTTTACTGGTAAATACTTAGAAAACAGCAGGGACCCAACCACATCGAATTATCGGTGAAGAAGAAGGTGAAGGAAGCTGAGACCAATATGTTGAGAATCGGCGTGATTAACAAGTCCGTACTAGAAATCTGTCGAACTTTTAAGAAGGAAATTAACAAGGAAGGGATCCAGGATAATACTCGGGGTAGTTCTCTACTGTTGGAGGACAGGACGGGAGTATTGCAAACCAAGGCATATCGGGCCAAATACGAAGGGGCAGACACGGTATTGAATGCGCGTAGAGAGGAAGAGGAAACTGCCGAACACTTGATAATGTTCTGTAAAGGACTTCATCCTATAATTCAGGAAGATGGCGCAGAGTTTTTCAAAGTACTTGGGTTTAGGGACAAGAAGGGCAAAATAAAGTTTAACCGGGTAGAATTACCTAGAAGGAGGTTATCTGATTGGTGGATAAATTCAAGGCACGAGTGAAAAATAAACGCTTCACTGCAAAGTCTAAGTCCTCATCCTCACTGTGTAAAGGAAAAAAATAAATCTAGTTTTAGTTCATAAGTATTACGGCTTGGTGGCCTGAGCCACCACCCGATCTGAAGGGTACAGCCATATCAATTCATCCATCCATCCAACAGGAGGCTGTCACTGAATGGCCGCACGTACTAGAAAGCTCGCCAACTTGTGTTTTCGTGCGAGGTATTATTGCAGTCGTGCTCTTGGTGGCTTCACGGATACAGGGAGGGTGAAAAGTATTTCGAACATAGCGGCAAGCTCTTTTCACCGGGCTCTGGCTGGATGTTCTACCAGCTCGATATATGCGTCCGAGTTTTATAGCATTCGCATTTTAATTTCAGTTTCAAGCTAATAAACCTCTTTATCATCATTCATCATCATATATCACTGCTGTGTACCACTCTGCATATCTGACGAAAAAACACATTTTGTCTTTTTTTCATTTCTCATTAGTTACACAAAAAACAGGCTGGTTCTCTTATGAATTTACCTGGGACTACTTGTTTATTTTTTGTTTGTTTGTTTGTTTGTCACTAGCCTAAAATCAATGACTTTGACAATGAAAACATATAGTACCCTTTACACGGTAACCGCACCAATGCTTGCAGAAAAATAAAAGAAAACGAGGTAGGAAGAAGACATAATAAAACATAGATTCAGATAGTGAGAAAAAACAAGATATTCACTGATATAATAACTATACCTTGACTTAACAAGCCAACCGGAGAGCTGAGTGTGCCAAACCCGATTGATTTGGGATGTATGCCCAATATTTACTGACATTTTAGAAAGTGCTTTTGGCTATTCTTTTTCGTGAGTATTTGTTAAAGTGGTTCTTATGTTGAAATACGTTTAGTGTCTGTAATGAAATTGCACACAGCATGAAGTACATCTCTGTGGCGATTTCCTAAAACGCAGTTACGAAAACTTGGAAAAGTTGCTGTGGTTAAACTTGAGCCTAGCTTCGCAAACGGTATAGCTAGAAGTCTCTTAATAATTACTGCGTAGTTACGACATGAGACAAAATGATGTTCCATAGTTTCGGGTTCTTTGCAGACCGGACAAACATGGCAAAGTATAAGAGCAGCTCTGTGTAAATAAAAATTTATTGAGAGAACACAGCACCGTAATCTGGAGATGATAATATCATGTTTTTTTGACGGACTCCACTAAGGTTTTCAAAGAAGCTCGAGGCGACTGAAAGGCAAAAACGATTCTCGTTTCTTCTGACTCAATCCACTAAATGCTTTCTACTTCTCTCCTGCATACTTCTGCTCCTAGCTTGGTTTTCTTACTGCCTGAAAGATTCGAGACAAAACACAAAGCTAGCTTTCTGCCCCTCAGCTGGTTATGCACTGCCCTCATGATCGGCTCATTTCAACCAAGAAAAGATGTTATGTGATGCCGTCAATTTATGTGACCTGGCAATACGTCACAAACATTTATGACATGTGACGCCTTCTGATGACGTTCTCACGTAATGATGATTTCCTGCATCACTTGTGTTCGTGCTACCGGCGATCAATTCTCGCTTTTGATGAGACATTTGAAGCTATCGCCCTAATGCACTGTACGACTATAGCTCCGTGAAATCGCAGCTTAAGATGGTGTTCGGGGGAGCGTGCATGCAGTAATCAGGCAGAACAATTGGTCTCCTAAGAAATTTTTGTACTACATTTAGTATGTAGCCGTCATTTCCAACTCGAGTATTTTTGAGATTATGAGTAGTGGCGACTGAATACTACCCGTCAGGTTCGGCAACATGGCAATCGGAATCACTAAACGGGAGTGCGCGGCATCCAAACAGTCAACAAATGAGTCTACCAGTAGCAACGCTGCTTCACGAACGCTGCAGTGTGCAACGCTAACAATAGGCCTCAAAGCTGCGTGGTAGCCCATAGACACCACACAGCAATTTGGCCTCTACTCTGCTCGCTAGCGAATTAAGAGGCCACAGGGAAGAAGAAAGAAACAGAGCTGAGCAGCCGGATATTAGGGCTACAACAATCCCTCCTCAAATTCTCAAACTCTAGCAACTGACCACAGGCTGCATTTTCATGCTTGTCACCTTGGCCCAAATTGAGAGTCTACGTTAGACTTCAGACTTTAACAGCGCCTGTTCTAAACACAGGCAACGATCGCAGAAGTCATGCCGCATACGGAGTTGTTCTGGTTTATTACACGATGGTTTCATTGTTTAGGCTCTAAAACGGTGAAATGAACTGCCATCGTTCCTCATTTTCTGACACTTGCTTTTTCTCAGTGACAACACTTGTCGGCCTTTGCGAATTGAACGGATGATGACCTATATCCCTGGAAGCAGTGTAGTAATATTTTGTGCTATTTAGTACATGAACTTCAGGCTTGTGCTTAATGTGCTACGTCACTGCAGAGTAGCAAGCACCGGAGAACATTAGGCACCCAAGCTTTTATTATTAGCTTCTGGCATAGGCTTCTCTCAAAAATCGACTTTCAGTGAGTCAAAAAATCAACTCTCAGTCTAGCGAACGCCATGGCGACAAAACAATCTTCCGTATATTACTTGCATGATCTATCTGGTATCAGCCTAGCAGACGACACGCGAGTGCCTCGATGAAATAGTTGCGAACGACACATGCCTTTTAATATTTACTTATTTACCCTAAAGGTCAATACACATTACAGAGGGGAGTGGGTAGAGAGAAACAGTAAAATAACACACAACGCAAGAACAAAAATAAAGAACAATAGTATTACAGTCAGCATGTTTCTGGTCATACAATGTTAGGTATGGCGTTCTAGAAAAGGTTGAAACCTCAAGTGGCTGCTGTTCGGTGTGGAAGGCCATTCTATTCTTTCGATGTACGTGGCATGAAAAAATGCGAAAAAAAGTTAGTTCTACACAAAGGCCTGCTGATTTTGAAGGCGCAATCCAGACGTTGTGAAATGTGATGAGGACGAAATATGAACTCTTGATGTAAGTAGGCATGGTGGTAGAGCTTATGAAAAAGACATAAGTGGAAAAGTTTACGCTGTGATGCAAAAGATGGTAGACTAAGGCCTGTTTTCAAGGATGATACACTTGCGATGCGGTCGTAATTACATGTAATGAAACGAGCCGAGTAGCTCTGAACCATTTCTAGCGACTGTAATGAATTGAAACGAAATGAATCCCATTTTGCTGCTGTGTATTCTAGTTTTGTGTAAATTAGTCGTTTGTATAAGAGTAATTTTAGTGTGGAAGGGACTTTTTAAAAGTTATGGCGCACGTGCCCAAGCATGTGGTTGGCGTTGTTAAATACATAGCTGATATGAACGTTCCATGTTAGGTTAGTTGTTGATGTGTACTCCAAAGTATTTGTAAGAGGGTACATTTTCTAACGGGTTATTACTTAAGTAGTACACAGGTGGTATAGTAGGAGACCCAGTTACGCGCATAAGATTACATTTATTTGGGTTTAACGCCATCAACCACTTGTTGCATCATTGTGTGAGTCGTCAGTGCATTTTATTTCTCGGAAGATCGCTCAGTCGTCAGAAAAAAGGGGAATGTCGCTAGTGTAGAGAAGCCTCTAACAACTGAATTGGGTCGAACTCTCAAGTGCTTTCTATTGGGCCTATCCAAAAAAGGACGCCGCTCGCGCTTGGAGTCCGTTCTTGGCCGTTACTGTCGCCATTGTGTATGCTCGCCGTGTGCCATGTAATAAACGCCCTAAAAATGATGAAGAGTGCTACGATCTTCTTTGATGTCCTTGGAACTACGATTACGTACCCTGCCATCTACCATGTCCCATGACGCCTCTAAGCAGACGCCTCCTCCCGTGTCGCCCCCTTGTCCCGGTGTGCCCGGGATCCGCGATCCACCCATCTTTACGGGCGCCGATGGCACTGATGTAGAGAACTGGCTCGCCATTTGCGAGCGCGTGAGCGTCCCCAACAAATGGGACGAGGACGGAAACCGGACAAACTTAGTGTTCTACCTTACGGGCGTTGCAAGTTTGTGGTACAACAACCACGCGTGCGATTTCGCAACCTGGTCCGATTTGAAGACCGCTATCACCAACGTTTTTGGCCTCCCTGCCGTTCGTAAGCTGCAAAGCGAGCAGCGCTTACGCGAACGCACGCAGCAGGCTGGTTAATCATTCACCAGTTACATCGAAGATGTCCTGTACTTGTGCAAGAAATCCAACGACACCATGTCCGAATCAGACAAGATCCAGAACGTCATGAAAGGAATCGACGATGATGCCTTCACGATGCTGCTTGCCAAAAACCCAGGCACAGTGGCTGAGGTCATCACACTGTGCCAGAGCTACGAGTGGCTCCACCGGCAGCGTTTGATGACCCGTTTGTCTACGCCACGAGATGCTGGGCTTGCTGGCTTGTAGGCGAGCTGTGATCAGGTGGCACTGCTGGCAAACCTCAAGTCCATCATACGTGAGAAAATCGCACGCCAATTCTCTCCCTTGCCCTTTGCCCACCCACCGGCTGTTGAAAAATCAGCCACTATGATTCTTCCGCCAATCCGCCGAGTGATTAAGCAGGAAATATAGGAGGTCATGCCTGGGTATTACCCACAAAAACGCCCGGCTCCTGTGCCCCCTTGTTACGCCCAAGTGGCCGCCAGGCTGCCTCCAGTTGCTCAAGCACCCGCTCCAGTGACTTACGCCGAAACTACCGCACGACCTCCGTCCTTTGCCGCGGGTATGCCGGCTACGTTTGTTTACGTGACCCCTCAGACTCAGCTCAAGTCTACCTTGCAGCCTTTCCAGCCACCGTTCTGTCCATCGAGTCTTGCGACATGGACATGACCTACCCCGGCGAACCGATTGTGCACACTCTATAGCCCATCTGCTTTGCCTGCGGTTTAGCCGGCCAGGGAACACGGTATTGCTCTCACGTACAGCCGGCTCCCTTTTCTTCGCCTGTTCCTGGCCAGCTCAGCTGCCCCTATCACAAAGAATCACTGTGTATGCCACCACCATCTCGCCCAGGTCCATCTCCTTGTAGGCTGCCGTCTCTATGACGTCATTCCTTGCACCCCATGCGGCCAAGTTCGGCTGCTCATGAGCGGTAAAACTAGTTGTCGTAGTCCCCGAGGCAAGGACTGCGACGCTATCGCAATGTGGAAGCCCTCAGAGCAGCCCCTCGAATGTCATTGTCGTGTTTGTGGACTGTGTTCGTGCATCGGCTCTTATTGACACTCGAGCTTCGCTCCAGTTATGGACGAAAAACTTTGTCGCTTATTTCGAAAAGTGATGATGCCACTTTCTGGGTTGTCCCTCCGTACTGCTAGTTCAAAACGTATTCGTCCTACAGACAGGTGCACAGCTCGCGTTGTCATTCAGAATGTTCTGTATGTTGCCCAGTTCATCATCATTCCGGCATGCTCTGATGACGTCATCCTGGGATGAGATTTTCTATCTCACCACGACGCCGTCGTCCATTGTGCCTCCGCCGAAATTGAACTGTCACCCTTCTCGCATTTGACGCCACAAGGCAGTCCCTCGAAAGTGAGCACAATTCTCGTGAAATACGATACCATAGTGCCTCCAAGCTCGACGACTGGTGTATCGGTCTACTGCGCCGGTCTCTCCGACACAATTGCACTCGTTTCGCCATGCGACCGTGCTAGCCGAAAGAAAGTGTTGCTAGTACCTTTCGCAACCGTGCAAATCACCGAGGGCAACGTCGTTATGTTTGTGACCAACCCATCCCCGTACACTGTTACCTTGGTTCATAGGGAATGTCTCGGCAGAATGGAACCAGTCGACGACGCAGAAGTCCTTGACGTACCTGATGGCTCGCGTTGCCCCAATTCACGTACCATCAGTGCTGTTTTCACTTCCGATCCATCATCTCCTGATGTATTTGCCCCTGCATTGATGACAACTTTACGTTGGTACAGTGTTCCCAGCTTCTGGACCTGTTGCAAGAATATCGTTCTTGTTTCGATGTCGGGCTAAGTTCTCTCGGTCGCGCGTCCACAGTTACGCATTTTATCAACACTGGTGCCTATTCACCACTACGGCAACGTCCATACCGCGTGTCGCCTGCTGAACGTCAGGAAATCAACGAGCAGTTTGACGATATGCTCCGACGCGACATTATTCGGCCCTACGACAGTCCATACGCGTCTCCTGTTGCTCTTTTTGCGAAGAAAGATGGTTCTGTGGGGTTCTTTGTGGACTATACATGGCTCAATAAGATCACTCGCACGGATATTTACGCACTGCCGTGCATCGATGCCGCAATTGAGAGCCTTCACGGAGCCATCACGAATACTCTTCTACCGCTCTTGCTCGTACGTCGTAAATGTCTTGGCAAGCTCGCGACACTCTTCAGCAAGCCTGCCTGTCTCAGAAAAAGGTGCACACTCAGATGGATCCGGCGTGTACGGGAGTATAGTGTCGATGGCGTGTGACGGATGCCTTCCGTACAGCAAGAAGAAAGGTGAAAAACAGGTCGTCCTCTGAGGGGCGGTGTTGTAAGCTTGGGGGACGAAGGGCAGTATAGTATCCCAATTCATGTGGTTGGCGGTGACGTACATCGAAAGCATGTCCGCAAGGGTGCGGTTGAAGCGTTCGGTAAGACCATTCGTCTGCGGGTGGTAAGCAGTAGTTTGGCGGTGGACAGAATGGCACTCCGTGATAACGGCTTCGACGACTTCTGGCAAGAAGACACGTCCTCGATCACTGAGAAGCTCCTGGGGTGGACCGTGGAGCAGTATGAATTGATGCAGTAGGAAGGATGCAACATCACGCGCAGTAGCCGCAAGGAGAGCAGCGGTTTCAGCGTATCGCGGTAAATGATCTACGGCGACGATGGCCCAGTGATTACCAGCCGACGTGAGAGGAAGCGGTCTATACAAATTGATACCTATGCGCCCAACAGGACGGTCAGGGTAAGGTAATGGTTGCAGACCAGCTGGCGACATGTTTGCAGACGGTTTGCGGCGCTGGCAAACGAGCCAGGAGCGAACGAACTGCTGCACGTAGCGGTACATTCCGCGCCAGAAGAAGCGTTGTCGAATGCGATGCTAGGCTTTGAATACTCTAGACTGCGTTCATTTTGGATCAGAATGAAAGGATTCACATATCTCCGACCGCAGACTGCGGGGTAACACGAGTAGCGGCTGCCGGTCATCGGCGTCGTAATTGCGTCGGTGTAGGAGGCCGTGACGAATGGCGAAATGGTGAGCTCCACGACGCAAGGCACGCATGGATGGCGTCGCGGACGGATCAGAGAGCAAGTTGATCAGCGGGGCGATCCAATTATCTTTTCGCTGTTTGGTCGCGATGATGTCACCATCAATGGTAGAAACAACAACCGAGGATACTGAGCAGATCACGCCATCTTCAGGCAGAGGGCAGTGCGAGAGGGCGTCGACGTCAGCATGCTGGCGTTCGTTGCGGTACAGCACGCGAGTGTCGTAGTCTTGGAAGCGAAAAGCCTAACAGAGAGACGGCCTTCATTGATGACAGCCAGCATAGTGCATAATGATCGGTGACGACATCGAATGGGCGACCATACAAATAAGGTCAAAACTTTGTGAGGGCCCAGACGATCGCTAAGCACTCTGTCTCCGTGACGGTGTAGTTTGTGTCGGCTCTCCTGAGTTTACGGCTTGCATATGCTACGACATATTCAGGGAATCCAGGTTTGCGCCGCGCCAGGACAGCGCCGAGGCCTACACCGCTGGCGTCCGTGTGCACTTTCATTGGGGCCGTAGGATCGTGGTGGCGTAGAATGGGAGGAGACGTCAACAATTGGCGGATTTTTTCGAACGCGTCGTTGCACTCGAATGACCATGAATTAAGAAGCCCGTTACTTCCAATGAGCTTCGTCAGCGGTGATATGATACTGGTGAAGTTTCCTATGAAGCGTCGGAAGTATGAGCACAGGCCCACGAATCTACGCAGATCTTCGATGGACGCAGGTTTGGGGAATTCGGCCACGGCCCGAAACTTGGCTAGATCAGGAAGAATGCAATCCCTGGACACGGCGTACCCTAGGATGTCGAGTTTCTGTGCTGCAAAGCGGCACTTCTTCAGATTTAGTTCCAAGCCAGCATTGCTCAGACGTGCGAAAACTTCTTTCAGACGTTGGAAATTCGTGGAGAAATCTAGAGCGAAGACAACAACGTCATCGAGGTAGCACAAGCACGTGTGTCATTTCTAGTTGCGCAGAACGCTGTCCATCATGCGCTCAAAGGTGGCCGGTGCATCACACAGACCGAACGGCATGATGTCGAATTCATACAAGCCATCGGGTGTGATGAAGGCCATGTTCGGTAGAGCGTCATCAGCCATGGTACTTGGCAGTACACCTAGCGCAGATCGAGAGAAGAAAAAAAAATTAAGCTCCTTGAAGGCTGTTAATTGCGTCATCGATGCACGGCAGTGGGTACACAATCTTGCAAGTGATCTTATTGAGGCGTCTATAGTCCACACAGAATCGCACCGAACCATCTTTATTCGCAACAAGAACAACAGGAGACGCCCATGGACTGTCTGAGAGCCGAATAACGTAGTGTCGGAGAATATCGTCCACCTGCTTGTTGATATCCCGACGTTCAGCAGACGACACGCGGGACGTCCATAATGGTCGATGGGCACCATTGTCGATAATATGCGTAACTGTGGACGCGCTACAGATAAACCTCCACCAGACATCGAAAGAAGAACGATATTCTTGCAGCAGGTCCAGAATATGGAAACGCTGTACCGACGTACTGTTTTCGTCAATGTAGGGGCCAAATACAACAGGAGATGATAGATCAGAAGTAGAAACAGCACTGATGGTACGTAAATTGGGACAACGCGAGCCATCGGGTATTTCCAGGACTTCTGCGTCATCGACTGGTTCCACTCTGCCGTGACATTTCCCACGAACCAAGGTAACAGTGTACTGAGATGAGTTGCTCACAAACATAGCGGCGTTGTTGGGTGATTTGCACGGTCGCGAAAGGTACTATAAACCCTTTCTCTCTGCCAGCACGGTCGCATGACGAAACGAGTGCATTTGCGTCGGAAAGACCGGCGCAGTAGACCGATACACCCATCGTCGAGCTTGGAGGCACAATGGTATCGTCTTTTTTAAGAATCTTGCTCAATTTCAAGGAACTGTCTTCTGGCGTCAAATGCGAGAAGGGTGAAACTTCAATTTCGGTGGAGCACAATGGATGACGGCGTCGTGGTGAGAGAGAAAATCCCATCTGAGGATGACGTCATGAGAGCAGGCCGGAATAATGATGAACTGGGCGAACTACAGAACGTCCTGAATGACAACGCCAGCTGTGCACCCTGCTGTAGGATGAATACGATGCAAACTAGCAGTACGGAGAGACAACCCTCTAACACTTTTACGACGCATGAGCAAGAGCGGCAGAAGAGTATTCCTGATGGCTCCGTCACTCCTGAGCTTTCGTTTCTTCCCGGTTTCCTCGTATGGCTTTCAGTCCCAGCCTCTGTACCTGGCCTTTCTTCCAAACTACTCCCGAAATACTAAGGCCCCTACCGTGTCATCGAGCGCGCATCTCCGGTCAACTATCTGATCGAAACAATTGAACAATCTTCGGACATGCGCCATCATGGGCGCGACATAGTCAACGTGGAGCACCTGGAGGCTTAATTACTATGCCCCGCTCATAGTGACAAGCTGTTAGGTCGGCAGGCGGCTCCCTCTTCGACTCCGGGGTAGTTGTAGAGAATCCTCTGAAGACTGAAATGTGTCGAACTCTCAAGTGCTTTCTAGTGGGTCTACACAAAAAACGACGCCCCTCGCACTGGGTGTCCGTGCATGGCCGTTACTGACGCCATTGTGCCCAGGCAGCACAGAAGGTTGGCCCAATATTGGGGATAGATCGGCATTGCCTGGCCCATGAACGGCCCAGTTTTCACAACGTACCGCCAAGATTGGCTGTGCAAGCCAAATAGAACGGCGACGTTGGTCCAGCGTTCACAACGTACCCCCAATATTGGTTCTGCCAGCCGAATAGAACGGCTATGTTGGACCAGCATTAACAACATTCCGCCAATGATGGCTGTGCCAGTCTATTAGATTGGTTATATTGGGCCAGCTTTCAGAGCTTTCCGCCCATATAGGCTGTGCCGGCTGATTAGAACGGACACATCGGGCCAGGTTGTACAAGTAGCAGCCAATATGGGTGGAGCCATCCAATAAGACCGGCATTATTGGCCCGCCGTTTGACCGTTATTGCCGGCGTCAGCTGAAAAGTCAACATCACGATGTCATAATATTAGAATATGAGCCAATTTCTGCGGCTGCTGCTTTTTGGCGCTGTTCTGGCCCCAATTCACGCACCGATTTTTCAAGTTAGAGAGCGAGTAATATATGTGCCGGGCACAATATTAGAACTATCTTTTCGTCATTAAACCATGCCCCGCCACGGCGGTCTAGTGGCTAAAGTACTCGGCTGCTGACCCGCAGGTCGCGGGTTCGAATCACGGCTGCGGCGGCTGCATTTCCGATGGAGGCGGAAATGTTGTAGGCCCGTGTGCTCAGATTTGGGTGCACGTTAAAGAACCCCAGGTGGTCGAAATTTCCGGAGCCCTCCACTACGGCGTCTCTCATAATCATATGGTGGTATTGGGACGTTAAATCCCACATATCAATCAATCAATCAATAAACCATGCACAGTTGGTTGAAATGCATAATCGTTGGTTGAAGTTGTGCAAGGTAGACTTTTTAAGTGAGAAAAAATTACCGATCAAGTTTCTCTGTCAGACGTGAAGTACGATGCGGTGCTATCCGTACGTATGACGAAGCTTCTGCGGATACCGCTGTCTTACGCGTGCATGTAGACATCGAATATCTGACGCAAATCTTATCGTATCATGTGTCGGGCTAGCTATCTACGCGACCTATTCGAATCTGTTTTGCGTTCACAGCACAGTACGTGTTAACGGCACTTGCTGCTGCTTGACGTGTGGGAAGAGCGGGGGTCGTCAGTTGCGTTATGGTGACTGAATCATACAACATATGCAGTTGCCGTGATCTAACACACAGACGCGCGTGTGCACGCACGCACGCGCTATATTCATGCAACGACCACACGAATTCCCAACAACATCGCAGCGAACGGTTGGTAAGGTGTTGCGGAGTGTGTGGGCGTCGTAGCCAGCTCGTTGCGAACGTGAATTTCGGCGTGGAACGCTTCTTTTTTATGCACTTTTTTTACGTGTGCCCAAAACGGTAGGCTGCGTGATACGAGCAGTACGACACACAAAAAAAGAAGAAACGTGAATGCATAGGGCAAATCGTTAATAACAAAAAAAACACGCACGCTCACGCCACTGCAGTGGCGTGAGCGTGCGTGTTTTTTGTTATTAACGAAGCACATGTGCTTCCATAAAACATGACAGCCAAGAATGATGAAGTATTCATTTACATACAAATTACTATGAGTTGCTGAAACTCACGCAAAAAACCATAATTTTCTTCCTTGGATATTGATCGAGTGCCTTGGAATTATGCTATGTGAATTTGACACATCAACAGTGCATTATGATTCCCACCATAAGGGGCCACAATCTTGACAAGTAATAGAAGTACTCTTCCCACCTGATGTGCACCTAACATAAAGAGGCCTTGTTTCTCAAGTTAGCAATATATATATATATATATATATATATATGGAGCACATCACCACTGGAAAAATATACCAGGTGTAACCAGAAAAAAGCGCACCTGCAGTTTTAATGTTTAAAAGAAGCAATGACATGCCAACCATCCAAAATAGAATGCCCGAGAAAGGAGCATCAATCAGTATTACAGCAGCTATAAGCCTGCTAACAGCTGAAGGTAGTCATGCTGCTTTCCATTCAAGTATAGTGTACACTGAGAAAAGATACTGAAGATACACCATCAGCAAATGACAAAACCAATACAGACAGAGTTTTCTCTTATAATACAAAAAGTCTTTAGCTGAGGAGGCAAATAAGTCATTGGCACACAATAAGTGCACAAAAAAAAGCTATCGCACGAGGCTCTCAGTGCTTAGACAACACAGGCAAAAATACAGTAGGCTGAAGAAGAGAAAGCCCATAGCAAAAGTTACCATACTCCTGAGTTCTTGCTTTGCGTGCAAATGAAGCTAGCGTGAAGATGAACACTAGATTAAAGCACCACAATCAATATCTGGAAGTCAATGCTTTAGGAATAATACAAAGTACTGAAGAAGCATGCAAAGAGCATTCTTGTGAAGGCAAATATAAAAAAAGACTTAAAGCTCTGTGGCCCTGAACAAGACAACACCACAACCAATCGAAGAGCCGTTCGGACACACCAGCAGTTCTGGCCAACACTAAAAAGTCACAAAAACATACCTTTAATGCCTTTTTTGCAAGAGAACTTCAAAAGAAATGTGCATACACCAATGCCAGAAGTATCGATAGAAGCTATTACTCGTATTCAGCTCTTCATTGAAACACTGACAGAAGATACTTGTACCTGAATGCTTAATTACTTTGGTACAACTCAAGAGCGCCGACGCCAAGTGGGAAAAAATTATGATGGAAGACTACAATGTCATCAAATGCACACGTCAACCACCAACCAAGGTCCTATGCTAGAGTGAATATCGCAAAAAATCTTGAACGCCTAATGTCACTGGCTCATACTCAGCGTTCTCAATCAAAATCTTGACCTCCCACACAGCATATTATTTCAACAACCTGCCACCTCTCACCATGTCATGAAACAAGCTCGAGTATACACAAACCCTCCTCACCGTTATGTAATTAGATAGCTCCACTAGTGCTTCACTCTCGGAACACATAGACCAGGGCCGTAACTAGACGGGTAGTGAGGAGGTTCTGAGCCCCTGAAGTATTTTCGTGCTCTGACTTTTCATCAAAAATAGCATAATCTGGGCAAGTTGGTTCATCGTGGTTGTGTTCTAGTAACAGTGAGAGAAGTTCAGGAAAAGACAAAAAGGACAGGAAAGAGCGCTGACTGCCAACTAAATTTTATTGAAGGTACTACGCCCACTTTTATACAGAGTACAAGAACAGTGCTCATGCACAACGACACATGTGAGACCATGATAATATAATCTTAACTGAGAAAAGAATACTCTCTCTCCGAATGGATGAGTGAAGGTATACTGATGCACTGATTCATGGCCTTCCTGACAAGAAAAAAGCTTTCACAGTCTCTCTTTCATTTCTTGTTCTTGCTTTTTTCAAAAACAGGGTTTTATGAAACATAGAACTGCACTTACATTCTTTACAGTGTATGGCCATGCGACTAGCATAGCCATTCTTAACATTTTAAGCATGCTGTCTTGCTCAAACATTGGGGCACTGCCCAGTTTGTCTTATGTTTACGTTTCCACATGTCAATAGTATCTCATACACAACATTATATTGGCATTCAGTATACCTATTCTCGTGACGAATGGTGAAATAATGGCTATTCCTGTTGCTTTTTAGTACACACACTTTTGAAAACTTGCAAGGGATGGCAAATAACAAGATAAAATCATATCGGCTCGCTATTTTCTTTATATTGTGAAACACCTTATGTACGTACGGTATAGCATGCAAAGATCTTTGGTCATTCTGTTTTTATTTTGGTCCTGTTTTGTTTAACTTGACTTTCTGCAGGAGGGTTTAGCACACGGGTGTGGTGGTGCTGTTGGGATATCCAGCATCCTTTAGTCTTTTAATCTGGTTTTTAAGGCTTACCTCATCCTTGTGGTCACATGACTTCTGAAGGGTGGCCTCAATGCACGTGGTAGCAATTCCTCTGTGTAAATTGTGTAAATGTGTAAATATGTGTTATGATGTACTAAAAAAGATGTCCCAAGAATCAGAATAAGTGACAGTAGTCAAAGTTTTTGTCACTGCCTTTTTACAAATACCAGTTTATTTGTTACCTCCTGCAGTATTTTAGGGCCTCTTATATAGATAGGATGTTTTCTCACTTTTATTACATTTTTGTATTGATGATGCCATATGCTCAGGAGGTAGAATGTCGTTATGTTCTTTCTAATAACTTCTAGCTTCTGAGCAAAGATAATGTTTCAGAAAAATGAAAAAAGGCTAGCATAATATTAAGACATGGCAAGAAAGCAGAGTTTATTAAAAAATCAATGCATTAGTTGGGAATGAGAAAAAAAGATGGATGACAGGTCAGTAATGTCAATTAATTTATATTAGGACACATGAAATGTAGCAGAGGGTGGCAGGTGATTAGTTCAAATGAGATCGAGAAATTATCAGCCATAATATGAAATTGGCTCATACAGGACAGGGAACATTGATTGGGCTTCCTCCCTGCAGTGGACATAATATAGGCTTAACGCTAACAATGAGCAAAGCCTGTGAAATTAATGCTCTATGAAATGAGCAGTACTGCACAGATTTCTGTGCTAGACTTCCCATTTTGCATGTTTTTACCAGCTTATCCTGCTCGCTGTGCAGACACAAAGCTTCACCAGAAAAACAATGTTATACTTGGTGAGGATCATGCCAGTGAATGCAGTGTTTTATGTACACCTTTCCTTGCTTAAGTCCTCCTCCAAACTATACGATTTTTCTTGGAAATGTTTTGCTTACAGCACACCAACCGATCAAGTGAAACAACTTTATTGGAGTCCTGCAAGACGCGCCCTAGTATGCAATCACCATTCCACTTCACGTTACAACATACTAGTGGTAAAAATATTCTCTGGCAGAGTACAGAAGTGCATGCACTGAGCTAGCTTGTGCAGCGCGGTCTATTCCAGAAAGCTGAACCTATGTTTGGTACAGAATTTTGTAACCACACGATGCTTGTACAGATTAAATGTGGCCACACATAGCAACTTCTGAGCTTTTTTTATGAAATGATCTCGCAGTATCTGAAAACATTTGTTTTTTTGTTTACTTCATAGTTCTCAGTGAAATATTTCTCTTGTTCCTCTCGATGAATAATGGCATTTGGTGCGGCTAAGGTGTTCCTAATGCCTCACTATGAGATCAGAAAAACGATTCTCCTTGAAAGTGCTTCACAAGCATTTTCTAAGATATTGAATGACACTGCTTGCACATGTACAAACATTTGCTAGTTTTATTGAGAGTTGATGATAAAGGGAATCAGTTGGTGCATCCAAGCCGTACAGAGACTGACTGGCCCTGAAAAGGGCCGTTTAGTTATATATCTTGCAGCTTGTTCCAGGTAGACAGGGCTTCATTCTGTAGAAATGGTAACTCATCACACTGGTTCCCCAGCATGAAGAACATAACTTGATGCTAACACTGACTCAGATATTCTGAAATGTCATAGAGGGTACATGAAGGCTGGGTACATGAAGGTTGCAGTTATACTAACTGTACAGTCAGCATGCTTGTGTGATATGTGCATAGCTGCATCAAAGTCACGTGTGAGAATTGCGTGAACAGCTGAAAATCTCAATGGCATCATAGCTTAAGAAGTCTGTCATCCCTTTTTTGCCAGTTTCCAATATCATCCTTCTCTTTTCATGCATCTTCTTTTAATATATCTGGGGTTTTAGTTCCCAAAACCACGATATATTAATGAGAAGCAAATTTTGAACATCTGGTGTTCTTTACCATCTTCACTTGTTTGCAGCGCAACACCAGAAACACAGGACAGGGAAGGAGCAAAAGAGAAAGAAAAGATGGCGCCGACTCCGAAAAAGACGGCACTGACATCCTGAAACGCACATGTCGTGATGTAAGCTGCCCAAAGAGTGGCCTCCCATGAGAATAGTGAAGAATTGGGAATAGGATCTACCAGTAAGGGCTTTGTGTGCAATTCACAAACAGTGAAAAAGATCCACCAGGGGTGAAACACATGTGCATGGTGCACTCCGGTTGAGAGAGAGCAGAGTAGAACAGATGTGCCAGACAGGAGATTATAAATGGTTTTGTCTGGAGCTGGTGCCAGACCGAGCTCTGATTAAGCGTAAGAGAGTATTGAGCGCCAGGCCAATCTGATCCCATTCCTGTGATGGGGTGCAATGTGATGACAGGTGCGAATTCCATTTTCTTTTTTTTCCATGGGTTTAGGGAAATAATTTTTCAGGGATCAGATGGAAATACCTCCGACATACATACTAACATGCTTATTCTTGGGCGTGTCATGCCTAGCCACCAGATGGGGAGAAAAAGGAATGTTTCCCAAAATGTGCGATAAAGTGTTTGGTGCTACGCCTTGACCGAAGTATTGATAGGTGCTTTGGAAATCGGTACGCCATTTGTGTAATCGTTAAATATGCAACTGCATGTGCCACTGCTAGGGATAGCGTGACACTCCCAGCCATTTCGGGGTAAGCCGTTTTAATCTACATGAAGATGTTAATGAGCCCGTTCTCCATCACAGCAGTAGCTGTGGCCATTCCTTCAACTAGGCCTACTGCAGCGCCAACTAAACGTCTGCATGAATTTAGCGCTAGTACCGTACATAATAATCAGCATGTGCCTTGGGTTCACTTCGATGGTGTTTTGAATTCATATTGCGTGACAATGGTTTAAGTTGCACGCGTGCCTTAACCATTACTGCAATAGGAGACCATGATTTATCGTCACGCATGGTGTTGCTTAGCTCGGTCCTCAGTGTTCGAAGCAGGTTCCGCCTTGTGAGTGCCTGAGAGGCACAAGAGTTGATTTCTGCTCTGTGTTTCTATAATTCCCTAGCCTGTATTATACAGGAAGCGGATAGTGCTAGTGTGCGTCAGCTGCCTCGGTGCGCTCTCAACCGCCTGCCTGGTAAGACTGATAGCTCATTCTATCAGCGCCTTGTCGTACTCCCTCCTCACACTGCGACATGTCCTCCACTTGGAGGACATGATGACGGAACAAGATGATACGAAGCCCAAAACCGCAATGTTTGCAAGCCACAACCTGAGCAAACAATTCAACGGTGAGGCCAGAAAATCTACCTGACTAGGCCTGGAGCAACAAGCCAGAGGCCAGAGAGCATATTCTTGGCTGGATAGATGGATGGATGTGGCTGTACCCTTTAGATCGGGCGGCGGCTAATGCCACCTAGCCGTAATGCTTAGTGAACTAACCACTAGATTTATTTTCCCCCTTTAAATAGTAAAGTTGGATGGGTACTTTGAAGTGAAGGGTTTAATTTTCAATCCTGTCTTTACTTTAACCACCAATGAGATAACCTCCTTCTAGTTAAGTCTACCCGCTTAAAGTCTATTTTGCCCTCCCTGTCCCTAAACACCAGTGCTTTGAAAAACTCTGCGCCATCATCTTGAACTATAAGGTGAAGCCCTTTACAGAGCATTGTCAAGTGTTCGGCAGTTTTTTCTTTCTCTTCACACGCACTGCATACTGTGTCTACCCCTTCGTATTTGGCCCGATATGTCTTGGTTCGCAATACTCCCATCCTGGCCTCAAACAGTAGAGAACTACCCTGAGTATTATCATAGATCCTTTCTTTGGCAATTTCCTGCTTAAAAGTTCGATAGATCTCTAGTGAAGACTTCTTAATCATGCCAATTCTCCCCATGTCAGTCTCCGTTTCCTGCAGTTCCTTTTTAACCAATAGTTCTTTCTGGTTTGGCCACCTGCTGTTTTCTAAGTATTTACCAGTCAATTTCCTGGTTCGCTTCCTCCATTTTGTTTTGACATTCTTCATGTACAAGCAGCTGAAAACCTTCATAGCCCAACGCTCCTCCCCCATTTTCCCACTTTTTAAATACCTTGTTAGTTTTATAGATTTCCTTTAAACGATTAGTGACTCCATTTTTTACACCCAGTGTGTCTAGTATTCCCCACAAGTCCTCTTGAACCACGCTATCGTACGCTCCCTTGAATTTCTGCAGGCCGGTAGGAAACTTCACAGCGCAGCGCCTGATCTTGTGAAACGGCGCAGCCATGCAGGCAGGGCGTTCAATTCCCTCTCTATTTTTTGTATACTACTGTCCTTCTGTACATTGTAGAACACATAACAGTAATGATAGCAAACAGATCATTGATTCGGGTAGGCTTGGTGTTTTTATTTAAAATGGAACAACGAGGAAGCTGCTGAAGCTCGTGCCTGTATACAGCTGCTTTATATGGAGATAAAACTTTAACGAAAAAAAAACGTAATGATAAACAGTAGGCTCATAACAAACAACATTTCTCTGAGGGTGCATGGAATATATGTCCCATGCAAGGCTATGCATTGCAGTCCTTACTGCATTAATTATGTACACGTACTGCAGGGCATGCAAGTGTATGCAGACACACGCTGACGAAATGACATTTTTTGCTACATACAAACGTGCACCGCACCAAATAAGACGCACGTGTTTGTATAGTCAGGGAACACTCGTGAATATTGATGAAATCACACAGCTGGCTTACAGTATAAAACAAACACAATTGCGAACAATAAAATGCGACGCTATTTAAAGAGGCGGACCCAGGTTACGAGAATTATCAGTATGGCATACACACCACGTGTCAAGCTTTTGCAACATCTAAAGAGACTAAATATGGAAAGTTGCCTTTGTAAGTTAACATGACAGTACCAAATGGAGAAGCCACACGAGAGAACAATTCATCGTGGGCTAAAGAATGTGTTTTAAATATTATACACAGCTTTGCAAGATAATATCGACGAGTTTTACTCGTCTAGGTGTGGGAGGTGTAGGCCTGATAAAATGCGATGTTGCTTCAGAGCCTTCCTTTCGTAATATTGCAATTTTATTCAACTCTTTCAAACGCGGCACCGTAAATTTCTACTGGGTGCTCGAACACGGCAAGCAGGTCGCGGGGCAAAATCTTTGTAACATTTTATTACCGAAACAGCGATACTAGCAATGCTTGAGCTGCACTAGCTGTTTTCTAAATTGTAACCTCCTCAATCTCATCACTGTGATCAGGAAACGGAGAGAAAAAGTACAGCAGTAGTACGTAGAGAAATATTCAATTTCAAGCCCTTTAGCAATATCATCTAAACAAATTGCCAGTTCACTGTTGAATTCTCGATGGAAACAAACAGCTGATTAGGGGCGCAAGCTTGGCTTGGCACTGGCTTGGCCGTTCATACAGAGCCAAAAGCCGCTGCAGGAAACTGGATTGCGGATCGTATTGAGACAAAATATTTTATACATTTTTGTTTTCTTTGTTTCATTTCTCTAATTGTTCTTGTAATGGCGTGGACCGCGCTTCGTGATCTCATGTACCGGCGCACTGTTTTTAAGTTTAGTATGGCACACGATAATACATGATTGCGTGCTTTAATTTAAAAAAGTTCGCGAGTATGGCAGCAACACTGCAATGTCGGGAAGAGGATAGAACCAGTAGCAGTTGCATGCCCGGGTGAAGCGACTGATGCCCAGATGGAGGAATGTCAACCCGATGCCTTTTGTGTTGGCCGTTCTGGCAGTTCCGCCGACTTTATAGAAAGAGACGACCCCGTCACTTGTCCTCTTCTCTTTTCCTTCGGGCATCAGCGACAACATTGACGGACGACGTGTTCGACTTCACCGTGCACGTGAGTATAGGTTGGTTTTTCATTCGAGTGAATTCTTGTTCAGATTTTCAACTTGTCCACTTCATCCTGATCACCTGTCACCGGCAATAAGTCACATACTTGTGATATTTAGGTGAAATAAATGATAATGCACATTTTCTGCTCCATTTGCGTGACTTAGCTACACCAGGACATGAGGTAAAGCCTTTGTCGCCTAGCCACTAGCAGGCAAGATCGATCACTCGCATCCTTCAGTTCACGAATCAACGCGCCTGCCTTAAAATTAGTAAGCTGCTCGCAAAGAAATCTTACGGAGGCAATTTTGTTTTCTGTGAACAATGCACCGTAGATTTGTCTTGAATAACAAAAAAAAACTCGAAAAATGAATGTCGCGACCTTTTAGAAAACGCCGTGTCTAAGAGCTAGACGCGGCATTTTGTAAAAGGCTCATTAAATTCAGTATTTTGTTCGTAGTTTCTGCTTGAAATTATTATTGTCTATGAATTTCATGGCCCAATCTTTCACTTTGGCTGAAAATCTCGGCGGCAAAAACTTTGTTCAGTGTCCATTTAAGGGCAGGTGTAGATGCCATCATTTCAGTCGCAAATCTTTTTGCTAGTCGGTCGGCTGGTTAACAATAAGGGTACTAACTAGAGTTCGAGATTTCATCAGCAACACATCATCATGGCTTCATCAGATGCTGCATTATATACATTCTATCCTTGTTTTTAAATAGGTGTACCGTATGGTCCACTGTTACAGGAAACAAGCGAGCTCATGGACAGTGAGCCATGTGGTGCTAACTGGCAGCGAGGCTTGTGAATGGGACGCATGCGCACAGAATCGGGGTGCGCCCAGTTTTGTCTGCCATTTCTCCGCCTGTACGCATGACAGCATTGGAAAGCGCATCCGTATTTTAGCTGCGCAATTTATCTAGCCCAGTGCCTCCTGCTTCAGGGATTTCCTGTGAGCACAAAAAATGCATGATTTTAATCGTTGCTGCAGTGTTTTGCAAGTTGTCACCGTAAAGCACATCATATTTTTCGCATAATGCTCGCTGCAACTAGCAAGTTTCGATGACTCAAAATGCTGTTCAGGTCTGATGTAGCAAACATTTTAAGCTCGTCCACGTGACCATGAAATATTGGTTTAATAAATAATGGAAGGCAGAGTTGGTATCAGTTGATTTACAGTGTGAAAATGAAAAGTGCGAAGGACCGTGCCTCGCAAGTAAGCTCCGAGAGCATGAGCAAAGAAGTAGCAGATGAGGATGCTCATGCGCTGCATTTCAAATCTCACCAGCACTAATGCTTGACGGACTGCTGGCCACGCACTAGCGTGTTCTTTCTGAAACAGGACTTTGGCCCTGTAAGCAAGTTCTTGAAGGGCATAAGTAAAACGTCAAATGGGCCCCCTAAATGCACCCATCCTTGAACCATTGGGCTTATGAATTAGTGCCCTTTTCAAAATACAACTATTCTTTTCAAATACAACTATTCAAAATACATCTATTCTAAATACAACAGTGCACGAAGTTTAAAAATGGGAAAAAAGTCTTTAAATGTCCCCTTTGTACATAGTGTTCTTGTGATGTCACTTCTGCCGTTGTCTCCCTCTCTCGCCATGCCCAAGTAACACCCTGGGTACCTACGGCAGTTCACGTGCTGCAGTGCGGTTTGTTGGGGGCTCGTCATCTGTTGCTGTGAACGATGTGGAAGCATTGTGGTTTTTCGTTGTCTTACTTTAACGAGCTCATTGGATTAGGAAGGCCTCGCTCGTTCACTCGATACAAGACCAGATAATCATGATGTGCAACACATACACCAGCCACGGCGTACACCGGCTGCCCGCCACAACCTATGAGGGCCTATTATCTTGCTTTCACTACGAATTGCCTGGCCCAAAAACAAGTGAAAGCTCAAAATCTCTCGAGCCGCAATTTTAAGAGTGGATGTGCGAAGCGCAGCTGCTCCCATCGAAAACTAGTCGTGCAGAGCTAGGCAAGTTTACAAGAGATATAATATTATAAATATATTGTCACGGCCTACGCCACCAAAGTAGCAATGCCCCCCCCCCAAGTGTTTTAAACAATGCTGATGTTGAGCTTGAGCCTCTTTGATTGCAATTTGTGGAAATAGTCGAGGAAAATATTATACAAGGCAGATAGCGACTTTGCGTGGTGTGTGCCGCGGTAATGCCAGTCATCACTTTATTTTTCGCGTATGCTTTGACACACTTTTCACTTTGTATTTTGCTTTTGTTGTACGCTATTGTACAGTGGAGTCACTGAACATGATAGAGACCGTGTATAGAATAATTGACTAATTAAAAAAAATCCTGACGCCCAACTTGAACCGATCGGCTATACTTCAAAGTGAACTAATATTGTTTCTCATTCTTTATAGTTTGTTTCAATGCAATACCAAATCTCCGCGATCGCCATCACGATTTTAACCGCCTTCCTCGCCATCATGGTTTTAACTGCAGACAAGTTTGTATGTACAGTATCTTGGTAAGCTATATCTGTTTGCAGGTAAATACTTGGCTATGGCACTTACCCGTAATGAAGTTGCACCTGAAGATGCAAATATTGCAAAGTTTCTTCAAGTAGCTTTGTTAATCTGCACCAGCCAAATACGCTGGTACTTTTAGGAAAATCAGAATGTGCGTTCTCAATTTTAGGTTATAACTTTCAGCGAAGAAACACCCTAAGCTCTGCTCCCTCTGCGTGGACTACTAAATCAACTTGCCTCACTAGCCGCTCATAATTCCTCAAACTTGCATCGTGAGGCAAAACTAAACGGGTGCAAGCACGAGGAGACAACATGGCAGTTGTAGGCGATAGATTCGGTTGGTGCCCGGGCATGGTGGTGGCGCATTTCGGAAGTGACGAAAAGGTGCTGCGAGATGCACGTGCACACTTTGTATAGTTGCTGTATTGGACAGCAAGCTTTTTTCCTTATCTGGGCAGTTTTACCAAAGGAAGCTTGATCATATGGCGTGATAAATGAAGCGAATCCACAGGTTGAACCACATCATAGCCTCGCTGTGCTTTTGTACTTTTTTGCTCAAAATTTATTTGTACATATAAGTGACAACTTGCCAGTAGTAAGGCAGCACTCGTTTCTTTACCATATGATCATCTCCGGTGTGCTGCTGCCTCAATATTTCAAATTCCAAGCATTTACACCATTGTATGTTAACTTTTGCTTTAAAGTGAGACAAGCCACATGTGTATCGTAGATCAAGAAGCATGCCAGTTTTACGTATTTGCAAGGTAAACATCAGAAATGCACAGTTGATCAAAAATACTAGTTTAATGGTGCATCTACATTACAGAGCACCTGTGGCACCTCGGGAACAAGATAATGCCACATATGTTACAACAGATAATTAAAAAAGACAGGGGACGTGCCGTGAACAAGTAGAAAAAAAAATGGCATGTGGCAGCGAGCGAAGGCGGCAAGGGGGGGGAGGAGCCCGTGGGACTGCAGCGGATGAACGTAGGGTGTGTGTTTAATATGTGGAAGAAAAAAAAATTCAAAATTTTGGCGACTGAAATGAGGATGACTTAGTGAGTGCGCTCATGACAAGAGTAAACACGGTTATTATTTTTTTTCAAATCTCTTTTGAAAGCCACGAAAAATCTGTATGTGGTGCAGCCTAACAGAAGGTCCGTGAAGGCAAATTATGAATTCGTCGTTGTACAAAGGCCTTTTTTTTTTCATGCGCACCATCCCCGCCGCGGTGGTCTAGTGGCTAAGGTACTCGGCTGCTGACCCACAGGGGGCGGGTTCAAATCCCGGCTGCGGCGGCTGCATTTCCAATGGAAGCGGAAATGTTGTAGGCCCGTGTGCTCAGATTTAGGTGCACGTTAAAGAACCCTAGGTGGTCTAAATTTCCGGAGCCCTCCATTACGGCGTCTCTCATAATCATATAGTGATTTTGGGACGTTAAACCCCACATATCAATCAATCATGCGCACCATAAATAGTGCTCAAAATTTAATTGCATATGTTGTTTTCATCCTCGCTGTATTCCGTGCTGTTTATGATGTAAAAAAAAAGCACGCTGAAGTGGTGCTGCTTTTGGGCAACAGTTGAAAATGGCGGGGTGCATGAATGCGGAATACTGCCGCTTGCACTCAAATCACTCTTGTGGTCACCTCCCACTGTTTGCAGCATGTGTTGTGTATACACAGCTGCATATTTCCTAGCTAGAAAAATTTGATTTTAGGTGTTTCACGCCATTTTTCATGTAACTATTCCACAATTACACACACTGATCAGCAGGCTTTCAATTGCGCTGAAGGACACAGGTGCCATAAAATTAATAGTAGATACTTTCAAGAAACCGTATGTAAAGGCCGAAGCTTCATGCGTACATGGCGCGTCGGTCATTTCTGCCTATGTGTTTCCCATGTGCGGTACTTCATACGTGTGCTGAGGAGTTCGTCATCTTGTAGTACATTAGCATCGACGGCATGGTAGGGCCGACTCCGAAAATTCGACGAGTGCACCACAATGCCGCTTCTAAAAGAAAAGTCATCGCGTGTGCCGGAACGGACAGAAATCGGGCCGCATCGCGGTCATTCGAAGTTCCCGAAACGTGCGTGCGGGACTGGCGGAAACAAAAGCAGGATATTGTCGACAGCAAAGATTCACGCAAAGGCTTCAGTGGACCACAGCAGGGTCGGTTTCCACAAATTGAAGAGCTGCTCGGTGAGTATGTGATTAAGCAGTGAGCGGCACAGCGGCCCGTGACGACAGAACTGCTCCAAGTGCAGGCTATGCAGTTAGCCTTAGAAAAAGGGCTAATGTAGAGCCATTTTAAAGCGAGCAGGTGCTGGCTAACGAACTTTATGAAGAGAAAAGGCTTTTCCCTCCGAAGGCGAACCGGCATATGCCGGAAGTTGCCGGAGGAGTACGAAGAAAAGCTTCAGAGTCTTCAGCGGTTCCTCCTAAACTTGCGGCACAACAACGGCTACCTGCTTGGGCAAATCGGGAATGCCGATCACACGCCTCTTTACTTCAACATGCCTGGCACCACAACCGTCTAGGAGAAAGGGGCGAAGCAAGTTTGTGTACTGACATCGGGCGACGGTAAAACTAGAGTGACAGCAATGCCCTGTTGCAGGTCAGATAGGCATAAGCTTCCCCCGTACTTCATATTCAAACGGAAGACGCTTTCAAAAAGAGTCGTTTTCGCGAGTGGTGTGATCAAGCGGGCCAACGAGAAAAAAGGGTGCGCGTTGCAACCGATGTCTTAGTTTTTTTTTTGTCGTGGAAACCGGGCGCGCGTTACAATCGAGGGCGCGGTAGAATAGAGTAAATACGGTAAACGAGCGGAGGGCTCACCATGCAGTGATGCATGTGTATGGAGAAGTTTTATTCACAAATTACAGGACATCCGTCATTAATTAAAGTAGTCAATACATGTCTGTACACGTTGGCCTTGCAACGAGTCAACAAGTTTTGCGTGCAGTTTTCAAAGCATTTGTACTTCGGCTTCAGTATTCTCCTGATAAAAGAAGTTGCGCGCGGCAATGTCCAGTGCTGACACTCTTCGAAGACAACTGTGTTTCCACTGTTACCATCTGCGCTGCAGCCGGAGCGTGGCCAGCACATGATGAGAAAGGAGGAGCGTCTTCACCTGGAGAAAAGCAGATAGGCATTCGAGAGAGAAACACTCCGCGGCAGCTTTTTTTTTCTCTTCATGCGCGGTGTTGAAAGGAGAAGAGTCTCTACATAGCAGGAACGAAAAACAGGGAAGCGTGACACTGGCGCGTTGCAGATCGGCATGAGAGAGAGCCCACTCTCTGCGACAGCTTTTTTTCCCCTCTTTCTCTTCGTGCGCAGTGTTAAGAGGAGAAGGGTCTCTACGTGGCAGGGACGGAAAAAGCCGAAGCGTGGCACAGGAATGTCGCAGATTGGCATTTGGCAAACATTCCATCGCAGTCTTTTCTTTCCTTTTCTTCATTTTCTTCTTTAAGCACAGCGATGAGGTGTCTGAAGTGCCACCGCAGGATTGGGTGGGGTGCTGAGAGCATTTTCGGAGCGCGGTATAGCTTTGATAGGACCACAGCGTCAGTTCGAATTAAGTGTGTTGGAATTAATGAGATTCGACTGTATTTACTATAGTCTGTGAAGTCCGAGTGAACTGCCCTAAGCTAGCAGACGATGTAGGCGGCATCGTGTGTTTGATGCGCAGTGACTAGCAATAGCCTGCTTAAAACAGACATTCAGTAATTTTGTTCATTTATCACCCTATTTCGTGTCCGCTGCGGCTCTCTCTACTTTGAGCTACAGTTCACCCTGCCTTGTGTTAGCCGATTTCTTACTTTTTTAAAAATCTAACATGCACCCCATTTCGCAGGGTGAAGAAAAATGCACCTTTGTTTATTGTGATGAGATTTCTAAAGCGACATGCCTCTTTGTTGGCTATCACAGAAAAATATAAACAGCAAATGGTGCGACCATCTAGTGTGACCTTTATTTTTCTATCAGTTTCATCTGTGACCAAGATTTGGTCGCTCTAAGGTTGCCTCTTAGTACGCCTTGATCATGTTCATTTATCTTGTTGTGCTCTGCTTACAATGCATTGATTAAAAACATGTCCTAGCTTCTTTTTGAATTCCACATACTTTATCGTTTTTCACCTGTAGAAGCTACTCCTGGTCAACATTCAGGCAAAGACATTGTAACCTCAAAGAAACGTGTATTGGAATTTGAGCACTGTACAAAGTAATTATACTATTTCATAGCTAGAATCAATATTTATTAAGAGTTATAACAGTGTTGTATTTGATTTCATAACAGCAAAACTGCATTCAGAGAAGGACTCTGAAAGGTTCTCACACTGAGTGTGAGAGGGCTGATGTGGAAACCATTTTAGGTCAAGTGAGTTGAAGTTAGCGTAAAAAAACAATGAAATGTTGTGAAGCCCGAAAATTCAAGCTGTTGTTTTCAGTGTCCTCTTCTTGCAGATTTTTATCATGAAAACATTTCGATGTGCTATTGCGTTTACCCCATCTATGCTTCTTGCATTTTTTTACAGCGCAAGCACCTCCTGCAGATTGGGGGACGTGGCCTCCGAGAAATTGGTGTGAATGCCATGAAGGCTGTATTGGCTCATGACGTGCAAGTGCTGTACAGCCTTCATGGCAGAAAAGGGAAAAGGGCCTTTGTGAACCTGAGGCTCTGTAGATTAGTGACAGGTTGAACTTGTTCATTGTTTTATGTGTGTGTACCCATGTGTATTCTCTGTACTGCAGTGCTTCATGTGTACTATGGTATTTCTGTTCTTGTATGCAGATGTCATCTGCCAAAAAGCAGGGTGCGACCAGGCGGAGGCCCTCAACTTTATTAAGAGGTGGCTGCCAGGGTCTGGTGATCGCTGTGGGGGCAGGAAGCGGCGCTTCAGAGAAGCATTTGTTGTGGAGCAGCCCGATGATCCCTACTCTCAGAGTGCAGATTATCGGCTGCTCGCGGCAGCTGGCTTCCTGCCCAGCCACAGCAGCCAGGGCCTTGACAGCACCACTGCCACTGTGCCCCCAACGCAACCTGACCTGCAGTAGAGCGGGCCTTTTTTAGTTGTGTATATATATTTTTCAATGTATACATTTTTTGTTGTACCAAATAAATAAAAAAAACAAAGAATAAATGGTCTGCAGACTGTTGGTGGTGCACTGTTCGGCTAGCTTATGCTGATTCGGAAGCACCATCACCATGTTTTAGTTACAAAAAAATGCTCTAAACTGTATGAATATTCTCGATTATCATGTGGGGGACATACGCATTCAGCATTTACTTCCTAACGACTTTTTTCGATCTGCTGTACCAAATACCAGTACCAAATAAAGCACTCCCAATTGCAAAAAATAAATTGGAAAAAAAATAAACTACACTTATAGTGTTAGCAAAGGGAAGGACGTATAAAAGATGAAATAGATCGAGTAACTGTTTTCAGTTCTCAGCATTCAATTTTCTGTTGCCCCAAGTGTACAGGGCTGCAAAACTACAAGAGCGGGTCATCGAGGCATATTGTTTAAATCTTCCGGTAAGAAAAATTCTCTACTAATAATGGTTACATAATGGCAAGCCAATCAGTAGCCAGTATTCGTCGTGCAGGAAACATCGGTGTAATAACGGCCTTTCATTGGCTGCAATGTGGCCCTGGATTGGTCCAATGTCGGCCGTACATCCGTAGCCAATATTCGTCGTGCAGCGAACATCGGCGTAAAAATGGCATGTGATTGGCTGAAATATGGCCCAATGTTGGCCGAACATTGGCAGCTTTGTCGGCAATACGATGGGCCTTCGTCGGCCCAATGTTGGTTGCATACTGGCTAAAACATCGGCAAAACGTCGGCCCATCATTGGCATGAACGTCGGCCCGACATTGGAAGAAGTTGCACTTCCGACGTCGGCCCGACGTCGGTGCCGATGTTAGCCGATGTTGGTCCAAGATTGGTCCAACGGCGGCGTGCTGCCTGGGTGTATGCTCGCTGTGTGCCAGCTAATAAACGCACTAACACTAGTAAAATTAGAGGGTAGATCATTAGTGTAGCATAAAAAGAGGGGTTGACCAAGAACTGAGCCTGGTGGCGCACCAGAGCGCACAGCACTTAGCTCAGATTCTTTGTCGTAAGAGCTGATGTAATGGCAACGGTTAGTTAAACAACATTGAATCAACGTTGAAAGTTGTGAATCTAGATTAAGAGACCGGAGTTTATGCAAGAGATGTTTGTGAGCTGTGTTGCCAGACGAACAAGTGCTTCGCGTTTCTCGTTTACAAGTTTTCGTTATACTTTAAACAATGTCATTACAGCCGAACACTGAGCTATATAGCAGATTCTTATGCAGTCGCGTCATTAGTTCGCGCGACAGACGACGCGGCTTCATCTCTAATCCAGTTCCGACACTTGGCGGCAAAACACCGCACTAGCACCGACGGCAGCTTCCTATTTGTATCCCCTCCTCGGCCCGGGCACTGAAAAAGTGGAGGAGGCGCTGGCCAGTGTCGTCGTACCATCCGACTTTACACCATGACTGGTTCATGCGGCTCGACATCGTTCTCACTGTCACTCGCATCACGGACCAGCTTATTATGCACGCCATCCTTCTCGATCCGCCGCTGCTTTAGCTTCGTCACCTTGCTGCCAAATCTACCACAAGCCTTCAGCCATATGACGTCCTCTGCACTGCGGTGCTCGCCTGCTATGGCCACACGTACCGCCTGCTTCCAAGTGCCCATGACGTCGGAGTTCCCACTGCGTGGCAGCGCGCTGTACTAATTGGTCTGCAGCACTCAATTAACCGCGACCTCACTACCTCGGCTTGGACTACTTTTACCTCTGATCTGGTCTCAGGAGCAATCAATCTTGCTCCTGACCATCACGATGAAGTAGAAGACACCACTACTATGGCTGAACAACCTTGCGGGTGTGGCATCCCCCTTGAAGCTCACGTACGCAGGTCCGTCGCACGTGCCTGCCACCTGCACGTCTTCCATGACATCAAACGCACGCGACAAGTTAGCGCAACTAAACTCCACGACAGCTACTTCACCGCACGCCTCAGATTTTGGGCCCGACATACGCTTACCCGTTATTCGGCACCCAATGCCACAGCTTCCACCGTCATCATTTTTCAATGACTGTACCTTCCATCAACCTTGCAATCGGCGCATCTTGCCAGGAGCCCCTATCATCTACCTCAGCGTCTTCCATAGTAAAAGGTCTACTCGTGACATGCTGCGGCGGGATTTCCGGAATGCTGCTACAATGACCGAGGACCAGGTGACAGCTTCGTGAATACCTGAGCACCCTGAGCCTTTTGTGCCAACCACGAACGCCAGGTGTTCTCTCAAAGGAACCCTCCAAGTCATCGTAAGACCCACTGCTCTTTGACTACAGTGACCCGGCTCTTTCAGCTTTGTCCGCTGCGTTTCAGGGGCGAAGCTCCTTAAGGCGTAGGTCTGTACATCCTCCGATGTATGTAGTTGTAGTAGTAGCCATCGGTGGCACATACCCGCTCTAAAGCTGCTATGTGCCACAGGGAACGAGAGCTCACGGTACTCTGAATTTTCACAAGATGAACGCATGAACGAACGCACGGGCGGACGCACAGACGGACGGAAGGAAGCAAGAACCGATGGACGGAAGCTCGGACGAGCTGACGGACGCTTCCCCCACTCATCAAGGAAACATTCACCCTGTGGATATGCTGCGAATATTCGCTCATTGTCACCCGCCAGAGACCGACTGCTAGCCGATAGTCTCTTCGAGTTGACGATTTGGACTGCTCACGGAACATTTCGTTTCTCGACCTCAACACATTTGTGTACACACTATCATTTTTTTTCATTCGGGTTCATTTCTGCGCGGGGGGAGGGGGTATCTGTAGCGTCATAATCTTCGCAATTCATCGTCATCAGCATTTTCTTAGCTGCCGCGCCTCTGGAGCAGCTCGTGCCTAGCTCGAGCTGCGCTAGCAACAGATGTCACGAGTCATACCTGTCAGACGCTGGTAGCCGCCGTCACCGCTTCGCTTTAGCCGACGATTGAACTGGCGAGATTGGCAGCACCTCGTTGGCTGTCTTCGCGACGTCATCTCACATCTCCCCTCTCTCACTACATTCTGCATTGCACCCTCTGTTGAATGGCTGGTACAGAACCCGATGATACTGTGTGTATAAATGTTGTTCGTATCCAGCTTTTCGGCCCCTCCGCGGTGGTCTAGTGGCTAAGGTACTCGGCTGCTAACCCGCAGGTCGCGGGTTCAAATCCCGGCTGCGGCGGCTGCATTTCCAATGTAGGCGGAAATATTGTAGGCCCGTGTGCTCAGATTTGGGTGCACATTAAAGAACCCCAGGTGGTCAAAATTTCCGGAGCCCTCTACTACAGCGTTTCTCATAATCATATGGTGGTTTTGGAACGTTAAACCCCACAAATCAATCATATCCAGCTGTTCGTCAAGTCTATGAGAATCACGTGCTATGCTACTTTAGCTGCGCACGACATGAGGGAGATGAGGAGAAGATTCTCAGTGCTAGAAGGTTTTTTGCTGGCATGGGGATCAGTACGTTGTCGGCTAGTTTCCATTCCGCAAGAATCCTGCTCATTCTCCATGCTTCATTGATGAAGCAAGTTAGACGTTCTATAGATGCGTTGTGGAGGTTTCTCAGGGCTCTGTTCGTGATCCCGCCTGGCCCCAGTGCCGACTTGTGACATAGCGTTTGAATCACTCTCTTAGCTTCGGCCTCTGAAAAGTCTTCGTCTACTTTACGTAGAGTCGGGCCGCCATTCTCTGGGAACACGCTGTCATTGCCCTCGCGTTGAACCAGCAGGTACTTACCAACTCATCGGTCACGAGTTCGTCAATCCCCTGCGCTTTGGTGACCTCGTGAAGGGCTTGGGCTAGAGAGTGTCTCTGGTTGGCCATACTCCTGTGCTCGCCCAAAAGGTGCTTCAAAAGGTGCCAGTACTTGCCATTTCTGATATGACCATTATCGTAGCTCGTCCCAATGCTGTTTGCACAGTGTGTGGCAATGTTGTTCGAATTCCTGGCTCAACGTTGATATTTTTTGCCACAGATTACTGTTGTGCTTCTCTTTCTTCCATCAACAGAATAGATCGGCCTTGGCTTCGAGCAGTGGGCAAGCCAGCTTCCCATCTTTTCCACATTTATAAGTGACTTCATCTTCTGGGTCGCAGCGGTAGTACCTCTGTGGATGCCCTCACACCATTTCTCCAAATTGTCAGAAGCGCTGGCCCTTGTTCCACGAATGTTGCAAGAAAGACCTCCGTCAACCCCCATGATCTCTCGGACTCTGCTTCGGCCCACTATTATACAGGTTTGCAAAACGTAGTGGTCGCTGTTGAATTCCATGATGGTGCTGGTCCATGTAGTGTTCTTTGCTTCATGTTTTCAGGGGTCGTGACGTCAGCACAAGGATCAGACTGCAGGTCAAAGATGAAACTGTTTATTCGGGCCGAACTTGTCGCCAAGCAAAAGGAAAAACAGATTACGGCAAAACACTAGCACTAACAACGTCGGCCGCCGATCAACTGATAAGTGGCAAAGCGTGTCGCCATTTGTACGCTTCAAAAATGTCAAAAATGATTTGAGAGCAAACGCACGACACATTCATGCACACAGACACACACCCAGACATGAAACACACACAGCGCTCACTTCCAACTGATTTATTTACAGCACTAACGCTTGACTGTATACATGGTACACATGCGCGCAATAACATTAAAGAAGGCCAACAACATACACTATATCAATACATACAAATTATCATTTCAAAGCCTAAAACCGATAAACTGGGATTCACGTGGGAACGGAGCTAGTGAAGTGGCGCTTATACATTGATCATTTTTTGATGAAAAAAGCCTCTGACACTTCACGTGCTGTTTCTCTTGCGCTTCTTCCGAGAATTTCCGTCTCAGGAAATTGTGCCTAACAACCACGCAAAATAACATGCGCTACC
The DNA here is from genome assembly GCA_013436015.1 of Rhipicephalus annulatus. NCBI lineage: Eukaryota > Metazoa > Arthropoda > Arachnida > Ixodida > Ixodidae > Rhipicephalus > Rhipicephalus annulatus. The sequence continues at coordinate 440,556 of WOVY01010725.1, forward strand.
AGGCACATACCTGCCATCTCGTTTTGTAATTTTTTGGCATGTTCCCTTAACTGGTCATTATTCCACCTTTTGGTTTGACCGATGTTCACTTTGCCACATTATAATGGTATCGAGTACATGATCCCGGCAAAGCGAACATCGGTCAAACCGCAAGGTGTATTATTGACCGGTTAATCCTACATGCCCCAAAATTACCAAAAAGAGTTGAAAATATCCACACCTGGTTGCGCATGTCATTTTGTGGGGTTGTGAGGCACGATTTTCTGAGACAGAGATTCTCGCCAGAAGCGCTCAAAAACGGCGCTTTTTTCATAGAAAATTGTAAGAATTTATGACTAAGCGCTCCTTCAGTAGCTCTGTCTGCACGTGAATTCCAGTTTATCGGTTCTAGGCTGTCAAATGATAATCTGATTGTCTGGAATGTGTATGTTGTTGGTCTTTTTTGATATTATTGTGCGCATGTGTCTCATGTATATATTCAAGAATTAGGGCTGTGCACAATTCAGTTGGAAGATAGCACGATGCGTGTTTGATGCCTGTGTGTGTGTCTGTGTATGTGAATATGTCGTGTGTTCATGCTCAAATAAAATTTTTGAAATGTTTTACCAACTAGCCCAACAACAAGTTCTTTTTTTACATTTGCTTTCGAATATTGCGTTATCTTAAGCAAGGACATAGGTTACAGAATAATCTGTAATGTTCGCGAAGTGGACGTTATCTTCACGAAATAGTGTACTGCCCTCTCAAAGGTTTTCAAACAGTGTAGGCGCAATTTGCGTTGAAAAATCTGTCAGTAAAACGAGGCGATAACAAAACATGAGGAAAAAATAGGGCATTGCCCTCTTATAAATAAAGCATCGTCCCGATGCTTTAACAAAAACGAAAGTACAATATTAAAGAAAACAAACAATGAGTACAAAAAATAAAGCACAACAACAACAACAAAAGACAGCCCTCAGTTTTGCGCATAAAATTGTTTAAGGCACAGGACATGGACGATATGAGGTCGAGCACGGCGCGGTTGATAGATCGTAATGCAGTCGAGTGGAGTGGGCCGAGACGTCAAGGTATTCTGTATGGTGCGAAGTACCATCGCCAAAGTTTTTCGCTGAGCCCACAATGGCGTATCGGAGTCCATGCCCAGACACGGTCCCTGGGCTGGTACTGTAAGAAGCTTCGACGAAGATTGTAACGGCGGCTGTACGTCACCGGCTGATCATTGATACGCTGGCGGTCGAGTTGAGAATGTTCTTTCGCGCACTTAAGGTAGGTGGTGACGTCGAGTGTTTTTGCCAGGCTCCTTGCATAGACCAACTTGTACGGAGCCATCTGCTTCGTTTCTTGGACGGGAGTATTGTACGTGAAGGTCAAGTACGGAGGTATTTCATCCCACGCCTTCTGCTCGACGTCGACGTACTTGGCCAGCATATCGGCGTTGGTCTTATTAAGACGCTCGGTGAGGGCATTTGTCTGTGAATAATAGGCCGTGGACCAGTGGTGATTTGTCAGGGAGTACCTCAGGATAGCTTGAGTCAGGGCACGTTGTAACTACCGTACCTCTCTCAAAATTGAGGACCTGTGGCGCTCCATGACGCAGGACGATGTTCTCTACGACTAACTTTGCTACCTCGGAAGCACTGCCTTTGTGCAAGGCCCTCGTCTCGGCGTAGCGCATGAGCTAGTCAGTAGCTACAACGATCCATTTGTTCCCAGAACTAGACGTAGCGAACGATGTCATTAGGTCCATGCCGATTTTCTTGAACAGCTAGAAAGCTGGCTTGGTGGGCTGGAGAGGTTTGGCTGGCCTAGCTGGCGTTGTATATTGTCGTTTGCAGTCCCGACATGTTTTCACATAATGAGTGACGTCAGCGAAAAGGCGTGACCTGCAGTACTTCTCCTGTATTTTCGCGAGCGTACGGTAAATAAAGAGGTGTCCAGCTCTTGGGTCATCGCGTAGAGCATCCGAAACTTTTGAACGTAGCGCTGAAGATACCACGGGGAAGTAGTTGGCTCGAAGGGGCGATAAGTATTTCTTGACGAGAATGACGCAGGAAGCAGGCTTCAGGTCGAAGATTTAACTGTTTGTTTGGGGCGAACTCGTGGCCACGCAGACGAAAAATCTGAATACAGCAAGACACTGGCACTCATAAAGACGGCTGTCTATCAACTGACAATTGCGAAGGGTATAAGCATTGAAGACTTGCCATTAAATATTTTAGCGTTATCGCTTGTGGCAACGTAGGTTCCAGAAAAATCTGTACAGTTCACGAAGCGAGCGTACTTTCCACAAAATGATGTACTGCCATCCCGAAGTTTCACATACAGTGTAGGTGGGTTTGGGCTTAGAATTACTAACAGTGAAACAGGCCAATAACCAAACATGGGGGGAGGATGTGGCAATATTCTTCATGAAAGTGAGGCCTGGTATCGTGTCTCTGATCGCCGGGTTGCCAATCAGCGTAGAAAAAGCCCTATCAGGTATAGAAGTAAGATCTAATTTGGTGGCGTTCTTCCTGAGGTCCCGATCCTTTCTCCTCTCATAAACGTATCCCTATAAGTCGTATGGGGCTATGAAGTCACCGGCTATGACGAAGGGCAGAGGACCACCTACTTCTACTGCTGTCTTGAACAACGTTTTGAACTGCTGGCGCCTGTGTATTGGGTTAATGTAGACGTTCAAAACAAAGACACTATTTCTGCGCTGATTGTGCCGTGCTCTGCCCAGCAGGATGTCCACCATGATATGTTCGATATTGCAGCTTTTCAGCTTAAAGTTTTAAGCGACGTGTGTTACCCTTTTTTTATTAGCGTGCAGACACCTTTTTCTCCTGACTGGCCGTGAAGCGCCTGGTAACCAGACAGGGACACAATAGACACTAAAGATCTTGAATGGCTATAAATTGAGGTTTCTTCGTTATTATTTTGAAATACTGTTGCAGGAGTGCTCTTTAGCTTACGTACCACTGAACTTCCACAGCTAAGTAGAGATGGTGTCTTTATCATTTTTACATTTACTCGCGTAATCCTCGCACTCACATAATTCTCGCACCCCCCACATCGCCCCCCAAAAATATTATTTTGTTCCCTCCAGTAATTATCGCACCCCCGAAAACTGCCACAATAATGTCGTCTGCTCGTTACAGCCATTTATGATGATAGCGCACACTATCTGGCGCCATCTGTTAAGCATCAAACGTATTGCACGTAGATCCAATCCAAGCCAAGCCGAAGTGGCTAGTGCGCGTTGCGGCGTGTTTTGTGTGTTGTGGCGGTAATCTTGGCACGTTATGGGGTGATCTGAAGCCACATGGCTGCTTCAAGTTGCAAGTGATAGATCATGCGCTAAACAACGGCAACATGACCACCGGAAGGCCCTTCGGAGCCTACGAGTTTAGTGTTCGCTACTGGTGACGGCAGCTAAAAGCCACCAAGACGCGTTGGGCCTGCCGTGTGCCTAAAACTGGGATTGATGGTAAACTTTATTTCTTCAGAAAGGAACTGTGGACGATTCTGTTAAATAGCCATCAGCCCAATACTGACGTCCTACGCTTACTTTTTGAGGGCTCCTGTTGAGTGCCGACCGTTATCTCTACGCCCGCAACGCCCAGAAGCTTCGCGTATGGTATTCTTATTCTCGACCATTTGCTTCCATTTTCACGTCTCAAATAAATCTTGCCTTGTGTTGAACCTCTGCTTTTATTGTTGAGGTAAGTTCTAATTAGTACTTCTTAAAGCTTGCTGTAAAGTGCTTTTCTGAGAATTCCGATTTGCAGCCATTTCGTTTTCTTTTCCGCTCTCTCAGTTTTCGTAGAAAGTTTTCCCCGCGCAATTCTCGCACCCCCCAGCTTTGCATCCGTTTTCTGACAAAAAAGTGCGAGGATTATGCGAGTAAATACGGTATTAAGGATCCCGCTATCATGTCCGCCCTGGGCGGTCAGTGTGGCTCGTAAAATTTGTCCTGCTTCGCAATGAACTCCTGGGCTATCGACGTGTGCGGGCAAGCTTTTTTTAACGTTGCCAAGCGACACGCCCTGTGCAGTAGAGCTAGCCGGTTTGGCATAAATTTTCAACGTGATGATGCACTCGGTCATTGCCCTTAGCCCCTCTACTGTGTTACCAAGTGCAGGCTGAATCTGCCTAACACTCTTTGTGAGGCTAGCTACACTACCTGCCGCCAGCCTAATGATCTCCTTCAATGTGACCAGCGTTTATTTATTCTCTTCGACATGAGATACCGTGTTGTTCAGCTTAATGCCCCCTGCGTGTGGCTGGCATGCGCCTATCTCCAACAGCGCCAGCACCGGCGTATCGGAGGTTTACATTCAGTATTGCTGTGCATCGCACTCAGCATTCTTTTAACTACTCCATTTCATTGGTCATCTTGCTAAGCGTTTTTGTTTATTTCAAAAGCCCGCAAGCTCGGCGTTTCGCTTTCTCAATTGTAATACCTTAGCGTCTCCAGCATGCTCTGTGGTGGGTCACATCGCATGCGCTGGTCGCCGTCAATGCTATGAAACCTGTCGCCCCAGGTTAAGTTCACTTGCTCCTGTTCTGGTCCTCGGTGACACGTACTACCATGGACAGCTGAAGTCTCTGTGCGTACCCGCAATCTGCGCTGGGCGAGGGGTCTGGTCTGTTGCCGGCCAGCTTTCTATGGCCGGGCCCCGAACTAGATTTAAAACTGGCACGGGAGAAGGGACGTGGCCTGGTGCCGCCCCTGGATTCAGACTGTGCCTTAGACATGCAGTGGGCTCCGTATTTTGAACGGGACACGAGACGCACTTCGGACGTGGAACGACTCCTGCAGCTGCCTCTAGTTCTGGATCTCCCTCGTAATTTGAGTCGGACTCTAGGTGTCGATGCTCCGGGATTGTCCTGGTGACGGCAGCTGTTCAGCTCGTGAAAGTTATCGACATTGACAAGTGGAGACCTCTCCTGAGTGGCGTGGGTCCTCAGGCTTGACCTACGCCTGACGCAAAGTTTATTTGATAGCCGTGCCGGCATTCCCTGAATGTGGTGAGTTTTCCGCCACACAAACTACATATTGTTTTACAAACATGACTTCCTTCTTGTTGGAGAGTTTGTCTGCAAGCCTTGACGACTGAAGCATCGGGCGTTGGGCAGACGTCAGAGCGGTGTCCGAGTCGGCCGCAGGAGTAGCAAACGTCGTCTTGCTTCTTGTACAAAGTGTACTTGATGAGGGTGCTGTAATAGGAAACATAATTGGTGACCTTCTACCTACCAAAGAACATCATGATGACGCCATTATTGTTGATTCTGTTTGCTCCGAGGTTCAGTGGATTTTTCGCATTAACAATCTTTCGGTAGATGGCTCTTGGACCGTTACTGAGAGAAATTCCGCGAATGACTCACTTGCAGGTGACATGTGGAGCAGTCACATAAGCATTGATTTTGTGGTGCTGTCCGCCAACTGTAATAGTTTCAATTTTAACGTACCGACGAACATTCTCTTGGCTCGAAGTACTGACGACCGTAAGATTTTTCAGTTAATTAGGGCACTTAATGTTCGTATTTCGTTCATTCACATCGAACCATGCCGCACTCCATATGGCCTCTGCCACTACAGATGCACCAACTTTGCTAATACATAAACTGCTTCTATGCTTCACGATGATCTTAGTTTTCTCACGGGAAAATGGTGGCATTGTGCTGCCCTTTCAAATGTTTTTCTTGATATCCCCGTAGCTGTGACGGCCGGGAGCAGGCTCTTCAGCATTTGTCTTAGACGCCAGCGTTCCAGTGCCAGAAGCTCCGGTGAATTTTCTCAAGTCCGATCGTCTTCTAGTCACCAGAATCCATCCGCGATTCTCGTCATCTTCTTCAGCGCCCCCGGGGTTTTAGATGTCTCACCTTTCATCTCGTGTTGTGGCGAGAACAACTCGTTTTCTGTTTGAGACGTGGTACCTGTGTACCATGCAGACAGAGGCATGGCCGGGCCGAATGGCGGCGTCTGTAGCTGCACACTCGCCGTCGTCAGCACGAACGTAACTTATAAATGTACAAGTGCGACTCTTGCGTCCACAGCATCCCCATGATCTTAGAAGTCCATGTTGAACCAATTTCAGGTGAACACGGTCTCACATAGCACCAAGAAACGCAGAAATCACTGTAGCTGATCGCACCATGGCTGACCTGCACGGTTCTTTGACGCTCTCCTGCTAGTGACAAGTTTACAAGATCAGTGTAACGCACGGGTATCGATGTTCTTCAAAACCCCCTGACCTTATTGCTCTGAACTCCGTTGAACAACTTCTGATAGCTCCACGTCTGCCATTTGTGACCGTTAGGCATTTCACTCACCGCAGCTGCTGGTATGACATAACGAGGCAGGTTGTTGACGTGCTGAACCACGTGGCCAACGCTATGCAGTGACGGCCACGGAAAGTGCCCAATAACGCTGCCTTCATCGTACACATTATGCGCTCGTTCGTTAACAAGCCTTTCTACAAGAATTTTGTCACCAAGAAAGGTCTCGTGCTCCTCCAAGCAAGCTTCTCTAGCATCATTTACTTTGTGGATGGGGCGGTGATTTTTTTGATGACAGAAGAAACCTGGTGTCGCGCTTGATCTCAAATATGTCTGAGGTCTCAGCACCACTGCGAGCTTCGCTGCGGAATTCGTCTGAACGGAAATTCACTAAGAAAGATTTCTTCGCCATTGTGAAATATCTCATCCAAGCATCCATGCTCCGCTATATTACTTTAGCGAACCAGTTACGTTATCAGTTAATGCAAGCCACTTCAAAGGCGGCACTGTCTTCATGTAGGATGCGCAGCTTCTTGCGTGTCGTCACGGAGCAAGAAGCACTCGCTATCCTATATCGGATACACCGAATTTCATGACTACATTTCTGGACAGCATGCAGCTACTGTTCAAACTGATTACCACCTTTTAGTAGCACTTTTCACTAAGTCAGTGTACCAGTGCCCACTAAATTTGCAACGCATGCGCTTAGCCATGCACATGAAGCGTTAGCCAATACATGTGACCTACAAACCTAGCAAAGAACTGTTCTTCGCTGACACCTTGTCAAGGTTTCTAAGCAAAGTACCCATTAAGGACGAAGAAGAGAGTGAAGTCAAATTTCATTGAAAGTCTTTCAGCCTCTGAACGCTTGCTGCAAGATCTACTTCAAGCAACCAATGAGGTCGCAACGCTGGGCAAGCACTGAGAATACGCTAGTACTACATGGCCGTTTCTCAAGCAAGAAATCCCCGCGCCACGTCGAATGTACTAGGAGTACGCAAGACTACGCAAGAATATGACCCCAACACACAGACTCTGCTCACCCGTTGCCGTGAACAACATCTTTGACTAAAGGTACAGAACTTTTTCCTTTTTTCCAGCCAAAGTACGCTATCTTGAACACGTGCTGAGCGCTGAAGACGTGCGGGTGGACCGACAATTTGTTCCAGATACTTTGGTAATGCCGACAGTGAAGTTCCGGGGCGACATACATGCACGAGACGGCCTCTTATTCCAGACTAACAAAGTAATCTACACTCTAAAAAGAGAGCGAGAACGAAGAAACGGGCTCCGTTTCTCTTTCAGCTTAGCGACTTTCTCTCATTCAGGTGCTTACCCATCGTGCCCTCTCAAGGCAAGGGTGAAGGAATCGAAGTTTCTCCTACAGTGTTAAAGTTTCTCCTCACCAACGGGTGGTCTGGCACGCGCATGAGCACGCCTACTAGTCGATTTAGACGAATAAAAAGCACAATATAGCACAGCCGTGGCATCATTTAACCTAAATGAAGCATGTTTTATAGTGTACAGTGTCCGCGCCGCCACTTCTCTGCTTTTGCGCGAGAACACAGAATTGTCCATTCGTATGGTTACTGAACCAATATGATAGCATAATGCTTCCCGCGCAGTACATTCCTTTTGGCCTATTCGTTCTGTAGTTGTTGCTAACAATAGAGCTACAACAGTGCGCTGGCACGACTGCGCTGTACGTTGCGCGAAAAACATCGCATTACTCAATAACTTGACTAGGTCTATCTATCAAATGAACCTAGAGGCGTCATAAAGCCTGAGCAGATGCCATTCTTTCGTACGAGCAAGAAACGAATCATAAACTTGACAGTAACAGCCGGTAAACTGTACCTGCTTCTCAGTCCACTTGGGTTTTTTCTTCTTCCGTTAGGGAATTGCAAAAACAACATAGCGTTTTCGCCGTTATCGCAGTGGAAATGGTTCAAGGGAGTAGTTGTTTGTGTTTATTCATTGCGCCAGTTCTAGTAGCAGCTGCGTATCACGTCTTTCTGAAGTAAGCAACAAACAAACCGAAAATTGCACGGTGAGGTCGTAACTTTACTGGCGATTTAACAACAACCTCCCACAAGTCAGCATAACACAGTAGTTAGCGTGTTCAGTAGGTAATCCGCAGGTTGCACGAATGAATCCTCATGACTACGTTTTTAATGGGTGTTTTCTGCATCGTTTCCAATATATTTATCATTCTTCTTTTTTCAGCAGTAGCTTGTCACGGTGGTTTTGACACCATTTCGGGCTACAGCACTGCCTGCACTCCATAATTCACCCACACCACCATACACCATGTGCCACCAATATTTCGAGCACCATAATCTACCAAAACTCTGGATGTTGGAATTCACCATTACTATGATGAAAGTTTTTTTAATAGAGTAAACAGTCTTCCTTTATCAATTACTTTCGACTGCACGCAAAAAATAGATTTTTTCGATGTCTACATAAAAGGTAAGAATACGCGTTTTTTTTATTTTTATTTGTTTCTTTCTGTGCCAGTGCAGAAATGGAGCGAAGGCAAAAGGCTAAAACCCCGACAAAGGGCCTTTGCTCCAAACTCAGTGAGGCAGACAGGCTGTCATAAACATTTTGCAGGATACAGAAAAAATAAAAAAATATGCTAAACTACAAAGGTACCTGTGCAAATACTGTAGCACATACGACAGAAATAAAGTGTTATTTCTAGTAAACAAATGTGTACATAACAATCGTTATGTTTTACTTACCATTTAGATATTAGTTGCAATTTCTCATCGCTATTGCAAAAGATATACAAAAACAACGATATACACAGGGAAGCATAGGAAAAAGAACACGCACATAAAAAGCATCAGATACTACTTAGGCGAAGAGAAAACATAGAAAGATAGTCGAGAAAATTCAACGCTGTTTTCAAACAGTACCATCCTGATCGTATATGCATCGCAACCGTACAATTTATATCTAGGAGGCTGTCGACTTCGTTTAAATACGTGGGTATCTGAAAAGATGAGGGTTGTCGTCCATAGCTTGTTCGAATCTTTGGAATCCTTCTAGCGTAAACACGAATATTGTACAGAGAACCACGAGAATCCAGCGAATGATAGAATCTATTGCGTTATATATACTGAAATAACTTAAAATAGTAAATCTCCTTTGCTTTAAGCATGCGATATTTCGAAAATAGCGGTTCTGTCCGCAAGTCACGTATAGGGCCACGAAAATTTTCAAAGATTCTCAGAAACCTCTTTTGTAGAATAACCAATTTAGAAGAGTTCGTTAGCCTTGTAGTCCCCCACACAAGCGCAGTAAGAATGTCGTGAGTAGAAGAGAGTATAATAAAGAATATTTTTAGCCACAGTGGTATGAAAAAATTTAACCTATATAAGCAGCGAATACTTTTACTCAGTTCTGACTTTAACTTTGATATATGCTCATGCCAAGATGGGTCCTATTGAAACCAGACACTTAGGAACTTCTGGCTATTAACTTGCTTTATTATGTGGCCCTGGTAGGTAATAGTCATATTGGGGTTTCTTGGTTTACTCACGGGGGCAAACAGCATGTACTTGGTCTAATTTGCGTTTAGGCACATCATATTAGGTTTTAACCATGACGAGAGTCGATTAAAAAAAAACATTCACGTTCCCTTCAAGTTCGACATATGAATAACTCTCAAAAAATGTGTCGTCCACGTACATTTTTAGTCTGGCGCAACCTGGAATGCGGCAAAGATCATTGATATAATTTATAAATAGGACAGTACCCAGAGTGGATCCATATGACACTCCTTTCGCGACCACGGTGTAATCTGATTGCACGTTGTTTATGCAAACAAATTTGTACCGATGTGCTAAATAGCAAATTGATACTGATTTGTGAGCACAAATAGGTTCCACAAGGCACCAATAGCACACATAAATTCAACGAAGTGCATAAAAAAGCGTCTCAGTTAATTTTTTAACATTCTAGAAAACGTGATACTACTTTACAGTTCACGCATGGAAGCACCATCATGTATAATTGCTGGAGTTAAACGTGCCGCTACCTCCATAATATTATCAGTCACGCCGTCGTGCGGGTCGGCGGATGCATTTTGACCCACTGAAATTTTTCGTTGTGAATTGAAGCATAAGCACAGGGGTCTTCTATGCATTTCCCCCACATCCAAATACGACCGCCGTGGCCGGAAGTCCAAACTACACTCTCCAGCATAGTCACACGACAACATATGAGGCTCTGCTACTATGGCAGGTGAATTCACAAAGTAAAACAGGCTGCAAAGTTTCACCGAGCATTTAATAGTCGAACTGGGTTACAATCACCAGAAACATTTTAAACGTCATCATGACTACACCTTTTCTGAAAAGCGAACCAATAACTTCCGTCAATTAAATTACATTATCTATCGCATGTGTTTTGAATTGTCCATGCCAGTATTGAGAGTTATGACGGAATTTTACACGCATGCAATATGCCTCTCTCGTCCACATTATTCTCCTTTGTCGTGCGAAACTCTACAAAAAATGCTCACTAGTAACAGCTGTGCAAAACAGGTGAGTACTAACACTCTCACTCACTATTGTGAAAAGAGTATTCCAAAGTCAGTGTAATAGTAGCCACCACAGCTACAGTGCTAACAACACCAATGTGGCACGCACGATGACCGCAAGTTGACACGCGAGGCGAACCACGAGATGCATTCGAAGCAGTGAAGTATGTAGGCACAGGATGCTATATAGTTATAGTAATTTCGCGCTGTAGCACTAGTTCTTCCACTCAAGCAATCGAGCTGCTGCGTCGCCAACAGCCACTGCCATGGCTCACGAAAAAACACCGTTGGGTGCGAGGTCATCTCGTGTTTCTATTGCACAACCCCCGTTGCAATGTACGTATACACCACTGAGATGGTCGTTACCGCATCAAAAACATTGTCGTTGAAGGGCTAGCGGTGTACTGTTTCATGGTGATTGGTCACACAAGTGGCCAGAACGTATATATAAGTAAACTTTAACACGAAACAACTAAACAAGTTGACGCGATGCCAGAGACCAAGTCTGGGTAGAGCAACTATATGGAGGGACAATATTCAATTACTCTAAGTCTGGCCTTCATAGTGTGCTTTCTCCGAGTAACAAGTGAAAGAATAAAAAAAGACGACCTCCGAAATGGCAAGCGTGCGGCAAGCGTTTGCCTTCTCGGAGGCTTCAAAAAAGTTATCTGTGGCAGTGGTCGAGAGATGGCTCAGCCTTCAGAATGCCATTGACAATTTATGCATGGCTTGGGGTCATCGTTTTCGCGAAAACCTGATAAGCTCTAGCATTATTCTGTTCATTATTGTGCTACCGTTGCTAAACTTTCGGTACTCTAAGAATCAGATATATTATATTTATGTGTGCGCATATTGTTGTACTGCCATGAAACAGAAAAGTTGACCAAAGCTTACTTGTCAATTGTGCTACCATGGTTAGTCAAAATTCATTGCGATGTAAGCTTGTGTATTTTAGTAGTGGGGTGTCAGTAAACACGTCTATGTGTGTGCCACTGTGGCAAATATTCAATTGCACTCTTGTTCACTGAGTTGACGTTATATGTATGTCTGGTACTAGGTGTCCTCATGAGCATGTGTAGCGTTATGCATTGCATCAGCATATATTGGGCGTATGGTGTCATCGAGCAAGCCATAAATCGGCTACCTCACCAACTATCCGCTTGGGAGCCGTGCGGGTGTATCAACGTACGTCGCCGCAGGCAAAGTTTTTTTCAGAAGCGCTCCGTTCTTTTCAGCTGGTACTAGCTACCACCTACTTCAATTTTGTGACGCTCTCACACCTCCAGCTACCTATATAACGATGAACGTCTATTTAAACTACGCTGCTGAGCCGGAATGGTTTCGATGCGATGGAATCTGTGGTTTGGAGGCACATCTCGTGGCCTGCTGGCCCCGCAAGCGCGTGGATAACGTCGCTACACTGTGTGAATCTGCGAGAAATAAATACAGCAAGCCTAGCATGCACTATCAGGGTGAGTATTTTATAGTATCCATGACTTTCAAAGTGAACGTCGTCTCCCTGGCCGAAAAAAACCTACTAGCTCTGTCGTTCTGTTTCGCTATGTTTTCATCACCACTGGGTCGTATGCTTGTTTTCATTACCATTTCTTTCGATAGCAAGCTTAGCCGGACTGTTTTTCTAACTTTCATTGTCGTGTACTCCTTACCAGCCGAAATTCGATGCATTCGCAAGGCCTACTCGCCTCGCTAACCCGGGGTCATCCATCTTGATTCTGGGGGAAAAAGAGTTTCTTCGAGGCAAAAGGGAGCAATGTTTCGTCATTTAGAGACGAACTTTGGGCACATCAACGTTTCTCTCTAATTCAAGAGAACGTCACTCCATTTTTGTGGAGTGTATTCACAATCGAATATATCAGAATTAGGCACATTCTTCACGCAATGCATGTGGTAGCACAAAAAATGACGGCTAGGTGAACGAATGTGATGTTTCGGCCGAATATGTCGAGCTACATCGAACAGTTCTGTAAAGCTAGCAAAGTCTGCCAAAGCATAAGCCTAAACAAAATGCCCCAACTCCCCCAAGAGATTCGAGAGAAAATGCAAATTCATTGCGTGGCGTCTGAATTGGCTTTTCGCACGGGAGAACCTAGCGTTAGAAGGATAATATTTGCTTGTTTCTGGGGCGAAGCTCCTTATAGCGGCACCCGTTTATCCCTCGTAGTCCGTAACAAGTATAACATTTTGACCTCCAAGGTGGTGCCGGTGAGAGACTTCTGTGCGTTGTTGCACAATAAAAAATAGTGCTCAATGTACATGTCAATGGTTGCTAATGGGGAATGGGAGACAGGAGCATTCGGCTTTTAGTTAACGCGCAGGCTGCGATCACCATTAGCAGCCATTGGCATGTACATTGAGCACTATCTGACAAGAAAGGGTTGCTACGTTATACTCGCTGGGTGTAACCTCCATAGCTTTAGAAAGGTTTAGCGAGCGTTGAGCCGCAGTGCCATGAATACAATGAACTTGTATATACCATGAATGAACTCGAGGTGGTTAAAAATGGGAAGTAGATACGAAGCGCAAGCCGTAATAAAGTAAAAGCCGCCTTTTTCCGCCTCTCATTTTCCATTAGCAGCCATTGGCATGTACATTTAGCACTATCTGACTGAAAAAATTTGCTACGTCATACTTGCTGGGCGTAACCTCCTTGGTTTTCGAAAGGTTTAGCGAGCGTTCGGCCGCAGTGCCATGAATACAGTGAACTAGTATATACCATGAACTCGAGGTGGTTAAAGGTGGGAAGTCGACCTGAAGCGCAAGCCATAAGAAAGTGTGCGTGTGCCACCTCTCGTTTAGTCCTTGGAATGTCCGCTGGGTGGCGGTGCTTCTATATGGGAAATATATATTATGAAAAGATGCGAGATGGTGGTACTTGAAGTGTTGAATAGATGGACGAACGGACACATAGACAGATGCATGGATGGACACATGAACGGACGCAGGGGCGGCTGCATGGACGAACGCAGGGACGGACGCACGAACAAACGCACGCACGGACGGGCTGATGGACGCATGGACGGTCACACTGACGGACGCATGGACGGACGGAAGCAAGAACGAATGGACGGACGAATTCTTCACCCCACTCTCCATCATTCACTCTGTGGATATGCTGTCATTTTTTTACACCATGAAGCCAATAGCGTCGTTTGCCGCACGTGTTTCTGGGGCGAGAAACAAGGTGTGTTTCTAGCTCAAGTGCAATCCGTACACGGTTAAAATAAACACGCGCGCCTGCAGCTGTTGTTATGGGAACGGATGGTGGGTGGATCCCGACGAACGCTTGCTAGGTAACTTGCTTGCGAAAACTTGCTCGCGCTCGGTGTGCACATTTCTGGTGCCGGAATAGTGGAAGGGCAGCAACGCTCGCAGCTGGCTTGGTTGTCAACTACCACGGCTGGTCGGTGCATACTTGGCGAGCTAGGTTTTAACCCTGTAAAGCTGGAAACAAAAAGTGTGCGTATATTAAAACATATACAGTAAAACGTTATTGTTGCCCCTATACCCCGCAACACTCACCCTGTACACAATGAGGGACGTCGTCGGGCAAGGGTGACGGCTCTACTGAGGTAACTGGGAAAAGGGGGCGTAAATGCAACTTTCGTTGACGCTGCAGCATATCGAGATGGCAAGAAGTGCGCAGCGGTGGTCGTGAACAAGACGGGCTCGACTACGAACTGCGCCATGGTACGCACCACGAACTCCCAGGGGGCCGAACAAGTGGTGATCGCAATCGCTCTGCTAAATGGTCGGTGCGAAGATGTGTACGGTGAGTCCAAATCCGTAGTCGGAGCTTTTCAAAAGGGCCGTATATCGATACAGCCAGCCAGGATCTTGAACAGGTCCACCAGCGATACGATTGTCCCTCACACCATATATTAGTTCACCGTGCATGTCGGCTTCGTAAACAGCGTTGCACTGAACCCGAATGAGTCGACCCACACAGCAGCCCACGTGCTCACTGACCGCGCTGCTCTCGTATTAGGTGACGGCTACAGTGCTGATGACGTGAGACATAAAGACACACCTACTATACACAACGAGATTACCAAGTAAGTAGATGGTGAGGTGGGCGTTCGCAATACCACATTCAAAACTCAATAAAGCACAGGCAGTCTCGTTGCGCTTACTTCAAACCCATTCGTAGCCGTCCTTAGCATACCTAAATGCAATTTATCCTCACAAATTCCCTGACACCACCGGCGCCGCTTGCGGACAGACCGCTACATTAGCACACATGCTCTGGGAGTGCGGGTCGCTTGGTCCGACTTTTAGCAAAACCGAGTGGGATGCGCTCCTGCATAGCCCAGAACTTCAGGACCAAATTCTGACCGTCCAATGTGCCCGCGAGAGTGCCGTCAGGCTAGAGCTACCGGTCCCTACGCGAGAGTATACGGGTGACGCATGGCAACCTGAGCGTCTGCACTGAATCATAATAAAGTTGTTCTCACTCACTCGCTCCTTGACTTATTAATTCACCCACTCACTCACCACGTGACTGCTCGTAAATGTAGAAGCAACCACTTAGATACCTTTACCAATTCGTTGGCGTGCATTCCATAGATACCGTTGGGTCTTTACTGAAAAAACCTATATAATTACATACAGGCTCCGTATGATACAATACAGGAGTTAGAGGAACTAATACAGGAGCTGTACAGGAACCAAAAGGGGGTAGATAGGTGTTATACTAGACCTACATGGTTGTATGTAGGAGCTCATTGAGACTTGGGCAGGACATATAGGGGTATGTAGGAGCTATGTAGAGTATGGGTATGGTATGCAGGTTCCATCTAGCACAATATAGGAGCTCATGGGGCTGAATAGGGGTCATACATAGGACTTGGTAAGGCTCAATGTCAACCTTTATAGTGAATGTAGTACATGAATAAACTTATTAGACCAAATACCTAGGCGAGCAAAACATTTTTGTTTTTTTGCGTTGAAGGGTCTAAAATACTCAGTTTTTCAGCTCCACTAGTTGCCTGTACACAACCTCAAGAAATAACCAATTTTAATTAGTACATATCATGAGATGCAATTGTGTGCTAAAGTATAACATAAAGGTATATTAGATAATTACCAAAGTACTTTAATTTTATTTAATCACCTTAGTTGTGCACGTGTTATATTTGCACAAATAATGCTGTTCAGTTTATAAAAAACAATAATATAAATGTTGTATTTGTGCAATGAATATTTTTTCTATGAGAAACCTCTAACATAAAATAATGATTGAGTAATTTTCTATTATATGAACATAAACAAGAAGATTAAAGACCTTATATTCAGGAGAGATAGACCAAGTCTTGCTCACGTGCTCTGTCATTGCCCCAAGGCACAAAGCACAAGGAGCCGTGCAGGACTACCAAGGAAGAGTGCGAATGAGCTCTACACAGCTTGGAGCTCGAGGCATAGGTACACACGACACAGTCGAGGGGCAAGGCGTCTCTGTTCTGACATAGCAATTGCGCTCTCTGGTCTAAACACACACACTGAAAGACATCAATAAAGTCAATCATCTATACAAGTACACAATAATTACAGACAAACACGTTAAATAAGATTTTGAAATAATGGTGTTGTTGAAACAGAAGTACATCAAATATTCAGATCGATGTTCCGTGCACTGCTCGAAATGGTCGATCTGAGAGTTTGGTTAGTTTTGCACAAGCTTGCTCACTTGAGAACGGTACTTGGCTGTGTTAATTTTATTCCTCAGATTCAGAATAAGAGCAAATAATTATCAAATTTTGTTTCGTGTGCTTCCCTCTGTGCCTTTGAAAACAGCTTGTTGTACGCATGCATGAAAGTATCTTCACCACTGGCCAACTAAGTATTTCTCTGGATACTCAAGTCTTACAACAAAATTGGTTCAAATATTCAGTTTAATTTTCGACACACTACTTTAAATAGTTGAATGCCGGCTTGGATGGCACAAGCTTGCTTGCTCGTGAAATGTACTTGGCAGTGTTTATTGTCCAAAATATAAATAGGAGCAAATAGTTCTCAAGATTTTGTTTCGTGTGCTTTCATATGAACCTCTGAAAACTGCTTGTTGTACGCATTTATTTACCGCATCATTTCAACAGAACAGCTAATGTTCACGGTACTCATGTCTCACAAACAAGAGTGGCTCAAGTTGTTGTTTTGAGCTTCCACGCATTGCTTGAAATGGTTGACAAGAGTGATTAGTGGCAAAAGCTTTCTTGTTCCTGATACGTGGCTGTGCTATCACAGAGAATGTGCACAATGGCAAATAATTCTCCATGCTTTGTATGCGCACTTCCATCTGAGCCTTTGAAAACGGCTTGTTGTATGCTTGCATGTACAGCATCATCCTCATTGGACAGCTATTTGCAACGGTATTCAGGTCTTGCAAACAAAAGGGGCTCAATTTTTCATTTTGACTTTCCGCGTATCGTTAAAATGGTTCATGACAGTGTTTTTGTGGCACAAGAATGCTTGTCTGTGATACTTGGCTGTGTTTATCACTCAGAAGTTGGACAAGAGAAAATAACTCTCCACACTTTGTTTTGTATGCTTCAATGTGAACCCTTGCATGAAAACACGAACAGAAAATTCAAGGTATTCATCTTGCTTCAAGACCACAAGTACTGCAACACATATAGAGTTCTCTGCTTGGCAGAAAGGTTTCATGCATACGTGAAATAAGCTGTAACAAGCTGTTTTCGAAAGCTCAGATGAATGCCCACAAAATGAAACATTGTGAAGTATTTGCTCTTGCGAACATTCTCTGTGATAACCACAGTGAAGTACTTATCACAAAGAAGAAAGCTTTCGCCACTAAAACAGTCTGAAGATTTTAAACAATGTAAAAACTGAAAAGAAAATTCGAGCAATTTATTTTTGCAAAACAAAAGTACTGTGACAAACTGTCAAGTAAGACGATGCTTCTATGCATGCGTACAGCAAGCTCTCTTCAAAGGGTCATATGCAAGCACACGAAAAAAAAGCGTAGAGAATTTTTTCGTCTTTCTACCATCTCAGTGATAAACACAATCAATTATCACAGAGAAGAATTTTTGAGCCTCAACAACAGTCACATCAACCATTTAAAGCGATACGGGGAAGCTAAAAAAGCCCCTCTTGTTTGCAAGACATGAGTATCGTTATAAATAGCTGTCCAATAAGGATGATGCAGGACACGCAAGCGTGCTACAAGCCATTTTCAATGGTTCAGATGGAAGTGCACAAAACAAAGCGTGGAGAATTATTTGCTATTGTGCACCTTCTGTGTAATAGGCCAGCCAAGTATCAGGAAGAAGAAACCTTGTGCCACCAAACACACTGATAAATCATTTATTGCAATGCGTGGAAGCTCAAAACAACAACTTGGGCACTCTTGTTTGCAAGACATGAGTACTGCGATAATGAGCTGTTCAGTATGAATGATGTGGTACATGAATGTGCACTGTTTGAAATGTGTTATCTGAGTAATTGTGTGACACAACCTTGTGCATTTTCTGTTTGCTCGCTTTGAGTTTTCTTTAGAGGCCTAGAAAACGTCATTTGAAGACATCTGTCTCATTTTATTGAGGGACGTAATCTTGCAGTGTCATGCAAGTATGGTTCAAAAAAAAACGTTGGTGTAGCGTAACTGCAGAGAGAAATTATTCTCCAAAGAATTGAAGAGAACTTTCTAGTGCTAGCCTTAGTTATTTACTTTAGGGAGTTTTACACTCAAAAACAAAACCAAGAGATGCTTTCTGTCAAGCTTGAATTTAAGTAATATGATTGCAATCAATATCCTAACTTGTGAATTCTTGTGAGTCGCTTCGACATCAGCATGTTATTATTAATTAGCACTCATTGGAAACACTGGATTCTACGCCATCTAGGAGTCACATATAGAAGCATACTGGATTGTTTCTTGTTTACCTTATTATTACCAAGTTTGTCAGTATCTATTACTCATTTTGTTTCGCACACCTATGCATTGGCGTCAGTAAGGGGAACGAATGGGGTAGTTGTCTCCCTCAAGCATCACTAGAACTTGCACCCAACCAAGCTACCGCAGTGCTTTCGCCCTACACCAGACATTTGCAACCAAAGAGAGAATCCTGCCGATGACCTTGCACTTATGGCACCGATAATTTGTGTGTGAGAACTGATCTCAAGGCGTGTGCTCCTGGGTCATGCGGCTTCGCTGTCTGCGTTGGAGGCGTAACCGATAGATCGAAGACGAGAGAGTAAACGCGGAGTCTGTAGATATCAAGAGCGACTGCAGCCTCGTTTTCTTCCTCAGTCACGCAGGCTGTCTCCTTACCCCTGTTATGCCAGCGAGTCCTCGTCAAACGTCCGTGCCTCTGAAAAAGGCAATCTGGGTCAAGGCCAGTCCGCCCGGACGCGAACATCTCAACGGGGTGAACACGCGCGGCGCCTCTCTGGCCCACGTGCATTGAGTCAGCGGCGCACGTGACAGCGAGCCGGCGTCCTCGTGTCTGGTGGTCTGACGCATGGCGCGGCGACCCCATTGGAGGAATCTGCCTGACGACCGGCGGCGCTTCTGATTGGACATTTTGGTTGGACCCGCTGTAAATAAAAGAAGCCCTGCGGCGCGTCGCGATCGGCGGTCCTATGAGAGAGGAGGTCCCGTGTCGGAGAGCCGACATGTGTGCGAGTCGGCGGTTTTAGGCGAAAAGCTGACCTATGTGTTAGGGAGAAGAGCTCGGCTCTTCGAGTCTCTGTCGGCCCCAGTGCCGAAATTGTAACGCCTCTGTATATATGCTGTACATAAACCTTGTTTAACTCACCGTCGTCTCGTCCGCTCGTCTTATCAGCTCTGCGCAGAAGCAGTCGCGAGCTGAGAAACATACGCTACCAAACGGCTGGTGACCTTCCCGGCGGAGTTGAAAGCAGTGGCGCCTGTGGGACCGGGTCGGCGTCGCCGTCTTTCTCAACACCCCTCGCTTTCGTTCTTTATGGTCGAAGTTTGTGCGCATGCAGTGCGGCAGGCTTCGATTGTGGTAAATTGTCTGTAGGCGTTCCGCTTAGTTCGCGGCATCTTGAACGCACATAGCTTGAGCAATGGCAGCTTTAGTGGCAACATGTAGCGAATAAATGTTACGTTTCTACAACTGCACAGTGCATGTGGATGCAGTCAGCATTGCTTCAACAAAAAGCTGCGCGTATATTTTGCGTTAAGTAATATCGTGATCTCTGTACAATTTTCGGTTAATGAAAATGGAGCGTGGCTGGGGAAAGTGCACTAGAAATTATTGTGGCAAATACGAGAGGGATCACTTTTTGGCCACGGGGTAAAGCATATGCTATGACAGGAATCACTGACTTGCAGCTCTGGAAACATAAAAATTGTGCCAGCCATGTAAAACTCTAGGTAATTGGTTAACATAAATGTTGCCGAGGGATGTGCAGGCCAGTTTTGTGCGTTAAGCTGTGTCACGTTTTAATTGTTCTTCCTACTAGCAGAACTTTAGAGAAGCTCCACGTTATTCAAAGCAGAGTTTTATGCATCATTCAAGAACCTTTTATGCATCATTCCTGAACCCAAGAACCTTTTATGACAAACAATCATTGTCCTACAGACTACCTTCTTTGTTAAATTTTTTAAACCGCAAAGATTTCAATCCTTCCTCTAAACAAAACTGTCAGATTAAACACTTCGCTCAACTGATACATTATCCTCAATGATACATCTCTCAGAAATTATGCCCATTCTTTCCTTTTTATTATTGCTCTTTATGTTCATGCCACTTCATGACCATACATTTGAACTACTCTCTTTTTATTTTAGCACTGTTTTCACAAAGTTTTTCTATTACTCTTTTGTGAAGTTATACCTGTATGTTTATTTAATATTTGTTGTACATGATTGACTGCCATTCCTGCTGCTTTGTCAACTGGTGAATGGGGTCAGGACCTCGTCAAGCTCTTGAGCTTTTAGTCATGTACTCCACCTTATCTAAAGGAAATAAAATGATTGATTGATTGATTGTTTTAGAAAAATTAAAAAATATGCAAATAATTTTTCGGAAATCCTTTGCCTGAAGGGGAATCAAACCCAGGTCGTTGAAATGACTAGCGGGTGTTCTACCACACACCAACGGCTCTTTTTTATCTTCTACCAATATCACCTCATAAGTGCCATATGTTATATTTTTTTCCTCTTTGGTATGCACAGCTTATGAAGAAAACGTATGCAGGACATCAATGCAGAACACACCAACTGTTCGAACACACGCTTCATTCAAATGGTTATTCACCTTAAAGACATTTACGACGACCTAGACTTTAGGCCTGACTGGTACTCCATCTTGGAGAGATGTTTCACCTCACCCCAACATTGTTTGAATAACACGATCTGAAAAACTCTAGATGTGAAGAACTCACTCTGTGTTAATTTTTAAGTGTTCATTAGTAACATTTGAGCGCTCATTGTCACCATGTTATTGTACATTTGTTTGTACATTTTGTTTCTATCGTGCAAAAACTTTACTAAATACCATGATAAAAAATTGCCAGATCCCACGTACAGTGGAAATCCATGATATGCAAAGCATGGATGAGGAAAGAGGATATGTCACCTAGAAATCAGCACATCATTACGAGGCGGACCTACATCATGCTGTACATGACTGCTATGTCATGATTGTCATGCTTAAACGTGTTATTTACCATCGTCGTCGTCATGTTACACCAAATTAGATATATGGGTGGCTAACACAACGGCCGCGATCACCCTCTGAGTGTAGCATGTAATCATGTTTCACAAGACACCATATCGCGATTAACATGTTTAGACTTGTCATGTAACCCCACCGCGGTGGTCTAGTGGCTAAGGTACTCGGATGCTGACCCGCAAGTCGTGGGATCGAATCCCGGCTGCGGCGGGTGCATTTCCGATGGAGGCGGAAATTCTGTAGGCCAGTGTGCTCAGATTCGGGGGCGCGTTTAAGAACCCCAGGTGGTCGAAATTTCCGGAGCCCTCCACTACGGCGTCTCTCAAATCATATGGTGGTTTTAGGACGTTAAACTCCACATATCAATCAATCAGACCTGTCATTTAGCTTCGTCGTTTATTCACGTCACGTAATACCAAATTTTCTATATGTGGAGCTAGCGAAACGGCTTCGATCACGCTGTGAGCTTAGCATATGGTCATGTTTTAAAGGACACGCGTGTTATGATTATCATGTTTGAACGTGTCATTTATCTTCGTCGACCATTCACGTCACGTATTACCGAATTTGGTATATGTGAAGCAAGCGAAAGGGCCACGAGCACATCAGGAATATGGTATGTTGTCATGTTCCTACATGACACTCATATCATGATTATCATTTTTGCATCAGTCTTATACTTTCATCATTCATTGACGTCACATAACAGCGAATTCGGTATATGTGAGAATAGCGAAACCAGCGCGAGCGCACCTTGAGCGGGGCGTGTATAGCCATCACTAGTCATAACGTGAAAATCATGACATGCATGTCATGGTTTCTACGTGAGGGTCTGACCTATGTGCGCCATGCAGTCATGTCATATTATGCCATTTTTGCTAAATGTCATGCGAACTAATCCATCACATGAGCAGCAGGACAATAAAATATAGATCATGACATTCATGACACACAACTCATAGTATTTATGTTATAGCTAGACAATTATGCTCGTCACACAGTCATGTTACGCAACACCAGTTCTGGTATTTATACCATTAGCAAAACGGCTAGGAAAGCTAAATGTCGTAGGCGGCTACATAGATAGATAGATAGGTACGCTCAAAGTCACCGAAATTCGCTAAGAAATGCATTGAACTTGGAGGGTCACTCCCGAGGTCTGGAAATTTTGAGATGAGAAGCGCAATGCGTAGATGGTGTGTAGTTAATCACAACTACCAAAACTTTCAACGCTACGCTCCACAATTGGTGAAATTTAAAAATCGAGGCTGCTTTTTCCTTTCGCGGGCGCGCACCCAGAGAATGAGGGCATGACGTGCACGAATGAATGGCCCTACGCACACGGCAGTTCAGTGACGTTGGTCCTCTACGTAGACGGCTGTGCTCTGACGTTGCCAACAGTAGCACATAACAAGGCGAAAACTATTGAACACGACATGCGTAGTTTATGAAATTTGTTTCATGAAGAGATAGATACAACTCTAGATAAATAATAAGGCGTAATAAGGAACTGTGCGCGTCTTTTTTTTGATAGTTTCTCGTGAATTGAAATGAGATGCAGGGCTAATGAGCCGGCATTTCGCATACCTTGGTGTCCTTGCAAACAGCGCCTTGAGAGATGCAAACCATACAAGCGAAAATAACGCTCCTATGCGTTCATGCACTCATTGTGCTCCTCTACTTTACCACGTCTAAGCCAGCGTTTTCAAACCACCCCGAAGAAACAGGCAGTAAACCGCTGAATATCGCTGAATAACAACAACAATAAAGCTGCACGTGTGTTGGGGGGTAGGGCTTGTTCAGGCATGTCATGCATACGTGACCTCTTGGTAAGATGCCGGGGAGGGTAGGAAAGAGATTTGGCTTGCGAACGCTACGGGGAGGAGCAGCAACGGTTTCGAGCTCACCTCCTCTCAAAGTCATTTCCCGCTACTTCAAAAAAAAAAGAACAGTTTTCCCTGCTTGTAATGAACCGATTGAAAAACGTTTTTTTTTGAAAAACACACGACACCTTCCACAGTGTAACTAAAATTTCTTATGGTGCCTATGCTTGTACCTTAAAAACAGCCACGTCTCTTCCTGCGAATACACTGAAAATAATTTTAATATGCTTCAAAATGAGGTAAAAGTAACTTTCATGCTTTACAAACACAAGCGTCCTGTACACATGCTTTACAATACAACACGATATGCTGCCGTAAAACAGCGTGGTACATGCGAACATTGTGATTGGACGTCAGAAGATTGCATTATCATAATACAAACAAAACACGAAATACTGCCGTTATTTGGCAAGATACATGCGTACATTTTGATCGGGCGCCACAACATCGAATTCTTATTACACAAATACAGCATAAAATACCGCCGTAAAGAAGCGTCGTACATGCGTACATTTTCAGCGGGCGTCAGAACAGTGGATTATCATGCTGTATTCACAGATTGATGCCAGTGACCCACTACAGAAGACCCACATGCTACTGCACACTTAAGGCTACGTAGTGCGTGCAGAGGAAGGTCAAAAAAATTTCACAAACTAATTGTTAGAGGTACGTTCTACAAACAGAACATCCTTTTCACGTTCAACACTTAAAGGCGAAGTGTAAGCCCCCCCCCCCCCTGATTTCTAAAGCACTTTCGAGACCTGCCATGGCTCTGTAGTAGAATATCTGATTACTACGCATAATGCTAGGCTTTAGTGAGGCTGAGATTCGCATATTTATTTCTTGAATTCGTCTTGTCAGCGCTGCTGGCATTTGTTTGTTTTCACAACACACACTCACACATTCATTTTGGTGATGCCTGTTCTCGCCGTTCGTTCGTAGACATTGTCAATTACATAGCAACATACCGTGGTATACGGGTATGTACCACATATGTCTGCAGGAAAGGTGTTTATGACAAATACGACAAAATTTTCTTCTTATTCAAAGTTATAACTAGCCAGGTAATTTTTCTACAGCTATCTTACTCTCCAAAACTAAATTTCATATGCCCCTAGTTATGGAGAGGCCACGAGAGTACCCAGGTATAGCCTGATAGATAGATAGATAGATAGATAGATAGATAGATAGATAGATAGATAGAAAAACTCAAAGGGCCAGCACTTCGCCAACAAATGCTTCGCTATAATAAAATTAATTGCACATGCGACGTGAAAAAGCAGCATGGTACGAGAAGAAGGCCTCCTTCGTGCATACGCTGCAACAGGATGGCGTAAACAGTGCCACCGTCACGATCTGACACGAGCTTGCAGCGAACCATGAAACAAGAGCGTGAATCGCGCGACCACTCATAGCGACGGGCCACATTGAAATCCCTCGACAACATTGCACCTTCCTTGCCCCTATAAGAACAAGCAGTCTCCTCTTCACGTCACTTGCCTGGAAACGTTTGTGCACTGCTCAGCGTCAGAACTTCAGCATAGCTATCCAAGGATACGCAACAGCCCTGTGGCTAAAACATGCTTATGCAGGTAAGTACCTGTTATTTCTGGCGTAATGCTTGAGTTTAGTCGCCCGGAAGTCTGAATTACTGTTTTGATTTAAATAATTGTAGATGGCAATGCACGTGTTACTGCTTAACCTTCCGAAAACGCGTTAAAAGCAGTGTAGTGAGGAATAAGCATTTTAAAATTGTGTATTCGTGTGTCATTTGTGATGGTACAGATAATAATATAAACAACGATAATAACAATCTGAATAGGGTTTCACAAATCAAACCTACGATATAATTTATGCGAGTGGTAGTGGAGGGCTCCGGAAATGGCGACCATCTGGCGTTTGTTAACGATCACTGATATTGAACAGCACACGTGCTTCGAGCATTTTGTGTACAGTGACTTGAGACTGCATTGTCTGGTGCCAAAGCCGTGACTGTCAGGTGAGCAGCCGAACACCACAGCGACTGTGCCATTGTGGCTGACGTTCTTATTGAGCACAGTTTCTCTCACAACGAAGCTTTCAGGATTAACACTATGTTATGTAACACACCTATAGTCCACTTGCATAAATTCGAGTAATCTAGACTTCTATTTCTTTAATTACAACGCTGCTAGTCACACGTCAACACCATAACAGGTGGGTGTATTGTTTACAAAGAACCATGTTTCATTAAAATGGGCATAAAAGAAATGCCGCGCACTTTTTTGTAAAGAGAAAACAAATGCAGCAAACTGAAATACACTGAAACTTCAATCTAGAACATTGATATTTGATTAAAATATCCAACATAATTGTACAACAATCCAACATATGCACCGAGAACACAAGGAAAATTAGAATTATGTTTTATTCAGAAACGTGGAAGCTGAAGAAATGTCGGTTAAAGGAAGTTGCTTCAGGTAATGTAAGCTGAAAAAAAAATCTTTACACATTGGCTGTTTACTCATTGCTTATAACCACTTTTAAATACTTAGCGTAAACTGGCTGTGTGACGGTGTTAGTTATGCATGAATCTAGGCTCTTTTACGTATGGACAACGCACGGAAAAGAAGGAAGCCAGAAGATATCAATATTGCAAAAGAGCTCCTTTACTTTGTATGAATAAATAAGGTTGGCAATGGGTGATTGATTAAAAATAATATATTTTAAAACATCCAGTTTTAGTTTGTATTTCATCTGATGGAAAAAATTTAGACGCGCTCTTTTTGCTCTAATGGCTAAAGTTGAAATCCGTGACTTTGTAGAAAAGTAGGTGAGTTACGTATCCGGTTTTCTTATTATTATATCTAATTGCGTGTGTTGTTATGTCTTCCAATTTACATGTATGACATTTAGTGTGACGTACAACGTTAGCATATTGAACAGCAGATCTAATAAATGTCATATGTACCAGATGTTTCAGTTATTAGGCGTCAACCGCAGACATCTTTAAATAAAAAAAATTTCTAGCGCTTTTGAAGGGAAATTGCTAATGTGCGATGTCCAGTTAAGGTTTGATGTTATTGTTACGCCGAGGTTCTTGTGCGATGACACTATAGTTACGAGGCGACCATTACGTTTGTATGGAAAGAGTGACTCACACGTTTTCCGTGTTACTGTCATGCAGACTGCTTTTTTTCGGGTCAGTCGCCATGCACCACACCATTTGGTTATTTTTGTGAGTGTGTCACTGAGCAGAGCGTTATATTATTTATTGTGTATTTATTTGTACAGTAGTCTCCCAAGAGTTTAGTCTTGCAATGTTACTTGATATGATATCGATAAAAATCAAGAATGACAGCGGGCTCATTACGGAGCCTAGTGGAACACACGAAGTCGCAGGCGCAGGAGCACAAGAGATGTTTACGATAATAACAAACTGTGATCGATTGCACAGGAGGCTATGTATCCATATAGTGAGGGATCCATTGCGCATGACAGCGCTAAATATTGCAAATATTTTGGCATAAAACACGCAGTCAAACACTTGATTGAAATCGAATATAAGTAGATATGTATGCTACCGGTTGTAAACATCTAAAGCGCGATTTCGGGTGACTTCTGTTAGCTGAGTGACTGTCAATAGGCATCTTTAAAACCATGCGTGAAATCTAGTAGAATTTTTTCTTCCAAATATTTGGCAAAATGCTTGAGTATAATACGTTTAAAAAATTTTCATGATGCTGGTAAGTGAAAACGGTGTCCAGCTTGTTGTACATTAGTGTCTCCTCACTAATGAATCGTCAGAATTTCAGCGACGTTGCAATCTTCGAGTAGGTCTGACGTGGAAAGTGACTTGCGGAAAAGAAGACTTGGACATTTACTATTGCATTCCACGTATCTCTTTAAAAATTATTTCCAATACTATGCGAATCATTCGTTTTCGTTTTTTGATATCTAGGCCGAATAGTTGATTAAATATTCTGGAGTGGTTTATTGTCAATGATTAGGTGGAAGGCAGTTATATAGGTGGAAATCTGAAAGTGTCTCATTATGTTTACTGAACACTGCATTATAATGCTGGTTAATTTTATCAGCGAGTGCCAATTCTTCCGCTAGTGCGCGATGTGGTTTTGCTATGGGGTGTTCCCGAAAATAGTTTCACAACCGACTAGCGTAGTTATTGGCAAAGTTGAGCAAGGTTTCAGGCAAGTCTTTGTGCTTTGCTAAGTCTTTGGTTTCAGATCGTCGATGGTACAAAATAGTTCAGATGTTATTTTGTGCGAAGGACATGAATAATACAAAGCATGATCAAAAAAATCTCTTCGGCGATTTTTCGCGTTTTATCATATGGATATGTGTTTAAATTAAAGCGAGCACTCACTGACATGAAAAGAACTATCGCTGGCAATTTCATAAAAGTCTTCCTATTGATGTTCTAAGAAGGTAAATACAGCTGAATCATCTGCGTCTTGAAGTTAGGGTATGAAAACCTCACCAGATTTGTGGGTAACAGTGCATCCGAGGCGTAGGTGGCTTTTAGAATATCGTGATCGGATATACCATCCACGATATCAAAGTTGAGTTAATCATGAGGAAGTATCAGGGAGTATCAGGGAGTATCAATGAGTATCAGGGAGAGAACGAACGTTAGCACTACTTCATTGTATTTGTATGGGAGAAGATATAACTTGACGTTGATGACAGCCTAAATTGAGCATAGGAGCAATCAGTGAATTTGATAACTGTGAAGTGTGGTGCATGGTGTTTCAGTCAATATTAGGCAAAATCAAGTCTCCCATAGGAATAACAAGATTTCTATGATAATTCTGTATAGTTCGTTGATCGATGAGTATGTGAGGTTTAACGTCCAATAACCACCATATGATTATGAGAGACGATTAGTGGAGGGCTCCAGAAATTTCGACCACCCCGGGTCCTTCAACGTGCAGCCAAATCTGAGCACAGAGACATAGAGCATTTTGATCTCCCTCGAAAATGCAGCCGCCACAGAGTGAAATCGATCCCGAGACCTAAGAGTCAGTAGCCGAGTGCCTTATTCACTAGACCACCACGGAGGGCCTTTGCATATTTCATGGACAGCAACGACACTTTCGTGGCCACACACAAGGCCTATACAAAAATAGCTAGTAAGTTTTGAAATTTCGCTGCACATAATCTTACAGAACACAGCCTCAGCATCTAAAAGTTGGACATCAAGTTGTACATATTCAGGAAATCTATGCCTAATAAATAAAATGTCGATTTTTTTCGCATGATTGAGTAGTTAAGGTGTCCTCTTTTGTGGTTGTATTGTCGTATATGCGTTGGTCGCACACAGCGTGTTATAATGTATATACAATTTATAGTTCGTATACAGCCGTGTGAAATGAACGTTTTAAAGACGACTAACCACAAGAGTTACACACACTTATCACATAACAATAGAACTAACTCCAATGATCATGTAATTGTTGTGGCTTAGGCTGATTTCCTGAGAACCTGTAACCAATATTCACGTGTATTTCATGCACACTTCTATGGCTCCATTAACTAGAAAATTCATGGGGCGCACCTAGTAACACCTATCTCCAATTAAGCATGCAAGTATCTCAAATGACTTTTACTATAGACCGCTTGAAGAGGAAGATGGACTCTTGGAATAAAAAAACACATATACAGGAATTGTTTGCTGGAGCTACAACCCATGTTTACAGATTTTTTCTGTGACCTAAGGCGTCACACTAGTGTACACACAGAAAAAATCTTACCAATAAATCAAGAAACAGCGAATGACCAATTTACATTAAAGTCAATCTCACGACGAAAAATAGCAATGGGCGCTGTTTTCGCCTGCTGCAAAGATTTATATACATATTTAAGTATAACTTCCTTAAGGTATGAATCATTAGGCATCAATTACGTGGAGATTTTGAGGTTACTATTATCTCTTTCTTGAGAATCACCACATTTGACAGTGATGGCTGCAAAGCCTACCCAGTGCAGCTTTTGTGCATATCTTGTTTTATGCTTCCTCTACCTTGTCGCATTTATTTCCGGCTGCAAGTACCTCACTCACATTTCTCAAATGTCCAAGATTCATCAAAACAGTTGAGTAGTACCCAGAAGCAAGACGCGAGAGAGGGTCCTTCACCGCGAAAATGTTTTATGCCAGGGTTCACCAGGGCTCTACGTACTTTCATTACTGAAGTGATGTTGACAAGTATACAAGAAAAATTACAAAGAAAAAACCAGAAGGCAGGCATATGTTGCGCTGCATCAAACCAGCAACCTCTCGATTTTCAGCACGCGGTGCTAACCACTGGGGCACGGAGCCAACGTTGTCTGGTATGCTAATTGCAAGCGATACATATACACCACAAACCGTTTGGCATTCCACGGAGCCTGAAAATTTGAGCGTGTTTTTGCTTATAAATGGCAAGATGACGCGACAGCCTCATATTGAGTGTGCTCTAAGGGTCATCGTCTCCACGAAGCGCCACCTCCAAAAAGCGTTGTTTCTTCTGCGCTAACTCTTACCAGACTCATATTTCCGGAAAAGCCGAAGGTAACTTCGTATGCTGCCAGAACCACGTTTATGAAGGAGCACGCTGCTGACGCACGACACAGCAAGAATTGTTATAGTTCTTTGCGTTTGTACTGTGCAACTTGCACGTTCATTTAGCGCCTTTTTCTTTCTATTTGAACAACGCACGCTTCAAGTGTTGATGTGTGACAGTTGTGAGTTTTCGGTCGTCCTATGTGTGGTAATTTAGAGCGTGTTTTCTGCTTGAGGTGTGTCTGCAAGTTTCGAGCTGCCTTCCGTTCTCAACCTGACTTTGCTTATTGGTGCAGTTGCTGAAAGATTGCACAATAAACGCTTAGCCACTGTTCTAAAGACACTTTGAACATTCGTGTTATACGGATCCCTATATAAAGCATGAGCCCCGTTTTTCTGGAAAATTATTGGCGATTGTTTCTGCGTGTATGTGGCTGCAGTATTTTCAGCTTGCAGGGCTATTGTACAGTAAAAATAAAAAAAAGTGCAGACGTATTTACAGGCCTTGGATTAAGGTGGAAGATATTGTAATTCATGCACTCTTGTCCTCGTTTACCGTTGTGATTTCCTCTGTAACAACAACTTTCTAGTAAAAAGTGTTGCCGCGTAGACTGCAGCGACTGTTGCCCCGCGTACGAGGAACACTATAGCACACTGTTGTCATAGCGCAGTGAGGTATCGCAACGATTGGAGAAGGGTTTGGAATGTAATATTGTCGGCAGCATGTCGACATTGGGCTGGTCTTAGCCCAGCGGCGAAACATTCAGCAGCATTATTGGCCCCATGTCGGTGATTCAATATTGCGCTACTTTCAACCACCTTGGTCCCATGACGACTACCTGGCGTTGGGTCAATGAGAGCTAGCTGGCGTTGCTCCGATGATAGTAGTCAGCGTTGGCGCAATGAGTGATAGCCGGCGTTCGGCCGATCAAGGCTCACCCGCGTCGGGCAAATAGGGGCTTCTAGGCTATAAACCAATAAGGGCTTGCCGGTGTTGTGCCGATGACAGCTAGACAGCATCAGACCAACCTGCCGTTATGCAGCCGATCACGGAAAGTCATTATTAATTCCATTTAAACTGGCACACGCTGGCGTTTTGTTCACCATCGCGGACGTCGGGGGCCACTGGTGTGACCCCTTACACCTTTTATTATGGTGGGTTACCATGTTGTATGTAGGGTATTACTGAAGCGTTGTTTTCTGAACGCAACATGTTTTTAGATGTGTACACTGGAAATAAGTGTTCGGTGCTTACAGAAACATAAATAAAATAGCTGACACATGCACTATAAGGTGAAATGGCTGCGCTGCCGTCTGTGTCTTCAGCACTAAAAACGCCTATGTACGGCCCTAAGGTATGCATCGAACACCACTGGCGTCGTACTTGGAAGATGTTCGTAATGACAGCGATTGCTCCAGTTGGGTGTTAGCGCACATTCAGACCATTGGAAGCCCGAAAACAAAGTAATATTCTTTCCAACACAAATAAAAAATGGAAGACGTGCTGTATTATCTACGCATGCATATAAATGAGGAAGGATCAACGAAGTATCAATTTTATCACAACAATTTTGTTCGCACATAAAACCACCCACTTGCAGTTCCAGATTTAGGGTGCCATAAGCAAGCACCTAAACAATTGTAGATACCATAACCCTCATATAAAACAATACTACAGCCACAGCATTCCTCAAAAATAGCACGAAAACATGATCGAGAATGAATTCAGAAGAAGAGTTACAATCTATTGAGTGTTACTAACGACACACTCAGAATAAACATTTAAAATGTAGAACAAAAAAATTGAATGAGGATTAACGAAGAATATGTTGGCTGTACTAGCGTTTTACGCATGATTTCGGGCTTTTGAGCAAGGATGGTGGCAAATCACGAAAAAGTAGGAGTAATGTAATCTACAGGAGCGTTAAAGCCGGATTAAGGTTGAACCCGCACAAAAAAAGATTGTTTGATGGCCCGACAAAAAAAGCGAGATTAAGAGCGGAAAGTTGACTGTATGATCACTTTCCGCAGACTATAAGCGTGGGATAATTGCTAACAGAGGAGCCAAAACATCCCGCATGTTTATTGGGTTCACCGAAAAATAGCGTTGGGTTGGTTTGCAAACATTAGGCAATCGCAAAACATGCCTAAGAAATAAATCAACGGGAACCTTTGGGCGGAAATCACAAGTGCTCCCCGATAAATTATGAGCCAGGAAGAAATGTAAACATCTGCACTTTAGCTGAACAACATTCTGAGCGGTACCACAGAATTAATATATTCTCTATCTAAACAGAGTAGACACACATAGACGCATTGCCTATCTCAAAATGATAAACCGACTTGAAGAAACCTTGTGTGAAAACTCATCACGTGCGACCGTTAGATTGCTAAGAATACAAGCGATTAAAAACTTTAAGCGCTAAATTGTAAGCTACTATACAAAACGATGTCGTCAATGATAAGCGTGCCATAAATAGAAAAAAGCTGACTATACAGACGTAACAACGGTCCACACGTAGCCATACATGAGGCGAGAGAGTCCATTAAGGAAGTATTGGGTCACTGACTGCTAGCTGCGGTGATTTCTGCTGAAACCAGTGTCGGAATCTTGCCGCATATTTGTCTCGTATACGATGTTGACTTGCCCCTACACAAGTCCACACACCGCCACTTTTTGAAGAATTGAACTGACCGTAGAAAATGAACCTGCTCCAGCAACAAACATTAGTACCCCACGACCCATCGGGCTGACTGGCCCTTCTTACTTGGTCAAGCAATTTCCGCCTCATTGAAGCTGGACAAGGGAGGTTGGTTGGGAGAATGGAGGTATGGGTCAAAAAATACAAAATCAACTTACTAGAAGCACACATGCGGAGCCGTGACTAACATTTGGGTGTATGGTTTTACATTCACATGTTATACAAGCACATAGAAAGCAATTGTTGAACGAGATGTTTGAAATGATGTTTGAGATGTTTGAATAAACCACAACTTGGCAAGTACGTGATAAACACATGCTTGTTAGCTTGTCAGAGATTATGGGGGGGGGGGCCTCGTTACTTTGAAATCTCTTTAACGAAAAGAAAATACAAGTTCAAAGTTCGTTCCATTCTTTTTTCGCCATACCAAGTTTTTTAAAGTAATGAACCAATAAGCTCAAGAACACGCCTTGCTGACTTTTTACTACTTTCGCGGGAAAAATTGCTACATCACTGAACTAAATGCACTTCCTACGCTTAACCAAAACGAGCACGTGTGTCAATACGTGCACGCACAAAGATATGCAACTGTCGAAGTAGTTTCTAAGGCCTAACTCTAAACAAAGTTATCAAATTTCACCTCGATGTGAGGAAAGTTTGGAAACATTAGCGCCATACATTCAGAAGCTAAGTGGGTGTAATGAGTATAGTTCTATAAATGAGATCTCAGGGCTGCTTGGCGCATGGAATTGGTAATCACTTCAAACTTTTCGAATAAAAGTCTTCGTGCGAAAATGATTGGGTGAATGCTGATGCAGAATATATTAGCGATGTTGACCGACTAATGGCAAATACCTATACCAAAGGGGCAAACATTGATGTTGACCTATAGAATAATGATATGTACTATGAAATGTCAATGCTGTAGTAAAATTTACAAGTGGTGCTCATCTAATACAAGTCCGTGATACAATTGAAGGCATTATGCTAGCAGAAACTAATAAGAGATTGTAAAACATGCAGCCGGCTATACTTCGCGCCCAGAATCCAATTTTCGGCATTAGCACGACACAATAAATGCAATTCTGTAGTTCGCGAGTACACAAATTCATGTAGCTGCTTTCTGCAGCTTAAACGCGACGAGCATTGAAGTGGCTAATGTTACATCTCATCTGTATACAGTGTATTTTACATTGCTCTATTGCTATATTGTACAAAAATCATGAACAAATCTAGGCATAATTATGATGACGAGTAGTATTGTTCATGAGCTTGTTGGGTTTGTTTTCCCAAAACTATCTTACGAAGATCACAGACGACGTATAGTGGAGGGCTTGTGCAACCTGCAACCTGGCCTTGTGCAACCTACACCTAAATCTAAGTACACATGTCTCATTTACTCTTCCATCGTAAATTTGGTCGCCGCTGGCGTAATTTGATACTATGATCTGCGGATCAGCATAGAAGCACCATTTTGCAATTTCACCATGATAGGTGAGAAAGCTACTATGATGCACGCACGCGTAACGGGAGGACGAGGAAGAAGACGACGAAGCTGTTGCTGCATGTATAAGTAGCTCTGTCGGCATTTATTGTTACTTTTGTTTATATTACCACACACCACTGCTAAAGACGTCAGAAGACTCGAAAAGGTACCTGCCATATTGGTGACCGACGGGTACTGCGCTGATAGCCGCGTCAAAGTTGCTAGAAAAACCGAAACAAGCATCAGTAAGGGCGCTGCCTTGACCTCCCAAGATGTGACACCAGGTCAGAAGCACCAGCTGGTTTGCGAAAGCATACCTGACTGCAAGCGACAACACAGCGCTGAATCGGAGGACGAATCAACTGTCATCGGGGACCACAACGGGGCGATCCTCACATATCTATACATAGACGACGGTGGTTTCTGTCTTGTGCGACATCGCAAAGCCAGGACGGTGGGCATTCCGGTAATTATTGCTTCAACATCTGAAGGAGTTAGCATGAGGCAAGTGAACCCTATTGACCTATACTCTGAAATTCAAACGATTCTCGGTGGAGCCCCAGTTAAGAGCCACTTCACAGCACAGGGAGCCCTGCTCTTGGATATAGAGACGCAACACCAAGCTAATATGCTTCTAGAGATCAACACTATCTGCGGCCTTGCCATATCTGCCCGTGTAACACACAGCTACATAAAAAATACACGCATTTTAAAAAGAGTCCAAAGACGGTACTCGGACAAAGCTGCTTACCTACCTGAGACGTCAGGGAGTATATTATGCAAGAAGAATCATACGATGGGTCCAAACCTCAACCTCTGAGTGGGACTGAAGGCGCACTGACTCTGTGGTTCTCCCATTCACTCCCATTTGGAACGCCCAGAGAAGATCAACCTTGGCTTCATGAGACACGAGCTTGTAGACTACGTGGAGACGCCGCAACGCTGTTTTAAATGTCGGCATTTTGGCCTTGTTGCCAAGCACTGTCGTAGGGAACAGAGGTGTAAGAGCTGCTGGGGCCTCATGACTTTAAGACGTGTACAAGAAAAACTTCTGTGTGCAAACTGTGGCGGTGACCACCCAGCTAGCTACAGCTGATGTCCAGCACGAACAGCTGTGCAGCGAATAAATAAGACGTTTGTACTCGGCCCGAAGACTATTAACGAACCATCGCTCACAAAGAAGACGTCCGGTGCACCACAACGTGGTGGTGGGGCACTGTGTACGCAGGAAAGTTTCCGTGCCTAAATCCGACAAGAGCTGGTACTGAGTCAACACAAGTACTCAACGCTAGCGAGAAATGTATCACGAAAGAGTCCACCAAGCGCACCTATGCTGATGCACAGAGCCCACCTCAAGTACCACCTGGAAGCAAACAGCAAGAAAACCTCGAGCACGTTATTCGCGCTCTGTTCACTGCGCTGCGTTCACACGCCGCTAAGATGACGAAGAGTTCATCGATGGACGTGTTGGAAGCAGTCCTGGCTCTAGAGTCAGTGTTACTTTGCTCTGCTTCCACACACACACAGTAAAATGGTGACAATGCCTCGCACACTTGGTCTATTCCGTCCTTCAAAAGTGCCCTTGATATTGCAATGCAACTGCGGCGGTCTTCTAAAACGTCTGTGCGAACTCAACTTTTTCTTACGCGACATTCTAATACCGATTCCAGCCCTCTCAGAAGCCGGTCTCCCGAACACAAGGAGGCTCCCAGGGTACACCCGACACGGCAACCCGACCATAACGTCATTTGCAAATGGAAGCGCAACGATATACATAAGGCGAGAAATACCTCACTGTAACCTTACCAGTGCAAGACCTTTGTTCCAACTCGCTGGAAGTCGCTGCTGAGCAAGTGTGCCAGGGAAACCGAAAATTCAGTGTTGTATTAGTGTACATAAGCCCACGTGAAAAAGTCTTCATATAGGCTTTCCCAATGAACCTTTGCACTCGATGTCCCGCTCCTCAAATAATCTGTGGTGATTTGAACACGCACCGTCCACTCTGGGGAGATAAGAGTGTAGATTTTCGAGGCAAGAAACTTCTAGCAGCTGCGGATGCTGCCTACTTATGTGTGGCGAACGATGGCAAACCTACATTTTTCAGGCCACCAGATTCATGGAGTACAATAGACCTTCTACTTCACTCCACGAACCTTCTGGTATCATCGACCACGGCTCCAGACATGATGGACAGCGACCATTTCCCCATCTACACCAATATCCTGGAATTTCGAACTGCTGGTCGACAATGCTGCAATGTAACACGCTGTGATGCCTATAGAGAAGCGTTGGACAAATCCACTGGTGAGCTGTTCGCAGATATGTTGCAAAGCAAGCGAGCGGCAACTTGGTTACTGAAACTGCCCGACCATTTTCCTGCTCCTGACTTGAAATTGAAGAACCTCTGCGCAGCACGAAGGCGAGTGGAGCGGAAACTAATGGCAACAAAAGGAAATCCGTCGGCGAAAAGCTAATATAACAGGATAAACGCTGTGATCCGTCGCCATACAAAAAAACAATCAAGACGAATTCAATGAGCTACTTTCTGTAAGAGTTGATCAACGTTTACGCCCTTGACAAGGATATGGGAAGTAATAGTCGTTCTGGGAAGATGCGCTAACAGAGGCCATTCGAAGCACTCACTTTGAAACAAGGAAAAGATTTGCAAACGTTTGCAGAAGATTTCGCAGACGTGTACACATCTGGCAGATCAGCGGGAGCAGCGTCTCCTCTGTCACCCCAACTTTTCACATGATGGATACGCCATTCACCTTTCGAGAGCTGGATACGGCACTTAGCAACCTAAGAAGACGCTTTGCCATGGGTCCCAATTTGACCCGCAATCAAATGCTGACAAGCCTGCCAAATGAGCGAAAATGGGCCCTTTTGTACATGAGTAATCATGTCTTGAGCACGGGAGAGATCCTAGTTGTTTGGAAGACAGCATGCGTGGTGCCAGTCCTGAAGTCCGAAAAGGATACGGCGAGCCTCGTATCATATCGACCGGTATCTTTACATCACGCGTGTCTAAGTTGATGGAAAGATTATTATGTACAAGTTTAACTTGGTACATTGAACAAGGAAAACGATGGCCATCGTGTGTGACGAGATTTGGCCCACGATTGAGTGCCCAGGACAGTGTTTTGGGCCTATTAAGCCACATCCAGCACCACCACGTCAGCGGAATCACGACACTCGCCGTCTTCATGGACGTTGCCAAGGCATATAATTGTGCACTAAAGGCAGGCATCGTGAACGGGCTCCAAGCCAAGGTTGTGTCGGGGAATGCTTTTCAATGCGTACATGAATTTCTCAAAGACCACTGTGTCCGGGTTAAGCTTGGAAATGTAACGAGTGAAGAGAGACGCGTTTCCATCGGCGTCCCACAAGGAAGTGTTCTATACCCTTTCTTTTCAACGCTGCCAAGGCCAACCTTCCTGAAACTCTGCACTTAGTTAAAAGCAGTCAAACTATCCATCTATGCCGATGACATCTGCAATTCGATTTCTGGGTACCAGCACAAACGTTTGACCCGGATAGCACATAGTGCTATTGCAATCATTGAGCGTAACTAATTGACCCTTGGCCTATCTTTATCAGCAGAAAAACTGGCCTTCATGCACTTCCCGGGAGCGAGACGGAAGTCAACACGTCTGTCGCTGAATATTCGAGACACTCAATTTGTTGTGCAACAATTGTCCGTTTCCTGGGCATTACCATCGACAACAAGCTATTATAGCGACGTGCGGTTGATGGTATAGTCACTGCATCAGTGCAAAGGGGGGTAAACGCTCTTCGTCGCATGTCAGGAGTACGTTGGGACAACAATCTTATGTCCATGCTGAAATTGAATGGTGCGCTTAATACAAGCCGCATTATTTATCAGCTGCCCCTGATATCACCATCACCGAGCCAGTTCGAACGCCTAGAGGCAGTGCACAAAAAGAGTCTTCGCTTGGCGATGGGAGTTACTCAGGCGGCTTCAAACACGAAGGTCACCAATGAAGCCGAGTCTATTCCGCTCTGCCATTGGGCGTCTCAGGCCTTATTGACGCATCTGTCTAGACTGGGCGAGTCCTTCGCAGGCACGTTGCTTCTCCGGCGGCTAATAGCAAGAACTGACTCACATTTCAACGCGGCAATAAACATATTTCAATATTTAGGCTTGAAGCTGCCTAAACGGCTCTCTATTGACCCGCCTAAACGGTGCCCTATGGACCCGCCATGGTCTTTTGTGGATGTTGCGTGTAACTTCAGCGTGCCCAAGCGACCAGCGAAGCACCATTCCAGCCGTGGAAGCACTTTCTTGTGCTGGACCACTTGAGCACCATGTACCGCAGCTACCTAGTACACCGACGGATCAGTGTGCACATAAACGGACAGCTGCGCAGCGACTTTCTGCATATCCTGCCTTGGCGTGTCATGGTCAGGCCGCCTGGATCGCGTGGTTTTGTTCACAACGGTAGAAACCACTGCAATCACGGCGGCTTTGCGAAAATTGCGATCCTTTTCTGCATGAGATGTTCTAGTGCTGACAAACTCCAAACCGGCACTACAAAGACTGCATCACGGCATACTTCAGGAAATGTTCACCAGGCAATCACTGGCACTAATTGAACACGTAATTGGCAAGAGCTTTAATATGAAGTTTCAGTGGATCCTATCCCATGTTGGCATTAAAGGCAATGAAAAGACTGATGCCCTTACATGCGAAGCACGGACATCTGTTCCAAAAAAAAACTCCCAAGACTTACCAAAACAACAAAAATGTGACACGCAATTATTTCAAGGCGATATACAAGTTTTCACACCAAGCATGTGTAATGCGTGGACCTTCTCGTGAACAAGTGACGCTGTTGTACCGCATAGGAACCGGCTCCACATACGTCCCGGTTTTTTCATTCAAGACTGGGAGATACGCTTCCCCGTTCTGTGCCTTCTGCGGTGACATCAGGGATATTGAACATTTCATTAGGCTTTGCCCACAGTTTGATGTGGAAAGAGAAGCGATGATCCGCACCCTGCAAAAAGGCTGTCACAAGCAGCAGACAGTTGATGACGTCATTTTTTCAGAAGAACCCGCGGCAACTAGAAGGAACGTCCAACGTACTTTGTTGGTCTTCCTGCAAGACACTGGGCTGTCTGACACGTGGTGACAATTTCAAAATTCAGAAGATGCTCAGGCAGAACAATTGCTGGCCATGCAGGCCAGGCTAATCCCGCCTGCTGCAACACGACCACCACCACCGTAACGTTCCGTCGATAACGCGCGCGCACATAGAATACTCGACGGGTGATTGATCTGTACGTAGGTTAATGAACAGAATATCGATAATTCTCGTCTAAATTGTATCTTAATAATTGTATGCCAAGATTGCTTGGAAAATTTTGTTCATAAAATATTTGTGTTGCTTTCGAAGACTTCTGGAGTTTAACGGGGCAATATAACTGAGTGAAGGAAGACAAGAAAGTATTACAGCACCGCCGATAAAATTGACCAATTGATTCAGCCAACACATCCTTTAGGAGTGGCAAGAACGCAGAAAAAAAGGCACAATACTGCTTGTGAAAGGCTCCAGCTGAGGATTCTTACACATGGCCATCGGTGCACGCTGCAAAATGACGTAAGCTCGGTCCAATTTTCCCAGTGAAAGTGATCGACGAAGCCCATATCGGTGAAAGTACGGCGGATTGGTGGCAAACTCGGCTAAATGTTGCCAGCGAAAAACAACATCTGAGGAAAATTGGCTGACCTGGCCCAATACTGCCGGCGAAAGTCAACGGCCATCCCAATATTGGCGCCACGCTGGCCCACGCTTAGTGTACTCAAGGCCATCCTAAAACAAATATTCGACTGCTATTTAGTGTTCCCCGGGATTACAGCATCGAATTCTTTTCTGCAAAGTGGAACCCTGCTTTGCGTTTCGGATCTTGCCTTACAGCGTACTTCATGAAAGCAGCTCAACTCTACCAGGATGAGCAAGCTGCCCACTGATGTAGGAGCTTACTCTAAAGAACTTGTTGTGACTTTAAGAAGGGCACAACGTCCATCATTTTCACTCTAATTGACCAATGTACGCAACCCAAAAATCAAGCCAATAGCGAGTCTTTTATAGGCATACTATGATCCTTGCAGTGTGCTATAGTGGCAGAAAGGTGAAAAGAAAAATAATTATCTACATTTCGTAGCATTCATGAAAATTGCAAGGCATCTTTTCGGCTACCCAAAAGCACTGAAACGGTATTTATCATGTTAGTGATTAGGAAGTCTTTATTGGTGCACCTGTATCAGCATGACAAAACTCCGTTTTAAACAATTTAAAAAAATGATTAATTTGCCTCCCACAGACAAGAAATGCCAGCAAAATATTTCAGATGCCCTGAATAACCTGGTATATTCAGTGGAGAGATAAACAACCAGGTGACGACGTTATCAATGTAACCATTTTGATACATTCTACGTCACGTAAAATATAGATGATCTGTGGAAAACAATGGGATGTAGTAAACAGCTTCGCATATTATGACGCAAGAATTACCTTTCAGCTCAAGTTTCAAAGTGACTCAGAGATCAGAAAATGTACCTCAAAGAGACCTGTCACTGCCCAGAACAAAAACTGAGATTACAACATGTTCAAAAAGATTGTCGCTCGTAGGATTACAAACCATCCCCGTTTTTAGGGGTGAAGCTGCTTAAGCAGTGTGTCGAACGCCCTAGATGTATGTAGTAGTAGTATAGTAGTCGTCGTCATAGTAATACTAGGCTTGTCCGACCTAATTTTAGTCCTTAGAATGTCTGCTAGATGGCTATATGGTGAATATGAAATATGGTGAATATGGCTATATGAATCACATATATGGTGATTATATGATGAAATGTTGTGGGATGGCGGTACTTTTAGTCTTCAGTAAAAGGACGGACTGATGGACTTACGGATGCGAAGACAGACGGACACACAGACGAACGCACGCATGGATAGACGCACTGACACAAGGATGAACAGATGGACACACTCACAGACGGACGCACGAATGGACGCGTGGACGGACGGAAGGACGGACGCACGAACGGTCGCACGGACGGATGAAAGCAAAATAAACTGGCGGACAGAAGCACGGACGAACTGACAGACGCTTCACCCTACTTATCAGCGTTCTCTCTGTTCATATGCTGTGATTGTTTTCGTGAGAAGTGGAGGTATATTTTATTTCTTCGTTTAAAATCACGAAAAATGATCCGTTGTGCCTCTGGTGGCCACAAGTATTCGATCTACCTTGTTAGGTGAGTTTTGATTAGTGTATGCGGTCAGTAGTTTTCGTGTTAGTATTGAAATACCTTTGTGTAGATCATCGGCATCTCAAGAAAATTACGAAGAAAGATGTTAACCCCTTGCCCAAAATCGACGAAGCCTTAAACTGACTTTGCGGTGCAACTTATTTTTCTACTATCGATCCTCGATCAAGCTATTGGCAGATAGCTGTCAACGAAATGGACCACAAGAAGACTGCACTCGTCACTCCTGATAGACTTTATCAGTTCAAGGTGATGCCTTCCAGTCTATGTAATTCATTTTTGGTTGTGCGCGTTGTAAAAGTGCGTGACGCTATCAGCTAGAACCAAAATGGACAATGAAGATGCCACTTGGTTACAGCACGTGCGAAAATGATGATTTGAAGCCATTACCGGGCCTCTACCAAAATTTAGGAGAGCCACAAGAGAAGGACAGCAAAGCGAGGGAGACGTTGCTGAGTCGGGACCGAGTGAAGGACGCCAGAGTGCGGGGGTGGCTACAAGCATAGCTTCTGCATCAAGGTCACTGCGGGCTCCCACCTGGACACAGAGGTCGTTCTTGTCGCCTGGCAAGAGCCAGGCTTTTTCTGGTCTTCTGGCGTTGGCCAAAAAACGTCTCCGGCTTCGTGTGCCAGCAGCAGCGACCGAACGCCGAAAGGTCAGTGACCTCAATCAGCCCGATGCTTCCTTTCCTGCCAGTCAACGATGTGAGCATCTCGACAACATCACTGCTGTCCACTGCAAGCACCGCGTCCCGCTATGTTGTGATCAGGGTTATTTTCCACTGAACATTCATTTTCAGGCTTTGTTCGCGTCTTGTGTGGTCTAGTGGCTAAGGTACTCGGCCGCTGACTCGCAGGTCGCGAGTTGGAATCCCGGCTGTGGCGGCTGCATTTCCGATGGAGGCGGAAATGTTGTATGCTTGTGTGCTCAGATTTGGGTGCACGTTAAAGAATCCCAGGTGGTCGAAATTTCCGGAGCCCTTCACAACGGGGTCTCTCATAATCAAATGGTGGTTTTGGGACGTTCAACGCCAAATGTCAATCAATCGAATTGTTCGCGTCTTTAGCTGTTTTTTTCTTACTGCTAACCTTTTTTCTAGTTATGCATGCTGTGTTCTTTGCCTGCGCTTTGTGTTTTAGGGATTTCTAAAGTATATTGAGTGTTAGATTTGGTGGAAGACAACGGTCATGTCGGCTCTTTTCTCGATGATGGTTATGTCATCAGTGGTTTTTGCTTTACACGAACCTACATGAGAGCTTGCCCATTTTACAGCCCCGTGATAGTAATGCACCGGCCACAATCAAAAGAATGATAGACTCATTACTCGAAGGGTTCGAAAGGTCAATCTGCCTAAGTTATCTAGAATATTTGAGCTTTTTTCACTCACATTCTACTCCCAATGCGATCATTAATTGGCAATCCTTGAAATTTTTTAAACCGGACTTCAAATCAACTTTTCGAAATGCCACTTCACTCGACATCAGATAACCGTACTTGGCCAACTCGGAGATGCAGGTGTGCACCCAGATCCCGAAAAAAATTTGTGCCATTACTGACTTCCTTTTTCCGAAGTTCACAAAAATGTTCGAGGTTTTCTGGGGCTGTGTTTATACTTCGGACGTTTTGTTAATGATATCGCTATAACTACAAGCCCACTCATAAACCTCCTGAAAAAAGATGCCCCATTTTCCTGGGCGCTGATTAAGCCCATTCAGTGTCAATTTAAGTGTCAGCTCATGACATTGCTTACAACATCGACTTTTTTCGCTCATTTTGATCCATCAGCTTCAACCGAGGTTCACACAGACGCTAGTGGGCAAGACACAGGAGCAATGTTATTGCAACAGCAGTGGGAACATAGCCGTATTTAGCCTATGCAAGCGGACTTCTATCTACCACCAAGTTCAGCTATTCAATCACACATCATGAGTGCCTCACTTTTATGTGGGCAGTAGCCAAGTTTCGTCCGTACTTATACCAGCGCCCATACTGTGTCGTCACCGATCAACCCGCGCTCTGCTGGCTGGCCTCAATGAAGGATCCCGCCGGACGCCTAGCTCGTTGGGCCCTACGTCTACAAAAATGCACATTCATTTTAACGTATTAAACAGGACAGTACACCAGGATGCGGATTCTTTATCCCGCTACCATGTGGAAGAAGCCCTCGTACTGACACCATTGCAGACGTTCTGTATTTATCACAGCTACTCAACCTTGGCAATGAACAATGCCGGAGTGCTTCCCTACGAACCGCGATTGACAAGATTGAGTCATTTCCTCACGACGCGTCTCTACAAATGCCGCTGGCAAAAGACGGAGTCTTCTATCGGGGAAAACTTGACCCATATGGCTCTTACTCCCCGTCATACTAGCGCAACTCCCTGCGACTGTCCTCAAAAGAATTTATGACTCTTTTTTGGCAGGCCACTTGGGCGT
The DNA here is from genome assembly GCA_013436015.1 of Rhipicephalus annulatus. Taxonomy (NCBI): domain Eukaryota; kingdom Metazoa; phylum Arthropoda; class Arachnida; order Ixodida; family Ixodidae; genus Rhipicephalus; species Rhipicephalus annulatus. Next base: position 484,399 of record WOVY01010725.1, read on the forward strand.
TTATCTCACATGCGACCATGAATGTTGTCGTTATTTTTGCCTAGTGTCTCGTTCTGTTCGACGCTACGTCGCCGCTTGTGAGCCCTGTCAGCGCCACAAAAAGATATCTTTCTTACCATCAGGAAGCCTTCAGCCAATCGATGTTCCCGCTGAACTTTTTTTAGTTGGTCTCAACCTGCTTGGTCCGTTCCCACTCCCCAGCTCGAGCAACGGACAAATTGTTCTTGCCACTGACTATACGACACGATAAGTTTTAACACAAGCACTTTCAACAAGTTGAGTTATCGATGTGGTAGACTTTCAGGTATACACTCTAATTTTTTTCTGTGTGGTTGGAGGAAAACGCTTGTTCTCTAGCTAACTTCTATTTCGAGCAATTTTTACTCCGGACCCCCAGCTGACCGAAATGATCGCTGACTTCCGGCTGACCAAAGCGGTTTACTCCGGCTGACAAAAGCGATTGCGTTGTAGACCGGGAGCATTTCTCACTAATATTTCACTCCGGCTGACCGAAGCAGTTGCGTGGCGCCGCCGGAGCATTTTTACTCGCATTTTGCTCGGGTTGCCGTAGTAAATACGTGAAACCTCTAGATAATTTTTCACGGTTTTGTCAGATAAGCTATCTTGACCTTTTGCCGGAAGAAATTTCAGTGAGATGTATCAGTATTTTTTTCAAAGTGCTTGCTCCTCTGTTTATATAATCTATGCTGATCGTATCACGCGTCGGTTTGATGAAGAACTCTCAATTCTGGTGCAAGCACTGCACAGATACTGTGTATTTTTATTTCCACAGAGGTTTAGCAGATGAAGGTAAAGAAAGCACTTGAGTTCATATTGTTTGAATTATTTAAAGTAAGCTGTAATTTCTGGTTGATTACCCAGCCTTTGGGAAAATAATACAAGAACAAACGTACTAAAAGCCACCAAAAATAAACCACAAAGAGATAGATCACATGAAATCTATAGTGCTCAATTTTGAAACGCAGCGCTTTGGAATGAAGATCAGAAAGCTGCCAATCTATGTACGACAAACGATGAAAGAATGGCCAACAAGAACTACTGTTCACCCTCCCTGAAGGACCACTCATCAGCTTCAATGACAACGCAAGAGTTCAGATGATTGCTTCCTGCATTATTTTGGCAAAAAAACAGTTACACATGAAAACTGGAAGTCATGTGAAATCCACTTAACTTGAGCACACTGAAGCCCCGGGTACTCGTTAAGCACTGCAGTCTGCAAGTACAAGAGAATACCTAGCCTCACAAACCGGCCACACACAGCAACACAAACACAGATCCATAGTTCAAAATCTGGAAGCCAATTTCATGTACTCCGGTGTCATAAGCCCAATAGCCATAAAAACACACCTCCGTGATGCGAACGCTCAAAATGGACGGAATTGTCCCATATATTTATATATCAATAGTCCTACCCTTGCTGAATCATTCGAACGCGTTTTATTTACTAAAATGAGCGAATTTCGGTACTCTCAAAAACAAAATCAAGTTTACCTCTTGCTAATACCTCCTAACTTGATCAGATATGATTGCTGATATTACACACGCATTTGGGTTGGTACTCGTCATCATACTTCAAGAAAATTAGACCCTTACAGTTCATATGTTTGAGACTTCCCTTTAAGAAAAGCGTACCTGCTTTTCCTGTGCAAAATTATGTTCCAGAGAACTTGGCAATGTTTTTGTTTTTCTTATTTGTACAGCCCACTCTGTTTTTCTACTGGTCATAGTAAACATTTTTTGAAAATGTAGTAATTGCATGAGCATGTATGCTTTAAAACAGACAGCCTCAATCACAAAAAAAGTTCACGACTACGTAACAAAATAAATTAGCAATAAAATGTACTAACATCACGCCACCTACGCCAAATTCAGTTTCATTATATACTGTTAAATATAAGAGTAGGTTGACCATTTTACCCAACTTATGCATCCGTGCGAACGACCAGTGATCACCTAAGGCGGTGCGGGTGCGGGCGTCAAGACGTGTGTGCCACGATTCCAGGCTTTTCCCCCGTTCTGTGGATTGAAGGCCAGCGTAATTGCATTGCCCACGTCAAGAATAGTCTAATATTCGAGCACTGTTCGTCAGAGAGAGATATAAAGACGCGTTTTATTAGAGAAAGAGGGCACAAAAAGGCAAACTTTTTTACATTATTCCTATTTGGTAGAGAAAACTTAACTTCTGTCTTCACCTCCCCTCTAACAAAAAAATGACAACATTCACGGCAATGGCAGCAGGACTGGTTGTGGTGGTTGTGGTTAAAAGAAGAAGGTGCCTAATTTCTGCAGCCCGGTAGGAATTACGGCCAGCTCCTGCGGGTAGGGGAACCATGGATAGGTAAAAAGTTAGAGGTGTTTTTTTTCTCACCTCATGACTGACTGAAAAGAAAAAAAAATGCAGCAGCGTGGCACTATTCTTTTCCAGTATATAGAAAAGGTGGCCTCTCTTTTCTCTCTTCCCCTCCATCCTACAGCGTTTAACCATGCTGGCATATGTTTTTCTTATCCTCCTTTCCATGGAAACTCTTCCTGTCAAGCGAAAGTTTTACCTGTTTGCATTCTTTTCGCATTCCTTGTCACTGGTCTAGTCTGCTTATTTCCCTCTCCCTTTCTTGTCCTGTAAGAATGATCATCACCTAAAATATTTCAATAGCAAAATAATTTTTTCATCAAAGTGCATGTATGCGTTCTAAAAGTCTGTATCAAACACATCGCCCTAACTGAATTCACTACGTTAACAAAGAAATAACGCTGACTTCAGATATTTGCGTTTCATTAGTTCAACCTACACAATAGTTCAAAATGAATAATACGCATTGCTAAACCTTGACCTGGCTTTTAATATTAGGAAAAGCGGACAAATATTACCGTTTAGGTTCTCTGAGAAGACGAAAAAGATTTTTAAACTAGTAAGGTTTACTTATACAAGTTATTACCGTCCTATATAATGAAGTCACATCTACGACATTTTTCATGTTTATTTATAAAAGCAGCATTCCAAATATTACAGTGGTATGAATATTAATACTAAAGTTGTGTTGAAAAACAAAGACATGGCCCAAACAACGCATTATCGCAATTTTCACTGATTTATTTACTTACATCCTGTAAAAATAGCATATTATTGATAACCTATTTTGTCTCGAACCAACAATTCTTAATCTTAGAATTACCTCGCAAAAAAGCACAGATAATTCAAGAAGAGCACACTCACCATTTTTTGCCGCTACAGCAACCGCCGGGTCAATTAATACTCGCGAGATCATAAACGGTCGTTCGCGGCCTGGAAATATCAAATGATTACGGTTCGCACAACCCCCTTCTGTCGATGATAACGTTCGTTGCTGCTTGTTGTCACTTGTTATATCCAGAAATTGCGCAGAACTATTGACTTATCTCGAGCGCAGCTGAACGCTTCGCGCAATCCACACTGCACCGGCTTGGTCTGTGCCGTGGTGATTTTTGGGGAACAGCCGCCCAGAGGCGAGGCTGCCTATGTCACTCCCCGAACAGCCAATAAATGCCGCTGAGCGATGAGCCGAAGCCTTTGCAAAGCATCCACCGAGGCAAAAGTGAGCAACTACGGCGAAATAATCAGGTTTTTCTTAGCTTTCATTTCTCCGACGCCCACCGGGGGAAAACTTTGGAATACGAATGTGTTTGCTCCGGTACAATTTGGTTTGAGTACAAAAGCGGGCGCACCAATCCCTGATTTCTCCCAGCTGGGTGTATCTTCGTTCACAGTTTACGACATCAATTTAGTACACAGAGCTGCGTGCCAGCTCTCCACTCACCGTTGTGGGACCTCGCTATCAGCTGTCGTTGACGAAATGCTGCGCTGTTGTCTACCGAGCACAAGATTGCAACTTTCCACCATACGCAAACGAACTGTCTTACGGGAGTGCCTCAACCCGACTATAACCAACTTGCTTTTTAAATACGTAGCGGCTACCCACGAGGGCTAGGACATTCATTCGCTATATGTGACGTTCTCATGCACTTCCTCGTGTCACGACACTGCCAGCTTTTCGCCATTCTATCTTCTATACGGCTGAGAACCGCCGTAGCCTTTCACGCATTGCTGCCCTCGGTCACAGAATATGCTGGCGAAGTCATAATGCGAGTCGAACACGAACGCGAACTCGCCCGCAACTGCCTACATGCCTTACGCGAGCACCAAAGGCAGCTCTACGATTCTCCTCATTGCAACGTGTGCTTTTCACCAGGTCCCCTTGTCCGCTGTGGTCACCCGCTCGGCTTGTTAGTCTTTCTCAAAAACTGCTCTCACGCTACACTGCACCCAACCACTTCGTTCGCGAGAAGACTGACGTTACATATAAGATCATTCCAGCCGTTCCAACGTAGTCATCGTCAGTATCGAGCGACATCGTACACATATAGCTTGACTCAAGCCTTATCGCCTTCCTTCCACCATATGCGTGTAGACCAAGCACCGAGATGGTGATTTGCCTCCGGTTGGTTATGATACTGAACAGCTGCCGCAGCCTTGCTGCATGAAAGGTGAAGATGACGTTGGTTGCTGGTTGTTGTTTGACTGGTGCATCTTGTTCACCCTGTGCTCCGAATAAGTTATTAACTCACCCAAAACAATATTTTTGGCTTCTTTGTGGTAAAAGTATTACCTCATCAAAATGTACTTGTACGCGTGCTTCAGTAGTATCCATTATCGTGGCGCTGCCTTCATGTGATGTTGTGATCCCATTCTCGCCAGCGCGCTTTGTGCTGCTTTTCTACGTGCTTGTGCAACCGCGTACGCAGTTAGAGAGCGACCAATTTCGCTACCAACACATGGTCTGAAATATGACGGCTACTGCTACTCGATATGCAAAGTGACGTTATGGTGCTTTGGCTAGGCCCGTGCCTCGAGAGAATAACAATAACAGTACAAACCATCTAGTACACATGCGCACGCAACGCGGTACAAATACAGAGAATCTGTATAAGAACATTGTTTAACTGTAACCGTTTGATATTTTCAAAAATAGCTGTAAAGATCAGAATAAACGTGGTTAATCATAACTACAGAAACTCCTGCAAAAGCAGTACAATGAATACATGCACAAGTCGCACGAAGGGCTACCGGCATCGCTATGAATTTTCAGCAGAGCTGGACGAAAAGGTACATTCGTGTTCACAGTCTTTAAGATCGAAAAGTGCTGCTTATAAACTAACCACGTGCATTTGTGTACACTGCGAGCAGAAAAGTACGAGCAGCTACAAACACTATGAAGGGTAGTGTTCACAGCTGCTCGTAGTTTTCTGTCGTGCCGGGAACAACAGCGTTGAAAAACAAATCCCTTGTTGGTCCCTTCAAATGAAATGAACTGCTCCCACAACTACAACAATAAGAGGTTTCTACAGGACACATTTTTTGCAGGTGACAGTCATGCTCTTGGCTACTGAATCTTTTGCTCTCCATGACCTGGACGAGTCGCCACATGCTGATTACGAATACTACGATGTACCTGAGCTGCCTTCTACACCAACTAGCTATCCGACACAGGTAGGACGTTTGCGATGGGTAAACTTAGTAGAACGGGCTTAATTTTACCAGCCTCAATCCGTGTCCGTACAGCAATGTTACCTTCATATCAATATAGTAAATATTTATTGTGTGTGCTACAAGTCACAAGCGCCAAAATCATTTGTTTAACAAGCATTTGTTTTGAGCAACTTATAATATCATCTAGGATTTTACATCTCAAAATCACGACATAATTTTTAGATACGTCCTAGTCAAGGGCTCCGACAATTTTGACCTTCTGTTGTTATTTATTGTCCAGTAACATCGCACAGCTTCCAACCTTTATGATTTTGCCTCCATTGAAATGTTATCGTCATCAGCCAAGCCCGATAGCCACTGCTCCACCACGGCAGACGTTTGACGAAATGAAGTAAATTAATAGTTGTAAAGCATTCGAGCTACGTTTGGTGCAAAACTCAGAGGCAAAACTCTGCACACACGCAGACAGTAGTAGAAAAAGGAATATTTCATTCTTTGTGAAGTCGAGAGCAACAGCGCAGCAACAATATTTACGGGACATGTTGTACGTATTCGTGTTATAGTGAATGACAATAAATGTCAAGAATGTGAAACATAAAACTGTGTTTTCTGCATACAGTTTTCTAATCCAGAAACATAATTTCTAAGTAAAAAATAAGAAAGAACATTCAGAAATACAGAAAGTTTTCTTAGTAAACACTTCCGCTAAATCAAGTAGACTCAGTGGTTACGTTGCCAGAATTTACAAAATGAATGGATTGGTAATTGCTAAATTAGAGTCTTGCGTTCCTGTTGCCTGGTAAGGAGTGTGTGTTATACGAAACTGGTCAGTGCATATGCCTGACGCTAAAGCAGGTTTTTTTTGCAGAATCTGAATATCTAAATGTTTCAGCACCAACACAGTGCACTCGTACATTCTACGGGTGACGCGAGCACTTGAGCATCATGCTTTCCGCGCAGTTTACGTTATGCCAGTCGAATAGAGTGTAGCACAAGGCTCAACTCTCGTTGAATTGATGGCTTATTCGCAGTTTTTATTAACTCATCTGTATCGTCATTAAAATGTTTTTTTTGTGCGTTTCAATAAAGTTTCAGCTCCGAGTCCGTGCTTGTGTCCGTGGGCTTGAAGCCTTTCCGCATCACACCATCTTCTTTTCTTTCTTCATTTAAATGACAAATTGCTACCAACTCGCTGAAATGACCGTCCTGCTTCATACCCACTCAGCGGTATACCACTCAAGGCACGTCTTTATAGCTGCGAGATAGATTAGGCAACAGGTTAGACAGAATAACCTATAGATAGATAGAATAACCAACAGGTACCTTAAAGATAGATAGAATACCAATACAGATAGTTTGGCATGCGCTTGCGTTGATATAAGTACAGGCAATAAACTCAATATATTCTAAGAAAATACCGACAGGACCCCCAAACGGGCGGCTGTTGTAACCACTCGCCGAGCCTGCGTAAGCGGCATACTGTTGCAGTATATTCTATGTTGCGCCACTCATGCACAGGCGTGTCACTTTTATTCTCTTTTTGTATTAACACCGGCACAGAAAATGCTTTCGCTAGGCTTTCTACCAAGAGAACCAGCGATCTACAACGTGGCACGCCTGCGCGCGCTTCCTGTGGCGTCGCGATGCGCGCTCCTCGTGCACGGGCTCGTGACAATGAGCTGACCGGCGAGACGTCAGAGAAATGTCATCGTAAAGAATGGTTCGGCTGACCCTTCAAAATATTAAGTCTATTTTTTAGTGTCCACAAGTTGGCGCATGAAAAATCAGTGTTTGTGCGACCCTCCTCCAATACGTTATATTATACTACAATCTGTGAACCAACTCTTCAACGGCTGTTTCGCTGTCAGCTCAAGAGAACTTGCTGCGGCCTTACACTGCAGTAACAGTCACAGCCGGTGAATACAGCATCAAATGCAGTTGTATTCACCAGCTATGACTTTTCGGGAACCGATACAGCTTTACACATGGAGAGCGTCCCTCGTTGTTGTTTGCATTGTTGTGGCAGCCAACAACACAATTCTTCGGACCTCGCTGGTGTTTCCGTGGGGCCGCTTCTTCATGGAAAGGCAACTTCTCATAGCAAGCGTCTCGTTTTAGCTCGCCAAGCTGACGACACGGCAACAAACTTCCTCGCACCGACTGCAGCAGGCGTTCCGCGTGTGGCGCACTTGTTCCCGCTTCGGCGAAATACCCTGAATCGCATGTGCCCCCCTCCCGCACCTATCCTAGAATTCTTCGGAGCTTGCCGCCAGAGCTAGGCGCTGCGTTGTCGTCGCTTCACGAACTTGAGCTTTGCTTCTCTATACCCGCGAATATTTCTGCCTGGAGAAAAACAAGCGCTAATGTTTAAGGCTCAACGAGGCGGAAAATTACCAGCTGACATGTACCGGCCCTAAAGTTAGCGTTTCTCGCATACAGTGTCAATGCTCGAACGTTGCTGAGCGTGTTGATTACGACTAATTAAAAGTCACCCCCTTGAAATACGCTGCCTACATGTATTGCCAGGTAGTTCGTGTCTTGCGTCAATCAGCGCCCTTCAAAGAGACTCGAAGGCCGCTTCGAAACTTCATAAGGCAACGCGTGATTATTTCTTAAAAAGTGACGCTGTTCCCAGTGCGCAGTCTAAAACTAGCGGAAAAGCTACAGCCGCCGAAAAAGGATTCCCAGTTGTAGTTTTACGCTGTCCTGATATGACTCGTGTGCAGAAAGAACTCTTGAAAACTAATCGGAACATGATGCATGCGCTGAAACCACGATTCCTGACAATGACATTGATCTTCCCGCATTTAACGGAACAAGACCCCAGGAGTTGCAGGACAACGAGACTAGACGACGTTTGCTTATGACGCCACGGAAACCAGGCGCTAACTCTAGCTTCCCTTCAGTTAGTAAGCGCAGACTGAAGTTCCAACCTCCCTTTTCAAGAAACGTTTCCCTGGCTGGTGTATTCTAAATTTCAGGAGGACGCTATTTTCAAGACATGTATGTTTTTGGAAAAGAAAGTTCAGGCAACGGGTCTCGCAAGTTCTTGTTGCCTCGATTCTCTCCCCGTTCACAAGTTGGAAGAGCTCGCTCAAAAATTTCAGAAGCAAATACTAGTGTGACACCTCGAGACCGCTGATCTATGCGCGACGAAGTCTCTAGAAGTGAATTATTCGCGAGTTCATCGCGCAAAAGATTTAGACATCAGCGCAAGTAAAGAAGAAGTTAAGCTAAAAAACTGATCAAAAGAAAAGGCTGGGGTTGGCATCTTCTCTCCTTCTTTGGACTGGTCCTTTTCGATTCGACTCCCAGATTAAACCCCGGTATTCATGGCAGAATTATTGGCCATTGTTCTTGCCCTACGCAAATTACCCTCAAGCGAATCATTAGCAGTTATCATTACAGATTCATTATCAGTTTGTAATGCACTTTCTGCGGCAGTAAATTCAGAGCTCATGAATACGTTTCGGCATTTAGTACCGAAAAACGTAAAGAAACTGCATTTGCTATGGGTACCAGGCCACCGCGGATTATATTTGAACGAAATGGCGGACTCTTTAGCAGCAGTATCCCTGGGTGGGCCCACCATCCCAGTTTTGCCAGATACGGCTTACGTAACCGCGCTAAGGTTCCGAAATGCTTGCCTGCAATGGGGAAAAGGTAATTTGGATAAATTCAAAGATTTCGAGCATTTGAGCTATTGCTGGAATAAACAGTGGTGTGTATCTCGCCAGTTAGAGGTCACTTATACCAGATTGCGCTGTGCAGTTCCACAACTAAATTATTACCTTAATAAAGCTCAGCTCAAGGCGTCACCGCAATGCATTTGGTGCAACGAAATTGAAACAATTGAACATTTCTTTTTATTCTGTCATCGTTATTCTTATCAGAGAAAAAGATTTTTAGTAGCCCCATTACAAAAGCTAGGAATACAAGTAAATTTACCAGTAATTTTATCATTTGGCGGAACTTCATTTGGTTACTGCCACAGGGATGTATGCTCCGCTGTGTTTGATTACATCAATGCAACTAAAAGATTACCATGCTAGTGAACCACTACCGTTTCAGATCTTTAGTTTATAATTCGTAGTTATGTCTTTCAAAAACAAAAGATGGTTTGACCGCTTGCTCAGCACACATTTTTGTTTTTTGGTAGTATCATTTTAAGCTTCTTTTTTAGATTAGCTTCATTTTCAGTTTAGTTTCATTTAAGTATCCTGCCGCCCGGTTCTTGGCCCATCCCCCTTTGTGGGTAAGCGCCATCCATCAGAGGTCATCAGCATCAGCATCAACTGATCTCCATCTTAGACACTGTGATGTTCGGTGGGCGACAACGTATACCTCTGAGGGGACATCGAGACATCCAACCTTTTTCTCTTGAGGAGACCGCTGAAATGACGGCATGTCCATCCATTTTTCTTTATGCTGTGCAGTTCTTGTAGTGCGATATGTCGTTGTTTGCCGAAATCACTCGGTGTGCCCTTCTAGTTCTGTCGATGATGTGAAAAGATGAACAGATAAAGTGAATCATTATATTGTCACGACGCAGACACAGCAGGAGTTCGATATAGAAGAGCTCACTTTAATTAAAAATGAAAAGCGCTCGGAAAGAGGACCGGGCAAGTGCTTCGTCTTCCTCTCTGGCTGTGCAAGCTCTCCTCTGCAGGTTGAATGCGGCATTTGCCTCCCTCCAGGAAGAGCATCGACCCAATGCTCGGCTACAGAATACGCGGTGTATCTATAGTTGACGTATTACGCAACTGGCTCACTGCAATATGGCTTCATTCGCACAACGTGTACGATTTCAGATTTTTTAGCTCGCGAGGAACTGTCAGGGATAACCTCATAATTCACGTCAATTAGGCGCCGTATAACACTGTAGGGACCAAAGTACTTCTTCAGTAATTTTTCACAAAGGCCGCGTCGGCGAATAGGGCTCCAGACCCACACTTTCTCGCCTGGTTGATAAGTGACGTATCGGTGTCGCAGGTTATAACGTTGTGCGTCGTAACTCTGCTGTCGGGCGATTCGCACGCGTGCTAGCTGCCGTGCCTCTTCAGCTCGTTGGGTAAAGGCTTGAACATCCGTGTCTGTATCCTCGCAGTCGTGCAGCAGCATGGCATCAAGCATTGTCGTCACTTCACGGCCAAAAAGAATACTAAAGGGCGTGCTCCGTGTAGTTTCCTGCTGCGCCGTATTATAGGCAAACGTCACGTATGGTAGAACGTCGTCCCAATTTTTATGATCCACGTCGATGTACATACTAAGCATATCAGCAATTGTCTCTTTGAGGCGTTCTGTTAAGCCGTTGGTTTGTGGGTGGTAGGAGGTAGTTTTTCGATGCGCTGTTCCACTCAACTCAAGCACTGACTCGAGGAGCATAGCCGTGAAAGCGGTACCTCTGTCTGTTATTATAATTCTAGGAGCACCATGCCTCAGAACGATATTTTCAATGAAAAATCGTGCCGCTTCTACTGCGGTTCCACTTGATAAAGCCTTTGTTTCTGCGTAGCGAGTAAGATAGTCCGTAGCGACAATTACCCACTTATTTCCAGTATGCGAAGTCGGAAATGGTCCAAGGAGATCCATTCCGATTTGTGCAAAAGGCATGGTGGGCACTTTAACTGGTTGCAACAATCCGGCTGGTTTTAAAGGTGGCGATTTTCGTCGTTGACAATCGAGGCACGTGCGGACGTAATGAGTTACAGTGCCTGGAAGCTTCGGCCAGTAATACTTTTTTTGGATTCTGGCCAATGTGCGTGTGTATCCGAGGTGGCCGGAGGTTGGCTCATTGTGGCAAGCGCTCAGGATCTCATCGCGAATGGATGTCGGGACGACAAGTAAGTGGGCATTTCCGCTGGGGGCAAAGTTCTTCTTATATAGGACACCACTGCGCAAGCAGAATGACGGAAGGCTCCTTGCAAATATCTTGGGAACGCTTGTAGACTGCCCGTTAAGGAAATTAATAAGAGGAAGCAACTCACTGTCTTCTTTCTGCTTAGACAAAATGGTGACCGTGTCGACCACTTCTAAAAGTGCCATGTCATCATCTTCTGAGACATCATCTTGCTTTATAGGCGACCTGGATAAGCAATCAGCATCAGAGTGCTGTCGTCCCGACTTATAGACGACCGTCATATCGAATTCTTGTAGGCGTAAGCTCCAGCGCACTAGCCGACCGGATGGGTCCTTCAAGTTGGTCAGCCAGCAAAGAGAGTGGTGGTCGCTGACTACGTGGAAGGGACGGCCGTAGAGGTATGAGCGAAACTTCAGAACTGCCCATACTACAGCAAGACATTCCTTTTCCGTTGTGGAATAATGGGACTCAGCACGGGAAAGCGTCCTACTTGCATATGCAATCACTCTCTCGGCTGAGTCTTGCCACTGGACGAGTACAGCGCCTAAACCTACGTTGCTGGCATCAGTGTGGATCATGGTTGGAGCGTCCTCGTCAAAGTGAGCAAGCACAGGGGGTGTCTGCAGGCGCTATCGTAGACCGTCAAATGCTGCTTGTTCCTCTTCGCCCCATAAAAATGGAACATCGTCTCTCGTTATGCGTGTTAAGGGCGACGCAATGTGCGAGAAATTGGCGATAAATCTGCGGTAGTAGGCGCAAAGGCCAAGAAAACGTCTTACGGCCTTCTTTTCTGTTGGTACCGGAAATTTTCGGACGGCGTCGATCTTGTCGGGGTCCGGACGAACACCTTCATGGCTCACCACATGTCCTAAGAATCGGAGTTTCTTGAAACCGAAATGAGATTTCTCAGGTTTCAGCGATAAGCCAGCGGACCGTATTGCTCGAAATACTAATAGCAGCCGTCTTAGATGTTCCTCGAATGTTGGTGAAAAAACAATGACGTCGTCGAGGTATACCAGACACATCTGCCACTTAAGGCCTGATAGGACGGTATCCATCAGTCTCTGAAATGTTGCTGGGGCTGAGCACAATCCGAAGGGCATGACTTTTAACTCGTAAAGCCCGTCAGGCGTAACAAAAGCAGTCTTTTCTCTGTCCCGCTCATCGACCTCGATTTGCCAATAACCGCTTTTCAGGTCCATCGACGAGAAGAAGCGTGCATGCCTCAGCCTGTCAAGTGAGTCGACCATACGCGGTAGTAGATATACGTCTTTCTTTGTCACGCGGTTCAGCTTGCGGTAGTCCACACAGAAGCGTAAGCTGCCGTCTTTCTTCTTAACTAGCACTACAGGTGATGCCCAAGGGCTTTTTGACGGCTGAATGATGTCATCATTGAGCATTTTCTGGACTTGTTCTTGGATTGCTTCGCGTTCTTTCGGTGTCACGCGGTATGGGTTTTGTCGAATTGGTCTTGCCGTCTCTTCCGTTATAATTCGGTGCTTTGTCAGTGGCGTTTGATTTACCCTAGAGGTCGACGAAAAACAATCTTCAAACTGGCCGAGAATATCTAGAAGACTCTGCCTCTGCGCTGGCGATAAATCTGTGCTCACGTCGATAGGCAGTGGTGTTGAAGCGGCCGGTGTCTCTGCCTGTTGTACAGTGAAGCACTCGCGGAATTCTACAATTTCTTCGAAGTATGCAACTGTGGTACCCTCTGCAATGTGTCGACGCTCGTTGCTGAAGTTTGTCAACAGGACCTCTGCTTGCCCAGACACTACACTGACGAGACTTCTGGTAATAGCGATTCCTCGAGAGAGTAAAAGCGTCGATATTTGTTCCGCGACACCTTCTCCACTATGCTGCGTGTTACACGTGACAGAGACGAGGCGGCATGACAACGGTGGCATGGTCACGTCGTCAATTACGCGCATAGCTTGCGCTGCAGCACTGCGCTATGGTCCGCTGAGAAGGTCAGTTAACCGTCCGGTATATTTATAATGGCACCGCACTCCCGCAGGAAATCCATACCCAAGATGGCCTGTTTACAACACTCAGCAAGAATAACGAAGGTTGCCACGAATGATGAATCCCCAATCTTGATTCGTGCGGTGCACTTTCCGGTAGGTGTCAGCAGCTGGCCTCCGGCTCCTCTAATTTGCGGCCCCGTCCATTCCATTTTTACCTTCTTGAGTTGCTCGGCCAGATTCGCACTCATTATTGAAAAGTCCGCACCAGTGTCGACCAGAGCGGTCACGTCGTGACCGTCAATTGAAAGTGTAATGTCGGCGGTGACAATCTCGTCTTTCGTCGGTTCATTCGAAATGTGCGGCACTTCATGCGGTGGTAATGGGGGATTTTCAAATCTTCGGCAATTCGCAAACTTCCCCCCTTAGGTCGCTGCTTTTAGTTTCCTCGGCGTGGACTGGGAGACCTTCCTCTCGCCATGTCCGTGGTGCTACCCCTATTAGATCGGGGAAAATAACCTGGGGAGGGCGAGCGTGACCGGAATCCAGGAGAAACGTCTCGCGGGATCGTCGCGCTCGTTTCAACCTTGCGTCTTCCGTCAAAATAGCGCCGAGGGGTAGTGGACGGAAATCCTTGATACCTTGATATGAGGATACCTTGATATGAAATCCTTGATATGAGGACAATACCGCACGATGTGGCCTGCTTCCCTACAATGGAAGCACAGGGGCCTGTAGTCAGGGGTACGCCATATGTCGGTTTTGCGGAGTGGGGGTCGCATCGGCGTCGACGTTTCCCTGTAGTACCAAGGCACTGTCGGCGGCTGTTGCTGGTGGTACTGTTGAGGTGGCGGCACGTTAGATCTAGGCTGTCGACGGAGAATATCTGCATATGTTGGCCTAACTATTTCAGTGTTCGGCTCGGGAAGTGAAAGCGCTTTGCCTTATTTCTTGGCGAACAACTTCTGTGACTGACGCAATCGCGCAGTCATTCGGTGTGGCAGCGAGCTTCTTCACCTATTCTTGTACAATTTCGCGTATCAGGTCACGCAAAGAACGCTCGTCAGGTGTCACGGTGGTCACGGCGGTTGCGCTGATTTGTCCGCTGTTGTTTGGACGGTCGTACTGGCAGTACCGTAGCTGTAGTGCGCGTTCTATGGCGGTCGCCTCCTTTGAAAATTCGTCGACGCTTGAAGTGGGTTCCGTACGAGACCAGCAAACAGCTGCTCTTTAACACCACGCATGAGGTGGCTGATCTTATTGTTCTCGGACATATCGGGATCGGCTCGATGAAAGAGACGAGCCATGTCCTCAACAAACATTGCAACAGACTCGTTGGGCTTTTGTATCCGTGATTCAAGGAGTCGTTGTGCCTGCTCCCGCCTTTCGGTGTTTGCAAAAGTGTCCAGGAACTTCCGCCGGAACTCGTCCCACGCTGACCACACGCGATTCATGAACCACGTTCGAGCCCCGTCTTGAAGAGGGAAATACACGTACCCCAACTTCTGTGCGGCGTTCCACCCGTTAACGTTGGCTGTGCGCTCGAACTCCTCAAGCCAGTCATCTGCGTCCTCATATGTGTTGCCATGAAAGTCCACAGGTGTTTTAGGGGTGAAAACAGTCACCTGTATCGTGCTTGGGCTCGTCATGGTGGGGCAACTGCTTCCCGGCGCAGTCATGTTTTCGCTCCAAGAACCAAACTCTGGGCTCAGGCCTAGCAGGCGGCGGCTGGCGCGGTGAACGGGTGTTTCGACGAGCGGAAGTCTTTGTGGACTAGATCCCGGGCTGTTGGAAGGTGTCCTGGACATGCACCCAGCTCCTCCACCAGTGTCACGACGCAGACACAGCAGGAGTTCGATATAGAAGAGCTCACTTTAATTAAAAATGAAAGGCGTTCGGAAAGAGGACCGGGCAAGTGCTTCGTCTTCTTCTCTGGCTGTGTGAGCTCTCCTCTGCAGGTTGAATGCGGCAATATATATATATATATATATATATATATACACACATATATATATATATTCTGGTGAATACTCTTTCACCTTTATGGTCCCTAGTCTTAAGCTGTTTGCCACACTGCTGAACAACAAAGCTTTTGTTCGCTATAGTGGCCCACACTGCAATTTTCATTACGCTTCTCTAGGTTTATAACCACCACGTTTCTTATTTATCAGCTTAAGTTAATGTTCAAAATTTTACTAAGCCTTTCAAAGGTAGCAATTAGCCTGCACGTTCGCCTGTGTAGCACCTTCGTGACTATAAAACACTTGGAAATGCCTTTAGCCATTAGGGCAAAGTAAAGACTAGTGTGAACATATTGTACACCCGCATACCAGCAAATCTCGGTAGATTAGCTGAATATTATGTCGCGTGTGTGTGTGTTTGTGTGTTTAGATGTAAGCAGAATGCGCGAACCTTCAATAGAAAATTTAGTCTCTGGCTTGAGTATATCTCCGAACAAGTACAAAAAATTTGGCATGGTGTTTTAACCCCGACAACCTCTTCCTCACTGTACCAATGTCTCTTTCTACCTTTTTCCTGCTCTCGCTCATCGTCCTAGCCTTCGCGTGTGCTTGACGGTCATGGAGGAGACAACAGCTCATTCACTGCCTTACGAAGGAAATCATATGAAGCAATGTTTTATTCAGTTTTGCACAGATTCGTGTCATGGCGTCGTGCATTCCTGATGTTCACAATATTGGCCATCACGGCGGCCTTGTAAAAAATACGGCGTTTTAATACAGCATGCCGGCGTTCGTGCCGCTATTCTGGCAGCCAGTGGGAAACGTCACTGCAACGCTATAATTGTGCGTGTGCAGCGTTGTGATGCAGCAGCGCCATTGCTTCGAGATAAAAAGAAAGAGCCCGAAGTAACAAATATGACAGACATATATTATTCAAATGAAAACACGTCTTTTGCATCTCCGGGGGAAAGCACTCGGAAGCACGTGTTACGCAAGCAGCGCTACCTATCACGTAGCGTCGTAGAACCACCCCTCCCTGAACTAAGGCAGACCAACGGCTCCCGTTCAGAAGCGTGCGTTCGTACTGGCATTGGAAGAAATAAAGCAGGCGTTGCCTGTGGGAAGGGTAGTCAAGATTACGAGGGAGGCACTCTCTCGCCTTTCAACGCGGGGAGTAAGGGGCTGGTAAGGGGACCATTGACAAAACTGCCCCTCAATGGCATCACCCTACCCAGCGAAGGGTGGCGTAAAATCAAGCTGGCGACATCCTCAAACATGCCTACACTAAAGAGCTCTGCAACAGATCTTGTTACTAGAATAGTGGTCTCTAGGATATTCGGGCATGTTTATACGTCAGTAGTGCAAAAAAATATAATGGAAAGGTATTCAATACCACAGTGCCCCATTTTCGGGCTCTGAAAGCACTGAAGTTTTTCCTGGTAACTATACCTTACGCGCACCAAGCCTGCCTCATGTAGCATCAGACTCGTCACCTGCCTTTTATTGCTATGAATAACTTTTCAGGTGTATACAGGTGAAAAATTTTTTCAGGTGTGTACATTTCATGCTTTCGTTGCGTTGACTATATGGATTTTTCGTTCGGTCACTTTTGCAGAATGGGAGGCCATATAAGTTTGACTACAACATCGCCGACCAGAAGGGCAACCAGCAGTATCAAATCGAGAGGGCAGACTCGCAAAACACGAAGACCGGCGCATATGGCTACAGAGATATCAACGGTGTCTTCCGTCACGTCAACTACATTGCAGACCAGTACGGCTTTCGCGCTGTTGTCAACACGAATGAGCCTGGTACAGCCCCTATAGACTCCGCCGATGCCATCTTCAACGCAGCTCCTATCAAAATTCTACCTGTCAAGGCGCCGCAGCATACTGTAGCTGCTCAAAACCTTTGGTACGCAGGTCTCACGAAAGAGTATGATGGACGCTACGGCCTCCGGAACGACGCAAGCACCACTTATAATGATCCCCAACAAAGACGACCTCAAGTTTATATCGACAACATTGGTTCTGAGGATGCACCTTTGAAATCAGAATATTACTATAATTAGCCATTGAGTAAGCCACTATAGGAATCCACCTCGGAAAGTCATGCGAAGAAAGGCATAGTTAGACGGAGAAGGAGTGAGAATAATGTAAAGCAGCGAAACAGGTTGAAGTTTTTAGAGCAGCTATGCACTTTAAGTCTATCGTATAGTAGAAATATGCCAAATATACATTGACGCGTAAGCGACATACTAGCGGTGTATTTCATCGCCATTTCCCAAGAGGTCATTTTGCTTCGTAACATCCCATTTTCGGCAGCTTGCGATAAACGAGACGCAGTTATTCTAATATAGATCATGGACTATAGATATTGGATAATAGCCTCATGGACTATGTTGTAACTAAATATGAGAAAATATGCCACGGCATTTCGTGCCTTGGCATGTAGTTTTAATATAGCTCCGGCTCGTATAGGGGACGTAAAAGACCACTTTCTGTTTGGAATAAAATAGCTTAGAAGAGATCTCTTTGAACAAACTATTATTACATCTGCAAATAGACTAGCATGATCTGCGAAGCGAGATGTGTCGAATGTTTATAGCCAGTGACGGGTACCCTTAAACATGCCTTTCATAATTCCGATAAGATGTGTTTTGCCATTTGTCTCAATCACGATAAATTTCTTGCTACCTGGAATACTTTCAACAACCATGTACAGTTGCCACTACATTTTCAAAACGCATTTACCCGCAATACACTCGCGTTCACTCTATTTTTGGCGCTAAACAATAGCACAAGATTACATCTGTACATTTTTTCATAAACATTCAAAGGTTGCTGGCGTGAAGAATGCTCCAGGATGCCCCGTCTTGGACGCCAGAGAGAATGTGCCCAGTTACATTCCTCTTAGCATAACTCATTTCATAGTGCCTGCACCACGTAAACATGAATAAATTTTTTTCGTCAAGTTCTGCCTCTCGGCACGCACATTGGCTCACGTGGTGCTCGTTTTCTAAAACTTTTATTAAAAGGGTTCCTAAATACGACATATGGGGTATGTACGTGCTCCTAAATCTGATCCTCTCGAAGCTTCTTAATGTAACTTTCGGCTGAAATTGCGGCTGGTAAAAAGAAAGTCGAATTACACAAATTCACATTGGTATTGATTGTGGCACACCGTCACTAATGATTTGATGGTGGTGCATCGTCAATACCCTCACTTGGCTGGTCTGTTTTCACAAAGTTTTTGTCTTAGCTAAGCTCTCACACTCACCTAGTAAATCAGTTGTCGCATGCTTATCCCGGCACTCAACTGCTGCGTGTGATATATTCCGCACATTTCGACTTTGAAATAACTTTTGCTCGGAAGAAATGTTGTATTGGAAAGGCAGAGCAAATGCACTTCAATAGTATTTGTAAACGTTGCACAATGAACAAATGAAATATGCAGTGGTGTAGTTCCATCTATTGTTCAATTGTTTTTCAGACACCGTCAATTGAGGGACGCTGGCCATTGGGTCATCACCTTCCTGCTGAGTTCTCGCACTACTAAAGACGTGTTGTTGGAGCGTAAGATCTTTGGCGGTCCTCATATAGCGAGAACACGCACAGCAATTTTCGTGCACAGTTATCAGGAAAAGTTATTATCTTGTCAAATAAGAAACTGAAACGTCTTAGGATAAACTCCACTCATAAATTTCATAGACTGAGCAGTAGCAGTTTATAAGTGGGCAAAATATAACTAACCGCGCCATCGCATCTTGCAGATTCGAGCACCGAAAACACCGTGTCACAGTCACAATTGAAAACGTCATTCTTGATGGTTGCGCTTAGGTTTATCGACATGAGCGTGAAAAAAATGCCCCCAGCTACCCGAAGGGAATCGTGAAGAAATGCGAATGCATCGCGTAGCATCCATAACGACATTTCGCACATGAGAACCCAACATTAGAAGAATAAGGCTTTTATTTTTTTCTTACACTATGTTGCCAATGGCACTGTTCACCGTGCGTGGCATTTTTCTGTTGCGAGAATCATGGTATGCGTTTCCAGCTCTGGTAGCTATCGTGCACGGTTAAAAATACCATAAAGTGAACAAAACGAACAGGGTTCCCGGATTGGCTTCGGCGTTTCAGGGCGGCATCTCAAGCACAAATTTCTAGATGTTCATGAGAGACATCAAGCCAGCGAATGGCAGAGAGTGATGCTGTGGTGGACAAGAAAGTGGGGTGCAGGGAGGAGAGAAAGCGAATGGCGAGTGAAGGAGCAGAAAAGCACTGCACCTACTCACTCCTACACTTCATCGCACCACATGCTGCGGGTTGCTAGCGACGAGGATAAGCCCGTGCGCCTGCAGCTATAGCTATGGGAGGGGGAATGAGAGCATACAGATAACACCGGTCAGCGCACGGACACCGCCGCGGATAATGCCGGATGCCCCACATAGCGCGACAAAGAAATGCATTCGCGATTAAGAAATTCACAGATTTACCGCGAGGGCGAAGCATAAAATGCAATAGCAACTAATTGTAAAGTCATGTGAAGAGTGACAATAATATCGAAACGTGCCAAGCGTTCACAATGCCAACAAGTCTCTCAGTTTTTACTTCGCTGTGTGTGTCTGAAAACACGCCATTTTTGAAAACGGAGGCTGTGCAGTGAGTGCAGTGAACTTCGTGCACCCGGTAACTACAACAGAATTGTTCCGGTGAAAGCCCAGGACGTGCGATTCTTCCCAATTTGAGATAACGGTGCACACGCGTGAGCGTTCATCTCCCTCCTCTGTCCGCTAGGCAAAATATGTGTTGGAGAAGACAGCACATGCCTCCGCGTCGCGACGATCTGGCGACGCGCGCTCATTGCTCCATCTCGCTGGTAATGCGGAAAACACGATAGTTCCCCGAAATGGGGGTCACCAGAAATAGGTGGTAGATATATACAGCTTGCCGTTTCAACCTCGCAAAGCAATTATATCGGACATTCGATTGCATGCGCTGGAGTCTTCTTCGTTTTCATGCGCACACTCACACACACACACACACACACACACATATATATATATATAGATATATATAGATATATATATATATATACATATATATAGATATTGTAATGAATTAATGAATCTGAATAACGGACGCTCTGCTGGCAATGAAGAAGACGACGATGATCGGTGGCTGCAGTAGTAGCTCGCGCACGCCGCTCGCCATTAGCCAGACCTGCCTGATAAAGCGTATTTCGCCAAGCTGCGTCTGAACCTTTTTCGACGTACAACACCTCTATTTTATGTGGTGGAGGAGCCGGGGTTCCCATCAACCTGGAACTTCGCAATCGGACGCTACCCTCACCGTTCACCATGACTGCTCCTGGCCTTTCTCAAGCTGCCTTACCAACGACAGTCTACTGTACTGGCGTACCTCGGCAACGCGACCCACTTATTTTTCGCGGCAATGACGAACAAGACGTCAAGAACTGGCTCGTCGAGTACGAAATCGTAAGTGCTTCCAACAAGTGGAATGCCTGCGACCAGCTCACAAACGTGCGCTTTTACCTCGCTAATGTGGCCTGCCTCTGGTTCAAGAACCAGAAGGCGAAATCACCAACTGGTCCGCCTTCAAGACCACCATCGCCACGGTCTTCGGTCGTCCCGCTGTGCGCCGGCTTCGCGCGGAACAGCGTCTCCGTAGTCGAGTCCGGCGCAGAGACGAGACCTTTACAAGTTACATTGAAGATGTCTTGTCTCTTTGCAAGCGCGTCGATGAATCTCTAACCGAACGCGACAAACTCAAGCACATCATCAAAGGAGTTGAAGACGATACCTTCCAGATGCTCGTCGCTAGGAATCCACAGAACGTCACCGATGTTGTCCAGCTCTGTCAGGAGTACGACGAGTTGCGTAAGCTGCGTGTCTCGACGCGCAGGGCCGCTGAAGATACGGCTGAAGTTTTCGCCCTTGTGCACGACGTCGCTGCTGATCACACCGTCTTACTGCCCAACATCAAACAATTCATTCGTGAAGAAGTTGCGCGTCAGCTTTCTCTTGTGGCCGAAGCATCCGCGCCAGTGACCTCGTTAGACCCACGTTTACGTCAGGTCATTGAGACACAGGTCACGCAGGCACTGCCTCCATCACCACCCGTCCCTACGCCGTTGACTTACGCTGCCGTCGTTGCTAGACCCCTAGCCCCACCTGTCTCTGGCGTATACCGGGGCACCGGGTCCTCCTACCCTACGACACTGCCTACATACACGGCACCTCATCCCGTTTCGCCACCTGCACCTTCTGTCGTTAACCCATGGCACACCTCGGATAATCGACCCATCTGTTTCGCATGCGGTTTCGTGGGACATATAGCACGCTACTGTCGCCGTCGCAACTTCCAGCCTCCAGACCATGGGAATTCTGCAAATTATCAAGCTGCCCAGAATCTCCAGCGACCATCTTCTCCTATCACCGACTCATTGTCCCCACGATGCCCTGTCGATTCTCGCCGGTCATTACCACCCCTTCGCCGATCTGTCTTCCCGATGCTTCGGCGCACGAGCCCCGCTCGAGAAGAAAACTGACAGCCGCAGTTCCGGAGGCAAGAACTGCGTCGTCATCAAACTTTCTAAGACCTTCTCTTTGTCCGACCAACAAAATTGATGCGCTAGTAGAAGGTGTTGCTGTACGTGCACTTGTCCACACAGGCGCCGTCGTTTCTGTAATTAGGTAAAAACTATGTCGCAATTTGAGAAAAGTTACAACGCCGCTTACGAATCTTGCTCTGCGTACAGCCACCTCCCATTTCATCGCGCCGACAGCTCAGTGCACAGCACGCGTTTTTCATCAAGATGTTTGGTACGCCGTCAACTTTGTTGTTCTCCCACGTTCATCTTACGACGTCATACTAGGATGGGATTTTGTTTCTACCCATCAGGCCCTCGTCGACTGCGCTCGTGCTGAACTCACGTCGACAAATCCGTGGCTTGATATCGACCACCAAAGTCCCTCGAAAGTGTTTGCCGCAGCGGACGTCTACATCGCGCCGTTGTCCGCCGTCCTAGTGCCTGTGTTTTCCCCTGCTGCGACTAACTCGACGCTCCTGTTCCAACCAATTATAGCTAGTGTGCAACACCAAACCATCGTCCTCCCGTTTGCCGTCATCAACTTTTCCAATGGTTCGGCGGTACTTTATGCGTGCAACGTTTCTGCTTGCCCATACATCCTGCTACGCGGCGAGTGTCTGGGGAGCCTCGGGACCTTAAATTGCATTTTCGAAGACCCGATCTATCCAGACAAGCCATTTTTACCGACTTGTGCCATTACACCCGCAGCTGACGCTAATGAACCTATGGATGTATTCCGCAAGTCCATTGATTGCAACCTCACGCCTGGGCAGAAGGAACAGCAGATCAAGCTCCTACAGCGTTTTCGGGCCTCGTTTGACCACAATCAGCCTTCTTTAGGTCGAGCGTCATCTGTTGTTCATCGTATAGATACCGGTCAAGAGACGCCATTACGGCAGCGTCCATAACGTGTGTCAACTACCGAACGCTGTGCCATTAATGAACAGGTTGACGACATGCTGACACATGGTATAATCGAACCGTCAAGCAGTAGTCCCTGGGCCTCTCCAGTTGTGTTGGTGAAGAAGAAGGACGGATCCATCAGGTTTTGCGTGGACTACCGACGTCTCAACCGCATCACGCGCAAGGATGTCTATCCGCTGCCACGCATTGACGATGCCTTGGACTGCCTACAGGGAGCCAAACTTTTCTCTTCTTTAGATCTGCGCTCTGGATACTGGCAGGTACCCATGTCAGAGGCCGATCACGAGAAAACAGCTTTCATCACGCCCGACGGGCTTTACGAATTCACAGTCATGCTCTTCGGCCTCTGCAACGCGCCAGCTACTTTCGAGCGATTGATGGACTCTATCCTTCGAGGCCTCAAACGGAACGCTTGCCTTTGTTATTTAAATGACATTGTCGTCTTTTCAACTGATTTCGCAACCCATTTAACCCACCTTGAGAAAGTCCTCGCGTGTTTTTCTGCCGCGGGGCTGCGACTGAATCTGAAGAAGTGCCATTTCGCCGCTCGAAAGCTTACGATCCTTGGCCACGTGGTTTCAAAAGATGGCATTCATCCTGACCCTGCCAACCTTACAGCCGTTCCAGCGTTTCCCAAACCAACCACCATGAAAGAGCTCCGAAGCTTCATAGGCCTGTGCTCTTACTTCTTGCGCTTCGTTCGCAATTTCATCGCTCCTTTGACCAAGCTCCTCGCCGGCTCTAGAGACCTTTCAGCCTGGTCTGCCACCTGTGACGATTCCTTCAATGAACTGCGCCGCCTCTTCACGCCGCCGCCTATTCTGTGACTCTACGAGTCATCGGCATCCACAGAGAACCACACCGACGGTAGTGGTGTCGGGCTAGGCGCTATTCTTACACAGAAGAAAGACGGCTTCCAAGAGTACGTGGTTGCCTACGCAAGCCGAACTCTTAGCAAAGCCGAAATCAACTATTCCGTCACTGAAAAGGAATGCCTGGCCATTATTTGGGCGATACAGAAATTTTGACCTTACTTGTACGGACGCCCTTTTGACGTTGTGACTGACCACCACGCCCTCTGCTGGTTGTCGTCACTGAAAGATTCAAGCGGTCGCCTCGTCCGATGGGCATTACGCCTCCAAGAATATAATATTCGCGTGGTCTATCGCTCCGGCCGGAAAAATTCGGACGCAGACGTCCTATCCCGTTCGCCCCTACCCCCTGACCCGGACTGCTGCGAAAGTCTAACCTGTGATGCCACTGCTGTCACCATCGCCGACATGCCATCTGAGCAACGCAAGGACCCGTGGGTTGCTTCCATTCTAGACATCCTGGCTGGGCGGACGGTTTTACCCCCTTCTCGAACGTTGCGTCGGCAAGTCGAGCACTTCGCCACTCGCGACGACGTGCTGTACCGACGCAACTACGCACCCGGCGGACGTCAGTGGCTACTCGTGATTCCACGTCATCTGCGATCCGAAATTTGTTCCACGTTTGATGACGACCCCCAATGTGAACACGCAGGTTTCCTGAAGACTTATTCTCGCATACGTCTTCGATATTACTGGCGTGGCATGTACCATTTTATACGACAATGCGTTCAGGTCTGCTCGACATGCCTGAGACGAAAAACTCCCTCTTATCAAGCCTTATTACCCTTACCATGCCCATCCCGACCATTCGACCGCGTCGGCATCGATATCTATGGTCCCCTTCCCAACACTGCTGACGGTAACCGCTGGATCATAGTTGCCGTCGACCATCTCACGTGGTATGCCAAAACTTCATCCCTTCCCTCGTGTACAGCAAAAGACGTTGCGACCTTCGTACTTCACAACATCGTATTACGTCATGGAGCACCTCGGGAGTCACTGAGCGATCGTGGTCGCGTATTCTTGTCAGACGTCATCACAGCATTGTTGCGTGAGTGCCACGTCGTTCACCGCACTACAAGCGCCTATCATCCCCAGACCAATGGAATGACAGAGCGCTTCAACCGCACCCTTGGTGACATGCTGTCTATGTATATCTCGTCAGACCACTCCAATGGGGACCGAGTGCTCCCGTTTATCACTTTCGCCTATAATACCGCCATTCGAAGCACTACTGGATTCTCTCCTTTTTTCCTCCTTTACAAACGCGAACCTTCTAGCACTATGGACACCATTCTTTCGTACAAACCTGACTCCTCAGAGTCCACGACTTTGTCTCAAGCCGCTACATACGCTGAAGAATGTCGCCAACTTGCAAGATCATTCACAACGCAAAACCAAGGACGCCAAAAGCACCTCTATGACGCATCAAGTAACACTACTTCCTACGATCCAGGTTCACTCGTGTGTCTGCGTGTCCCTTCTGCTACACCTGGCCTTTCTACCAAGTTTGCTTCCAGGTATCACGGCCCATATCGTGTGCTACAAAAAACGTCACCAGTGAATTACCTCATTGAGCCGCTGCAACCTTCTTCTGACCAACGTCGTCGTGGCCAGGAAATTGTCCACGTCTCGAGACTTAAGCCCTGCTACGACCCTCTCGTGTTTACTTGTCCATAGGTCGCCAGGATGGCTCCTTATTTTGCGGGGAGTAATTGTAATGAATTAATAAATCTGAATAACGGACGCTCTGCTGGCAATGAAGAAGACGACGATGATCGGTGGCTGCAGTAGTAGCTCGCGCACGCCGCTCGCCATTAGCCAGACCTGCCTAATAAAGCATATTTTGCCAAGCTGCGTCTGAACCTTTTTCGACGTACAACACCTCTATTGTAATATATTTATATATATAGGTATGGGATATGGCCCAACGGGAGTGTTGTCAACCAAGATAAATATGTTTATTTTCAAACAGTTTCGGGAGGGGTCCTCCCTTCATCAGGGGATGAGTCATCAGGGGATAACTCATCCCCTGATGAAGGCAGGAGCCCTCCCGAAACTGTTGGGAAATAAATATATTTATCCTTGTTGACAACGCTCCTGTTGGGCCATATCCTATACCTTCACGAAGACTAACTGGCCCATTGAATTATTACTCCCACTATATATATATATATATATATATATATATATATATATATATACGGTGAATGACGCCGATGCCTGGGGCAACATCCAGCTGTAGGTGCCCCTTTATATTGCTATAACAATAGAAGTTTTGCAACGTCGGCGTAATGTCTTTCAAGCGGGAGCTTTGATTTCAAACTCGAGAGCAGCGGGGATAACGCGCGCAATAGTGCACTGGCGAGATGAGCATATGGGAACAAATTTAACAGACGCGTGTCAAAGCTTAGGCGTGGTAGAAACGTGGCAAAAACGAACCAGCAGCTGTGGGTGTCAAGTGGATTTTAAGATGAGCAGCTTCCCCAAACGGGCTTGCGGAAAATATGAAAAGAAAAAGTTAATGGGGGAGTTTATCATCAACAAAACTGTGGACAGCTGTGTTAGCGAACATTTCACTTACATTTCCCATGAAGAGATGACATTCTTGGAGGGCGATCTATGAGCAATCTTTTAAGCGTATAGACATTCTCAAGGTTGCCTGCGTTGTACGCCAAGAAACTCATTTACCAGCTCCTAAAGTTGAAACTGAAAGCACGTTTCCAAATTCTCCTCAAGGGTAAAAATAATCTCTCTTTTATTTTTAACATATAAGAAACAGGCGAAAAGTAAGAATAAACTATTATATAATTAAAAACTGAAAAAACCACAACTGTTATTTGAGACAAGGTAGGAGCGTAGCCAGAACTGTTATTTGAGACCAGGTAGGAACGTAGGCCTAGCCAGCGAAAGCAGCGACAACGTTCGGGCCGAGCGTCTCGTGCTTAGCACTGAAGATGTGTTTGCTGAGTTATGCATGACTCACTACTTCTTCATTACAATTAAAATTTTTAAATATAAATTTTAAATAGCTCAAGAGAACATTGATTTGATTATGGTTAGGAAACTAAGAAAAGGAAACTGCGGAAAATCAGAGGGCCATTTTCTAAATCTCTAGTTGTCCATCGACGCTAATAAGGTACATCAGTGGACGAAACCAATGTCATCAAGAGCTTGTATTTGCAAACAGTGAAAGCGTCTATAAGCTTTTATTTAGGAAGTGTTGGCGTTTTTTATAGTGACCAAATTTCTGTTGTCGTGAGAATATGTTGTTTTCCGATATAATTCTGGCAGTCATTAACAAAGGGGGAATGACAGGGCACATTTTAAGCGTTTTTTTAAGAGAGCTAAATTCACCTTGAGTGAAAATGCAAAAATATGCACTTTTTTTTACTGACAAAATGGTAGTTTTTGCTCGCACTTTTTTCCAATATGCTTCTCCCACCTAAATACCACTAATCTTTACCTAAAATCTATAAAGTCATAACCTATAGTGTAAATACCACCTGATATGTAGGGTTTAACGTCTCAAAACCACCATATGATTATGAGAGACGCCGTAGTGGAGGGCTCCGGAAATTTCGACCACCTGGGGTTCTTTAACGTGCACCCAAATCTGAGCACATGGGCCTACAACATTTCCGCCTCCATCGGAAATGCAGCCGCCGCAGCCAGGATTCGAACCGGCGACCTGCGGGTCAGCAGCCAAGTACGTTAGCCACTAGACCACCGCGGCGAGGCAGTCTAAATACCACCTAAAATCTAAATTACCCAATATCATCAGTATTGAGGAGTAAAGTTTGTATTTGGCGCATATAGAGTAGAGCATTTGACTTGGGCATAAATTACCTCATATAATAGGTGCGAAGCATTTCAAATCGAGGGTATAGCAATATTTCTTGACAGAATTGACATCAACTTTGTGCTTCTGTCGGCGCCGCGCTTCGTCGCATCGGTGTAATGGTGATTACCAGCCTTGAAGATAGAATGGTCCTGCCTGTCAAAACGCGCACTATATTGGACACTTGTTAGTGCTCTGTTTGCTTCGCATCTATTGAAAGCATTAAAAAGCCTTCCAGTTTGTTTTATGTCATGACATCTCGAACCATTTCTTCTCTAAAGAATAGACAGGTGGCCAGTATCTTCATTTAAAGTGTGTTTCAATTCAAATATGCCTTGTTGGAGCGAATGGTTGACATCATATTGTGGCGCTAAACACGAAAATAATCCCTAAGAGGCCAGAAGAAGTATAAAAATCAGCCTCTTGCTCTTTCTAATCGACTTTTGGCACTGAAAGTTTTCTCGTTCAGTGAGTGCCACTTTGACGTAAAAAAATTAGTTGTGAAAACATGAACGCAATACCAAAGCAACTAGCACACAAATGAAACAATTTGCTACAAACCATGTTGTCTCTTTTTCTTACGATTGTTGAAGCAGTGCGGGTTTACTGATTGTCGCTCGGTTTGATACAGTTGGAATATTTGGCTCGTTATTATTTATTAGATAGGGCATTTTTGTGTTCATGGAAGAATTACCTATTGCCCCCTTTTGATTACAACTGTTCTCTAAATTGGAGATATTTAGGTGTTTACATCATTGTGAAATTTAGCCTAGTTTCAGTTTCTGCGTTAGGCTCTTTCTGAAAAAAAAGAAAAACTCTTCTTTAGTATACGTGTTTTTTTCACGTGCCTTAAGAATGTGCTTGCAAGCGGCTATGCATCTTCAAACCTGTGGCTTACAAAAAAAAGGACACAGACAGAACAAGGAACCACGGAACTATGCGTTTGTTTCTATCAGAACGTTTTGTAGACAGAGGTGGCTTATACACTTTTATCACGTTTATCAGTGCGTGCTAGCGCCTAGATTCTAGACTGGGACAACATAGCAATGACAAATATAATAATAACTAAGGGCTAAAGCAGAATGAATGAATGACTTGAACTGGTATACACTGACACATGCGGAGCCACATCACTAAGAGCAGCATCACTGCATCCCTACTACAGAGTAAATAAAAACTGAGGGATATTGAATGCGAAGCTTTTCAAAACGTACTGTAAACAACTTTGGTATCTATCTATCTATCTATCTATCAAGACCTTTACGTCTGGTGCCTTCGTGAACACCCCTTTAACTTGGCGTGATCGAAAATTAACACGTGAGGGTAAGGTGGCACGATGAAATTGACGCGCGGGTCAAGAGTTAATATAGTAAAGAACAGGAAGTACTCCGGCACCCAGCCAGCAGCACGTAATACAAGAAGATTACAATGCTGAGCCATTGATCAGCTCTCAATTTTTACTAGCCAATCTAGCATTTATTTTCAACTATTATACTGTAATTAATTGACCTTCGGAAAAAATATATGTACAAATTTCACCACAGTTATTCAACAAATTCTACTATTTCTTTCTTTCACTTTTTTACATTGTGCCAAAATAGTCCCACTAAGTGAAGAAAAGTAATCTTATTTCCCTAGCCTTGATAATCTTGAGGTATTGACTTACATTAACCACCGCTTTCTTGGCCCGTCCTCATTAGTCAGTGAGAGCCATGAAGAAGGATCAAGCGAGCAAGCAAGTATCGATCGTGCAGCAGAAGCTGGAGCTTGGGAACTTTGGCTGGCGCATCGCCTGACCCTGAATAACAACAACTTTTCCGCTAAATACATATCTTTTATATTTGGTGGAGCCGTGCTAACTGCCGTCTCCTATACCTTTTCACTACGATCCTGAAAATCCCTTCTGGATGCTTACCTTCGGCTATGCCAGACGCCGATCAGGAGACGCTTACATCCCCTCCGGCGACCTGTCCAGGCAGTGTTCCTCAGCGGGAGCCTCTATTCTTGCTTTGACCCTGCTTTGTAAGAAGCGCCTTGACCGCGTCAAGACGACCAGTTTTACAAGAAGTATATTCATCCCCGCTGAGATGCCTTCTACTTCCGTCTGTGAACTGACTGTGGTCTGTGCGCCTGACCCCACGTCAGCGGACATATTTCAGCCTTTTATTGTTGAAAACATCTCAGCGTTCACAGCTCCTCACCATCCTTCAGTGCTACCGCCATTCTTTCGTTGTTGCCCCGCCGCGGTGGTCTAGCGGCCAAGGTACTCGGCTGCTGACCCGCAGGGCGCGGGATCGAATTCCGGCTGTGGCGGCTGCATTTCCGATGCAGCCAGAATTGTAGTAGGCCTGTGTGCTCAGATTTGGGTGCACGTTAAAGAACCCTAGGTGGTCGAAATTTCTGGAGCCCTCTACAACGGCGTCTCTCATACTCATGTGGTGCTTTTGGGACGTTAAACCCCACAAATAAATCAATCAAATCATTCTTTTGTTGTTTAACAAACATCTCTCGGACGTACTATAGCAGTAGAACACCACATAGACACAGCGTCTCACTCACCGCAGCGACAATGATCATGTCGCGTGTCCACTACAGAACTGTAGTGGATACGCGAATGGTTGATGAAATAGACGTCATGCTTCTCAGAGGCGTTATCCGACATTTATAGAGCCCATGGGCGTCTCCTGTGGTCCTCGTCAAAAAGAAAGGCAGTTGTATTCGTTTGTGTGTCAATTTAAAATTGAACAATATCATGCTGGAGAATGTCTCTTCACTGCCGCGTATTGACGATGCTTTGGACTGTTTGCAGGGTGCCCAGTTCTTTTCCTCGTTAGACTTGCGGTCAGGGTATTGCCAAGTGCTGATGGCGGAAGCCGATCACCTCAAAAGTGCTTTTATCCGCCAAACGGCTCATATGAATTGACTGTCATGCTTTTCGGAATTGCGACGCACCTGCAACGTTCGAACGAATGATGTAGGACATTCTATGTGGCCTCAAATAGAAGGTCTGCTTGTGGTAACTCGATGATATTGTGTTCTTCACGCTTAACTTCGACACACCCTTACGTCACCTTCAGCACGACCTTACTTGCTTGACCAAAGTTAGTTTGCAAACAAACTTTTAAAAAAGTCAATTTGCCATGCGTCAACTGATCATTTTGGGCCATTTGTTTCCAAGGAAGGAGTACTCTCGGATATTGAGCAACTGTGAGCTGTTACGGTGTTTCGTAAACCTGCCACCATCAAAGAACTTCGGAGTTTTATTGGCTTCGGTTCGTAATTTTGGTGATTCGTCCTAAACTCTGCGTCTATTATATCGCCCCTCACTACCCTTCTCGGCAACCGTAAAGACCTCTCATTATGGTACCCTGCCTGCGACTAGGCTTCCGCCACTTTGCGACGGCTTCTCACGACGCCGCGAATTATACGCCATTTCAATCCTCAAGCTCCCACTGAAATCCACACCGACGCCAGTGGTGTAGGTCTGGGTGTTGTGCTCGCACAGCATAAACCATAGCATACAAAATACGTCGGGTCATGCGCTAGTCGCACGCTCACCAAAGCAGAGAGGAACTACAGCGTCACGAAAACGGCGTGTTTGGCCATTGTGTGGGCACTTTGGAAGTTTCGCCCATATCTATGGGGCGGTATATTTGACGTCGTGACCGACCACCATGTGCTGCGCTGGCTTTTAACTTTGAAAGACCCATGTGGCAACCTCGCTCGCTGGGCATTAAAAATTCAATATTATGACGCAGACGTGGCTTATCGTTAAGAACAAATGCATGCCGACGCCGAAACCCTTTCCCCTTTTCTCAGAACGCCACAGCTGACTCTGCTTTTGATCCCACATTGTCTTCTCTCTACTTTGCACGATTGCTATCGAACAACGCAATGACACGAGGGGCTCTTTCTCTTCTCAATCACCTTTTAGGCACTTCTGAAGTCCCAAAGACGCGAATGTTCCGGCGCCAAGTTCCACACTTGTCGATACGTTACGCGCTTCTCTATTGATGCAATTACGCAGCAGAGGGACGAAAGTGGCTGCTCGGCGTTCCGCAAGTCCTGTGGTCACACATCTATTCCAATTTCCACGCTGACCCAAAATGTGGCTACGCAGGAGTCTTAAAGACTTACGGAAGGGTTAGACATCGTTTACTACTGGCGTGGTATGTATATCTTTGTCTGCAACTTCGTCCACTCTTGTGCCGAATGTCAGCGCTGAAAATCTTCACCGCATGCCTCTGCCGGTGCACTGCGACATTTACTATGGCTTTCCCGGCCCTTAGAGTGGGTCGGTATAGAACTTTATGAGCCCTTTTCATTGACTCCGACTGGCAACGGGTGGAGAAGAGTTGCTATCGACCACTTAACGCGCAATGCTGAGAACACTGCTCTTCAAACAACTACCGCACAGGAAGTCACCACCTTCATACTACGTCGTTTCGTGCTGTGTCAAGGAGGCCCTCAAGAACTCCTCCTGGACTCTGGCTGCACCTTCTTGTCTGAAGTCATTGAACAATTGCTCACTGAGTGTACTATTGTACATTGCACATGTACCACTTAACACCCTCAAATCAATAGGGCTACCGAGCGTTTTAATTGTACTCTCGGTGATATGCTCTCTATGTACGCGAAGCCTGACCATTCGAACTGCGACTTACTTCTCCCACTCAATACATACGCCTATAATACGACAACACAAGAAACACCAAGTTTCTCCCCTTTTTACCTCCTTTACTGGCTGTCACCTCTCCCATACCATTGACACATTTTTGCCCTATCGACCGTACGCGTCCGAGTGTCTGCCAATGTTGGACGCTGCCAGACACGCAGAAGAATGTCGCCAGTTAGTTTATCGCTTTACGTCCGATGGCCCAAACGACTGAACAGCAATCCATGGTGCCAGACCACAACGGCTGTTTTTTTTTCCGGGAGCCTTGTGTGGCTGTCAGTGCCGCATTGCATATCTGGGCTCTCTTCCAAACACCTGCCTAGGTACGCTGGACCATATCATATTCTGAAACATACTTCCACAGTAAATTACCTCATTGGTCCTCTTTCGCCGTCATCAGAGTAGCGACAACATAACCGCGAGGTTGTACACGTTCTGAGACTCGAGTCACTCCATATTTCAACGCCACCTGCAGACGACTAAGTCTCCAGAATGGCTCCTTTTTTCTGCGAGGCTATTGTAAAGAAGAGGAAGCACTCCGGTGCAGAAGAAGCAGCATCGTCCGTGCAGAAGAGGCTCGAGCTCGTGAACTGTGACTGGTGCATCGCCTGAGCCTGAGTAACAACAAGCTTTCTACCCAAAAAATCTCCTTTCTAATAATATTACAGTCCCGTCACCTACGTCGTCAAACACTTTCCGCCACAGAGTGGCACTTACAAGTTCGCGGGTATGTGCCACTGGTAAACGGGTGTGTGCCGAATGTAAATGAACTTTAGCATCTAACCAGGGACGACGAGAACACACATGAGAAATTTCAATGCGCGTGCGTGAATAAAAACCTGACATCGACAGCATTGGCCAGGCGAACGCAAAAAAAATTATCAAGGTCCCAGCAGGAAATAAACGCAAGCATTCTGCGTGGTATTTAAGTACTCTACCACCAAGCTGTTCAAAAAGACCCTAACCCCAATGTTTGTTCAAAGTAAGTTGTGGTTGCAGTGCTGCCAAATATGGTTTCATAATCCCTACATATGTACTCTTTTGATTCCGCTGTCCCGTTGGATTAACGCCAACTGTAGTTGAGCGCCATGCGCTGGAGTTAATTTATGTAGCAGTGTCCAGTGCTGACGTATGCATGTGGGAAGTATTGGCCGGATAGTGCACCAGGATGGCCAATCCTTTTCTAGTGACGGAGTGCGTTACCGCCGTTAGTCACAGGTGAGGTGGTATCCCAGGCCTCTGGCTTCAATTTAATCATCACATGGGTGCTTTTTTGAAATCCAATTAGAAAGTCCGTGGCACCAGGATTCAAACCACGCAGCTCTTGCACGCGACACTGATACTCTAACGACTAGTCCAATGTTACCTACTTGCTGCTGAAAGATGGAGGACGGAGTGTGTTAGAAAAAATTGGCTGCGTATCACCATGGTACGCTAATTATGTCGTTGAAAGATGGTAGTCTTGCGTCGGGAGAGACTGAACAGAAAGTTTATTTGGTGTTCTACGCAAGAAAGTCGGTGAATGTTATTCTGGAGGTTTTTTTTTTATGACATGGCAATTTGCGCCCGCCAGTCATTAGAGAACTGCCGCGTATGCATGACATTTTGCATTGATCGAACAGCAAGCCAGGCCTCGAATGCAGATTAAGATATGGGCTACATTTTGATCATTCAGATGATCGCGTTATAACCACAGAACATAGTTATGCATCATTATTTTGACAACCCACGATGTAGCTGGTTCGACGCAGTCACCTGCTCGGCTGCGGCCATACGTTTTGTAAAAAGATCGACGCTCGCGAATGTAAACGAACTCCTTTAACCTTGGCATGAAAGAAAAAAATGGCAAATATTTTGTATAAGATTAAAATGCAAGCTTGCGCTACTTACCGGCAAAGATGCGATGTACAGCTGATCCTCTTGTTGAGATTGACATCGCGCCCACACAACAACGCCGTCCGTCTTCTTCGCGTCATAAACGTGTCTTCCATCGCAAAACTACTCGCTTTCAGCAGCACAGATGGACAAAAAACACTTCCCAGCGCAACACAGGTTTGAAGCCGGGAATATATATTGTGGAAATTTTTCGGTGCCCGAAACTATATCCAGTCAGCTGCATTCAAATACGCCGTCTCAGCACAACGTGCCGCTCCTAGGCCGACTCGTCATTTCAAATTTCTGCCGCACGTTAGCACTAGTAGCACGGCTCTCAAGCGCCGCATGTGACGGGGCAGAGCCAATTACACCACACAGGTTTATGAACTCAACTCGAGGGGTAGTATTGGGCGCCGATCTGCTTGACCTGACAGAAGCTGAACTTCTGAAATGACGGAGGAGCCAGAACGTAACCAACGTACAGCGGATGAAGATAAGAACAGAGAATAAGGATATACCAACTGAAGACTTATTATTGATTCTCGCTTCGAGCGATCTGCCGGAACCATTCAAACTGGGTATACAAAGACTTTCGTGAGGTCATATACTCCCAACCCCTGCCGTTGCTTTCAATGTCAGAGATATCACCACGGCTCGCAAAGCTGTCGTGGTCGGCAAATTTCTGCTCTATGTGGAGTCTAGGGCCACGTGTAGGAGAAATGAAAAGAAGCGGCACACTGTGCGCTATGTGGTGGAAATCATGCCGGACACTCTAGGCCCTAATCATTTCGAAAAAGAAAAAGAAATCGTCCTAATAAAGGTAAAAAAACATCACACTTAAAGAAGCAAGAAGAAAAGTCTCGCCATTTTATGGCCCCAGATATGCTGATGCGGCGCGTGAACGCAACGTCGTCGCAGCAGCCCTCGCCACTCCTTCAGTCTGTGCAAAGAGAGCCGTCGTCTGCGGCCCCTGCGGCCAGGGCGGCAGTAGTTCTGTCTGCTCCGCCTTCGAGCGAAATGAGAAGGGCCACTCCAGGGCCTTCAGGCCTCAAGGCCTCACCTCACCAGGTAAGGCCTAAACTTCGCACAACCAGCTCGCATATGCCGGCGTCCAGTGCCTCCAAGAAGGCAAAGTATACGGTGGCAACCCTTGTGCTGAAAGAGCAGCTCGGATCTACTGAATGCTCCAAGGGAACTAAAAAGCTCATACCAGGGCCTGATCACAGCCCTGTTACTTGAGCTCGAACTTTCAACTTAAACAAGCTGCTCCCCTAACGTACACAGAGCACTACTTTACTTTCACCATGAACACTCGAGTTACACATTAGAACATCAGGGGCCTTCTCAGGAACCTAGACGACGTCAAAGAACTTTTACACGTACACTCACGAAAAGTTCTGTGTGTACAAGAAACAAAGTTTAAATATAACACACCAACATGCTACCCGAAAGGGCCGAGATGATGCTCTGGCATCATCCAGAGGTTTAGCTGGTATAGTTAACCAAGAGATAGCATAAAAATATTTAAAACTCCAAACGTCTCTTGAGGCACTGGCCGTTCGAGTGATGCTTCTAAACAAATTGGTTACCATTTGCCTTGTATACATCCCTCCGAATTTCAACCTGCACAAACATGAATTTCAGTCCTTGATAGGTGAACTTCTCGAACCCTATCTTGTCCTAGGCGACTTTTATACGCATAGTAGCCTAGAGGGAGACGCTCGTTGTGACACACGAGATTGCCTGATCGAACAGTTCCTTTTCTCTTCCGGCACTTGTCTTCTGTATCGGAAAGCACGTACATACTACAGCCTTGCTAACAATACCTACTCCTTCATAGCCATAAGCACTGCATCTCCGTCACTTCTACCCCTACGTCAGTAGAAAACCAATATTAATACTTACGGCAGTGACCATTTCCCGGTAGCTTTGAGTACACCAACGTTATATAAATGCCTTTCACAGGTATTCAAATGGCGCAACGAAAAAGCTGATTTGGAGCAGTTTCTAAAACATACTTTCTTAATTTGGGCTGACGTGTGGGCATTAAGCGTATAGGCTGCTGTAGACTACTTCTCAGCCTTTTTATCGACGTTGTTCACCAATTGTATTCCACAAACAAGTTGACTATCTTGCAAACGAGGTGTCCCTTGGTTGATCGACGAGTGTCAAAAAGCACGTAAAGAACAAAACGAAGCGTGGAAATTGCTTAAGGAATTTCCGACCGCTAGAAATCACACAAGTTTTAAGACCATAAAATCATAGTACAGGAGGACGCACAGACAAAAAAGAAGGGAAAGTTGGCATACATTTTTATCTGTCATCACTTTGTATACTCACGAGGGTAAGGTATGGGACAGTGTCAGAAGGGTGGAAGGAAAACGATCTTATTCGCTCCCTCTGGTAGACACACAAGGCGACAGCTTGGAAACCAAGCAAACCACCTAGAAGCACACTTCCAGGACATTTCCAGCTAGTCACACTGCTCTCAAGAAATCTAATGGCACAAGGCATGAGTGAAGAAGCCGAAACTAAAAACGAAATGTACAATATACAAGACATACAACGAAACTTACTCCCTAGTTGAACTGCAGGCATCTCTAAACTCCTGCATCACTACCGCTCCGGGATCTGACTATGTGGTCTATGAAATGTTGAAGTAGGTACTCGTCGAAGCGAAAAAATCTTACTTGCCATGTAAAATGCCATCTGCTTTTCCGGCGACATTCCTGCCTCCTAAGAAGAGGCCATTGTCATTCTCAATATGTAAGAAGGCAAAGATCAATCCTCTGTTCAGAGTTACAGGCCCATTGCACTGACAAGCTGCTTGTGCAAACTTTTCGAAAAGATTATAAATTGCCGACTCGTACACTTCTTTAAAACCGACAGCCTACTTTATCCGTACCTGTTTAGATTTTGGGAAGATAGATCCACCATCGACCACCTAGTACGTATCGAGGCACAGATACTCGATGCTTTCCTTCATAGGTAAATTTTCCTATCGGTCGTTCTCGATATCAAAAAGCGTACAACAATTTTTGGATACCTCTCACACTTGGATGTCCAAGGTAATATGCTGATATAATGAGGCGTTTTAGAGTGGCACTCTTTCATAAAACAGGAGAGCGGTCACGACACGTCAAGTGCTAATGGCGAAACCAGTCTGAGTCCCAAGCCAACCAAAACGTCGTCTTCTTCACCGACTGAGTCATACCCCCTGCCCTTCTAAGTAGCATTAATCTTCTTCACTACATTTTCCTCCCCTCCGAAAAAGAACCATCCCGGCGACTCATGGGCAGCAGACAATAGAGGGATCGTAATACGGTTTTAGGCGGTCTATGCGGACGGTCTCACGTCCACGGCGTCGTTGATCATGGGGCTGCTCAATCGGCTCCACTATGTAATTGACGGGTGAAGTTTGTTTAACCACACGGTAAGGTCCGTCATACTTGTGCATCAGTTTCGTTGAGAGAACAGGGCTGGTTGAAGGGATGCGAAGCCAGACAAGGTCATCCGATGCATCAGAAGCCGGAGGCGTCGGGCTATCGCGGTGGTGTTTCTGGCGTTGCTGTTCAGCACTTGTGAAGGAGCAGGAAATCTGACGACACTCTTCCGCGTATTTAGCAGCTTGTGACATCGTCGTCGACTCAGCAACATCTGGGTGGTAAAGAAGGATGGTGTGTAGTGTGCAAGAGGGCTCGCGACCATAAAAGAGGAAATATGGAGAGAAACCAGTGATTGTCTGGACAGCAGTATTATGCGCGTAGATTACAAAAGGGAGAATACTGCCCCAATTGGTGTGATCGGTTGCGACGTACATTGACAGCATATCTCCTAATGTACGGTCAAATCTTTTTGTAATGCCGTTAGTTTGAGGATGATACGCGGTGGTGGTGCGATGAATGACTTGGCATTCCTTGAGAAGCGATTCGACAGCATCCGACAAAAACACACGCCCTCGGTCACTCAGGAGTTCACGTGGTGCACAGTGACGTAAATTGATCTGATGCAGTATGAAACGACCGACGTCGCTGGCTGACGCAGAAGAGAGTGCTGAAGTTTCTGCGTAGCGCGTAAGGTGATCGATAGCTACGATTACCCAGCGATTCCCAGCCGGTGTAATCGAAAGAGGTCCATACAGATCAATACCAACACGGTCAAATGGTCGGGCAGGACAAGGTAAGGGTTGTAGTGGAGCTGGAGAACTTGGAGTGGGATTCTTCCGGCGTTCACAAGCGAGACAGGAACGTACGTAGCGATGGACGAAGCGATATATTCCACGCCAGTAGTAGCGGTGGGACAGGCGGGTGTAGGTTTTTAACACTCCAGCATGGGCGCATTGTGGGTCGGCGTGAAAGGAGGCGCATATGTCTGAGCGGAGACGTCTGAGAATGACTAGAAGCCATTGCCGTCCTTCGGAGAGATAATTACGTCTGTATAGCAAACCATCTCTGACAACGAAGTGCTGTATTTGACGGCGGATACCTCTAGAGATATTTTGCGAGGGAGTTCGATTCAACAAGTTGATAAGTG
The DNA here is from genome assembly GCA_013436015.1 of Rhipicephalus annulatus. Classification (NCBI taxonomy): domain Eukaryota; kingdom Metazoa; phylum Arthropoda; class Arachnida; order Ixodida; family Ixodidae; genus Rhipicephalus; species Rhipicephalus annulatus. The sequence goes on from WOVY01010725.1 coordinate 523,063, forward strand.
AAGCGATCCTAGGATCATCGTAGAGGTGATCAGGACAAAGCGTCTGCGTCGGAATGTTTTCGGCCAGATCGGTAAACGACGTGGATGTCGTGCTCTTGTAGCCGAAGCGCCCAACGGGCAAGCCGGCTGGTGGGATCTTTTAACGAGGAGAGCCAACATAATGCATGATGATCTGTAACCACGCTGAATAGGTGCCCGTAAAGATATGGTCGACACTTGTCTTTGGCCCATATGATAGCTAGACACTCTTTTTCGGTGACTGAATAGTTGGCTTCTGCTTTTGCGAGTGCACGGCTTGCGTAAGAGACGACGTACTCATCAAATCCAGGTTTACGCTGGGCGAGCAAAGCACCGAGGCCAACTCCGCTAGCATCCGTGTGTATTTCCGTCGGCGCAAGAGGATCAAAATGTCGCAGTATAGGAGGTGACGTAAGAAGGCGGCGGATTGTGGAAATGCATCATCACAAGCTGATGACCAACTTGAAAGGTCGTTGTTGCCGGCAAGATGGTCACTCAAGGGCGATGTGATGGAGGCGAAGTTGCGAATAAAACGACGAAAATATGAACATAAACCGAGGAAGCTGCGAAGTTCTTTTAAGGTCTTCGGCTTGGGAAATTCGGCAACGGCACGGAGTTTCGTCAGATCCGGAAGAATGCCATCTTTAGATATAACATGGCCCAAAATTAGGAGTTTTCGAGCGCCGAAGCAGCACTTCTGAAGTTGAGCTGTAAACCGGCGGCGGTGAGGCAAGTAAGCACTCTCTCGAGCCGCTGAAGATGCGTTGAAAAGTCGCTTGAAAATATCACGACATTGTCTAAATAGCACAGACATGTCTGCCATTTCAGGCCACGGAGGATGTTGTCGATCATGCGCTCGAAAGTTGCAGGCGCATTGAAGAGCCCCAATGGCATGACGTTGAATTCATATAAGCCATCAGAGGTAACAAAAGCCGTCTTGGGGCGATCAGCCTCAGCCATGAGAACCTGCCAATAACCTGAACGCATATCTAGTAACGAGAAGAACTCCGCGCCTTGTAAGCAGTCAAGGGCATCGTCTATGCGAGGTAGCGGGTAAACATCTTTGCGGGTGATCTTATTCAACCGGCGGTAGTCGACGCAGAATCTTATTGAGCCATAATTTTTCTTGACTAGAACAACTGGGGAGGCCCACGGGCTGTTAGAGGGCTCAATAACACCTCGCTTCAACATGTCGTCAACTTGTTCCGCGATTATGCGACGCTCAGATGCCGATACTCGATACGGACGCTGACGTAAAGGAGCGTGAAGGCCAGTGTCGATTTTGTGAGATACTGTGGAAGCACGGCCCAAAGTAAGTTGCGGGTGGTCGAAGCTGGCGCGAAAGCGTTCGAGGAGGACGATGATGTCGGTGCACTGCTGGGCCGTACGATTGGTGTGGATGCAGCGCGAAATTGCGTCGGTGAATGATGAGGAAGAGAGTGACGCGCAGCAATTAACAGCATCAATAGGTAGGGTAGTCGAGTGGACAAGAACTACACGTGCACTCGAGGGATCAATGTCATCGGCAAAGCCCAGGCACTGTCCGCACAGTAACTTGGAAGGCGAGGTAAACGGATTTGATACATAAATTGCACTTGATCCATCTTGAATATTCAGAACGGCGAAAGAAATCAGGAAGCACTTGCGGCGAACAGCGTTTGCAGAAGGCGTAAAAAGAACGGTTGAGCCTTTCGAGACGTCACAGGAAAGCGGAACTAGAGCGGACGAGATCGGGGGTATCGAAGTGTCGGCGGCAACGAAAACTTTTGCAGGTGAAAGGGACGAGTCGAGTGAAGCAGCGTCGCATAACGGCGCGAACTCCACTTCCGCGCGAGCACAGTCGAGGACGGCATGATGAGTGCAGAGAAAGTCCCAGCCTAATATAATGTCATGGGAACACTGCGGGAGCACTACGAACTCGACGACATAAATATTGTCAGCAATAACAACACGTGCTGTGCATGCAGCAAAATGGCGAATTCGTTGCTCACTCGCAGTGCTTAAAACGAAGTCGTGTAGAGGCATTGTGGCTTTTTTTAGTCGACGGCAAAGTTTTTCAGTCATTACAGACACTGCGGCGCCAGTATCGACTAATGCAAAAACAGGTATACCTTCAACGGAGACAGCAACGACGTTGGACGGCGAAAAACAAGGTCTTGTGGAGTTCGAAAGATCCGCAGTTCTTGCCCCCGGAACTGCGGCACCTAGTTTTCCTCAGGGACAGGGTGAGGTCGACGTAGCATAGGGGAAAAGGAACGGCGTTGAGGTGAAGACAACCGGCGTCTGTTGAAGTTCCGGCGAGGTGAAAATGTGTCCATGGTGGCAGCCTCGCCATATACAGCCGGCTCCGGTCGTGGGGGGAAATCATAATTGTTGGGCCTGACGTCGTCGAGCAGGAAAAACTCACGCCATCGACAAAATTGTGCCACGTGACCCGCAATTCCACAGACGAAGCATATGAGGCGGTTGTCTTGAGTGCGCCAAGGGTTCTGAAAGCATGGAGGTGGTGGTCGGGAGAAAGGACGGGCAGCCTGGTACATGGGCTCAGTCGGTACGACAAAGGGACGCGTGGACTTAGGCGTTCGCGACAAAGAAACGTGGCCGTTCGCGACAGGCGGACGTCGGGTTCCGTTCAGTGCTTCGGCATAGGTCAATGGTGCAGCCACAGGTGGTGCATGAGCTGTTGGCAGTGCCTCGGACACTTGCTCCTGGACTACTCGCTGTATTGATGGCGCTAAAGTAGATGGGGCACCTTCGGAGGTATAAGGCACGAGGGACAACTGGCGTGCGACCTCCTCTCGTACTAATTGCTTGATCTCGAGAAGCAAAGTGGTGCGGTCTATAGAGCCAGCCGACGTTAAAGCGGAGATTGTTGCACATGGCGCGCTGGCACGACGAGGGGTGTCACGCTGTTTCCAGAGCTCATCATAGCTCTGACAAAGTTGGATCACTTCCGCTACCGTTTGCGGGCTTTTGGCGACAAGCATCTGAATTGCGTCGTCAGTTACGCCTTTCAAGATGTGTTTGATCTTCTCGGCTTCTGTCAAGGCCGAGTTGACACGCCGGCAAAGGTCGACCACATCTTCAATATAACTGGTGTAATTCTCACCATTCTGCTGAGCTCTGGTACGCAAGCGTTGTTCGGCCCGGAGTTTGCGAAGCGCTGGACGGCCAAACAAGTCCGCAAACGGCGTTCGGAAGGCCGACCAGGTGGGGAGGTCCCTCTCGTGGTTACGGTACCTAAGACTGGCGACGTCGGTCAAATAAAATTGGACGACAGTAAGCTTGTGCGCACCGTCCCACTTGTTGTGCTTTCTCACGCGGTCGTATTCGTCGAGCCAGTCTTCCACGCCTTTGTCATTGGTTCCACTGAAGGTAGGTGGATCGCGTTGCCGGAGGGAGCCAAGACAGACAGAAGCTGCAGTAGTTGGAGCCGAGGCGGCCGCCTGCTGATCGTCGTTCGTGGACATCGTAGCAACTGGAGGCAACGTACGGTTTCGCAATTCCAGGATTAGGCGTTACCCAGCACTCTTCGCCACCTATAATGAGGCGTTTTAGAGTGGCACTCTTTTATAAAACAGGAGAGCGGTCACGACACGTCAAGTGCTAATGGCGGAACCGGTCTGAGTCCCAAGTTTTTTGTTTTGTTTTGTTTCCCTGGGATGTTGGCTCATACCCACTTAGGGGGATTGGCCAAGAAAGTGTAGTGAAGTTTTTCTGTGATCATTTTAACTATGTGTAATGAATTGGTATTATAATAAGACTAATGTAAAAATAAAAATAACATAAAACAGCAAACGAAAAAAAATCATGTTGAGCAATTTTGAGATTTGAGGTGTTATGATTACCACTCAGCTGCGTTTACTTCACTCTGCCCTGGGGAGTAATAAATATTTTTTTTGATTGAAGATCACAAAGGTATACGCTTGGTTACCTGAATATAATCGCAAACGGCATTGAAAGCATCCCTGTGGCAATGTCCCAAAACTGAGGCACCAAAGCTTAGCGCCGTTTCCGCCGTCAATCTAAGGCCTATTTTTCGAAATGGCATAACTAGTAACCTTTTTCGAAGTATATCGTAGCGACGACAATACAAAAAATAATGATATAGTAATATATAGTGATATAATGATATATAGTCCCAAGCCAACCAAAACGTCGCCTTCTTCACCGACTGAGTCATACCCCCGGCCCTTCTTGGTAGCATTCATCTTCTTCACTACAAAGAATATAATCCAAATTCATTGGTCCAATCACAATTTCCGTCTCACAATGGGGAACATCTTGTCTCGTACTTTCGTCAAGGATTCGGGAATGCCGCAAGGTGGTGTTCTGAGTTGTTCATTTTTATTATAAAATTGATAACCTTGCATACCTGCACTAAACGCGATATTTTTTATTGTACATGTGTTGATGAAATGCAGAAAGGTTGCAAATCATGCGACGTCACCGTGAGCAAGCGGCAGGTCCAACTTTGCTCGAACAATGTAAACAAGAGGGCAGACGAGAATGGCTTTAGCTTTAATCTAAAAAAGGACATATGTTTTATTCAGAAGAAACAGAGGCTTCCAAAACGGTCTCGACATTGACCTGCTTGGTCAGAGGATACCAGTGAAATCTGAGGAGAAGTGTCTATGTAATATATTAAACAAGGAACTAACATTCATTCCACACAGTAAATATCTCAAATACAAACGCCTGAAGCAAAAAATGTACTTACGGTTTTATCGCGGACATTATTCAGCAGTGATAAAAATGCCTCATAATGTTTCATAAAAAACTTATGTGCTCATGTGTAAATTTTGGGGTGTTAATATATCAGTCAGCAGCCCCTAGTGCCCTAAAATTGCTTGGCCCTGTCCATCAATTGGGCATCCGCTTGCGGCCTATGCTTTTCGCACCAGTGCCATAGAAAAACTCCACGTTGAGTCAAATAGGTGGTCGCTTCATCTGCCGAGAACTTACACGTCCTTTGCATATTTTTCAGGGTGGACGAAGACAAGAAGCAACCCTCATACTCCGCTATCAATGATTTGCCAAGCTCCACTCTGCTTGAAAACAGGTCTTTGGCGAGACAGTCCTGTTCATTTCGCATGCAGGTTCTTGCTGAGAAAACTTGTGTGTCACTTCAATACAGTTTAATAGCTCCTGCAGCATACCCGCCACTGTGTCATTGGCAGACTGTAGATTGCGATGTGTCTTTCCTGGAAGTTACAAAACACGCGCCCATCGCGCATATTTTCACTTACTTCTTTGAACTTCTACACAAGTACACACATCTTGAGTTCTTTACACATGCCTTTAAGTCTAACTCTTCATTGTCCAACGTCGCCATCGGCCCATCCTTTACGCATGCTGGCCTTCGACATCCAGATAAAAGCATCTTCACCACGCAAGCTTACGCGATACTTATGCGATACACATCAAACATTTACAAATACAAAAAACCGTAATTTACACGGACTGCCTCAGTGTGGTATAAGTTCTGCAAACTCTCACAAAACGATAAAACCCCGTTCTTGTGGTTCTCTTCTAGTAACAGCACGAAAACTTCAGGAACAAACAAGAAAGACAGGAAAAAGCACTTTTGTTCCGGTCCTTGTGTCACTTTAATCACCATTGTGGGCACTCTACACGCTCAAAGAACATGTGGTAGTGTGCTTGGTACCTTGGCACCACGGGATTCAAGGCAACGTGATGGCCGACCAGCTTGCCGCATCAGTCCACTAAAGCACTGCCAGTGCACCCATATCTATCCCAGCACTTGCGCTAAACCCTCTCTCAAACAGTTCAGAGAATACTGGTAGAGCACATGAGATAGCCCCACAAGAAAAACTTTATGTTAAGAAGCCACACCTTGGTAATTGACCACCAGTATCAAAATCTTTTCGTACAGCGGTAACACTAACAAGATTCAGATTAGCACAAACATACATGAAACACTCATACTTTGTCCAGTCGCGATCCACTACTCTGTGACAGATGTGCTGAAGCACTTACGGTACTTCTCATTTTATTCGAGCGTGAACAATCAGACACTCTAAGGAGACAACACTTTTCATTACCCTACTGGCAACAGGTATCACTTCACATCTCAATGTTTATCGGTAGGGAACCGCTTTTCGCTCATAAATCTGTTTTCGCTTTTTAAAAAAAGTCCACACTTTTCATGTATAACTCCTAGGCATCGCGTAGCGCAGCATTTCAAGAGAGTTCTGCTGCGATTGCTACAATTGATTGATTTGATTGATATGTGAAATTTAACGTCCCAAAACCACTCTATGATGATGAGAGACGCCGTAGTGGAGGGCTCCAGAAATTTCGACCACCTGGGGTTCTTTATTGTGCACGCAGATCTGAGCACACAGGCCTACAACATTTCCGCCTCCATCGAAAATGCAGCCGCCGCAGCCGGGATTCGATCTCCTGACATGCGTGTCGGCAGCCGAGTACCTTAGCTACTAGATAACCGCGGCGGGGCTGTTTTTACATTTGAAACCACCTGCATCGGGGTGCTTGGACATAATGGCACTGACGAGGTACGTGTGCCTGTTCTAATTGTCTACATCACGCTTTTATTACCAGACCTTTTCGCCATACATTCTCTTTACAGATTTCACATTACTGTCATAAATATCTCACTTCTATGTTTTACCCGCTTTAGCGCGAGAAACTTTGAGGTCCTTATACAGACGCTCAACATATTTACTGTTCTTATCCTGTCCTATGACCTGGTGCTTTTTGGCCATCAATTGGCCCGTGCTCTATTAGGCACCACACATCATCATAAGACTAGTGGTCACTAATCTGTGAACAAAACTAATTTGTTTTCACAATTTACAAATTCATTCTCACTCGGGCTTCGTTAGGTCGACGCAAACAGTATTTTTTTCTAATTTTACTCGCTTAACATAGGCCTTGCGTTGGGTACCAGGGGCTGACAGGGTGCCAGGGGCATGACAGGGTCAGGCATTGCAAAAGACTTACAACTTTCAGGGGTGCATCCCTACTGAAACGTTCCGTATGAAATCTTACGAAAAATATATGGACTCCGTAACATTTCCCTATGCTACATACGGAAAAAATATGGAGTTTTAAGGAAATGTACGGTAGTTGTATGGCATTTACGGAAGGCTTCTTATGGAGTATATGGAAGGATAGAAAATTGTATGGCGTATACGGAACGCTTTTTATGGAGTATACGGAAAGATAAGGAAAATGTATGGCATATATGGAAGGCTTTTTATGGAGTATATGGAAGGATAAGGAAGTTTTATGGCGTGGATGGAGTGAGTTTTATAGAAAATATGGAAAGATAAGGAAACTTATGGAGCATATGGAGAGTTCATTATGGAAGATATGGAAGGATAAGGAAAGTGTATGGAGTGTACAGAAGCTTTCATAAGGAAAATGCAGAAGTTAAGGTCTTACAGAAATATGCAGATTTTGTAAGGTGCTTACGAAAATGTGCAATAGTGTATGAAAGGCATGTGGATTGTTGCAAAAATGTGGAAACTCTACAGTTGTTGTCACATTTTCAGCAGGAAATCCGAGCTCTATAAAGTTATAAATGAATGCACAGTGACATATATAGTACAAAAGAATAACGCAGGCTAGTCTGTGTTGTCAGTCACTGCTGTTCGCCCTTTTCCAGAATGAATACAACTTCTGCAGATGACCACGTGCTAAAGTCTGTCACATGGAAAATGTGTCGTTCACAAGGAATGACAATAACTGTCGTTTTACTTGCATGCTGTCACACGAAAACAAATCAAGCAAAAAAAGCATAACTTCAAGGGCTCGTTTTTTGGTAGAAACAATAATAATGAGAACTAAATTCAATGTGAATGAACTTGTCAATAATGATGAAATTGTTCTCATTAACAATGGCAAAGAGAAATGTCATTTTAGAATATCGACAATGAGCTTAGCTCTCCTGAGCACCAACAAAAGAAATGAAAATCTATGAAAACTAATTGCATGTAGCCTAAAAATAATTTTTTATTGATAGTATGTGCTCCTACAATATATATACAGCTATACACAACTTGCCACAGCTTCATGACAGAAACGAGGTAGGAGCAGAGGGAGTGGTCAGAAAAATAATTAAGTATGAGAGCACAACTGATATGTACGGACACATAATGGTGCTTATCATTGATGCACGGATGGTCGTGTATAGAGCTGGGTCGTTTTAAGATTTTCAAAAGCATTGTTTCAGACCACCATGCAGATTACGCTTCAATTGTAGTGATACATAAGACACAACTTATGGGCCAGCTTCAAAGAATAAGAAGATTAGAGGTTAAACTAATGCTTTAAAATATATCATATTATGGCCGCATGGACGCATACAAGCTATGTAAAGCGCAATAAAGTGAGGACGCATGAGCTTCTCTTCATGCTTCAGTTTTACATAGATGCTTCAACTGTGCTGCAAAGAAATTTAACCAATGTCTGTGTGTGCAACATCGTTCATTTTAAACTATCTATATGTATATATAAAACTCCTACGGCGAGTTAAGCTACGTAGCACTTCATAACTCTTCATTTATTAAGAGAAATTTTTCAAACAATCAACATTATTCATTTTCTGTCTCATGACTTCGTGCCCGCAATTCTTGGTTTGGCTCGATCACAATTGTGCAGCCCTTATTTTGGAGGAATCAAAAAACATCAACCAAAATATATTTTGGAACTGCTTCTCGGTGATATTGCCTTCCCTCAGCTGCCACAGCTTGAGGTGAGTCATATAGCAAGTCTCGCGCATACCTAGGCCCTACCCTTGAAGAAACTGGTCCGGCTGTGAAATGCTCAGTTTTTTCTTAAATAAATTTTTTGGTTTGAGTTTTCTCAGTTCTCGAGTCCCTTCACAATCAAGCAGACTCAATGTTCCCCTTAGTCCTTAATTTTGTTATATTATGAAATAAATAAAAAATTATTAACGAAAATAAAAATACTAATAACTGTTGCGCAAAAAACACAGTCCCACATACGTACTTGAACGCAATATTGCTTTTATTTTGTTTTAGAACCTAAGGCATTAGGAAAAATAGCAGTACAATGAAAACGTTGCAAAAAAAAAACAAAAAATTTAGACTTGCAGGACTCGAACCTGTGCCACGTAGTTGTGCTCGCGTACGTGAACTGAGTGCGTTAACTTGCTGAGCTATTCTCGCTTTTTTTTTTGATGGTATTTATTAAAGCATTTGGGCAATACAGACAATATCAAGCGAACAAAAGTACAATCAAATCGCCAAAGTAAGCGCTCAAGCGTTACTCATAAACACTAAATGGCTAACACAGCGTGAGATCCCCACATGAAGAGTTCTTCACATCGTGTTATACAAACAAAAAAGGGGTGAGGTCAAACAGTTCTCTAAGACGGCGTACCAGTCCGGTCTAAAGTCTATCTCGTCGTAGATGTTTTTTAGGTGGATAGCCATTTGAATGAAGTGTGCGCTTGAAGAGGTGGTGGACTCTGCATTGCGGTCTTGCATTCGTGTCTTCCGCAAGCTGTGCAAACCCATGAGGAAAAACATATCATATGGTACTTCATCAAGTGTTGCTGGCAGAAGATAACGTATTGTGTGAGAATTAATGACGAAATGTTTTTTCAGTGCTCGCTGAAGGACATCCCAAAATAGTATGGCATCTTTGCAGCTAACAAAGCAATGTTCAATTGTTTCCGGCACATCACATAGACGGCAGTTAACAGACGGAATGAAAATACCTTTTCTTGCTAACCATGTGTTTACCGCCAATGTTTCAGAGTGGAGTTTATAGAAGAATGTTTTTGAATTCGTTGGAATGTACATTTTGCGCACTAGCTATTCTCGCTGAACAGTGCACGTGAGTTTAAGTAATGTATATCATTTTGCTTTTTTCATGCTAAGTGTTGGCATATTATGTACGATATGCGATCGTATTTACTGTTGTGTGCATATGTTTTGTGATTGTATATACGTCACATGCTTTTCGCACGTTTTTCAACTACAGATTGCGGCCCCGCCGCTGATAAAATCAAGTATTTTTACACCCACACACAAGCTTGAGCAGTTGAAGGTTGTTTCCCGGGGCTCTCCTGCGAATGAGTCGGCCACCACAGGGAATTAGAGTGATACGCCATTAATCCCGGCATCTAGCTGTATTCCACTTAGTAGCTCTATCGCTTGATGACAAATCGCGCGCGGGGCGCGATGCTATTGCGCACGACCATGCCTCGCGTAGTGGCGACATCAGCTGATTGCGCCGGCCCACTTGCTTCGATTAGCTTCAGAGCAAAGAAATGTCATACCTTGAAAGATTGCGTACTGCACTATGTCAAAATGTTACTGCTTTGTAGCCATCCTATGATTCATTGAGAACTGATAACTCTGATATCACTACTGTAGAGCTTTCCGTCGGCGACACGCACCGAACGTGAAACCGCACTACGTCTGTCGTAGAAGCAGTAGGAGGCTGTCGTCTGCTAGAACAAAAACAAAACAAAGTCCTGCGAAAATATTCATAAGTTGTAACTTGTTTTTTGAATAACCGTTTATCACTTTTAAAGTTATTTTGCCAGATAACATACATTTTTTTTCAGTTTATAGCAGCGACAGATGTTTTTTTAATTTTCCTCACACAGATACCCAAGCCAAATCCATTCACAGCTAAAGCCCCATGTTGTTTGTCTTTGTTTCCGGGGTATGCCGTTTGGGTGCGTCTCTCATGTGTTCGCGCTGCTACACACGAGAGCACGAAATGTTAAATTTACGCAAGGAAGCGCCATTCTTCGTTCGTGTGATGTGCTAAGAGTGCGCCCTATTCCCGCGGTTGTTCGAGTGCGGATCAAGTGCGAGTCGTCCAAGGAATCGGCGGGTTGGGCGGGCGCTCGAAGGACTCCGAGGTGACGGCTGACGCCTGTGGTTGCTTCCCTCAGGACAGTGTGAAAGAAACTAAAGGTGAGGGGGACACCTTTTTATGTAGACCAAGTAAGCCACTCAGTGCAAGTGTGTGTTGCTGCACTCGAACGAGGCGTCGTGAAACGGCAACCTTATGCGCCTTTGCGAGTGCGGTTGCCGATTCGCTTTGACAACGCCAGCGCCAGCAGAGCCATGGCGCATCGGCGCGGCCTTACTGGAGCTAATTCGAGACAACTGCGGCAACATGCATGTGTATGGTGATCGATTTTTTCATATGTGCAATATAGTGAGTAAGACGCACATGGCGCTTGCTACGTTGTTATTGAACGAAGCCTGCAGTGCCATTAGATGCAAAGCAGCATTTTGTTTACGTTCACGGGCGATACAATTTGTAACTTGGCTCGATTCACCTAGCCAACCGCCTAAGTGGGTTGATTAGCATACGTTCACGGTAGAGCGTTATTATGCCCCTAAACAGTGACCTGTGCTTGTTAAAAGATATAATGTGTGTGCCTAGTGTAGAGAGAGAGAGGTGTTCGTGCAATCTGCATGTGTACCTGCAAGACGCTTTTGCTTGTAACTAATAATGTACCGGCCAGCAGCTACTTTGTACGCCTGACTTTGAAGAAAACTTGCATGCACAAGTGAGATTTTGTAATCAGCCAGAGTTGCTTTTTATAAAAAAATACACTGCCAGCATGTTCAAAACATGTTTTGCTGCTGTGTGGCAGGAGTGCGGTTATCACGCTGTTGTGTAGTTGCTGATGCAAGCACTTATAGTTTTGATGCGTTAATATTTCTCATCTAACTCATCAGGTGTTTGGCTGTTTCAGCACAAACAAGGCAAAGAGAGAAGGAAGACGGGTAATGACAGGACCAGTGCCGACTTTTGTTTGCAGGAGAATACCCGTGTTGGTGTATTTATTGTGACAGCCTTTCTGTGTTGCTTTTTTGCCCAATTTATGCAACAACAGAGTTGTCAGCAATATGAGAGAGAACACTGAAATTAGCTTTTAAAGATCATGGTGACTAAATGCCTAGTAATTCACAGCACAAAGTAACAACAAAAGACATTAGTATGATCAATGTGGACGAGTACAGTCTTGCATATAAAAATATATGGTGCAAAATGTAGCCTAAGTAAGACACCTCTCTACTTTTGCAAATAGTGTGACGTCACTTCGAGCACCGTGTCAGTCATTCCCTCCCTCTGTGCAAGGGCTGGTTGGCAAGGAAGTTGTTTGTGACGTTCCTGATAGACCACTGAGATGTATGCGATTCTAACCTGTAGCCTAATATATACGTAACCTTTGCGCAGTTGAATCGCTGCATCTGACACCTACAACATATTTGCATATTTACATTGCTCCCTTAGGACCTAACACACAAACTTCTTGTTTGCATTGTCACTTCATGAATATTGAGCGGTAAAGGTACTGAGTATATGTGAAACAAGATTCTCTGCTTATTACATGAAGACATATGAGGCCTTCGATAAAACGAGTTATACCTATATTGGGCTTGCGTACTCGTCGGGGCGATTCACACATGCAGCTTCAGCAAATGGTATCTTCCAGCCCGGTGACCATGCAAATTTTTTCTGCACACAGCGCAAACACTGACATGTAGCCACTCGCAGATGGTCTCGTCAAGTGCATATTTACCTTGACTAAAATTTCGAATCAAGTTTTTTCATCGACCGGTCTCTGCCATGAGTGCTAACGTCTTCGCAAACAAGACACATTGTTATTGACACTGCACGCACAATATTCTCAGTTGAACCGATATTCTCAATACCTTTCACTGCACACTACATGCCGCAATCAACAGTGCACATTTTTGAAGACTATGCCGCTGTTCCTCGCACAGGCCACCACGTGTGTTCACTTCCTCAAGATAAACAAACAGCGTGGCAAATATTTTACCACACAGTTTACCACACAGCTAGATGTTTGCTGACACATACTACAGCTAATGTCGACATTGTAACGTGAAGTGTAAGCTTTGAAAAATTAAAACTTGCCCCAAACACCGCACGACTGTACCGGGCTGAGCCACCAGCGGGAGTATTTTTCCAGCCACACCTTTTACATGTGCCAGTGACATCATGCTGTGACGTACCTCGGTAGGGGCCTATCGCTGCATAGTTTATGCGAATGAGGGTCCTGTTAGTGAAAGCAGGCATTGTTGATTTCGTAGCTTGTTAATTTCCAACTGGACCTTCATTTGCACGAGTTGTCTGACTGATATTCAGGCGAACATTTGTGCAATAAATTATACAGTTGGCAGTCTGTGCTTGCTCCATACTGTTGTTACTGGTGTTTCTTGTTGTTACTTTGCACTGCTCATTACTGCTCACCTACAGAAACTACCCTATCTTGCCGCTGTTTTGGACAAGATGCAGCTGGCAAGTGCGCTAGTGTTCATAACTCTAAATTCTCAAGCAAAAATTATCGTTTCATATTCAGTTAGTTGCATTCATATCAGTACATTATAAGAAAACAATGAATAAACAATAATTTGTATTCCTTCACATATTGCTCACAACTTTTATGTCAAATTGAATGGTGTTTATAAAAAAACATGGGTTTATTTAAACTTCATGCCCTTTTCTCGAACAGCTGACAAAACGCTATTGCATGCTTACTTGCCATGAATTGGACTGTGTTTGAAATACATTGCAATTCTTCACCGGACTGCCAGTACACTTCACATTGGGGGAACATTTATTAACCATGGATTGATTAATTAAGAACGGAAAGAAAGAAGCGGCAGGCCGGAATACTTGATATTGGCATTCGTTTTGCTACCCAGCGCATTATCATGCAAACTTCTTATAGAGTGGTTATGCGTCTTGCATGTCTGTCTGTAAGCCAAGAACTTTGGGTAGAACTATATTTATCTTACAAATGGTTGCAGGGCTGTGGAGGCTGTAGGGCTGCTTAGGAATGGAGGAATCCCTGGACATGTGTTCAACCTTGCTGCATCAGCTCCTTGGTGTTTTCACGGCATCTTTACAGATTGTTGGGTGAGTAAAGCAAGCAGATTTAAACACAAGGAAAAGTATAATATGGCAGCACCTCTTGTGCGTGCCTTACATCCCAAGTATATCAAATATTTATCTTGCCACATTGTGGCCAGTAATTTTTAAAGAGACACTTTCTTTTGCTTTATATTTGAGTCTTGATGCTTCGACAGCAATGTATTTGTGTTTGACAGCAAGTGTTCTGGAACAAATAACTGATCTCAATAATGACAAAACCCTCTTCACACTTGGTCCTTAGCATAAGCTAGCACATATCTGTAGCAGATTCAATTATTCAATTTTTGCTGGGATGATAATGGGCAAGTAGCAAAGGCAAGTTCAGATTGGAGTGTTCGGTGACGTCTGTTTAGGCTCTGCCATATTGCTTTGCAACCAGAGTTACTTGTGGCCACATATACAATGAAGCCACATGCCGTGCATTCTAAATGAGATTACCATATCACAATTTCCTGCATCTCAATGTGTGCCAAACAAATGCAGATATCTTTAGCTTGCCACTATAAAGGGATCCTAAACCAACACAAGGTTGAAATTAAGTCGTGGTGTTGCAGCTGTGTATCACTCTACAATAGATGCATAGCCGTGATAATTTGTCTATATGTTGTCTCAATAGTGATGTTACACACATTGTACAATACAAAAGAGGTCCTCGCTTATTTCGCTTTTTTTCGCTATGCTTCTTTCTTGCCTCTTCTTGCCATGTGCTCCTTCTCACTGTACAAGGAGCAAGAGTAGTGGGCACACAAACGTATTAAAAAAAATGTTGTAATGTGAGCACTGAGAAGCTGAACACTTCCAAAAGGCTCAAAGAGGTAAAGGTATTGTTTCTAGCTACTTTTTGGGCACCCATAGCTAGTTGTGCTGCTGCAGTTAAAAAATAAGTTAAATATTAAAAATAATTGGAGGTGGTTTGGCACCCATAATTGCAGTTACATACAGAACTAGGTTTCAATGCGTAAGCAAAATCTGTTCACTCCAAATCAATTATAATGATATCTGAAATTCAGGAAATATTCACAGAAAAGCTGAGGAAAAGGCTAAGTGGTTGCCCCTTGAACGTGAAGGAGATACCCTTCTTCTAAAAGGTCATTATACAGTCTAGTAGCCTCGATATTACATGCACTATAAAATATTCTGGTGTGGTACTATTCATGCATGTTATAATGAGAGGGGTTTTAATAGAACTGCTGTCACTTTGCCCTGCGTTGCTGGAATTGTTCACATAGTTATAAAACATGAATCACTTTATGCCTTTTGATTTTATGCACATGGTTTGCTTACCCAGTCGGTTTAACTTGATTTGGATAAAAACATAAATGCTCTAAACTTTTTTATTATACAGCAGGTTTATTTTTAAAATACGCGATCATTGATGTGAACGCAGTTGGTGGCGTGCTCGATTAATCCTTCACTATCACCACTCTAACTACACCTGCTACAGTGCATAGTGTGACAAAAGTAATGGTACTTAACATTACTGGCAGCATACTCTTTTATGTCTAAAAATGTGTTAAAAAGCCTGGTAAAAATGTGTGTACGTTTTTTTCGCTCCAACTAAATATTCTGGTCTACTCAAAGTAGCTTCCGCTCTTTTAAGGTCCTCAAACTATTAGGTGTTCAAAAGAAGTATCAATGCCATATGCTTTCTTTGTCAGCCTACTCACCTCTCTAATAATGAGTTTTACCCGACAACATTACCCAGTAAAATATAGGGATTTTATAAAAAGTAATGTCAATTCAATTGTCAAAAATTGTTGCCAAGTTACGTTTTTGTTCACTTTTCTTTTCACAATTTTGTTAAAGTTACTTTTGATAACATCCCCTATAGTTTGTTTGGCATCATTTTCTGCTAGTTCTCATTATAATGTGTTCAACAAAGACAACAAACCCTAAATTTATAGTTCTTTTCTTTACTCATGAATCTGAAACAGTGAATCTCAGTAATCTTAGCGGCGTGTGACTTGTTTTTTTTATCAGTTGTGCATGTGTTCAAGTAAATGCATTTAGGTGGGAGGGCGAACTATTGCCACCTTGCTGTGACTAGCAGATTTTCTGAGAACTGACAGATGCATAATGCTGCCAAAGAAGTATAGCGATATCGGAAGTAATCGTAACGTAATTGCAATTGTAATGTAATTGCCAGTAGGCAAAAAAAGGTGTCCCACACTCGCCATAATGGTAACAGGCAGCGCTGACAGACTCTTCCATGTATAAATGCACGTATATTCTGTACAAAATGGAAGAGCGATAGCCGCCATGGTAGCTCAATTGATAGAGCATCGGACATGTTATTCGAAGTTCGCAGGCTCGATGCCTGTACAGGGCAGGTTATCTTTTTTCCCTTCTACAATTCTTTCTTCACAATTACAACACTGCTATTCTTCTTGAAGATTTTCTGGTGTAAAAAAGGTGCCTTATAATCTGAAGAGGCAAACAGAATGTGCCAGTGTACGAGTTTGCTCTTTTAGTGGTTACAAGTAAGATATGTTTTGAAGAATAAATCATCCTGCCACTTGCCTAAAGAATGGCTACAGGACATGGCACTGGATGAACTTTGTTATTTTTGAATCAAGCTATCTTGTATTCTATTTTTATAAATTACATGGGATACACATGACGGTATCACACACTTTAATGCCACAAAGATTATGCAGCGAACAATGTTATAAATGCGAAATTGCATAAAGATAAGGCGAAAACTGCACCCTAAACGAGAATGTACAGGGAGCACACGGTGCAGGCGTCATTCCTTCTGCCCGTGATTTTCAAGTGCGAGCTGTTTTCACCTCGTTCTGACCAACTAACTAAATTGAGATGTGTTGTTATAGTGCAAGAGGATGCTCCACGGGAAACTAGGTTTGTCTCAAACTCTGTGTGTGTCATTCAATCTATATGGTGCCCGGTTGAAGAGTTCATGCAGACAAGATGGTGTAAAACAGGACCGTGTGAAATGGACCGTGTAAATAAAATAAAATGGACCATGTAAATAAACAGGATCGTGTAAAATGTCGTTCTCGTGTGCAACTGTAGTTGTGGTTGTGCTGAATGACCTTTCTTTATATACACTACATAACAAACTTGCTCTTTTAGAGTCGAGTGCATCTTCGGATCGATTGTAAATGTTTGCATATGCGAGGCCTTAAGTTTTATAAGAAATTCCTCAGTGTGCCACGAGGAAATGTGTGTTCAGCGAAAATTTGCATAATATTATATACAACTCTTAAAGCCTCGTCTACAACTTTGTGCAGGTTGACCTTGAGCAGAAAACGAGGAGCAGCAGCAGCCCCCAGAAAAGAGCAAGCACCCTCCAAGCTCCCGAAGCTCTCTTCGACAGGAACAGCAAGGTCACTGTGTGGCATTGAAAACCATTGCAAGGAGTGCCTTATCAGTACACTGTGCTGCTATTTCATCGCAGAAGACGAAGTTGACCACTCCAGAGGAACTTCACGCTGTGTATTGTGAGTGATTCAGTGGTTTTGTTTTTGTCCAGCCAGCAGTTAAGAAATCATGTGTCAGATTCAGCCGGGATGGCTAGACGGAGCCGGGCAGGCATGTTTAGACATTTGTCCAGCCAAGTAGTGCCAATTTTCGCACTGGTCCTGTTGGAGTTACTGCCACAATCACAGAAGCTACGTCACCTCTCTAAATGTACAGATGTGTCGGGGAAGATTAGCTGCATTAGGTTTTTCTATAACTGATAGCTGTGAACATTCTTCATTATACAAGAGTTTTGTTCCTCACTTATGGGTGTAAAGCCCTCCCCAGAAAAAATGCAACACGTCTACTTCCAGAAGGCTCCAAAGCCCTACTTGTTGGTTTTTTCGGCTTGTATCATAAGCACCTCGTTTGGGTGTACATGAACTTTTTATAAACATGTACAGCGAAAAATTTGGGTGGCCGGTCGTTTTGTCATTATCATGTTCCTCGCAGTATTCTTAAGCATGTTGTGCATTACGTTGTCAATCTGGTTCATGTGCCTAGAAGACATTACGAAGTTTCAGGCTACAATATAAAAAGCCTGGAAGCAAGCTATCAATAATTTTTTAACAGAGTTGCTTAATCTCATATATGATACATCACTAAACTTTCGTGCATATTTATCAATGTATGCTCGTCTTAGTGTTATCCAAAATGAAGATGTGAGTCGAGAGATGGAAACATCTAGTGGGGTAATCAGGGTGAACAGTGGAAGTGCCTCAGACACGCTGGCCGATGTTGCGATAGGAGGACCTATTTTTTAGAAGTCACCTTGTCATCCTTGGCGTGTTAGTTTAAATGGGGTCAGTAATGACATCATCTTTTGGTATAGGCGTGTGTGCCTGTTGGAAGTGTTTGTCTGAAAAAAAAAACCTATAACGCAGATGAATGCAGCCCTTGCTTCTTTTCAAGTTAGGTTGCGCTGATACAAAGTGTTCTCCTGTCGGAGGTTGGGGGTAAGGGACGCAAAAAAAATAAATGATAGAAAAGAAGAAAAAAGAAGAAAGAAAAGGGGGATGCAAAGTAAAAGTAGTGCTACGCTGCTCCTACTTTCAATCCTCCCTTGTCTTCTTTTTTTCACTTGTTTTCTTTTTTCACCTTTTTTGTACCATTTGCATTGTCCCATCTAGTGCATGAATGAATGACACATGGCTTTGCTATAGCAAAGATGCCTATGTGGTGTTGGATTGAACAGTGCATTGTACTTCATTCAGTTAATTACAGAGTGATCAGTCTTGCAATAAGTGCTTCCTGTCTATCACCACACATGTTCAAATGAAAAGTTTGTGCTTGGCTCTTAGTATGCTGGTATATAGCTTGTGTGTTTGACTACTCATAATGAATGTTATTTTGCTGCTGTTTATGGTAATGAATTTATCCAACATGAAAATATCTTGCCTTGTGAACTTTGTCGGACCTGCCTTTCTTTTTCTTTCCTATGCAGGCATTGTAAGTGAGGGAGGCAGCAACAGAGAGGTGTTAGCTTGAGCTTCGGAAGAATAAATGCTGGCAGTGAAGCAATTGCACATCAAACATCCCAGTCATATTGCCAACCGTCCTAAATGTGTTTTGAAAAAAAAAATTATTGAGCTCGTTTACTGTATTGAAAACAGCAAAATGCTAAAATATATTTATTTATTTATTTATTTATTTAATATACCTCAAAGGCCACCCAACAGGGGGCTTTACATGAGGGTGTGGGCAAACAATATAGGGTTAATAAAACAATGATTCTATGGCATTTTTAAATCTATCCGTGTTGCTATGATGGATGACACTTGGGGGAAGATCGTTCCAGTCCCTGGCTGCTTGAGCGAAGAAGGAGTGATGGTGGGCTGTGGTACATGCAGGAGGTGGGTACACGGCCTTGTGGTGGCTTGTGCGGGCTGAAGTACGATGAGCTGATTGAATGGGACAGTTGTAATGAAACGTATGATACATTTTGTGATACAAGGATAGTCTGGAAACCTTACGGCGTAGGTCAAGGTTAGGTAGATCTGCTATTCTTTTAAGGGTGGTAACACTGGTATGATACGAGTAATCTGAGTAGATGAATCTAACTGCTCGGTTTTGAATTAGTTCGATGGACTTACTTAGGTTAATTTGGATTGGGTCCCAAATGGCGGATGCGTACTCTAGTTTTGGGCGAATTAGTGTTTTGTAGGCTAGTAATTTGACTGATGGAGGGGCAAGATGCAAGTTACGACGAAGGTAACCGAGAGCTCTGTTAGCATTGTTAACTATTTTACTTACGTGAAAAGACCAGTTTAGATTCTGTGAAATGTTAACACCGAGATATTTAATGGAACTTAGGGAAGAAACTATGGAGCCATTAATATTATAGTTAGTGGTGGGTAAGTTTTGGCGTCTGTGAAATGAAATAAGTGCAGTTTTATTAGTATTTAATACCATGAGCCATTTGCGACACCACTCGTCCAGCTTTAGTAGGTCCTGCTGGAGAGTAATTGTATCTGAAACGTTAGTAATAGGTCGGTAGATTACACAGTCGTCGGCAAAGAGGCGGATGTTAGATGAAATGTTATCGGGTAAATCATTGATGTAAATTAAGAAGAGGAGGGGTCCTAGAACTGTACCTTGTGGCACACCGGAGATTACGTTGGAAAGGGAAGAGGGCGTATCGTTAGCTTCAACAAATTGCTGACGGTTAGTGAGGAAGTCCTGAATCCAATTGTAGACAAGTTGGTTAAGGCTTAATTGGGAGAGTTTTAGTAGTAGGCGGTTGTGGGGAACTTTGTCAAAGGCTTTCTCAAAGTCAATAAAAAGGGCGTCAACTGGTATGTTAAGGTCTACACTAGCGCTTAAGTCATGGATGAATAGTGCAAGCTGAGTATCGCATGAGAGTCCCCTTTGGAATCCATGTTGGTTAGGGTGAAAAAATTTAACTGAGGTAAGGAAGTTAGCGATTTGTGAATGAATTATATGTTCCATTATTTTTGAACAGACGCTGGTTAAGGAAATTGGCCGGTAACTAGATGAACCAGGCTTAGGAACCGGAACGATCTTACCCACTTTCCAGTCGTGAGGAACGATGCCGGATGAGAGTGATTGCTGAAAAATATAGGAAAGAATGACACTGGTGATTTCTTTGGTGTTTTTCAGCACCTTAGCATTTATACCATCGATGCCGCAGGATGATGTAAGTTTTAACGATTCGATAATTTTCTGGATGCCCTGAGGTGAAAAAATGACGTCCGGCATGGTAGGGTAGTTGTGGGGGGAGACATCAGGGAGGTTTTCAATCGGTTCTTTGGTGAAAACGGAAGAAAAGGTATGGTTTAGTTCTTCTGCTACTGCGTTATTCGCGATAGGCTGTCCAGTTGGATCCATTATTGATATGCATTTGTTTTCGTTTCGCGGGTTAATCACTCTCCAAAATTGTTTTGGGTTAGTGCGGAGTAAGTTGGGCAAGGTGGTATTATTAAACAGCCGCTTCGCTTTATCGATGGCAGAGCAGAATAGTTTCGTGGTAGTCTGGTATTTTTGCCACGCCACAGGATTGTTGCTGTTTTTTGCGGCGCGAAATTGTCGTTTCTTTTTGTTTTTGAGCCTCTTGAGTTCAGGATTAAACCAGCGGGATGTGCTACGTTCACCAATCGTAATTGTTGGAATGTAAGTACTAATAAGCTCATGCATTTTAGATTTAAACATTAACCAATTTTCAGTGACAGATCGTTTGTTAAAATCTTTAACTACAAACTGACAGAATTTTGTTAGTTCTTTATTGAAATTATTATAATCACCCTTATCGTATAAGGTAAGCTTTTTCCTTGTTTTGTCTGGGCGCTTCAGCCTACATTGGAATGTGCCATGAATGACCTTATGGTCGCTGATTTCGTCGAGGTACGAAAGCGAAGTGATTCTATCAGGATGGGTTGTTAGTACTAGATCAAGTATATTGGCTGAGTGTTTAGATTGCCTCGTTGCTGCATTAACAATTTGAGTTAAAGCGAATGTTAAACATGTATCGACGAAGTTGCTTTCAATGTTTTGTTTTGATGTGACAAGGACGAGGTCAGACCAATCTATGTTCGGAAAATTAAAGTCGCCGAATAGGACAACTGGTGCATTAGGGAAATGAATCTTTAGTGATTGTAGCGCGTCATGAAACATTGGTATAAATGTACTGTCGGAATCAGGTGGGCTATAGCATGCACCTAAGACTACGTGGGGTTGAATGGCTTTACAGCACACAAACACCATTTCGAGTGAGGTTGGTATATTGATACGATAGCAGCCAAGGTCACGGTGAGTAGCAATGAGCACGCCACCACCACGCCTGCCATCTCGGTCGGTACGAAAAATATTGAAATCTGGATAAGAAGGGAATATTTCACCGCTGATGACAGACGAGTTTAACCACGTTTCGGTGAGCACTATAACGTTGGAATCTGAAGAGTCAAATAAACAGGACAAGATATCCCGCTTTGGTAGTACGCTCCAGATATTAGTAAAAAGAAACGATAAATAGTCCTTGGGACCGTAAGGGCAACCACTAGCTAACTGCTACGGCGTGCGAAGAACGACTTGTTGATTAACCGGGTCATACACGTAGGTGTTCTTCCCTGCTACAAGTTTGTTATGACGAAGGCTGCTGGGAAAAGTTTGAGTTTTTTTGAACTCGACCAGTTTTGAACTCGACCAGTCACAGAGAACAAAATATTAGGCCACGTTGGTGCCTTCTTCGACTTCCCAGGATGTCGTCTGGGTGTTGTTTGTAAAAAGTAAAAAGTGTTTTAAAAATACTGCCTCTTTTACACCAAATTCGGTCTAGGTATTAGGTAAAGGTGATTGTGTGTAGTGCACAAAGCTCAGTAACATTAGTGCAAATTTTTTGCCACATCAAATGCAAGGAAGCATTTCTCTTTATATGGCAAGTTATATGATTACACTTTGTCTTAAAGTAGAAATGAATTTTTGAAGTTTTCTTATGATGGCTGTTTTCTGCGTTTGATATACGACAGCTTCCGTTCCGAAGTTCCCCATGGCCCTCAATAGAAGACTTCAAAAATCATTTTTCTCATTTAAACAAAAATTGTAATGATAACACTTGGCTTATAACAAGAACTGTTTATTTGCTTTCAACTTACACATAAAAGTAATTTTCAATTAGACAAAAACACAGCTCAAGTTGCATCTCAATGTGAACAAAAACGATTATATAGTGATATTTGTAATCTGGACCTAACATTATTTTTTTCGTGAAATATAACTTCTGTGCAGTGAGTATTTGTGGCTCAAATATTCATACATAGTGCAGTATTGCCATACAAGAAATGCAAACGATAAACAGTTTGGCTGAATTCTCCAAAGCCTATGTAGCGGAAAAGTTGCACTAATGTTACTCGGCTTCAAATACTTTAAGAAGCACCTTTACTTAATATGCAGATCAAATTTGATATGGCAAGAAAAAGCGGTACTTTGAAATTTATCTCACAAATAACACCCGCATGACATTCTGCGAAATTCTGAAGATACCCACGTGACCACTACTTTTTTCTCTTCAAAACATTTCTGCAAATAACTATTTTCAGAAGAGTAAATTACCATCATTTTTTAAACTATACATCTGTGATGGTCGCCAGGCAGTTTGGTTTGTATGTTTGGTGTAGAATAGCCCAGTGCGAAAAACAACAAATGTTTGAGCATCCTTTGACGCTCGGGCAATTTCGAAAGCATTTGTTTGTTAGCAGCAATTCAGTTAAGCCCTTGTCTTTATGCTTAGGCCCGGAAACAAAACACAAGTAACCAAAGTAGTCCTAACAGTCATGCAGTCTCGCTGTTCCAAGGCTTGTGGAGCCTAATTTAGTGCAAGCTTCACCATTTTTTAAAAATTCAGATTCAACTAACAGGTTTTGGAGGCACAGTGCATTTTCAGCTAACTTGTTTCACACCACTTACATAGATAAAAAGCGGAAAGTAGAGGTAAAAATACCATTTTAAAGGCATTGTAGGTAATAACAAAAGGACTGCTTTCTTTTTTTGTGTAGTGCTTTGCCTTAACGCTGTGCGTTTTGTGGTATAGTTCATTGTTTAGTGAACATAGGCCTTAAAAACTAACATTAGCCATGTTGAGGTCGATTTCTTGGTTATAGTCATAGTAGCCATATTAAAAATATATGACTTCAAACTTGATTGTTCTTTTGAAGATTTTTTCTTGCATAATGATATTTCAGAGTCTTAGTCAATTTTGTTATAACGTCAACGTTATAAGAAAACGTGATGTCATAATAGGGTCACTTTTTGTAGAGTCATTGAGTTCTACCTTACCTTTTACATTCCTAATAGTGCAGTTATTTTCAATATCGGTATTTAAAATGGAATGAGCATGCTGCATGTAGTAAGGTGTAAGCACTTACAGATAGCACATGCACCCAACTTTTCTGTTGGCAGTTTATTTCTGTTATTCTTGATTTTTATGTGGGGTTTCACGTCCGAAAACCACGATATGATTATGAGAGACGCCGTAGTGGAGGGCAGTGGAAACTTCAACCACTTGGGGTTCTTTAACGTACACCCAAATCTGAGCACACGTGCCTACAGCATTTCTGCCTCCATAGGAAATGAAGCCTGGATTTGATACCGCGATCTGCGGGTCAGCAGCCGAATATCTGTTACTCTTGCTTCCCTATATGTGTGCTGTTCGGTAATAGTTATCTGGCTTGCACACATTTTTAATGGCACCTGCCTGGTCCTGCTTGCTTTCATGGTGATTTTAACCTTCATAAGTTGCATAGGCTTAACTCCCAAAATTGTTCAAGATGCCGATTTTGTGCACAAACTGTATATTACAAAGGCAGCAGATGTACATGCACACACTATTAAAAGTACATTGAGAGCTTTCACTTGCAGTTTCTAAAGTTTTGCTGTGCAGAGAGCATTTAAATCATAATTTCATAAGGACATATTAATCGATTATTCCTACCATTGAAAATCGTGACAACCTAGTTATTTTTACTGTGATAAGCATGCTATTTTCTTTGATGTGGCAGAACTAATTTATACACTCATTCCTTCTATTATTCACACATGCATAACTTGAAGGATTGTGTGCCTTACATTTTCAGTTTCATTCTGTGTGTTATATTTCTTGTGCATA
Organism: Rhipicephalus annulatus; assembly: GCA_013436015.1. Classification (NCBI taxonomy): domain Eukaryota; kingdom Metazoa; phylum Arthropoda; class Arachnida; order Ixodida; family Ixodidae; genus Rhipicephalus; species Rhipicephalus annulatus. Next base: position 547,628 of record WOVY01010725.1, read on the forward strand.
TGAACTAATGTGCTAACATGTGTCTCTGACATTATTTGTGCCAATTATTTTCATTTCCAGGTGCCTATGAAGGACACATAAGTTCTATGGCAGTGACCTTCCAAATTTACAGTGGTGCCGGAGCCTCAAGCAGCATTTCGCCGATCTCCACAAGGCGTTCATGAGACAAACACAGCGCCACACTTTCACAGTGCCATGATTAATATTTATGTTTAAACATTTCGTTCTAAAATTGCTGTTACATTGTGTTTTGTGCCTCCATCCTGTGCTTAGGTGGAGCTCGTGAAATTACGGTGCAGGCACCTCATTTGTGTACCATCAACACTGCAATGTCACTATTCACAGCTGGAGCATAGAGACAAATAAAAAAATATATTGATTGTAGCAGGGCTGGTGTGTATAATAATGCTTATCTATTGATAATAATAACTTTATAAGTTCTTTAGGTCTTGCATAGAACACTGCAATAATGTGTTGCAATGTAACCACCAATTATGATCGCTAGCATGGTAATTTAGTAGTTTTGTAATGTATTTTATTTGAAAGGTAATTTTGCTTCCGCATTACGACAATTAGAAAGATGCCGATGATTCAATTCCTTATTAAGTAGCTTCTCAACACATTTGTTTCTTTCAAGCCTTTGTTTTCCATCAAGGCCGGTTTAGATAGCAAACATATTTCACCTTCATGCAACGTATTAAAAATGAAATATTCATATATATTTCTACACAGTACTTGCTTTTGCAAACAACGTGAATGGCCAATTGCTTTTACTCGAGATCTAGAATGTCCATTTGATCTTTGCAAGATGCAGCAGATAGCTGCATGGTTTCTGCATTATGCTGATTTCCGTAAGCTGCTTATCGGGTAATTTAGCATGATATGGCACTTTCCGTAAGCTGCGGATGTCCGCATCTTTCTGCACGATATGGCGTCTTCCGCAAGCTGCGGATGTCCGCATCTTTTCGCATGATATGGCGCTTTCCGTAAGCTGCGGAGGTTCGTATCTTTCAGCATGATGCGGCTTTCCGTAGTCCAATAATTGCGTATGTACGGATCCGTATATGCGGAACGTTTCAGTAGGGATGTTAAGTTATTTTTTTTTCAACCAAGCAGCATCCACTTTCACGAAAATGTTTCTTCGACATATGTGAATATATAGATATAAACAAACTGTTTTACTAAAATTGGCACCTTAGAGACTTTATTTCACCGTTTTCAACGCAAACGTGCGTGCAGGAAGAATTATGGTGGAGAGCCGGTAGACAGTAAACTAGTTGGAAAATATTGAATTTTTATATATCGTAATTGAGACTGAAAGGTGTCTTAACTTGGTTGTTTGTCTGTAACGGGGCTGTTGGTGATTTCGATAATTGGTAACACTAACCCTGGAGGTCACTGCGCCTACTTTTCCCGCCATGGTAAAACTACCCCGTAGTGACGTCAGAAAAACAGCAGTGATTCGGTGGACTGTACTTCGCAGGAGATGGAGACCATGATCGAGGCGTGGTTTGGCCTTTCGGCGGGCGATTTTGATGAGCGTCGTAGATGTACGCCCAGCGACATGATTTTTGTTTGTTTCTTTTTATCCTGGCGCAACCCACCTTGGGGGTCGGCCATGAAACGAACGGTGTCTTGCCATTTAAAAGGAAATTTTTATAAATTCAAAGTGTTCAGGTTTTATGAATACGCTTGATTTTAAGACTTTTTTAAACGACGAACTTAGCATTCTATTCTTTTTGTCTCCCGAAGAAAATCGCAAACGGCTTCGGAAATGCTCGTTTGGCTAAAACTCAGTACGGTAGCCCCAAAGGAAGGGAGAACCGGGAGGGATAAACTTAATCACAACCTTCGAAGCGGTTCATCAAGAAGTCTTCTCCTCCGTTTGGTGAATATTCTGCACATTAAAAAGGAATGATCCAGAGATACACAATTATTGAAATGGAGGCATAAAGGCGACTGTACCAGACCGGACTTGTGTAGGTAAAAATTCCGTGGGGGGACTCGGCATTGTTTTTTGGTAACTGCGATCTCAGTCCTTCTGGAGGAACACCATCGATTCTTCCAACAATAATTGAGGTGAGGGAACACAGAAGCTGACAATGCAGACTTTGCGAAGTTGTCCGATTTGGCAAATTTTTCAAAACTCGCCGCAGTTACAAACGCACACGTCGGCAAATTAGACATTATCGGACCATGACTTGATAAAAGTGCGAGTGTATTCGCTTGTTCATTTAGAGGAATGTGTTTATGATCAGGTACCGATACCAAGCGAATATTCCGTATATGTCTTGGAATGAGGGAATGAAATATTTCTAAGGACTTTTAAAATTTTCTTGCAGGTAAAGATGAACATATGGATAGGCTGTCTGTCAGTATGGCGGCTTCTGATAATAATAGGGGTAATTTACGTAGAGCTAATATGGTGGCAAGTATTCCTCTTGATAAATAGGAGCAAATTCAGGTAATAGAATTCAAAAAGACCAATTTAAATATAATGATGCCGTTCTCAACCCTGCCTTTTTTTAACAAACTGAAGCGTCAGTCGCTATCACTGCTTCCATTTCTAATCTATATAAATGTTCTTCCAAAATGCAATTCGAGTATCTACTGGGTAAATGTTTGCGATTCTTGGAAAATATGTCATCAAGTTCTTTTCGACTTGCTTGTACAGATCTGCCTATGATTAGAATTTCACGGAGCTGCACTTCTATAGTTTCCTATTGTGTTTGTGGGGAAAGACCTGGGGACACCGTAATTTTGGGCACTGGTGGCCGAAAAATTCTGTCGGATGTTCAAGAAAAATATATTCCGATCTCCTCAATGGCGGTGCATAGAATTTCAAAATGTACGCACGATTGGGATGTTAAAAAGGGAAGGCAGGCATGCTTCTTTGTATAAAATGGTATTTAAAACAAATTTTGGAAGTCTAAGACATACTTGTAATGATTCGGGTTCGAATAGGTAGCAAGTGCGGAGGCTGTTTTTTGTAAGATAGCTTGCAACGGCCCGAGTACAATCACTGGATGCGTCTATCGTAGCCCGTCCTCCGGTGAAGGCGGTATATCTTTCATCCAAGAATTTCTTTCGCAGCATGCACGCAGCAATCGTGTGATTATTATGGGTGACTTCAACCTCGCTGATTTTGACTGGGCTACTATGCAGCACACGTCTCTGTCATTGAAAGCACTGGTTAATTTAATGCTTGATTTTAACCTTCATCAGGTAGTAGCCGATGACACACGCATACAAAAAACCACTGAAAATATTTTCGACCTCGTCCTTCTGAGCGACCATTTTCCAAACGAGCAAATCGAGATTAGCGTTGCTGACGGGATATCTGACCACAAGATGCCTGTTTGTCGGTTGGTACTTGATTGTAAATTCTCAGTTCGCCCTACCGCCGTAACCATTATCAATTATCAGAAAGCCAACAATGACAGTATTCAAACGTATCTCGCGCATGAATTTCAACCTTTTTTTGAAACTGCCTCAGAGATGTCCGCAAATGTAAATTTGTTGTGGCTTCAGTTCAAGGTCATTGTTCTTCACTGCATCAATACCTTTATACCTGTGAAACACAAAAAAACCAACCTAAAAAACACATGGATAAATCGAGAAGTTATCCAAGCGAAACGTCAAGTGAAAAGGTTACGGCGGGCAGCGAGGATCAACCCCGCCAACTCACCAGGTAACGAGAAGTTATTAAATGCTGTCAAGAGACTGAAAACAAAGACGCAGCAAGCCAAACAGCATTACTTCAACGTAACCCTTCCAAACTTTATCACAAATAGCCCGCAGAAATTCTGGAGGCATTTTCGTAAAAGTCCTGAAGCGTCGTCTACACTAACAGAAAAAGAGAAGGTAGCGAAGTCGAATGCGCATAATGATTTCTTCCGCTCGGTATTCACGACAGATAATGACATTTCACCTTATTTGGAACAACACAATACTGACAAAATTGACGAAATCGACATAACAGACGCTGGAATTATGCAACTAGTGCTTAACTTGGACCCGAAAAAATCCACCGGCCCGGATGACATACCGAATGAATTCCTAAAAAGGTATGCAGAATGGTGTAGCAATTACCTCGGCCTAATTTTTCGCAAGTCGTTTTCAACATCTACCCTTCCGGAAGATTGGAAAATAGCAAAAATAGTACCAATTCACAAATCAGGAGACAAAAATGACGTTTCAAAATTCAGGCCTATTTCACTAACAAGCACGTCATGCAAATTACTTGAGCACAAAATCCTGAAGCATCTAACTGTTTACTTGAAAAAAGTGAACTTTTTATCACCTCACCAGAACGGCTTCCGCAGCGGCCTATCAACTATTACACAGCTAGCAGAAGTAGTTCACGACCTCGCACTATCAATAAACAACCACGCGCAAACAGACATCGTTCTGTTGGATTTCTCCAAGGCATTTGATTGTGTACGCCATACTAAATTGATTGGGAAATTGGAAAATGTGATTTGCAAAGGCGCAATATCGACATGGGTAAAAGACTTCCTCTCGAACAGGTCCCAGTTTGTTGTCTTTGAAAACACACCATCTGAGACCGTACCTGTGACATCCGGGGTTCCGCATGGAACAGTGCTGGGACCGTTATTATTCTTAATTTTTATTAACGACATAACTTCCAATATCGAGTGCAACATCAAGTTATTTGCAGATGACTGCATTATTTACAGGGAAATTAATAGCTATACAGACCACCTAATGCTTAACACGTCGCTTAGTAAAATAACGAAATGGTGTTCTTACTGGCAAATGACAATAAACATTAAAAAATCCGTTACCATGACTGTTTCAACAAAAAAACAGCCTTCTATGTTTACATACTTCATTATTGACATACCCTTAAGTAAGGTTTCGCAACACAAATATTTAGGAATTACGCTTACTTCCGATCTTAGATGGGATTCACACATCACAAATATTACCGCCGCCGCGTTGCGCAAACTGTTCTACCTAAACGGTGCCTAAAGACGTCCCCCACTCCTACCAAGCTGCTAGCTTATAGAACGTTCGTAAGACCGCTTCTGGAATATGCAAGCACGATATGATTTCCGCACTCGACTACCCTCATGAAAAAGATTGGAAGTGTCCAACGAAAGGCTATAAGGTTCATCTACAATAAATATAAACGGACTGACTTTCTCACTAACCTCTTGGCTGAATCAGGAACAAAAAGTTTGTCAGTTAGAGCGAGGTACGCTCGCCTAAAATTCTTGTTCCAACTAATTCATAACAGTTACAAGATTGATACGCATAAATACATATCTTTTTCTCAGACACGCCCTACACGTCACAAACATGACCGCACCATAACCGAATATTCCTGCAGTAACGACACGTTTATGTACTCTTTCTTTCCCATGGCAATACGCGAGTAGAATAAATTCAACCCCGTGATAAGAAGCACTGACTCGTTATCTAAGTTCGTCGATATGCTAGATTATTCAGTGTAGAAATAACACTTATTGTTGCGCTAACCGAACAGCACACGTGTAGCATTTCCAGCTTACAAATCTGTTCATTTCTTGTGTAAATTGTTGCTGCAGCCTTGTATTGGAACTATTCTTACCTTTTTGATGGACTTGTTTCTTTGGTTTATTTCTTCTTCTTGATACTACAGCTTGTAATATAGGCGTGTTTATGCGTAAAGTTGTGCAATTATTCCGTCTTTGTGTGCATATGTCCTTTTTTGTTCTTTCTCATGAATCAAGCCTGCAGATTCGCATGTTTCTTGTACACACATTTGTATGCCCTCCTGCTATGCTCTAGGATGAGAGTGGCAGTATTTTAAATAAATAAATAAGTAAATAAATAAATAAATAAACGAACCAGTGGTCATAGTTTGTATGCAGGTGCACCAGAAAACAAGACGCAGCCGAAGTCTAATATCGGGCTAATATACATGCAGTGAATCATGATGAAAACATTACGGCGTGAACGTGCACCTTTGCTGCTAAGTCTACGAAGCATCCCCAGCGCACGAGTTCTTTTGGCAGCCATGTTCTTGATATGTGGACTCAACCTAAGTTTTTCAGTATAAGTCATTCCTAAATACCTAAAAGATTCTACCTACGGGATAATGTCTTGCCAGTAATTCAAAGTGATATAGACAGGAACACTCAGAGGAAAAACTACTTTCGCACTTTTTTTGACATTCAGTGATAAATATAACTTTTCTAACCACGTTTCTAGAGCGTTCATATACGTCTCCAGACTTTGATATAGTGAATGTATACCTCCAGCTGTAGCAAAAAACGCGATATTATCGGCATATACATATATTTGCACGTCCATCTATACAGGAATAGTGCATAGTAAAATATTAAATAACAGAGGCGAAAACACTGATCCTTGTTGGAGACCTCTAGCTTGTTTGTGCCTTAGAGACGAGAAACCAGATTGAGAACAGTGACATTCCCTGTCGTTTTAGAAGGAATCTAACCATGCTACAAAGAATTGCGGTACACCTGCGTTTTAGGTGAATTTATTAGTTTTGAATGTTCCACGCTGTCATAAGTTTTTGTGATGTCTAGGGTTAATAACGCGGCATATTTTTTTCTTATAATGGGAAAGCTGTATTTTACTTTCTAAATCGACATGGGCACACCAAGTTGAGCAACCAAGCCCGAAGCCAATTTGGCATTGGCTCAAGACCATGTTCCTATTCAACCAATTATCTATCCTTATGCGCAAAATCCTTTCAATTAGTTTTACCAGATTGGATGTAAGTGCTATTGGTCTGATGATATCTATTGTAAACTCAGCACCTTGTTTTTAAATAAAGGAATTATCTTATCAATTCTCTAATAAGTTGAATCTATTGGTTTCTGGTAGAGTTGTTAATCATTGTCAGGAGTTCCTGGGGTATGACCTTATGGATGATTTTTATTGTCGACGTAGTTATGTGATCAGGACCTGACGTCGTATTGGGCAAGTTTCTTACTACTTGTTCTAACTCCGAAGCAGTGACCTTCTACGAACCGCCACTTTTCTCAGAAGATCGCGAGGGGTTCGAGAAGGCAGATGTAAAGCAACTTTCAAGTTCTTTTGTAATATATTCAAGAAAACTAGATAGTTAAGTTGGAGTAGAAACCACTGATTCAGTGTTTGTTGATGAATGTATGTGTTTTTTGTTTCTAGGAAATTAAAGAGGGATTTACTGTTGCTAGGCTTTGACAGAAAGCCGAAACACTGACTATCATAGCTGTCTTTCGCAGCGGCAACTGTTCTCTTAAAAATGGCAGCCGCACATTTCGAGTCACTCCAATTTCTAGGGCATTGGTTGTAAAGTAGTTTGCGCCCCGCAGCCCTTCTTAGTCTGTAATCACGTACACAAGCTGAATTCCACAGAGGATTAGAAGGATCTTTGTCAGACGCCTTTAGGTATCGCAGCATTTTGATATATTTAACGATTACTTTATCACGATACTTAAATTCATGGCAGTTTGCTCTTCAGTTTTAACTATTCGTTGTGACCAGGCAGCACTTAGTAATTTTTCAAGTTCACTAAAATTTACATGAGTTATTGAAAGGCTCGTTACCGAGCATACCTTCTCAAAATACATATGCAAGTGGTCACTTTTTGTCATCAAGAAATGGGTGTCCATGCGTTAATGCATGCTAGGATATACTGTGAGACCAGGTCCCACAAACGCTTCCTAATCTTATGGGTTCTGAAACACCACGATGTATGGTGAGAATTGAAGTCATCCACGAATGCTACTTGCTACAGTGCCTAAGATGATGATGATGATGATGACGACGACGACGACGATGATGACGAAGATTCCACAGCCATGTCTCGTACCCACTAGGGGTGATCGGCCAAGAATCGATGTCTTACTTGAGTAAGATTTTTATAATCAATATCAAAACCACCAACCGGAGAAAATAAAGAAAGAAAAAAGAAAAGACCCCCTAGGCTGAATGAAAGAAGTGCAAGAGTTGTTTGTCACTCGTTCAAATCAGACAATCATTCACTACCTTGAATAGGAATTGGCGTGGTTAAAAAAAGCTCCTGTTTATGTTTGAATACTTTTGCAGGAAGAATAATCACGCAATATGGAACTTAATTCTTTTACTTTAGTTAAGGTACATGCAAACTGCATAGAAAAAGTTTTCGTGGCTGATGCCTAGATTGGAAGCACCGAATGAAAGTAAAAAATAAATAGTGAAGTTCAGCCCCAGGCTAGCGAATGGGAGGACTTATAGTGTTTTTTCTGAGCAATTTTTATCGGCGACATGATAAAAAATCTACTCTATTATTTCTGATTCTGAACAAAAGTTTCACAGCGAAGATGTCACCAGACCAGCCCTATGTGAATACAAATATACCCGCGGGATACGACATCAAAATTTGGTTATTATTATTTCTAACTGTCTTGTGGGACACGAATGAATTTTCAATGGAAATACCAAGGGAGTGAATTCAGGTGTTGACATTATCGCTTCCATAGCGTCTGCACGAAGCGCAAGTTTCCTGTAGCTTGTCGCAGTTATAGTGGCCACTTCGGAAAAAATTGATAGTACTGGCCCTTCCAATGCTGCTCAAGCTGGAGAGTCAGCGATTTCATTTACTTCTAACACGCAATGACCAGGTAGCCATACTAAGTTCAGTTTCTGCAGCTCAGGAAGGACTAGCATAAGGAGCGTCTTTAAGGCCATCGATTTTGTTGACGCCGTAATCGTCGTAAATACTGACAAAAAATCCGTTATTATGATCGCGTAATAGGCATTCAACGGTAGCTTTCGTAGCGCTGTAGCTATTGCCACAATTCAGCTTCAAAGACTGGGGTGAAATCCGGTAATCTTAATGAAAAAGACTAGTCAAGTGAATGGGAGTTTATACCGACAACTGTCTGCTCATTGATTACTGAAGCATCACTGGATATATTATTATTCATTTCTGCGTGTGCGAGATAATCCTGTAGTCAGCTATTTAGGACCCTATTGAATTGTAATTTGAGCTTAGAGGGAGAAAATCTCAACGGCAGCCACGCCTTCTTTGTTGGTCTTGTCTTTCCTTGCTTTAGTAAATTTTTACTACAGCGCTTCCTACAAAAAAAGAGAAACTGGATAGGAACAATAATATTGTTCCTTTGAAAAAACGTGAAGAAGTGCAGATGAATTCAATAAAACAGAAGATATAAAACAAATTAACAAGAATGAAGAAGGGGGACAAAGAATTGGATATACATGGCAGTACCACTAATAGCGTATCCTTTCGGTTGCCTTAATGGATTTATGTAGCGTTGACAGAATAGCACGGCGGCCCGCACCTAACTGACTGGCTCCAAACTATTATATGGTGGATGTATTACTGGCGATGCGAGCATACCAATCGGTCTCTCAAGAATTATTCGTCGCAGTTACGCGAACCGGTGTAATTTGGGAAGAAAGTGATCTACTGTTCCCGGTTCATTGCAAACTGCACATAGGTTAGTTGATGAAAATCCTGATTTTGGGAGATAAAGATTTACCAAGGAACTCTACAGCGAAAGCTTCTGAGAGTCACCTCACATTGGAGGGAAAGGCATTTTTCGGTGAATCACAAGTGATGAAATTCTTCAGAATATAGAAGCGATGTTTCGTTGATCTTTAAGATTAACAGGCATTTGAATTGTTCGGCAGTAATAAAAGGAAATTTTGGAGCTACTAGCACCACCGGGAAGTTTATAGATACCGAAGCAAGTGAACCAGCAATTTCGTTTAGTACAATTCCAGCATGCCCGGGGAACCAAATAAACCAAACTTCTGATAGTCTATGCGGTACGAGAGACCAAAATATCCTGAGAAAAGAAGACTGTTTTTCGGACGTTAGGTGTTACATACAACAGAACATCTGAAATAACAATGGCTTTTGATTGCTTAGAATTTAGTTTTCGAAGAGCCATTGTAATAGCTAGGAATTCCACGAGATAAATTGCTATGAAGTCAGGTAATTGTAGTGTAGAAGACCAATTACGCTGATGAGAAAAAATACCCATTCCAGCCTTCTGAAGATTTCGCGTTACATTCGTCAAAATTACTACGTAATTGGGAAAATGACAGATATGGTTTTGAAGGAGGCCCTCCAAAACATGCTTTGGAAGTAAGTTGGCGATTTTTGGAAAATTCTCATCGAAAATTAGGTCAACTGGCACCGAGCATAGGGTTTAGGGAGTTAATTGTTGGAAGGAAACGTGAAGATGTGATAACAGAGACTCGACGAAAATGATTTCGGGTCTTTGATAATGACACCACGAGTGCTTAAAAAAACTGGATATTTGTATAAAACTGTCCATGAACGTAAGAGGGGCGCATCGTAGAGTTTCAAAAATCTTTGCACAGTAAGCTGTCGAAATGGATCATCAAGTGGAATGATTCGAGCTTCTAAATATAGCACGTTATTCGCGACACACCCTGGTAACCCAAGACGTAGCCGCAGAGCTTGCCTTTCTAGCAATATAGGAGGTCTTAATTTGTACTCGGCACTTCCGGAAAACAGAACGCAACCAAACTCCAGAATTGGTCGTACGTAAAGTTTGTGTATCATAAGTAACGTATCTCTGTGCATCCCTGAATTCTTATTGCAACACCGGCGTAGCAATCGTAGGGCGCCTTCTGCTTTATGGGTGTTTTATTCCATTTGTTGCTGCCAATTTAAATTGTCCACGTAAACAACGCCAAGATGCTTTAGTGCTGTTACTTGTGGAACCGAATCATTTAGTTAATGCAGTGAAAGAAATACGGGAACGGATCGAGAGAATACAAGCAGAGCACATTTGCTAACATTAAGTGACAAAGACAGCCCGCCAAGCCATACATTAAGCTCACTCAAACGTGACTGTAAGATTTGATACAAACTATTGATATCTCGGGATGACGAGAAAAAAAGCAATATCATCGGCATAAACGAAAAGAGGAACATATTTATTAACGGGAATTGATGATAAGATATCAAGTAAAAAAGGTGACAGAACTGATCCTTGCGGAACACCTCTTCATGACTTCTTTGCGCAAACACGTACACGGACACAAGGAAAAGAGGCCAACAACACGTTGCGCCCGTGTTGTTTGCCTCTTTTCCTTGTGTCCGTGTACGTGTTTGCGCAAAGAAGTCATGAATGAGTACCAACTCGCCCAACTTTCAGTACTGTTGAACACCTCTTGTTTGCTTATGTGAGGCAGAAGTGGTTCCCTCGTGGCAACAAAAGAATTGTCTCTCAAAGAGAAACTCCTGAATCCAAGATATAATGTACTTGGACACCTCACAGTTCACTAATTTTGAAATTATTGTACTGTGTTCCACAATATCATAGGCTTTTGAAAAATCTAATGTGACTAATAGAGAAGGCTCACTAGATACTTTTGCAAGGTGAGTTCGGCTTTCGAAATCAACTTGAGCCGACCATATAGAGCTCCGCTGTTTGAAAACTACTAGCCTTGGTGAAAGAATGCCCTGACGAGTGTGAATTCACTGTGCCTTCTATTGAAAATTTTTTCAATAATTTCAATTGAGTTTGAAGTAAGCGAAGTTAGTCGAGTGTTATCCCGGACATATCCGAGGCTTCAATTTTTTTCGAGCAACACAACTTTAGCAATTTTCCATGCGCTTGTAGTCCATGTGTGCGGCAAGGAGCAGTTAACAATATTCCAAAGCTCATCGGGATGGGAAGTAAATATCCTAATCATAGCGTTTGTAATCTGATCTGGACCGGTAGCCACTTCATTTACAGTTAGTATGACATCTGCCAGTTCTGCCATAGTGACTTCCCGAAAGTACGGAGTTGAGCTTTCGAATGTCATAGGTCTCAAGCATGACGAAGCGAAATGCGCTTCAAGTCCTTTCGCGATGCCCTCTAATCTCCCGGCCATGTGCCCTCACGCTGCTTCTTTGTTTTCATCACTGGCGCATACGCGCGGTATTTTCCCATATTCAACAACATCGTCCTGACGATGTTGTTGAATTCAGTGTTGTTAATTCAGTGACTATAGTTAACGTTTCTTAAAGCAGAAACGTTAACTATAGTCACTGAATTAACGGCTTCATTCAATGTACGTGGACTGTTTCTGGAGAATGTCTTGGCGCTTTGCACTTTGAGCGTCATTGGGAACAACCTCACATTTGCCTCGCTGATGCGTCGGAGTACCTTGTAAAGTCTGAAGTATTACCGCAACATTTTTTTTTTCGGAGAGGCTACCACGACGATTGGATGTCCAGACCTACACTTTCTCGCGCCCGTTGTATGTGACTGCTCTGTCCAAGAGATTGCAGGGCCGGGCGTTGCTCTCTTGTTCGATTTCCGCAACCGGGCAAGTTGTCAAGCTTCTGCTCGCTAAGTGATAACTTGAGCTTCCGTCTCAATATCCTGTGCATGCTTTTGATATAAAGGCGCTAGGCTCAATATTTAGAAACTGTTGAAGGACGTTTCAAAAAGTGTTGGTTACCGCTTGCGACAGCATCATATCTGCCGGTAAGAATTTTTTCTTTATATGAAGTTTTGCTCATCATTGTCTCCTGCTGCAAGACACAACTAATGCTACGCTCAAGTAGCTGAAAATATTTTCCTCTCGAAACAAAGAAACCAACTCAGCACCAATTTTAACAACCAATGTTTGGAAAATTATCTACAAGGTCAAAATTATCCGACTTTTTCCCACACCTTTTTTGTATTATACAACGTTTTACCCCACACATAAACATTGTGCCGTGTAACAAACGTAACATGGAGGTAACCTACACTATACGACGCTTATACGCATGGGGATGCTGGAGTCAGTGGGAACGAAAGCCCTTCTATACTTCTATGAAAAGACTTATGTGGGGACATCAGTGGTTACAAAGGTAACTTCAAAGAAAACTGAATAGGTATCAAGAACAGCAAATGAGAAGAAAATGCTTTCTGGTGTTTGTAGGCGTCAATTCACTCCAAATAAAAAACATGATTGATCCATTCGTCATCATCATCAGCCTGGCTACGTCCACTGCAGGAAAAAGTCCTTTCCCATGTTTCACCAGTACTTTCAGTTATGCTCTTGCTGCTAACACTTTCTCCAAAAACCTTCTCAATCTCATCTGCCCACCTAACTTTCTGTCTCCCCCTAAACCCCTTGCCCTCTCTGTTAATCCAGTTAGTTACCCTAATGACCAGCGGTTATCCTGTCTACGTGCCACATGCCCAGCCCTTGTTCATATCCTATTCTTGATTTCAACTATGATATCCTTAACCCTGGTTTGTGCCTTAGTCTGCTCTACTCTGTTCTTGTCTCTTAATGTTACGCCTATCATTTTCCTTTCCATTGTTCGCGGCTTCTTCCTCAATTTAAGCTGAACCCTGTTTGTAAGTCTCCAAGTTTCTCCTGTGTAGGTAAGTACTGGCAAGGTGCAGCTGTTATGTATTGTTGTATTGAGGGATAGTGGTAATCTACCGACCAAGATTTGAGAGTGCTTGCCACATGTGCACGAACCCCATTCTTATTCTTCTAGTTATTGGAATCTCGTGCTTCGTCTCCGCTGTTACTACCTGACCTAAATAGACGTAGTACTTTACAATTTCAAGGGTACTATTACCTATCTGGAAGCACTGTTCTGTTCCGAGCTTGTTGTATGTTACTGTCGTGTCCTGCAGAGTACGTTTTAGACATATCTTTCTGCTCTTCTTGTCTAACTCCATATACATGAGTTGCACTTCGTTCCCAGAGTTTTTCAGCAATGCAATGTATTCGGCGAATTGCAGGATACAGAGGTACTCTATATTAACTCTTCTCCCGAACGCTTATGAAAACCTCCTGTAAGCACGCGGTAATTATCATAGTGGAGCGTGTATCCCCCTGTCTTACACCCTTCTTTATTGGTACTTTATCGCTTTTTTGTTGAGCACAATGATGGCTCTGATCCTCTGTGAATTTCATTCAGGATGTTTATATATGCTTCCTCGAAGCCCTGATTCTGCAGAATCTACAACACTGCTGATATTTCTACTGAATTAAACGCCTCTTCGTAAACAATGAATGCTCTGTACAACGGTTTGCTGTATTCTGAGCAGTTCTCTATTCACCATCACCACCATCATTATCAGCCTGACTACGTCACTGCAGGACAAAGGTCTCTTCAGTGTTCTGCCAGTTAACTAACTTGATCTTGTGCTTGCTGCTGCCAATTTATACCCGCAAACTTCTTATTCTTATCAGCGCACCTAACCTCCTGTCTCCCCTTAGCCTGTTTGCCTTCTCTGGCAATCCAGTTAGCTACCGTTAATGTCCAGCGGTTGCCCTGTCTCCACGCTACATGCCCGGCCCACGTCCATTTCCTCTTCTTGATTTTAACTACGATATCCTTAACACCGCTTTGCTCCCTAATCCACTTTACTCTCTTCTTGTCTCTTAAGGTTACACCTACAATTTTCTTTTTCATTTCTCGCTGCGTCATCCTAAACTTAAGCTGAACCTTGTTTCCAAGTCTACAGGTTTCAGCTCTGTAACAGAGTTCCGGCAAGATACAGCTGTTGTACACCTTCCACTTGAGGGTAGTGGCAATCTACCTGTCATGATTTCAGAATGCTTGCCAATTGTGCTCCACCCAACTCTAATTTTTCTAGTTACTTCAATGCCGGTGTTCGGCTCCGTGGTTATTACCTGTACTAAGTAGACATAGTCTTTTACAACTTGAAGCGCACTATTACGCTCTTATAAAAAATGTTGGTATATTCACTAAGTACTAGGCCGTTACTTGTCTCAGAATCCACTAACCAGCTAGTGAATGCAGCGAGTAAAAGCAACTTTAATCAAAGGCAATACCTCGTTGGGCTCTTAACACTAGCCCGAACACTGACAGGCTGGGTAAAAGCACTACATCGCTGGGCAGTTATTGATACTACCTAGTTGCTAAGTGAATCGCACTGACTTGAGTGGTTATTTCAATACTCAATTGTTATTAACCCCCGCAAATAGAGGTTTACACCTATTTTGTTAAATGTTCATGTGCATGGCCATGTCAATATAATTCTATTGCAAAAGTATAGCATAAAAAACGAATTCATATGGCAATTGTAAATTATTATCAGCTTTCAATTACGTCGTGTAACTATACTGGGGTAAGTGCGCATCACAGCAACATACTTAGAGAATCGACCACATGATCGCATGATCAAATCAGATTCATTTATGTATGATCATATGTGAATCTCGTATGGATTCTTATGAGCATATAATATCACCATATGAGTCAATATGAGCATGTGGTTCTAATGCTCACATGATTTAATGGTCGTATGAGAACTCATATGAGGGAATAACGAGAACACGCATGCATGCACATGTTGGACATACCAAAATTCTACTGTAGCAGCAGCTTGAAGACTATATACCTCAGCTTCGGTACCGCACTCCGCGCGCTGGTTAGCAGTCATAGAATTTATAGGATATTTGTTTTCTTCAACGCATCATCATGTCCCCTTCTATATACTTATGTGTGTGTCATTACGTAGCAAGAAACTTCTATTCCAAGGTAGGCAATAAAAATAAAGCTTGTCTAAATTTTACTGACGATCTCAGCATTACGGCAAAATCTATTGCGGCATATAAGACAGATCTGGCAACGTAGGTGGCTCAGTAGTTGCCTAGTTTAAAACACTAAAAAAGATTTCCTTGTAAGTAACACCTCAAGTTACCAGCTGTACTAGCTGGTGGCTAGTAAAAGTATACCACAAATGTATCAAAACACTCCGGAAACTAGCAAACACACGCCTTTACAAATTACTAACTTTTTTTCTAGGAGTGTACCTGTCTCGAAGCGCTGCTCTTTTTCGAGGTGGTTGTTCATTACTTTTGTTTTCTGAAGAATAATTTTAAGACCGACCTTTTTGCTGTTCTTGTTCTTAATCACGAGTTGCGATTCATCCCCTGAGTTACTCAGCAATCGAATGCCGTTGACGAGGCGCAGGTTACTGAGGTAATTATCATTACCTCTTATTTCTGAATTTTCCTACTCTAGGCCATGAAAACCTCCTGTACGCGCGTGGTAAACTGCATTGAGGAGATTGTATCCTTCTGCCTCACACCATTCTTGATTGGTATTCTGTTCATTTTTTTATGAAGCACCATGGTAGCATTGATCCCCTGTAGATTAATTCCGGGATGTTTAAATATGTTTTGTCGACGCCCTGGTTCCGCATTGTGTGCATGACTGCTGATATTTCTACTGAATCAAACGGCTTCTCGTAATATAAGAAAGCTATGTGTAGTGGTTGGCTCTTTTCTCAGCATTTCTCTATTGCTTGATTTATAGAATGAATGTGGTACAATGTGGAAAAGACTGTTTGAAGTCCTCCTCGATCTTTTGGTGTATTGATTTCTATTGTTGCCCTATTTCTGTTAGTAATTACCTTTGTAGTTAGCTTGTACACGACGGAAAGCAAGCTGATCGGCCTCCGATTCTTCGAGTACTTGCCATCTACTTCCTTATATATTAAGATTATATTAGCATTCTTCTAAGATTTTTGTACTCTTCCCTTAAGAAGACACGCGCATTGCCAACAGAGTGGCTGAATTTTCGAACACAATCTATCCTTCATCCTTCAGCAGATCTGATGTTACCTCATCTTCGCCAGCAGTTTCGCCTGCTTGCATGCACTCCAAAGCTTTACTGACTTCTTCTATTATTACTGGTGGGTTGTCACCAGGATTTCTGCTAGCTTTATTATAAGGGTCATGGTTTTCCCGGTTACTATACGGATCTCTGTAGAACTGTTCCGCTATCTTAACTATCGTATTCATATTGGTAGATATATTGCCTTCCTGGTCCTTAGGTAAATACATTTATTTTTGTCTATCCTAAGTTTCCTCTTCACTGCCTTAAAACTTCCTTCATTCGTCAGAGCGCGTTCAATTCTCCCCATGTTCTGCCTCCTTGAACGGATGTCTTACGTTTCGTAATCAATTTTGAAAGCTCTGCCAAATTATTTTGTCTTTTGTACCTGGCGCTTTCATGCTTTTACGCTCTTTATTCGGGTTCTTCGTTTCGGGAGATAGCTTGCCAGTGTCCGGTCTAACTACCATACCTCCAACTTCCACAGCCCACTCCGTAATGATACTCGTCAGGTTATCATTAATTTCGTCGACGCTAAAACTGCTTTCTTCAATAAGAGGCGAGTACGTGTTCTCAAGCGAGACTCTGAATCCTTTTACTTTCTCTCTCAGTGCTAGCTCATTCATTGGCTACTTGCGCATCAGTTTCCGTCGTTCCTTTTTGAAGCCTAGGCGAATTTGAGAGTGTACCATTCTATGGTCACTGCATTGTACCTTGCCAAGCCATTTCTCATCCCGCAAGATTACTAGGTTAGCACTAAGTGTAAAGTCTTTGTCGTTCCTGCTTTTGCCTTTAGGTCTCCTTCCTGTCAATTTACGGGTTCCTCATTTTCTGTAGAAGGCACTCACGATCTGTAAATTACTTTGTTCTGTGAATTCTACTAAGAACTCCTCTTTGGCATTTCTTGTTCCAAAGTCATAACATTCTAGCGCCTGTTCACCAGCCTGCTTCTTCTCTACCTTGGCATTGTACTCGCCCATCAGTATACAATACTGTCTATTTACTCAAGTCATTGACGAACCCACATCTTCATAGAAGTTTTGAAGTAACGCATTATGGCTGGAAGTAGGCGCGCAAGCCTGTATCTCCTTCATGTTGTATATCTTAGTGAATTTATTTACTTTATCTTCCACCCTTTCAATAATGCCATAATATTTATATTTGTTACCAGCTCTATTTCACGCCCAGTTCTCCTCTGCAAGCTAAGCCTCCAAGCCACGATAATAAAAGACGTGCCCATTCTTTAGCACTCTATAAGCATCATCTGTCCCCCTAAACTCACTGAACCCTATTGCATAGAATAGTACATCTAGAGTCACTCAACTAGATAAGATTCTAGCAATAAACTTTGCCAAGCTCAGGTTAAACTTATGGTTTGTCTGGACCCAGAAATTCTTAGAACCCTCTGGTGCATTGCAGATCTCACCGCCGCCTTGGTCAGATCAGTTTTGCATCCGTTGGGGACTGAGGGCCGTGAGGTATTTGATGTATGCGTGTGGGAGGTAGCGGCTAGGTACTGCACCATGGTGGCCCATTCTCTGATGAGAGAGTGCGTTACTGGAGGTTTCATTAGGAGGCCATATCCCAGGCCTCTTATCGCAGTTCTATCACCACGTGAATTTTTTATGTCCGGTTGGAAGCAGTGCGGCAGTGGGATGCGAACCACGGGCTTCTTGCACGCGAAGCTGACAAAACACGAAAGCCAAACGCATTTTTACGGAAGTCGCTTACTGTTTACCGCACATTGGTATAGGTTAGCTTACAAAGCATATATTGGTGCTTGACTGCCATAGGTCGGCTTCGCGTGCATGCATCCACGTTCACTAAGAAAACTGTGAGATAACAGTGGTATATGCAGAAGGTATAATATTTAAAGCGCGTGTAGTGTCTGTCCAATCGTGGCGCAGTAGTATTTATATCGTTCAATAGCCGTTATCTTATGACAACATCTGCTGAGGAAGTTCCGTACGAAACGTTTTTCCTTATATGCATAACAGTGCGTAAGAGACGCGTGTGAATGACCGATGCAGATTCGATCGCGTCTTCACGCACACATTTCATCAGAATGGCTGAAACGGCATCCGACTGGCGTCACGTGCTGCGTGACGCCAACAGGCAGAGAAAGAGTGTACCACACTCAATGTCTACGCTACAGGCGGCGCTGAGAGATGCCCCCTAGTTCAATGCACTTATACCCTACTCCATAACGGGGACGCTACAATATCCTCCGTGCTAGCTGAGTTGGTAAGGCGTCAGACCAGTTATTCGAAGGTTGCTAGTTCAGACTCTTCCCATATCAAGTTATTTTTTCGTCCACTTTTTTCACAATCACAATATAATTACTTCTAACAGCACTCGCCTAAACTTTCCTTCATATTATTGTGTGTTATATCTCATTAATATATTGCTCAGCAAAAAACAAGCCCTAAACAAGACACAAGTTTCATTAATTCGTTCCCGGGGTCTCCTTCTAGTAGGCCTAATGCCATCAGATAGTATGCGAGCGATTAAAAAGTTGAAACAAGCCCTCGTCTTGTCTGAAGAAATAAAACAAACATCTTGACGTTTCGGGCCACTACTTGTCCCTCATTCACAATGAATAGCCTGCAACAGGTTGTCACTAATTTTGACATGGGTAGCACAGAGTCCCAATGCATATCTCGAAGCAATTACGCTGTGAGCGTTTAATTGTGTTTGTCGTTGTTTAAATGTGCCGAAATTCCTACAGTAACCTTGTCATTTAGGCGATACCATGTCACAAGTATGCTGGCAGAATCCCAGTTTATGAGGGAGTTACTGTTGAAATGATGATCCGCTGAGGTATTCGAGCTTGCACTGCCTTTCTTGACATCAATCTGGTGCTGCTGGATACTTCTTTTAAAATTTCTAGTTCAGCCTATGTAGGATGTCTGACAACCTAGCACGGTATCTTGTATGAAAATCTTGAACTTTACAGACAGTCAATAACGCATACGAGCTTCTGTTTGAGCTTGTTGGTGCGCACATGAGCGCTTTTTACGCCGCATTTGACAGACACTCTTGCAAGTGCCTCACGGACATTTTGCGCGTGGTAACGCATAACGCAGCACGTTTTGGCCAATCAGCTTCACGAAGCTCGTTAGGGTGCAAGCGTTACTAACGCAATTTCACTTTTATCCCTTTTATTTTCACTTTCACTTTCACTTTTATTCCTTAAAGACCCCACCAGGGGGTATTTCAAAAGGGGTGGGTAATACAGCAGGTTGAACACTTTATTATATGGTATAATGTGATGTGATCGCTTCAATGAAGGCAGTAGTGCTTGAGTTAGCAATTTTTTGTGTAAGGTCGTTCCAGCTCTTGGATGCTCGAAGAAAAAAAGAAGAAGCAAAGGGGACTGTGCGAGGTTGAGGACGGGCAACGTTTAAGGGGTGACCACTGCGATAGGATATGCGTGATGGTGGCAAAATATACGGTGCTTGATTTAGCGCGCTGTGAAAGAATTTATGCAATAAGGATAAACTAGCAATGTGGCGTCGATTAGAAAGTGTTTGTAAACCGGATTCCGATATTAAGGGTGTTACGCTGATATCGTATGAAATGGCGGAATGAATGAAACGGATGGCACAATTCTGAATAGCCTCATGGGCGTTTGTGAGGAACATCTGGCGAGGATCCCAAATAGATGATGCGTATTTTAGTTTGGGCCGTATTAGTGTTTCGTAAGCTAGTAACTTGACATGCTGTGGAGCGCTTTGTAAATGACGTCGTAAAAACCCAAAATGTTTTGTTAGATGATACAATAACGTTGTTCACATGCGCACACCAATCGAGATTATTCGATATCGTCACACCAAAGTATTTATATTGGCATACGCTCTCTAGTTGCTGGTTTGCAATTTTGTATTTCAATTTTAACGGGTTAGGACTGCGAGAAAGCGACAATGTTTTGCATTTACCAGTATTTAAAATCATTACCAGTGTTGACACCAGTCGTTAATGTTGTGCAAGTTCTGTTGAAGAGCAGACTGGTCAGTAATGTTAATAACTGAACGATAAATCACGCATTCATTGGCTAACATGCGGATTTTGCTAGTTACATGCAATTGTAGGTCATTAAAATATATTAGAAAGAGTAGGGGACCTAATACCAAACCCTGAGGGACACCAGATTCTACTGAAAGAGGCTCAGAGTTTTTGTTTTTATGCGCACTGACTGCAGGCGGTTATGTGAGAAACTGCTGAATCCATGTTAGAACTGCGGGGTTTAGATTCAGTTGGGAGAGTTTTAGTAGTAAACGTTGATGAGAAACTTTGTCGAATGCTTTCGCGAAATCAAGAAAAATACATCAGTTTGAGTGTTAGCGTCAAGATTGAGGTGCAGGTTATAGAGAATTGCAGCTATTTGTGTTTCGCAGGATAGTCCCTTGCGGAACCCATGCAGAGAATGGTGAAAAAAATTTTGAGAATCAAGGGAACTAATTATATGAGTGTATGTGACATGCTTCAAGATCTTACAAGGCACTGATGTGATGGAAATGGGGTGGTAGTTTAGGGGGAACTCTTGCTGCCTGATTTGTAGACTGGAACGACCTTGGCCATTTTCCACTCTTTTGGTAGGTTTGCAGATGACAGTGACTGAAAAACAACAGTGTTAGATAAGCCGCGGAAATGAATTTGGTGTTCTTCAGAAACTTCGATGTGATTTCATCGAAACCTTCGGATGATGACAATTTACTACTGGCAATTATGTTCGAAATGCCGTCTTTCGAGAAGGTGATAGGAGGCATTGTAGCCTCAAAAGGTGTAAGAAACGTAGGTAAAGGTTCATCAGGTTCTTTGGTAAAAAACATAGAAAAACGCGGTGTTGAACATGTTAGCGGTGTCTTTATCTGATAGCATTTCACCCTGTTCGTTAGGTAGAGATATAGTGCGGGTTGACTGTGGGTTGATGGTTTGCCAAATTTTTTTAGCGTTTTCAGTAATCATCTTAGCCAGGTCATAGTAAAAGAAGGTGTACTTGCTTTGCCGTGTAGCGGTAAGATATGTACGTTCAGCTTCGTAGCACTTTTCCCATGAATCGTGCTGTGGGTTTCGTTTAGCCTAGCGAAAAAGGCGCTTTTTCTTGTTTTCAAGTTTTTTAAGGTTTTTTGTGAACAATGGTTTATGACGCTTAGCATTGATTGATAATGTTGAAATGTATTTATCTGTTAAGGTATGTTATCTGTTAAGTTATTGTTGAGTTCTCAGGAGCTATGAGGGGTTGCATTACTGTAACGGTCCTTGCTTACAACAGTTAGCTTTTGCTTGCACAACCAGGCTCAGAGCTGATGCGCAATTCGCGCGAGAAAAGAGCAGAGCGAGCACAATTTCGCTTTAGACGATGCACAGAGTCAAAGCTTAAAGCATACACCCGCGCGAGTCGGCTTCCAATACACACTGGCTACAGGCCCTTTATCTGACCGTCTTACATAAACGTCGAGAAAGGCGAAAAATTTATTATTTCATTGTTTCACAGTGTACGCAATGCTTGGAACAAAGACTTCAAGTACCCGAGGAAAAGTTTTACGTCTTGGTGACGGAACATAAACAATCATCAGTGTAGCTTGTACGAGCAAAGTACAGAATGTTTATGTGCTTCGAGGGTCATGGCCTCAAAGTCCACAGAAACAGAAGCCCCCATAGGTACTTCGTAGTGCTGTTCGTAAAATTTCCCATTGAAAATGAAACACGTGCTTTTCGCGCAGAATTAAAGCAGCCGAAGAAGTTTTCCATTCTGCTCTTAGCCACTACAAAGCGCCTCAAAAGTTGTTGCTCCGATGGAATGATGACTTTTCTGTGTTATCGTCACAAACGATCGCTCAAAAACATACGTGCCTCCTACGTGAAAATGAGGCGCCAGAATGTCGCGACAAAAACCGATGAAAAGAAGAAAACAAGCATCAAACAACTCATCGGGCGCACCACCTCTCCTCCTCGTAGGCTCCACGCTAAGCTGACTAACCTTTTCGCATTCATCGCCGCGCGACCTCTAGAATCATCGAGAAGGAAAGCATGAGTCACTTCCTAGTTGCGGTACGTGTCGCGGACAGTTCTATAAAAGCCTCGCCCCTTTCCCAGTTGTGGCTCTACAGCGTGTCCACGAACCTTCTATAACCCAGGGTGAACGTTTTTTTGCGAGCAGTGGATGGCGGGGAGCAGAAGATGGAAGGTTTGGCGCCAGCGTGTGCAGAGCAGCAGATGAAGAGAGTTTCCCGCCCCTCAGGCAAAGTTCTGGCGCTACAGTGAGCAAGCAAATGAGATGAAGAGGTTTTCTACCTAACAGCGAATGCTTGTATTACAAGCAGGAGAAGAGGTTGTGTTTATCGTCAGTGAGCGAAAACTGGCTCTGCAGCTACAGCGCGTGGCTGGCAGACGTGTTACCGGCGATCAAGTTTTTTTTGGAGTGCGAACGTTTGAGGATGCGAGGTTTCCTGGAAGAAAAATGTCAGGACCAGTGGAAATACAACAGCGCTGGACTTGGAGTGTTTCCTTGAAGAGAAGCATTCAAGCTTTATTTTAGGAACCTTACACTAAATGATTTGACGAACTGTATACAATATTTAGGTGCCTTGTTTAGTGCATTGGGTCATATTGTAGCACGTGTTTGGTTTGTGCCCGTTCTATCTGGCTGGGTTGTAGAACACGTTGTTTGAGTGCCCTCTGATTAGTGGCATAACGTATGTCGATTATTGCCGAGTGTGCATGCTTGTGTGTTGTTGGTTCTACCGTATCTGAGATCATACTTTCGTTTTGTTATCAACTCTCGGCAGTAACTGGTTTTTTTGACCGCAGCCAGAAATTTTTGGCGCGCCAAATAGAACCAAATCTAAATTTTTCGTGCTGCCGTTGTAAACTCCAGGAGGATGATACGTCGGCCCTTATATTTAGCCTGGCAGTTTCCTAACTAATTACCGGAACCAGTGAGACATAACTGGCGGCCGCCACAGGACCTGTTTGGTTCAAAAGTGTGTCCAAAGTAGAGAGAAAGAGCATCGAGTTGTTGGTAGTGCTACCGGAACGACTTGTGTGTGTTGCACGGTGTTCTCGCTCAGCCGTGTGCAGAGTGTTTCAATAGGTGAAACCAGACATACTTTGTACACGTAGCAAGCCTTTAGTAAAGGGGCAACTTAAATTTGGAGAAGATGGTAGCTATTGGGGAAAAGATCAGTCTCTCTCGCACTGAGCCACGGAAGTGGGTTAGCCAGAAAAAAAAGAAAGATCCAAAGAAGAAAAGGCTGCTGAGCTGGAAAACGAAAAGGTGGCGGTTGAAGTGTGACGTGGAAAAAGCAGCTGAGCTTGAGAGAGAGACAATGCTGACTGAGAGGGCGAAAAAACAAAGGGAGGCGAAGGAGTGGCAGTTGAAGGAGAAAAAAGCAGCTGAGCTAGACAAAGAAAGGTTCACAGATGAGAGGGCGAAAGAGGAAAGATACGCCGACGTGTCTGAGAGGGAAAGGCAGTAGCAGCACGAGATATAAATAATTGGTGCCATTTGCAGCAATGAATTGAAACTCCTGTAAGGCTACAATCGAAAGGAAAGGTATCAGCTTTCGTTTGAATCCAAGCAAACGGCTCGTAGCGTTTCACGAAAGTAAGGGAGACCTTAACGCGTACCTTCACTGATTTGAGACGATTCCTAGAAGCCATATTTTCCGGTGCATCGATGGGCTACAGATTTTTTTACATTCTTGAGCGGCGAAGCATTCAATGTGTACGTTAGGATTACGTCAACTGTCAGCTAACTATGCAGAAGAGGAAGCTGCTTTGCTGAAGCGATTCAGAATCGCTCTGAATGGCTTCCCAGAAAGTTTTCGGGCAGGACTTCCAGCTGATAGTGAGACAGCTACGCAGTACGCTGCGCGACATAGCTATTATTTTACACATGCATTGAGCTCTCAGATGCAGGACAAGAGTACGGCGACAGCTATCATTACAGAGCAATATCTGACTATTTGCAACCCGGGTCAGTCGCTGTAATTGAAAGACATGAGAACTAAGTCGCTCAAAGTCATGCTTGCATTGGCCGGTTAATTCTTAGAAGCGCAAGGTGGCACAAGCTTGGCCAAGGTTATTAAGGAGTGTCCGAAAGAATCGAACAAATCGACGCCTGAAAAGAAAAAGCGTGCCCCGGAGAGCGTTATGCGATGCATTCTGTGCAACCGGGTGGGTCATAAGGCTAACACTTGTCGAACCAACTTTACACGTACCAGTGTAACGTAATGTTTTAAGTTTGGTCAGGCTCGACACAAGACACACGCAAATCCTTATGAAACTGGAAAGTTCCTTTAACTATCTTGTGTGCATATGCCAGCAAAATATAATGATGAAAACATCAGCAGCGGATTAGTGCAGCTCAACAACAGGAAGAAACATCGTGTTGTGGGTGCTGCAATGAAAAAACAGCCAACACGTGCTATGAAGGAAATGCCAACATTGCCTGAGAGAGTTTCTGGCAAGAATATTACGGTGCTAAGAGACACCAGAAGTTCCAGTGTAATCGTGTGGAGGAACTTGGTGCGGCAAAGCGAGTTAACAGGCAGAACTAGGTCGATTGGCCTGATTGAAGGTTCGACTCAGATGCTTCCCGAAGCAGAGATTGAGCTCGAGAAGCCTTACATTCGCAGGATAGTTACTGCCTTGTGTATGGAGACCACCCTGGTACTTCATTATTGGAAACATCGACGTAGCGCGAGGACCGAATGGTCCAGAACGTTTAATGCAAGACCAGAAGATGGCTCCCTCGTTAACAAAATAATCGCGAAGTGGAGATGCATTGGAGAGAATCTCGAGAAAGATTTCACCCGAGCACACGATGACGCCTTGGCTCGAAGGAAGTACCAGGAGGTCATTGTGTTCGACGAGAAAACGTGCCGTGCAAGTTGGAGCTGCAGCAAAACAACCTCCATAAACTCAGATCGAATATGTGACAGAGTCGGCCAGCCAGGCTCAACGTCACGATGTGCACAAGCTGGGAAATAACCAGCCAAGATTGGTAAAACTGCACGGCACCTTAGCAGTATCAAACGAGTGAACCATAGTAGAGACGCTGATTCAGATACCGTCGTTTGAAACGGCTCGTCAAAACATAAAGAAAGAACGACAGGGACAGATCGAGCGAGCACCGCAATAAAGGGTGCACTTGCAGCTCAACGTACACAGGACAGGTGTTGAGGATGAATGCGAATGTGGTTGGCAGTTTAGAACCTCAGTGTGCTGTGTTGTTGTTATCCTGTGCCGTGTATGTCGAGTGTGCGTAAGTGTCCATTGCGCTGATGTGATGTGATCGATATAATTTTACAAGTGTTGTAAAGGCAGACCCTTGTGCGTCTGAGCTGTTTGAATTGCGTGTCGGTATTTGTACCTATGTACCTGTGGTTTTACTTCACGTGTTGTGAAATCAAATTGCATTGTGAAATTGTATTCAAGGTTCTCATGTGATTGTTGTGAGCCATGAACGATTGACTGAGTCAGGAAGGCTGTACTCACGTCACGTAGAAATTTTGTAATGTAGCTGTTTTTTTGTGCTCACTTGTGTGGTTTTGAGTAAAATGAGATAATATTCCTAATGCGGGGGGCAGTGTCGCACACGAGCACTTGATAAACGCGCGCCTTCAAATTATAACTGCTACGCAAAATAGAGATACCAGACTGCCACGACAGAAACCGGCGAAAAAAAAGAAAACAAGCGTCAAAGACTCCTCGGGTGCGCCATCTCTCGTCCTTGTAGGCGCTGCACTACGCTGACCAACCTCCTTGCATTCATCGCAGAGTGACCTCCAGAACCATCGAGAAAGAAAGCATGATGCACTCCCTATTTGCGTTACGTGTCGCGGATAGTTCTAGAAAGACTCACCCCTTCCTCAGCTTTGGCTGTACAGCACGCTGACGGACCTTCCAGAACCCAGGGCAAACGTATTAAGCCAGCAGCGCATGGTGGTGAGCAGGAGATGAAGAACGTATTTTTGCCGGCGTGCGTAGAGCAGGAGATGATGAGAGTCTGCTGCCATCAGTTGAAGTGCTGCTTTTACAGCGGCCGAGCAGATGACATGACGAGCTTTTTTCCTGCGGACGAAAGCTTGTGATACAAGCAGGAGAAGCAGTTGTGTTTAGTGTCAGTTGGCGAAGAAGTGTTCTGCAGTCACAGCACGTGAGTGGCCGACGTGTTACCGGCGACGACCTTTTCTGATCAGAGTGCGGGTATTTCACGAAGCGTGGTTTCCTGGAAGAGGAACTTCGGGAGCAGCGGAATGACAACAGGACTTGACTTTGAGTGAGTATTTAACTCAAGAGAAGCATTCAAGCTTTATTCCAAAAACTTTCGACTGAATGATATTGAGAAACTTTTTTCATTGTTAAGTGTCTTACTTAGTGCATAAAATTGCAATGTAGTGCGTGCTGTGGTTTGTGTCCTTTGTTGTGCGTGTACCTGGCTGTGTTAAATAGACCGTTGTTCTAGTACCTTATGATTAGCAACATATTGTATTTGGATTATTGCCCAGTGTGGATGTTTGTGTGTTGTTCGTTCTACTGCAATTCAGAATTTATTTTTGTTGTGTTATCAACTGTCGGCCGTGACTCGTTCTTGGGCCCCAGCTGGTGTTCACTGGCACCCCAAATTGGACCACATCCAAATTTTCTGTGCTTTCGTGGTGCAGTTTGGAAGGCTGATACGAGGGCTTTTGGAATTAGCGCGGCAATTGCGTCCCTACTTAGCAGGACCAGTGACAGTGATCTCTATTCAAGACATGACGCCTTTCTTCTAACATTTGAACTGTTTTGTTCCAAGCTTCCAGTTCACCACGGAACTATAAAATAGTAGAAAACTAGCCTTGCTCTGCGTTCTTGTAAGACGGTCAGCCAAAGGGATTGTATCAGTATGTATTGAAAGCCGACCCAAACAGGCAGATACCTCAAGTCCAACTCTGCGCATCCTATAACGCAAAAAAACGTTCTGTTGCCGCTTATTTTTTCTCTCGCGTAATGTGCATCTGCTTGGAGCCTGGTATTCGCCAGCAAGAGTTAGGTATGGTAAGTAACAAGCTCTGCAGCAACGGCTACACCTCATAGCTCCTGCGGACTAAACAATTGCATTGTTTAATTGCTTGCCCAACAGGCCACAACTTGCTACTGTAACCTACGCCCAAAGCATCAGTGAGGCACTTGCAAGAGTGTTTGTCACGTACACTGATAACGGGTATAAGCCTTTAGAGTGTTCAGGCGTTTTGTTCTAGCGTGCATTCTAAAGGTACTGCACAGAACACCATCCCAAGGTCATTCTAAGGGGTACGTAGAACAAGACATGAGTGCCTACTGAAGCGTAAGCCGTTCACTACGAATCTTTCTAGCGGTCAACATTCCATATTACTCTAATTCATTCCATAATAATGCTTGCATTCGATTTAGGTTTGAGTATTACGGTACGCTTACTGTGTATTGCCGATAAAAAAGTTCAAGTTTAGAAATAAACGATCGGTTTGTGCTGTAGAGGGCTTGTTTACAAACGTTCACTTGTCGTTAATCTCGCCGCGCAGAAATGGCTACACTGTATTAAGGTAGTAGGCCACTGAAAAACAAAAAAAATTAAAGGCTGGCCGCGTTGAATAACTTTTTCCTCAAAACCAACATGACTCATTTGTTTACCTAGCTATTTACAATGCAAAATATTGAATATTTATTTATTGGGAGGTAATTTTTGTCAAATGTTGCATTAAACGTGCAAGCCCCGCCAGCTGTGATAAGTGACAAATGGGTGGCTTTATTCAGTAAAACTTTGACATTTGTGTAACTAATGACTGGAGCTATGCAGTGAATTATAATAAATATTATTCAGTGAATATCAAGAAATTATGATAAAAACAAAAAAACGGGAAAAAAGAGACAATTCACACTGAACCTGTTGGAGAATTCAGCTGTAAACTGAAGAATATTCAATGGATTTCTTTATTCTAGTTCACTGCACAGATATATATGTTGTAAATGATTATGAAAAATTTCAGTTCAAAGTATGCGCTGAGAAATACGTTATGAAAGTTTGCGTTCCAACATTTGGAGCACATTGTTATTTTCAGAAAAACGTAAACAAAGACTGCCGTGCTTTCAAAAAAGGCTCACGATCTTTGCATGTAGGCCTAAAATGCACCAGATTTATAGCTAGGGCCCTTCGGCAGAAGCATTAATGTCTCCTTTTGTTCGGGTGGCTGCTCGTATTTTTTTCCTGGCATGTTTCGTCCCAATCACTGACTTGCGTTTAGCATTCTGCATGCGCAGGTGATCCCTGGCGATGCAAGCTTTCGTCGTGTGGACCCTGGTTCTATGCCAGCTTGCTTCAGGATATCTAGGGTGCTTACACTGCCATTAGTAAAGTGTTTCACAGCATCATGCAAGGCAAACATCACGGTAGGTAAGCTTACAGAGACCTCTTTGGGTGCCCGCTGCCCTATTAGACCATTGAAACACTCATTAGAAAGAATGCTAATGTTTACTATTCTGTTCACTTGGAGCGCAGAATTCTCTTGCGGTGCGTGGAAAGCCTTGTTTATGTCCCCAAGCTTCTTCGCGGTCATCGAAATACCGGCGTCTGTGCCAGTAGGCAGCCTCGTCGTTGTGTAGCGATTTCCCGCAAACTTGCGCTTCCTCGTCTTCGGTGTTCTGCACTTCCCCATGTTGGTCGTAATATGGTCCAGGTGACCTAAAGAAACAGCCCCAGTAACGTTGACACGTGAAACAAATGCAGAACGAAGCCTGACGTATTTGTTTGTTTGTTTGTTTGTTCCTTTCTTTTGTGGCTCTCACCCACTAGGGGGGATTGACCAAGAAGCCAGTGGTTAATGCAAGTCAATACCTTTAGGTTTTCTAGGCTAGGGGAATATGATTACTGTGTTTTGACTGTGAAAATATTTTGGCGCAATGTAAAAAAAGGGGGGAGAGAAATAATAGAATTTGTTGAATATCTGAGGAGTAATCGTTATATGAAATTTTCCTGAAAGTTGAATCATTACAGTGTATCAGCTAAATAATAAGTGACGTAGCCTGACTAAGGCAAAGAACGAAAATTCCGACAAGCATTGTGCGTCCCCCTTGTGGCAGTTGTTAGAGATTGACGAAGACTTTTAAACACAAAGCTGTATTTAATGACATTATCTCATATAACAGTTACAATAAATTGCATAAAGTATTTTGAATAGCATTGATATAGACGAAACAACACTTGCTTTTGAAAGCGATTTTTTGAAACCAAAACCACAGTTGGAAATGTGGTTTCTGTTTTGCTCTAGGAGCATAGGGTATAGAAAACTTGCTGCAACTAGCAAACTAATGACACTAGGGGGATAATTTTTCTTGCAACATATATGTGAATGTTTGGGCGCGCAAGAAAAACAAAACTCTAAATATTTATTTCGCGAAAAAAATGACTTTTTCAGGTGGCCTAGCACCTTAATCACAATGTCCTCAAGATGAGGTAGATGCGGCCACGAGCGAGTTTTAGACAGGTATTAAAGGTCTTGAAGGCAAATAGATTGCTCCATACGCTCTCCCAAAGTTGAGTACCAAGTGCTCTTAATCGGTAACTACTTTTTCTAAACACACGTCGAAAGAAACTCGTCTTCCGGTTCATCAGACGCAACATTGAATCAAATACGGATTGGAAGCGCAGCAGCTCGACTTGGTGCTGCACTTGAGGTACTTGCAATCTACAGTGCATTTCGTGTTTTCGTATACAGATGGTGACGTAGGTGCTTGAATAGGAGCTCATTCCTTACAAATACAGGTTGGATAGCACAATAACAGCGTTTGAAGTGCATAATTTGCAAATTTTACAATGAAAACTTAATGCAAAACAGCCAACATCATATATACACACAAACATGGCATACTAAGTCTAGCATGCACAACACAGCAGTCGAACTCGCGACCACACACAATGAATAAAAACATCATAACCAGCAGTTTTCACGGGCTTATATATGTGTAGCGCCATTATAATCGCCGTTTAGCATGATTGCCACATTCTTTAGCCAATGCGCCGCGCCTTTCGCGTAGCTCATGCCTAGATTCAGCTGCGCGATCACAGAACGACTCCAGGCATCTGGCACGTTGGACGCTAACAGTAGCCGCCGCTCTGTTTTAGCCCTGAAAAAGTGGTGAGACTGGCAAAGCCCCGCCGGCCACCTTCGACGTCATCCTATGTCTTCTCTCGCTGCACTAGCGACCTGGAGAACGCACCATTCAACGAGCCACTAGTTGCCATGCTTCCGCGACTCTACCCGCCAGTGCCGCCGTACCACAAGATATTACTCTAGGCATTGTTTTTGCGGCTCGACACCGTTCTCGCCGTAAATGGCGTCACGGACCAGCTGCTTATGCACGCCATCTTGCTCGACGCGCTCCCGCTCGAGTTTCGTCATCTTGCTGCCACATCGAACACAAGTCACAGTCATATGAAGCCATCTGCGCTGCGGTGCTCGTCTGCTACGGCCTGACCTATCACGCTCTTCTGGGGCCCGCGACATCCGGGTTGCCCCTGCTCTGCAGCGCACTGTAGCAACTGGTCTGCAGCTCTGCCTTGATTGTGACGTGACTCTCCTGACTACGTCACCTTCAAATTCACGTCCGGCCAATAGCGCAGTGATTTCTGCACCGAACCCCCCCCCCCCCCCCCGACGAGGTTCAACTTGTTTCTGCTGCCATCAACCAGTCTACCGAGATTTGCGTGTCTTCGACGTACTCGGCTGATGATCCACCAGGCATTCCCACTAATGAAACGTCTTACCAGAATATCAGGGCCCATGACACTTCAGACAGGTAAGGCTCCATGACGGCAAACTTGCCGCACGCCCTTAGATATGCCAAGGCAACAGACACCGTAAAACTCCCAACTCGCCCCCCAATCGCGCTCCGCAACCATTCTCCGGAGTCCTTGAAGGCGACACGAGTTTGCAGCAATTCACCTTAAATTGCTGCAAGCTACTGCAGAGGCAGTACACGCATGCCCTGCGCCATAGGGCATTCTTCTACTGCCTCTGCGCAGCACATCACAAATCTCTAATATTGGACCTGTGTGCTAGCCATGATCACCGTGCGCTTCTTCAAGCAAGGGGTTTCCATGTTCGCCAACTCGCCACCCGCACCGGCAGGCCAGCCGCACAGCAACGCTAGGATCGATGTTCCATCGACGGTGACGTCCGAACCAGCACGATCGGCACACAGTTACTTGTCGACAGCCATGTCCGTGCCATGTGCGCGTTCGGAGAACCCACCGTGGCTGTTCAGTACTCGGTCGTCCTCGCACAGCTTCGATTCCTCCCACCGTCTCGCCCACCTCACCGGTGCGGACTCTTCAGCTTCCTCCGGCGGCTCCACATACGGCCACCTTTGCTACCCTTGGGCGTTCCCGACAGTAATCCCACAAGGTTATCGAGTAACCCCACAAGGTCGTCATGGTGGCCACTTGCTTGTGGTTACAAGGCACTGGAGTCTTCTTCGAAGCCTGGACTTCTCCCAGTGCCGCCCACCTGAAATATCTTGATGACCTCGCGCCTTCTGCCGTTGACAACCTGGACTGCTCAATAACCACTTTCGTTTCGCGACCTCTTGCATATACGCTTTTATTGTTTTCTTTCCATGTTTATTTCTGCAAGGGAGTGTAGTAGCGTCCTCATGACTGTCATTCATTATCGTCATCGTTTCTTAGCCACCGCGCCGCACATCTCGCGCAGCTCACGCATAGCTCGAGCTGCGTGAGCAAAGAACGAATTGACGCGACTGGCGTGTCCGATGAGGGCCCCCGCCACTCCGCTTCAGCCCTGCGAATGAGTTAGCTAGATCGGCACGGCCACGTCGGCCACTTTCACGACGTCTGCTCACGTCTCCTTTGCTCGCTGCAATATGCATAAAGCGGCTTGTAACCCGTCGACGGCACTTCGAACGTGTTCTGGTAGCATCGACGCGTGTTCGCCCTTGCCCATCATCATCATCCTCATCAGCCTGACTACGTCCACTGCAAGACAAAGCCTCTCCCTTGTTCCGCCAGTTAACCCGATCCTGTGCTTGCTGCTGCCAATTTATACGCGTAAACTTCTTAATATCATCTGCCCACCTAATCTTCTGTCTCCCCCTAAGCCGCTTACCTTCGCTTGGAATCCAGTTAGTAACCCTTAATGACCAGCAGTTATCCTGTCTACACGCTACATGCACAGTCCATGTCCATTTCCTCTTCTTGATTTCAGCTATGATATCCTTAACCCCCGTTTGTTCCCTAAACCACTCTGCTCTCTTCTTGTCTCTTAAGGTTGCACCTACAATTTTTCTTTCCATTGCTCGCTGTGTTGTCCTCAATTTATGCTGAACCCTCTTTGTGTGTCTCCGCGTTTCTGCTTCATAGCTAAGTACCGGCAAGATACAGCTATTATATACTACTACGGGGTGCCATAAATGAACAAGGTAGCAAAGAGGACGATATTTAAGGCGAGCTCGTGCAGACTGGGCTCCACATTGTATGCCTGCCTATTTACGAAAAGTAAAGGTATTTCTCATACGCTTTCTCCCCGTAAAAATTTGGTGGAGAGTGCGGGTCTTCCCCCAGTGAACATCCACGACGATTTCACAAACCAGACGTTTCTTCGCTGCCTGTGCGATACCTGATCAAGACGAGAACGAGGATTGTTCTGAGACTACCCCAATCGTGCTTCGTCCAATTACGCAGCAACCAACAGCACCGCATCCAGCTGCTACTAACCGCACCGTTGTCTTGACTCAACCATGTGACCCAGGCACCTTTTCTGGCAGTGACAGTACTGACGTGGAGGAATGGCTTCAGCTGTACGAAAGGGTGTGGGCTCTGTACAACTGGGATCCGACACTCATGTTGGTCAATTATATTTTCCACCTCGATGGTACAGCTAAAGTTTGGTTTTCCAACCACGAAGAAGATATCGTGAGTTCATTTATTCATTCCCTTTTATTTTATTAAGGACCCCACGAGGGGGGTATTACATAAGTGGTGGATACACAGGCAAAGAGAACGTGTCAACACGTTAATTTTCGCAGCACAGGTGGTTTGTAACATTTGTCGCGAAGGATGATGGGCAGGTGGTTGAAGCAATTGTGCAGGGAAGGTCGTTCCAATCCTTGACGGCGCGGGGAAAAAAGAAGCGAAAAAAGTGGCAGTTCTGTTGCGATAACGGGACACTTGAAGTGGATGGCTTGTGCGGTGTGAAATGTATGTCGGGGAAGGATGTAAGGAGCTGCATTTAGAGAAGAATGAAAAAAATTATGAAAGAGAGAAAGGGTGGCGATATGGCGGCGAGCAGAGAGGGATGATAAACCGGATTGTGCTCTCAAGGATGAAATGCTGATGTCGTATGAGCACTGGGAGTGAATGAATCGAACGGCGCGATTTTGGACAGATTCGAGGTCGTTAATGCGGTATGTTTGGGGCGAGTTTCATATGGGGGAGGCATATTTGAGTTTCGATCTGATGAGGGACTGATATGCCAGAAACTTCACATGTTTTGGTGCATGACGTAGGTGACGCTACAAGAAGCCCAGAGTTTCATTTGCCGATGAAATGACGTTAGTAATATGTGCATTGCAAGTGAGATTGCAATACAATGTGACACCTAGATACTTGTGGGATGGTTGTGATTGTAGAGGGACGTTGGCGATATGATATGAAAAAATGAAAGGATTCTTACAGTGGGCAAATGTAACAAGTTTGCATTTGTTAGTCTTGAGAGACAAAAGCCAAATATCGCACCATTCTTGAATGTGGTCAAGATCGTTCTGGAGAAGACTTTGGTCGTGAGTTTAATTACTGTCCGATGTATTGCACAGTCATTTGCAAACATGCGGATTTTGCAGAATACGCTGAGGGGTAAGTCGTTGATGTATATCAGAAACAGGAGGGGGCCAAGAACTGAACCTCGAGGTACGCCTGATGCTACTTTAGGTAAGCAGAAGATTTATTATTGACATGCACAAACTGATTGATTAGTTAGAAATGCTTTGATCCAAATTAGTACACTTGGGTCTAAGTTTAACTGGGGATAGCTTTAGCATTATTCTTTGGTTGGGTAGTGTGTCGAATGACTTTGCGTAATCTAGAAAGATTGCGTCAGTTTGTAAGTTGTTGTCAAGGTTAGCATGCAGTTCGTGAAGAAATATTGCTAGTTGTGTTTCGCAGGAGAATCCTTTCCCAGTACCATGGTGGCTGGGATGAAAAAAGTTGTAGAAATCTAGAAAGTTTACAATCTGAGAATAGATGACATGTTTCATGATTTTGCATGGGATGCTTGTTAAAGAAATGGGACGCTAGTTCAATGGACTGTTATTATCACCTAATTTGTAGATGGGAACGACCTTGCCCA
The DNA here is from genome assembly GCA_013436015.1 of Rhipicephalus annulatus. Taxonomy (NCBI): domain Eukaryota; kingdom Metazoa; phylum Arthropoda; class Arachnida; order Ixodida; family Ixodidae; genus Rhipicephalus; species Rhipicephalus annulatus. Next base: position 582,605 of record WOVY01010725.1, read on the forward strand.
TGTTCCAGTCATCTGGAAGAATGCCTGTGGAAAGCGACTCTGCATACAACAAGCACAAAAATGGGGCGATGGTGTCAAAGATATTTTTAATACTTTTAAGTTAATATTGTCGACGCCACCTGATGAGGACAGTTTCATGTTTTGAATAATACTTGAAATACCACCTGCGCAAAAAATGATTAGGCACATAGAGGATGTCAACAGCACCGGGGCAGGAGAGGAAGGTACGCTAGATTTTTTAGTAAATAGAGATGAAAATGCGCTGTTAAAAGCATCAGCACATTGATCATCTGAGAGCATGTGACCAGAATCATTAGTAATGTGGATGGTGCTGGTAGACTGAGGGTTCACGATCTGCCAGAATTTACGTGTGTTATTGGTTAGCATGCCTCGTAAATCCTGGTTCAAAAACGTGTAGTTTGCGTTAATAATAGTGGTAGTATAATTTTTTCGGCTGCGTTGTATTTCGCCCAAGCTTCAGGCGTCTTTTTTGCTTTTGCTGTGTGAAAAAGGCGTTTTTTTTCTATTCGCTAGTGTCTTTAGTTTGTTTGTAAACCAGGGTTTCTGCGGTGTGCTACGGAGTGATGTTGTGGGGATAAAGTTGCTAATCAATTCATTATTCTTAGTTTAAAAAATCTCCCAATAATCGCTCACAGATCGGGAGTGAAAGCTATGTTGAAAGTCTGGAAAGAAGTTTTTTTTTGTCGCGGGATCAAATCCCGGCTTTTGCGGCTGCATTTCCGATGCAGGCGGAAATGTTGTAGGCCCGCGTACTCAGATTTAGGTGCACGTTAAAAGACCCCAGGTGGTCAAAATTTCCGGAGCCCTCCACCACGGCATCTCTCATAATCATATGGGGGTTTTGGGACGTTAAACCCCACAACACAATCTGGAAAGAAGTTTTCTAGTTCTTTGTTTATGGCCTCATAAATACATTTATCATATAAGGTAAGTATTTTCTTGAGTTTGTCGTGCCGCTAAAGAGGGAAGGAAATATGTGCATTTATTATTTTGTGGTCACTAATATCGGGTAGGTATGAAATGGGCGATAAAGAGTCCGGGCGGTCGGTTAGTAATAAATGCAGGATGTTAGCACAGGCGCCTGATATGCGCGTGGGCTCTGACACAAGTTGAGATAAGTTAAATGTCAAACAAACGTCTATAAAATCTATCCTTTCGACATCCTATGACGACGAGGGTGCAGGGTTATGCCAATCAATTGTCGGGAAATTAAAGTCCCCCAAAAGTAAAATGTGAGCGTTAGGGTAGGTGGTCGTGAGTGTGCTCATTATATTGTTTAAATCACGTGAAAAACCTGTATTGTTGCTCGGTGGCTTGTAGCACACCCCAAGTAGGAATGTTTGAGGGGAAGTGTGGCAAACCAGCCACAGAATTTCAAAGGCAGATTTTATGTTGACAGCAGAACAGGGTATTTCTGGGCCAACAGCGATTAGCACACCCCCGCCACAGCCGCGTTTGCGGTCGGTGCGGAATAACTGATGATCGGGTAAGTCCGAGAGCACTTCGGCGTCAGTAATTTCATCAGTTAGCCAAGTTTCTGTTAGTACCAAAATATAACTGTTGGAAGACGCCACAACGTTCGACACGAGTTGGCACTTCAGCGTGAGACAATGAACATTAGTAAAGATAACAGAAAAAGAAAGTTCATTTCGCGTTTGGATTTGGCGGTGGTGCGGTTTAGTCTGCGGGCGTGGTGATTGCTATGCGACTTCTATAACCGATTGTTATCCGTGGTCAAAAATGTACCTTTTGAAACCTTTTGAACGGATTTCAGAAGTGGCGAAGATTATTTCCTCTCAGTTCGTACTTCCCGCCGCCATCTCGTTGCTTTTGCTAAGCAGAAATTTACCTGATTTCTGCTTAGCAAAAGCAACGAGATGGCGGCGGGAAGTACGAACTGAGAGGAAATAATCTTCGCCACTTCTGAAATCCGTTCCTTTTAACTTTTTGGCATTTGATAAGGTGTTTTCTTTGGTTTTGTAGAATGTAAACTTGACAATTATTGGGCGGCGACGATCAGTGGTGTGACGGCCGAGGCGATGCACTCGGTCTATTTCTTTTGTGTCAATTTTTATTTTCAAGTGTTCAAGACAGTGGTTAATGATAACTTCTTCTGTTTCAATATTTCTTTCTTTGGCGTTAGCATCTGGAAGGTTATAGAAAAATAAGTTGTCGCGGCGTGACCGGTTTTCTGCGTCATCCAGCCGTTTTTCAAGTTTGGAAACTAAGTGTGTGGTAGCTGTAGTGTCAGCTTGAATGGCGGCAATGTCAGCCCGTATGGGCAAAATATTTTGTAATGGTGTTCTAGTTCGGTCATACGCTTTCCTAGATTCGACAATGTTTTGTCGGTTGTGAGGAGTCGCTGTTTTACTTTTTCAAAATCGGATATTAGTTTGTTTTGTCCAGCGCTAATCTTTCCGAGTTCTGCGAGAATTTCGTTCATTTCCAGACCAGGGTTAGTTTCAACGTCACCAGATAACAAGAAGAGTACGGAGTAAACGGCATATAAACACTCGGAAATGATAGCTACAAGACATTGTGGGCCCGGCAGCTGGACTAGAAAGTAATCACTTGATTTTTTTGCGTAAAGACTGCTGTGCTTACTAAGCTGCATTGTTGGGAGGAACGGGTAAGCGAACTGCATTGTGTCACAGCGGCCAATCGCACAAGCTGACACCGGTGACCGTTCGCTAGATATAGGTGCTCGGAGGGGTGATGTTGACTTCGATGGGGCGGTCCAAGGTGAAGTGAGGGAGGAGTAGTCTAGCCACGGCGCTGGCAACAGCGTCGGAGCGGTAGCGGAGGGTGGCGGGATATTGCCTGCTTCGCCATTGCCAGGCAGGAAGGTGCAGTTTGATGATGGGTCCAAAGAAGTGATTGCGAGGGCGGACATCAGCAGGCGAGCGAAAGTTACAAGGAACACCTGCGTTGTTGGGAGGAACGGGTAAGCGAACTGCATTGTGTCACAGCGGCCAATCGCACAAGCTGACACCGGTGACCGTTCGCTAGATATAGGTGCTCGGAGGGGTGATGTTGACTTCGATGGGGCGGTCCAAGGTGAAGTGGGGGAGGAGTAGTCTAGCCAAGGCGCTGGCAACAGCGTCGGAGCGGTAGCGGAGGGTGGCGGGATATTGCCTGCTTCGCCATTGCCAGCCAGGAAGGTGCAGTTTGATGATGGGTCCAAAGAAGTGATTGCGAGGGCGGACATCAGCAGGCGAGCGAAAGTTACAAGGAACACCTGCGTTGTTGGGAGGAACGGGTGAGCGAACTGCATTGTGTCACAGCTGCCAAGCCCACAAGCTGACGCCGGTGACCCTTCGTGATATATTGGTGCTCGGAGTGGTGATGTTGACTCCGATGGGGCTGGGACATCTGTACAGTTGAGACATCTGTAAGCAGAAACTCAATAATCTCTTCGGCAAGCCCATCGGGCGTCGTCATGCTTCGCAGAAAGAACTAGCGGGCTGACTCCAGTCCTGTACCAAGTCGTAGGTTACATACATACATGTGCTCGCCCTTTGCTGGAAGGTTGACGACAAGATTCCGGAATCTAAAAAGGTCGCGCACATCCTCAAAGCAATCGCCAATCACGCCTTCAATCTCCTCATATTTCGAATCTCATCGACCGTAGACGACGTTATTAATGAATGCCGATGCTTCGAAGACACGAAAAGTCGCCGTTTCACTTCACACTTTTCGCGTCTTCCCAACACGGCTGCAACTTCTACCTGCGACGACGCCCGTTAGCCCCCAGCCCCTGCTGCTTGCAACAATATCGTGCGCATCATGCGCCACGAAATCGAGGCAGCATCTCCCCTGTGTGACAAAGCCCAGGCCCTGACGACTCTCGCGCCACGATTTCTTTGATCAAGAGTGTCGTATGTCAGGAACTGACGAACGCCGGACTTCAGACGGTATGCCCCGTTAACCGACCTGACTACCGACTGCCCCGTACACCTAGTATGCCTCGCGGACCGAACAACTGCCCACGTTACCGAAACCCGGCAGAACGGCGAACTTCCAATGACAGGCCGATCTGCTTCAACTGTGGATGAGTCGGCTATATTTCTCGTCATTGCCGCACTTCCAGAGGTTGGCAACCATGGTCGCATTATGCCAACACCCGAGGCCCACCTGCTCGCTCTCGGATGCCGATCTACGCGGAACAAGATGATGCTTCGCCGTCCAGGCCCGCCCAACCAAGCCGCTCCCCGTGGCCCTCTCGACGCATGTCCCGCTCAACTTACCGACGTCGCTCCCCCTCACCCTCCTACCACCAGTCCTCGGAAAACTGACGGCCGCAGCTCCTAAAGGTGAGCCTGCTTCGACGACTTGACCCAAAATTCTTCTACACACGATACCCGGACACAAGAACTTGATTAAAGTAAATGTTGACGGTACTTCTGCGGCAGCACTCATTGACATCGGCACTCTCATATCATTCATGATTTCCAGCCTGCCTTTGTGCTCGACTCTATAAAGTGCTCACTCCTGCTCTGATTGCTGTCGTCCGAGTAGCTGATGGTGCAAGACCAGCGGTCACTGGGATGTGTGCCGCCCGTGTCACTGTTGGTGGACGTCATACCACTGTTCTGTTTTACGTACTGGGCCACTGCCCACATGACGTCATTTTGGGACTCAATTTTCTGTTGGAGCATTCCGCCCTATTCGACTTTGACTGTTCTTCTGGTGTTGTTCAGCTCGTCCTACCAAACGCCGTTGACGCTCCTTATCCTGTGCCGCCAAAGCTATGCTCCGCCGACTTTGCTCGCCTATCTTGTCGAGCTGTGACGTATATCGACGTCTCTTCTGATCCACCTATGGCTACGGCGAATATGTCATTTCGCGTGATCCTACAGTCCTCTGTTCACTCAAAGTGACTCTCCCCCACACCATCATCACAATGAAGGACAACATGGCATGTCTCCCTATTGTGAATTTTGGACTTTGCTCTGAAGTGCTGCCACGAGGGATATCCCTTGCAACCCTTGTCCCGGCCAGTGACTACCACATATCGGCCTTAACAGAGGATACATCATCGTCCGCCGGTATTCAGTCGGGCAGTACACTAGACTGCATAACTGGAATGACTGCCTCTGATCTCCCGGAAGAGCATGTGTCTGTGCTTCGTGGCCTTATTGTATCGTATCAAGACGTCTTTGATCTCTGCGACCGACCCTAGGTCAAACGACCATCGTAAAACATCGGATAGACACCGGTGATGGAAATCCAGAACACCGGTGACCCTATCGGGTTTTCTTCACCGAGCACCACGTGATCCAGCAAGACGTCGACAAGATGCTTGCCCGAGACATCACAAAACCTTCTGCAAGTCCTTGGGCTTTGCCCGTTGTGCTCGTGAGAAAGAAGGATAACAGCTGGCGTTTCTTTGTTGTCTACAGAAATCTTAACGAAGTTACAAAAGGATGTGTATTCTCTGCCGCGGATATATGACGCTCTTGACTGCCTTAGTGGAGCAAATTAACTCTCTTCCATCGACCTTCGTTCCGGGTACTGGCAGATATCAGTTGATGATCTGGACCTTGAAAAGACGGCATTTATAACCCTTGACGGGCTCTATCACGTCAAAGTAATGCCATTCGGGTTATGCAATGCCCGACTACATTCGATCAAATGGTGGACGCTCTTCTTCACGGTTTCGAGTGGTCAATCTGCTTATGCTACCTTGATAACGTCATTGCTTTTTCGCCAACTTTCGAAACTCACCTCGAGCGTCTCTCAACAACTCTTTCGGTTTTCCGCAAAGCAGGGCTTTGACTAAACTCAACGAAATGTCACTTCGGCTGCCGGTAGCTAACTGTTCTTGGACACCTTGTCGATTCTTCTGGTGTTCGTCCCGATCCTAAGAAAATATGGGCCGTCAAAGATTTCCCTGTGCCGACCTTTGCGAACGACGTTCGAAGCTTTGTGGGTCTTTGTTCCTACTTTCGTAGATTTGTGCCGAATTTCGCTGACGTCACACGCCCACTCACGCAACTACTAAAGAAAAATGTGACTTTTGTGTGGGGACCTGAACAAGCCAGAGCATTTGTTGAACTTACGAGTAGACTTGCGACGCCACCTATTCTCGGCCACTTTGATATATGCGCTCCAACGGAAGTGCGTACCGACGCCAGCGGTCAAGAAATCAGAACTGTTTTGGCACGACAGCATGACTGCGAGTGCTTTATTGCATACGCTAGCCGTATTTTATCGCCAGCAGAGCGAAATTACTACATCACAAAACGCGAATGCCTCACGCTGGTCTGGGCAGTGGCTATATTTCAGCCGTATTTGTACGGACGCCCATTCACGGTTGTCACTGATCACCGCGCCTTATGTTGGTTGTCGTCCTTAAAAGATCCTAGTGGATGTCTTGGCTGGTGGGCTCTACGGCTACAGGAATCTTCCTACACGGTTGTCTTCAAATGAGGTCGCCACCATGAGGATGCTGATTGCTTGTTGCGTCATTCAGTATTCCTAGCAGACGTTTCTGAGAGCGATGAGTCTGCTTGCGTTTTGGCACTTTCCGCGTTTAGCAACATTGGAGATCCGCAACGCCGTGATCCTCACCTGCGAGATATAATCCTTCGGCTTAGTGGTCCCACAACTCCTCCGTCTTTTCATATATTTCTGCTCCAAGATGGCGTCTTATATCGCTACAGCATGCACCCTGACGGACCTGAGCTGCTGTTGGTCATACCAGAACATATGCGTCAGACTGTCCTCGCACAGTTATTTATTTATTTATTTACACATACTGCCAGTCCCAATGGGGACTATTGCAGGAGGGCAATCAAGAGATACTATAGATACACTTACATGGAAAAAGTGGAAATGTATGACAACAGATCTTGTACAATATTACATGGATTATATGGGAGCATAAACAATGTGGTGAAAAACATTTAGAACACAGATTTGGTACATAATAGACGGTTAATAATAACATGCAAGAAATATTACTAATAAACATGAAAGACTTTTCCATGCGTACGACACTAATATACTTGTCATGATAAAAAAACATCAACTTAACTATGGGTGGCACGAATATGATTATTAAGCAACATCAAAAATGTATTCAAATCTTCACTATTAATTATACAGCCGGGTAATCGATTCCATTCTCTAATTGACTGTGGGAAGAAAGAATACCTGAAGCAGTTGCTGTTGAAACGGTATTCCTGTAAAGTTAATGGATGTTTATGGCGTGACTGTCTAGTTTCCAAAATTGATATGAACCTAGAGCTGTCGATGTTTAGCTGTTTATGAATGAGTTGGAAGAGCATTTTTAAACGTGAGAGTTGTGCGCGATTTCGCAATGTTAGTAACCCAGCTTTTGCGATTAATTCAGTAGGGGAATCGAGCAGACTGTATTTGTTGTAAGTAAATCGAACCACCTTTGTTTGTACACTTTCTAGCTTTTTAATTAAGTTATTTGTGGCCGGGAACCAGACTAAGTTAGCGTATTCTATTGTAGGTCGAATGAAGGTTTTATAGGCTAAGAGTTTTGTTTGAGGTGGGGCGGATTTTAGTCGTCTTCTAAGAAAAAATAATCTTTTTAAGGCTGAGGATGTAACATAATTAACATGTGCCTCCCATCTAAGGTCACTAGAAATGACTAGTCCAAGATACTTATGCTGTTTCACGGAAGTTAATTGCGTGCCGACAATAGTGTAGGCAAAATTTGAAATGCTTTGTCTACGGGTTATTCTTAACAAGGCTGATTTTTTACGTTTAATGTCATCTGCCATTTCGTGCACCAATCTGACACTGATAATAGAGCATTGCTGAGGACCATATGATCTGAAGGTGAGTTAATTTCTTTGTAAATAATACAATCGTCTGCGAAAAGCTTTATGTTCGTCCCGATGGATTGAGGCAAATCGTTGATAAAAATCAGAAATAGAATAGGAGCTAGGACGCCGCCCTGTCGTACACCTGAGGTAACTTCCGTTAGTTCCGATGTTTGCTGGTCTATTTTCACAAACTGCGTCCGCTTGGTTAGATATGCTCTAATCCAGTTAGTGATTGGTCCTTTACCTATTGTCACCTGCAATTTTTTCCATGAGCTTTTGATGCGAAACTCGGTCAAATGCTTTAGAAAAGTCGAGTGAGATGAGGTCGATCTGCTTTTGATGGTCAATGGCCGATGACAATTCATGTATTAATTCGGTAAGCTGCGTAACGGTGGAAAGACCTTTACGAAACCCGTGCTGAGATGGTGTCGAAATGTTCTCGTTTTCAAGGTAAGTAGTTATATGTTTAAGAATAATATGCTCAAATATTTTACAGATTGTGCTTGTTAAGGATATCGGGCGATAATTAGCGACGTCAGCTTCACTACCCGATTTGTGAATTGGTATGACCTGTGCTATTTTCCAGTCATTGGGCAGTGAAGATTTTGTTAGCGATATGTTAAATATAATATACAGATATTTAGTTACCCATTCGGCTTAACGTGTGAGAAACTCATTAGGTATATTATCAGGCCCTGGTTGTTTCTTGATCTTCGTTTTTAGCAAAAGGTCAAAAATACCTGCTTCGTTTATACGGAGAGGTTCAATGGGGTCTACTCCATGAATTTCGAGAGGCGGTGGGATATCGTTACCTGTAGTGAAAACTGAGTGGAAGTAGTTATTGAACAGATTAGCTCGGTCTCTACTTTCTTCTGGATACATTGTACTATATTTTTATTTTTTGGATTTAGGTAGTTCCAGAATTTTTGAGGTGCATCATTAAGAAAATTAGGTAGAGTATGAGAAAAGTAGTGATTCTTAGCTGCTTTAATTTGAGACTTCATTGAACTGATGGCTTCCGCAAGGTTTTTACCAGTTATGGGATTCGATGTTTGTTTGAAAGACTTTCTTAGGCGCTTTACTTTACGTTTAGCATGAATAATGTCGCGGTTTATCCATGGATTGAATTGTCTTTCTTTCTTTGTTTTAGAAGGTATATAGTGAGAGACGCAATACGAAACAATTTCTTTAAATTTCTGCCACAACGTTTCGATATCAACATCCGGATTACCAGCAAGCTGCTCGAATGAGCTAAATTCGTATGATAAGTGGTCCAGTACACTAGTGTCATCAGCGTTGCTGAAATCAAGAAATGACAAAACTGATTTTGAATTCATGATACGTTCATGCAAGGGAATCGAACACAATACTATCTTGTGATCTGATATACCATTAGTTAGCTCATCATCATCATCATCAGTTAGCCCATCAGTTAGCATGATATTCCGACAGCTGGTCACCTGGGAGTTTCAAAAACTTATGACCGCGTTCGACGTCGCTTCTTTTGGCCCGGTATTTACCGATCCGTCTGCCGTTACGTCGCCCCATGCAAATCCTGTCAAAACCACAAAAAAGCAGCAACCCTTCCAGCGGGACGCTTTCAGCCCGTTCAGATCCCATCCGAACCATTTTATAGGGTAGGTGTTGACTTACTAGGACTGTTCCCTTGATCGGCCAGCGGAAACAAGTGAATAGCAGTCGCCAGGAATTATACCACTTGGTATGCCATCACGCGGGCCCTTCCTACCAGTTGTGCGACCGACCTCGCTGACTTTCTTCTAGAAGACGTCATATTACGCCACGGCGATCCTCGGCAACTGCTTACCGATGGAAGTCGCTACTTTTTATCACAAGTTATCCAAGACATATTACACTCTTGCGCTACAAAGCACAAGTTCACAACGGCGTATCCTCCTCAAACCAATGGGCTCACGGAGCGGCTAAATAGAACAATCACGGACATGGTTGCCATGTACGTTTCTTCCGATCATCGTGACTGGGACTCCGCCCTTCCAATTGTAACATTTGCTTATAATACGCCTCGGCATGACACTGCAGGTTTCTCGCCATTTTTCCTCCTGTACGGACGAGAACCTACGTTGCCTTTTGATACGCTCCTTCCTGCAGTTAGCCACACGTCCAAATATGCCCGCGATGTGATCTCTAGAGCTCTAGAGGCACGTGAGATTACTCGCTGGCGTCTGAGCGATTCGCAGGAACGACAACGCAGGTATACGACGCGTGCCATCATGATGTCCACTTCAGTCAAGGTGTTACAGTACTTCTCTGGACGCCGTCGCGGCGAGTTGGCCTGTGCGAAAAGCTGACTTCACCCTACTCGGGTCTGTACCGTGTGGTGGGCGAAGTCACCGACATGACATATGAAATTGAACCTCTTAACGCCACCAGCGCGCGATCGTGTTCTGACGTTGTTCACGTCACTCGGCTGAAGCGATATTACTCGGACCAACCAAGCACCGAGATGGTGCCTTCGCCGTCGGGGGTGATGCTACGGGGTGCCACAAATGAACATTTTAGAAAAGAGGACGATGTTTAGGGCGAGCTTGTGCAGATTGGGCTCCATATTGTATGCCTGCCTGTTTACCAAAAGTAAAGGTATTTTTCAGACGCCTTCTCCCAGTAACAATACCTAATTCTTGAGTGATAGTGGCAATCTACCTGTCATAATTTGAGAGTGCTTGCCAAATGTGCTCCAACCCCTTCTTATTCTTCTAGTTACTTCAATCTCGTGGTTTGGCTCCGCGGTTATTACCTGCCCGAAGTAGACATAGTCTTTTACAAAGTGAAGAGCACTATTACCTATCTCGAATCGCTGCGCTTTTCCGAGGTTGTTGTACATTGCTTTCATTTTCTGCAGAATATTTTAGGACCCACCTTTCTGCTCTCCTTGTCTTGATCCATAATCATGAGTAGCAATTCGTCCTCTAAGTTACTCAGCAATGCAATGTCATCGGCAAAGCACAGGTTACTAAGGTACTCTTCATTACCTCTTAACCCTAGCTGTTCCCATTCTAGGCTTCTGAAAACCTCCTGTAAGCACGCGGTGAATAGCCTTGGGGAGATTTTGTCCCCCTGCCTTACACCCTTCTTGATTGGTACTCTGTTGGTTTCTTTGAGAAGCACTATGGTAGCAGTTGATTCCCTGTAGATTTCTTCAAGGGTGTTTATATATCCTTCATCGGCGCTCTGACTCCAGAGTGTCTGCATGACGGCTGATATTTTTACTGAATCAAACGCCTTCTACTAATCTATGAAGTCTATGTATAGTGGTTGGTAATATTCTGTGCCTTTCTCTATTACCTGTTTGATAGTATGAATGTGGTCGATTGTTCAGTAGCCTGTTCGAAATCCTGCTTGTTCTTTTGGTTGATTGAATTCTAATGTTTTCTTTACAATGTTAGCAATCACCTTTGTAAACAGCTTGTATACTGCAGACAGCAAGCTGATCGGCGTGTGAATCTTCAAGTCTTTGTCATCTCATTTCTTATGTATTAGGATGATATTAGCATTCTTCCAAAACTCTGTATTTTCCCGTCAGGAGACACCTCGTAAACAGGGTGGCTACTTTTTCTAACAAAATCTGTCCTCCATCTTTCAGCAGATCTGATGTTACCTGATCTTCACCAGCAGCTTTGCCTATTTGCATGCTGTTCAAAGGTTTTCTGACTTCTTTTTTCATTACTGGTGGGGTGTCGTCTGGGTTACTGCTAGTTCTTATAGTATTAAAGGCGTGGTTGTCTCGGCTACTGTACAGATCTCTGTAAATTTCCTCCACTATTTTAACTATCCTATTCATATTGGTAGTTATTGTGCCTTCTTCATCGCTTAGTGCATACATCCAATTTTCGCCTATCCCAAGTGTCCTCTTCACTGGTTTGACGCCTCCTTCGTTCTTCAGATGATGTTCATTTCTCTCCTTGTTGTACATTCTTACATTGCATACCTTACGCCTCTTAATCAACTTTAAAAGCTTTGCCAGTTCTATTTTGTCTGTTGTACTTGATGCTTTCATGATTTGACGCTTCTTAATGAGATTCTTCGTTTCCTGGGAAAGCTTGCCAGTGTCCTGTCTAACTACCCTGCCTACAATTTCCACTGCACACTCCGTAATGATACTCAACAGAATATCACTCATTGTATTTACGCCAAGGTTGGTTTCCTCACTAAGAGCTGAGTACCTGTTCTGAAGCAATACTCTGAATTCCTGTACTTTCCCTCTCAGTGCTAGCTCATTGATTGGATTCTTGCGTATCAGTTTCTGTCGTTCCTTTTTCAAGTCTAGGCGAATTCGAGACCGTACCTTTCTGTGGTCACTATATCGTATCTTGCCAACCACTTCAACATCATGCACGATGCCTGGGTGTGCGTGCATTATAAAGTATATTTCTTTCTTATTTTCGCCATTAAGGCTCTTCCATGTCCACTTGCGGTTACCTCGTTTTTGGTAGAAGGTATTCAAAATCCTTGAATAATTGCGTTCTGCGAATTCTACTAGTATCTCTCCTCTGGCGTTTTTAGTACCGATGCCATATTCTCCTACTGCCTGGTCTCCAGCCTGCTTCTTCCCTACCTTAGCAATAAATTCTCCCATCAGTATAGCATACTGTGTTTTTACCTTACTCATTACCGATTCCACGTCATCATCGAAGCTTTCAACTGAAGCGTCATCATGGCTGTATGTAGGCGCGTAAGCCTGTGCCACCTTCATCTTGTATCTTTTTATTAGTTTAATTACGATTCCTATTACTCTTCCAAAAATGCTATAGTATTCTTCTATGTTTCCAGCTATGTTTCTGTGAATTAGTAACCCCACTACCAGTCCTCTTCTGTCAGCCAAGCCCTAATAGCAAAGAACGTGTCCATTCTGTAGCACCGTATAGGCCTCATCTGTCCTCCTAACCTCACTGAGCCCTATTATATCCCATTTAACACCCTGTAGCTCCTCGAATAGTACAGCTAGATTTCCCTCACTAGATAAGGTTCTAGCGTTAAACGTTGCCAAGTTTTCAGGGTTTAATGGCGGCCTGTCCGGATCTAGAGATTCTTAGCACCCTCTGCTGCGTTGCAAATCTGATCGCCGCCGTGGTCAGTTGCTTTGCAGCTGCTGCGGACAGAGGGCCATGAGTTATTTCTCATATGCATGTGGGAGGTAGTGGCCAATCCTTCTCTGGTGAGGGAGTGTGTTTCTGGCGGTGGTTACCGGTGAGGCCGCCCCCCAGGCCTCTTAAGGCAGTTCCGTCACCACGCGGATTTTTTTTATCCGGTTTGGAACTGCGCGGCACCGGGATTTGAACCACGGACCTTTTACATGCGAAGCGATTGCTCTAACCACTACGCCACCGCTGCTCTATTTTCTCACATATACCACACACTAAATATATGAAATGTTTGGAGCTAAGGATGAGGTGTGGGTTATCAACGAATTTCAGTGGATAAGTTGGCATATTGGCCACCTACCAAAACACCCACCTAAATTTCTATTAGATAATCAGTAAACCTCCAGTAAAGGTAGTTTCATTACAGTTAGGAAGTACTGAGCCATCAAAATACCTATCCAAAGTAATCTGCTCTGCTGCGAAGTATGCACCCCCCACCCCCCCTCCCATTAAGGTTAAGGGTCCAGTCAACAGGCTAAATCTTTTTTTACACTTCCGAAAAACCTTGGTAGTTCATACAGTAGACCACAGCGATCACGTTATCTTATTATTACAGAACTACGCTGAGCCTCCATTTCAAAAAACAACTTTTGCGCTTTTTTTCTACGCCTGACCAATGCTCCTTGACCGCGCAATGACGACAACTCAGCGATCGGCGACGTGATGCAGCAAGCAGCTCGTCGATTGGTCTAAACCAAGTCTGAATAAACATTAGCGAAGCCAACGACAGTTCCTGTTCCCACCCACAGCTACGACAGAGCTATACCATTATACGAGTTGCGAAACTCCCCTAATGCTTTATGTATTAAAATGCGGAAACGTTCCTGGCCTAGTTTATGAGAAAGAGCAGATTGTCGCGCCACCTAATAATCAGCACACTCACTATTAAACGCAATAATTGTGTTTTGTGTTGCTGCTGCCAGATGGCATGACAGTCTGCTTTAAAAAACTTGAACTCCCGAAAAATTGAGCCAACTTTATGTCCTTGTTTTGAAACGCAGTTTTGCTGCAAATTGTTGTTAACTGCAAAATGAGCGACCGGGCTGCGAAGAAGCATCGGCATCAAGTAAAGAGTAAACAACCAGGCATCGCAGCAAGCGGAAGCACGTTGAGATTGATCGAGCTCACCGATGACGTCAATCGCTGAAATCTTGTCACGTTGCGCAAATGGGCGGAGTCATGACGGGCTACGCCTTCTTCTTCTGAAGGAGAACATCTCAAAGTGACGTTCTAGCTCCATTAAATTGCTTAATATAAGATGTACTCGCGAAATTCTTGCGGCTGTATTTTCACAAAGTAAAGTGCACATATTTCTCTTGATAAAATGTTTGGACCTGACTTTGTTTACTGGCCCTTTAAATGAACATATAGTCACGGGTATTGAAAGATACCTCAGGCACGGGTGCAAGAATGATGCAGACGGAATGAAGACAACGATGTTACTGTGAGGCTGCGTCTGAACTGCCCTCTCGCCCTGCACCATTGCATACAGTTTTCAGTGCTAGCACACCCGGCGTTTCAATATTACCCACTCATCAATTAATCAATAAAATTTTTTAAATCTTGTTATACCGGCTCATACGCTCAAAGTACAATATAATTTTCAATGTAACATATTTTACAGCTTCCCCGCTTGAATTTTACCATAAGTCAAATCCTGCTACTATTCCCAAAGTCTCTACTCTCCTTGAAACAAAAAGAAAGGCGTTTAGTTGCACAGGCCTGCTTTCAAAATAAAAAAAAAACTATTGTGCACGTCATTTGGGTCGCCCTTACCCTAGTACCAGCAAATATAGTGCGGAACGTCAAGCAGGCAAGAGCAAACAACTTCGGCTCCAAATTATTAGGTTTGTCACTTCGTGTTGCTTGAAAATTGTAAATGTGGGCCCCCTGAGGGCTTTTAGACTTGACAGCAATGCATGGCTCGCCCAATATTGGTGTATAACAGAAAGACAAATGTGTCATCAAATGGCGGAACGAATATACATTACATAAGCGTATGAAGCGGAGAAATTTTAACAAGGTAGCGTTAAAGTGCCTTTTTCGCAGGAATTCCGGCGTCAGTGTCGAAAGTGACACTGACGCCGGGTAACAGGGCCTGATACAGCTCGCTTACTTGAGTTCGAACTTTCAACTTAAACAAGCTGCTCCCTTAACGTGAACACAGAACTACTTTACTTTCATCATGAACACTCATGTTATACAATAGAACGTCAGGGACCTTCTCTAGAACCTAGACGACGTTGAAGAACTACACAAACACTCACCCAAAGTGCTGTGTGTACAGGAAACATAGTAAAATATAACACACCAGCTGTCTATACAATTACATTATTTTCTGAAAGGACCGAGATAATGCTCTGGCATCGTCCACAGGTGTAGCGGTTATAGTTAACGAAGGGATAACAAGTAAACATTTCAAACTCTAAACGTCTCTTGAGGCAGTGGCTATTCAAGTGGTGCTTCTAAACAAAATCGTTACCATTTGCTTTGTATACATACCTCCACGTTTCAAACTGCACAAACATAAAATCCAGTCCTTGATAGATGAACTTCCCGAACCCTATCTTGCCATAGGCGATTTTTAAGCACATGGTAGTCTAAGGGGAGACTCTAGTTTTATTTTGTGACACCTGAGGTCACGTAATTGAACGGTTCCTTTTCTCTTCCGGCGCTAAACTTCTGAATCGGAAAGAGCGTACATACTACAGCCTCGCCAACAATACCTACTTTTCCTTAGACCTAAGCATTTCATCTCCTTCGCTTCTACCCCTACTTCAGTAGAAAATCAACTTTATTCCTTACGGAAGTGACCATGTCCTGGAAGGTTTGAGTACATCAACATTACATGAATGCTCTTCACAGGTACCCAAATTGCGCACTAAAAAAGCTGATCGAAAACAGTTTCGAAAAGATAGTTTCTTAATTCGGCTGGCTTGTGGGCGTTAAGCGTAGAGACTGCTGTGGATTACTTCTCACCTTTTTCTATTGACGTTGTGACCAATTGTATTCCACAAACAAGTGGACTATCTTGCAAACGAGGTGTGCCTTGGTTGAACGATGAGTGTCGAAATGCACGTGATCAACAAAACAAAGCGTGGAGATTGTTTTCGGAATCTCCAACTGCTGAATATTTTACAAATTTTAAGAGCATAAAATCATAGGGCAGGAGGACGCACAGACAAGCAAGAAGGGAAAGTTGGAACAAATTTAAGCTGGAAAAACTGTCATCACTTCGTATACACATGAGGGTAAGGTATGGGACAGTGTTAAAAGGGTGGAAAGAAAACGACCATATTTGCTCCCTCTGGTGGACGCAAAAGGCGACAGCTTGGAAACAAGGCAAAGCACATAAGAGCGCACTTCGAGGATGTTTCCAGCTCGTCACACTGCTCTCAAGAGTTCCAATGGCACAAGGCAAGAGTGGAGAAGCAGAAACTAGATATCAAATGTACAATATACGAGGCATACAACGAAACTTACTCCCTACTTGAACTGCAGGCACCTCTGAACTGCTGCAGAACTTCCGCTCCAGGATCTGCCCATGTGGTCTACGAAATGTTGAATTACGTACTCATTGAAACGCAAAAATTCTTACTTTCTCTCTAAAATTCGTCTGCTTTTCCGGCGACATCGCTGCCTCTTAAGTAGAGGCCCTTGTCATTCTCAATTTGAAAGAAGGCAAAGATCAATCCTCTGTTAAGAGTTACAGGCCCATTGCACTGACAAGCTGTCTGTGCAAATTTTTGAAAACATTGTAAATTGCCGACTCGTGCACTCCTTTCAAACCAACAGCCTACTTGATCCGTACCTGTGTAGATTTTGATAAGGTAGAACCACCATTAACCACCCAGTACGTATCGAGGCACAGATCTGAGATGCTTTCCGTCATAAGCAATTTTTCCCATCGTTTTTTCTCGATATCAAAAACGCGTACGACACCACATGGTGCTTTGCGATTTAGGGAGACCTCTCACACTTGGGTGTCCGAGGTAATATGCTGAACATAATCCAAATTCATTAGTCCAATCGCACTTTCCGTATCACAGTGGGGAACGTCTTGTCTTGAGCTTTTCTTAAGGAGACGGGAATGCCACAAGGTGATGTTCTGAGTTGTACATTTTTCTTATAAAAATGATAACCTTGCAAACCGGCACTACAGCTCTACACGCCATATGTTTTATTGTACATATGCTGACGACATGCAGATAGGTTACGGATAATGCGATGTCGCATTGAGTAAGCTACAGATCCAACTTTGCTTGAACAATGTAACCAAGGGGGCAGACGAGAATGGCTTTACCCTTAATCCAAAAAAAGCACTTATGTTTTATTCACAAGAAACAGAGGCTTCCATCCCAGTCCGAATATTTACCTGCTAGGTCAAAGGCTACCA